>CM018076.1:142759751-143364751 GCA_008658365.1 Alca torda
GATATTTTTGAATTAATCTAATCTGTACTGTTTTATAGGCTTGTTGAAAACAATGAAGTATTTCATTTTGTTCTTGGAAGCCTACACTGCACAGGAAATTAAAAAAAGTGTATGTTAAAAAAAACCTCACCAAACACCTGTGCCAGGTTTAACTTTGTTGATCTCAGCTCTGCTGTCTGACCCTTTAGGATTACTGATGCACATAGGTAAGATGGGCTATAGGTATGTTTTCACGTTGGTCTACAGGGACGTGATGTAAAGTGCTGATGTACAGAGTTCTAAGCTGCTGTGGCTGTACTGAACTAGTTCACTATTTATTTCAAGATAGGCTTTTTCTAGTTTTGATCCTCAAAATTTGTAGCGTCTTTTGATTGAGATCTTGAAAAAAAACTTCAAACAGAAAAATCTTAGAAAATTTAATTTTTACACTTTTCTGCTCCAAACATCTTTGTTCTTTCAGATAAGAGTGTGTTTTGTCTTTTGCCTTCTTTGATTTCCATTCTTTTTCCATCAAAGCCTTTTCCTATGTATACGACTAAAGTGACTGTTTACACCCCATTCACTCAGATTCAATAAGCAGTGGCATATGGTTATTTCTGGTGGTACAGCATAGTCAAGAAAAAGTGTGGATAAAATCTCATTGTTCACTCTTTGCAGTACAGTAAGATATCTTAAGTTTCTTTCCAGGGTAACCAGTGTATTATCCCATTCTCTGTGTACACAAATACAGACAAAAGGGATGAAATCAATCTGCCTATCTATATCTTAAAATATCTGTTAGTATTATAAAGTTTTATTGGTATTTAGAAAAGTTTCTTGAGTTGATAAAGCTCTTATTAATAATTATTAACTGTATATTTGCAGCTATGTTGGAGCTGTGTTAATTAGAAACATGTAAGGAGGAATGTTAAATATCTATTATTAAAGGACAAAGCTCATTAATTTGAATGAATTAATGTGTGCACTTGTCCAATATTTTCCTTTAATAATTGATTCATTTTGTGTTGTGGGTTGAAATGGAGTGCTAGCTGCTTACGATACTTAAATGAGCCAGCAGAAATACAATGAAGGTAATGGCCTTTTTAAAGCTATTTCATAAGACATTTTATTTAGTCAGGAGAAAAGGCTGGATAACATTTATTTTATTAAATTAAAAAAAAAAAAAAAAAAGAGATACCAGTAGCACATCAAATGGCAAAAAAGTGATACCTGCAAGTATCAGAAATTGTGTGAGAGACTCCACAGGGCTTGTTTTGTCACAGGAGCTATCATTTAGTTTCATACCCTGTCTTGTAGGTAGCCCTAAGAAAAATCTTGCCAGAATCTTTCAAAAGGCATTTTAATGATCTGACATATTGAATAACGTTTACATGTCTTTATTTTTCCTTAAAACACAAATACTTGAAAGTGGCCTTAAAAAAATACTTGAATCTGGCCTTAAAAACTCTAGCTTCTTACTAGCATGAAGCATGGGCTTATAATCACAATTTTTATTACTTTAATGGAAATGGAGAGTGTCAGTTTCTCTCCATATTACTTTTCTATTATTAACTAGCTTAAATTATGAATAAACATCCCTTAAGCTTAATTTCTTTAACTCAAAGCAGAGTGATTTTTAATAGCATCTAACCAGCAGAAATTAGCTGCAGACAGCCAAACTTTTATGTGGTGCAGTCTGACATTTTTTGTAGCATTGTGGGCTGGTTGCACTACTGTTTCCTCCCAGGAAGCATCTTTACAAATGAAATAAGATGTTTGTTATTACTGCTGTCTACGCTCACACGGTCCAGTTTTTCCTTATTTCCAGTAATGAGGCGATTTACTTGCTCAGGGAAAATTATGCTTCATAGAGTGAATAGGAAACAGAAGAAATATTCACTAGTGTACGAAACATAATACTAAGTGATGGCAATAGGCTAATCTTCAGGGATAATTTTTCTGATGAGGAAAGACACAGAAAGTAAGTGATCAGCTTACTCAGCATGGTTTCTCACTTCCCATCCATTCTCATATTGATCTGTCTTTAAATACAGACAGAGAAGAGTATGGATTAGAGTGTTCCCACCTCCACATATATCCTGCAGAAAGATTGGTAGCAAAGGGACAGAAGAAAATCCATAGCCTTTATTGGAAAAGGTGGTGTAAAAAGAAAATTGTAGCTGCTCTTCTACCCAGCCTATGTGGGAAAGAATATTCCTGCTGATATTCTTTCCAGCCCTGCAAGAATGGAAAAATTGTGAAGAGGAATTAAAACACTACTGTAGGAGTTGGTGGAAAATTAGGGACAGGTTATCAGAACAAACCCAAATCCTCTATGGTGAAGAGTCTGAGCCATACTTCACTGGGCAAGAATAAAAGTTTGCCCTCATCTGCCCTCCTCTGTGGAGGTGAGAGGGAGCAAAAGAGCCCAAGATCGGGGCAGAGCAGGAAAGCCAGTGCCCCTGGGTGTGCTGGCCAGCTTCCAGCAGGGCAAGGATGCTCTCCTGCAGACTTTTGTTTCATAGAATCGTTTAGGTTGGAAGGGACCTTCCAGATCATCAAGTCCAACCATCAACCTAACACTGACAAAACTAAACTACGTCCCTAAGCAGCACATCTGCGCGTCTTTTAAGTACCTCCAGGGATGGCGATTCCACCACTTCCCTGCGCAGCCTGTTCCAATGCTTGATAACCCTCCCAGTGTAGAAATTTTTCCGGATATCCAATCTAAACCTCCCCTGGCACAACTTGAAGCCATTTCCTCTTGTCCTATCGCTTGTAACTTGGGAGAAGTGACTGACCCCCCCCCCTCTGGTCTCGAGAGGGGGAGAGAGAAAGCTGCCTTGATATTGTCTTGGTTCTCTGCAGTGTTTTACAGTGAGGTAGAAATGGAGCCAAGAAGTAGGGCCTGGAGAGTGAACTTCCCAGCCTGAGGGAGAAATAATAAATCTTGTGACTCTGGGGGTTGTACGGAACCTGAATCCAGTGTAGTGAAACCTAAACCATAAAATCCAGTAGAAAAACTTGGCTTGAAGGAAAATTCCAGCTCCCTCTAGAGCAGGCTAGCTGCATCTTTCCGTGGTAGCATGTGGTTGTAGGCCTGGTTTGGAGTCCCCATAACCCTAAAGCACCATTACCATTCAAAAGTCTACTATTTTTGTACTCTTTTTTTTTTTTTTCATTCCCCCTTCTCTTCCCCAGCTGAAAATGTGCAATATAAAGATGGCAGAGTCTTGCAATCCCCACAAATAACGCTTTTAGGACATAAACTGAGGGTGTGCATTGGGAATGGTATCAAGGCATGTGGAGCAGATGGAGGCAGCAAAGCCTGCTGAGATAGGTGCTGGAGGACTGGATTGAACAAGGAGATCCAGACATGGGGTGGATCCAGACATGGGGTGGATCCATCCATCCTGTCCCCCAAAGTGAAATATTCACCAAACAGTACCCTAGGTGGTTCTCCCATAGAGAACAGACTGTGACTAAGCTAGCAATTAAGCAGTATGGACTATCAAGGCTTGTGGTCATTCCCTGCCTTCCTCTGATGTAGGAGGAGGGTGTGACCTCGGTGCGTTTTGACCTTTGTGTGTTTTGAGAGGCTCAAAATGACTTTAAAGCTGCTGTGCAGGAGCCTTACAACTTGGTTCTTAGGAGGAGCATTGGATCAGTACCCCTCAGGTGCCAGGATTTCTACCGCTTGGGCAGAGCAGAGCCACTGCCACCAATGAGGAGGCTCCAACAGGACAGAGCCAGCACCCGTCAGATAAAATACAGTTATTTTTACCTGCTGTAACTGCAACAAAGGAAACAAAGTGCTGTAAGACAAGGACAGGATAAGTTTAAATTCAAATAAAAACACAACAAAACCAAGCAAAACCCTGAGCTGGATCCCAGCTTGGTATAACAATGGTTTTGTATTATTAATCCAAAATTAATATTGATTTTACACTGACTATTGCCTGTCTAATTGTTAGATCTATCTTGTACAAGTCTGGCTCTGCTACGAATATGTGTGCTTTAAGGAAAAACATCTTTTGGGTGCTATGGTACTTCTGTAATATGTAAATTTGCCTTAATTAAGAACTTAATAGGAAAAAATTGCCACTGGATGGTGCTGCTTGCTATTCTAAGGACTCGATAGGATTGTCTGCTTTAAAAGATGTTGTCATCCAGGCTCCACTTTTTGCAGAATGCTGTTTTTTGAAATAATAGGAGGCATATTTTCAACACTAGTGTAAAAACTAATTTCCAAATGTCCATTTTCTATTTTCCATTGCCTTTTAAAACTAATTTTGAGCTGCATTTTGTTCAATTTGTGAAAGACTGTCAAGCACAAGTGTGTCGCCCTGCCTTGAATACTATGTATGTTGTGGGTTGGTTTTTCCTTTCTGTTTGAGACAGGCAACAGAACATTAAATTAGCTTAATTGAATGCTGCTGTTCAGTTTCTACCCTGCCTACGGCAACCAGAGGGGTAGAGAGCCATGAAGTCTTAAAAATTTAACAAGGTGTTAGAACACACATATGCTTCTAATGCACACAAACAGGGACAAGAACCACTAAGCTTCTTTTGAGGCCTCAAATGATGTCTTGCTGAAGCAAGAGCAGGGGCAAAAGTGGATAAACAAACATGAGAGAGTGTAGGGGACAGGCTTGGAGGGAGATGCGATGGCATGATCTAAAGAGGTAAAAAATACAGAGAAGAAAACTGGAGTGAGAAAGAGAGGAGATGTCAGGGATGAAAGACTCTCCAGAGGAACTGTTGGCTAGAGCAGAAAGCTCCCTGTAAAGGTAATGCAAGTGCTGCAGTTTGCCATGCTGTTTACAGTGCATGGCTGTAATTCTGTATGGTTGTATTATCCTAATATTAAAAGAAGGCTGACAAAGATTCACGGAGGGAAAGTAAAATAGGTTTGCCCCTCACTTTAGTGATTTGCTCCATTTAATTTCTTTACTAGAAATTCACAGTCTCGTTAGTCTTGAGGATGCCAAGGTAACTGGGGAAATACAGATGGTGGCATCTTCTTCAGTTTCAGAAAATGTTCTGAAACTCCAAATATAATAAATGCCTTGCAGTCCCCATGAATAATGCTTTTAGGACACAAAACCAAGGGTGTCCATCAGGCATGTGGAGTAGATGGAGGCAGCAAAGCCTGCTGAGATAGGTGCTGGAGGACTGGACTGACCCTTGCAAAAGCGTCTTGCAAAAGGGTTTTGCAAGACTGAAAACTTGTTGCCAGGCCAGCCTGTAGATATATAATGGCCTTGATCCTGTCAGCCCACAGTAGCGATCTGGTTTTCATCTTCTAGGTAGCAACATTAGTCCTTTATTGGCTCATGACCAGATGTCTCTAGCTATATAGCAAATGTTTTTTGTAGCTAAAATAGTACAGCAGTGAGGTGCCTTGGCACATAAAAACCCTGTCTTTCCACAGGGCTCTGCTTTCTCTTAATCTGACCTGACTCAAGGCCCTGATTTATAGGATGTCAGCTCATTCATCTCCGTGTGCCTCTGTCCAATTTCACATTAAGACAAAACCCTCAAATTCATAGCAAATAAAAAGAATCACTTTTAAAATTTGACTCTAAGGGGCTCTCAGGCTATCAAATGTTACTGGATATCCCCCTTCTGGTGTTTCCTGGAGGTGTATAAAAATAATCTTCTTACATTGGAGCCATCTGAGCAGGTAGAGGCTGGAAAACATCTACCTGTGGCTGTAATGATATAGGTAGGACAGACTCCTCTTTTTTGTATGAATCTGACAGAAATATTTACTATGTATAATGCTATACCTTTTTATCCCTAGTTCTCATTAGCAATATTCTGAGGTGGGAGGTTATTTCAAAACCAGACTCAACTTAGAAGTCAAGGAGTCATTTCAACCCTCATCATATAGGAATAAACCCTCTTCTGGATCCTATGGCCACCATCTGTACAAATGCTGTTTCACTCTTTCCTTCCTGGCTCTACACTCTTTTCTCCGGCTTTGCTTTTCCCCCAGGTTTCCAGGGTATGAAAATATGAGTTTCAATAATCTTGTTCATCTCATACAGTAAAAATATATTTATCCTCCCATCGTTCGAGGGCTACTCTGAACCAGTTAATTCAATGTCCCATATCAGCATGAGGCTTTAGCCCATCCAGTTTTCTCTACAAACTGCAAGCAGTGATGTCTCTGAGGAAAAAAGCTCACAGACAGTGAAAAGATTGCAAATTGTGCAAATTGTTCATTAAAAGACTTTGATAGAGCTATGGAGTAACAAATGCCTTTGCAGAATCTAGACTCTGCTTATAGATTTTCTATATGGAAAAGGGAAATGAAGTAATTAGATAATTTAGTCACAGAAAATAATTTTATCTCCTTAAATCTCTCTTGCTCCTTCTATGCACTGTGTTTTACATACAGAAAGAATAGATGTCAGCTGGTGAAACTTATATGTAGTTACTTACTCATAGAATTTCAGGGCTATCTTTGCTAGACAAAACTCCCAAGATTTCCCTACCTTGTATTTCTTAGCCTGTTCAGTCAACACACCATAGGAGTAAAAGCGAACTAACACAGGTGTTAACTTGTCTTAGATACCATGTAGTATTACTTTTAACCACCTTCTATTTAAGATAATCATCTTGCGTAGTGCCATCTTATATTTTGAAACATTGCATTAAGCAGTGGCAAATTGCTGCCTTCTATGCCTTTCCCCAAGGCAGGGTTGTTTATATCATGACTTTCTCCACTGACATTGAATCAGACCAAGTAATTTGGCACACTACCTGAGTGAAAATGGATATTCTAGCAGAATGCCATAGATGGGTGCTTTCATACCTTGGGTTTCTGTAGATGTTCTTCAGGAGTTACATAGTTTGCTGTAGAATCTAATGTTTCTATTTAAAAAACCCCGAGTCTTTGAGGGTTGGGACTTTGTCAGTAAAAAGAGCTTATTGAATGTATACTGAATGTTATTTTCACAGTTACAGGGATCAGCCATTTATTGTGTGATTAATAAGAATACATGCTAATACTAAAATATTCAATTAATGTTTCCAAGTCCACAGACCGCTCCAATCTGTCTTTCTAACTGATCTTTGGCACATATTTAATGCATATGGTAGTGCTATTATACTGAATCACCACTGAATCCTTGTAAAAATGAGTAAACTGTTGATCCAGGGTTTTTGTTTATTTTTTTTCAAGCAAGGTATACTTATGTACAGTGCTGTTGTTTTGACATATTTTGACTTACAAAAATGAGCTCAGTAATAAGATTTGATAAAAATGTAACCTAAAGTCTTATTTTATGATTTGTGTGGCTGCGTGTATAGAATACATATAGACAGTGTTCTAATCTGCAGATGAAGATATAAATAGCTTTTCTTGTGTCGCTCATTTTTGTGAAGTTTGTAGTCACTCTGAGATCCTTGATGCACACCATCTTTCAGCAGCTGTACCCTACATGCTTGCCCCAAGAGCTGCTTTAGTCCATCAGTGAATACTACATCAGTATAAGTCATACTTTCTAAATTATGTCAAGCAACTCCCCTTTGTTTCATTAAAATCCCTACAGAACATACTTGCTATTGCTTAACTAAGTAATTCTAAGGCAATTAGTTTTCTGTTATTCATTTTGCACTAGCTATTGAGACACATCCCCTGTAAGGGGTTCCCATGTGCCTGGAGGGTGCCCCGTAGCTGTAGAAGCTGCAGAACTGCTTCTGCAGAGCTCCTGTAGGGAGCAAACTGAGGGGAGGGCAAAGGGAGGAAGGGGAAGTAAAGCATTAGCTGCAGACACCAGCTGAAGGGGAAGTATGTGGCTATGCCTTCACTAACTGGTACTAGTTAAACGGTCTCTTTAATCAAAGAATCATAGAATCGTCTAGGTTGGACCTTTACAATCATCGAGTCCGAACATCAACCAAACACTGACAAAACCACCACTAAACCATGTCCCTAAGCGGCACATCTACGTGTCTTTTAAATACCTTCAGGGATGGCGATTCCACCACTTCCCTGGGCAGCCTGTTCCAACATTTGATAATCCTTTTGGCGAAGAAATTTTTCCTAATATCCAATCTAATATCTAAACCTCCCTTGCCGTAACTTGAGGCCATTTCCTCTTGTCCTTTTGCATAAAGAAAATCAAGAAATTCCTTTTTTGCTGCTGTAATCTCATCTGTACCTGACTATATCCTGTATTTCTAGTCTATCGGTTTATACTCTGTCCAAATTGTGCAATTTGCCAGAAGGAGAGCAAATTCTCATGAACTGAGAATTTGATGCCATTCAGCTTTGAAGTGGATCTACTGCAGGGCAGAGTTCAACGTATTGCAAGGCTTTTTTGACCCTTGTTGTTTTCTGACATAAGCCCAAATTTTCATTTATATTGCTTGACAGAGTTAAGAAAAACTACCTAAATTAGCTAAATTGTTTTTCTATAAATTTCAGTTTTGATTTCAGCTTCTGATGGCAGTTTCAGGCTTTGGTGTTAATTTTCCAAACCATAAGTGGATCAAATATATGTAATGTGAAAGACTGAAGTTTTGTCTGTATCCTGCTAAACAGTTGGAATAGTTCAAGGCAATGCAGAGCACTAAAATTTATAAAGTATGTGACAGAAATGATAAGATAATCTCCATCAAGGGATCTGACTAAGGAACACATTTCCGGAGGCAGTCAGGCTAATACTCTTGATTATCTTTAGGAAAAACAAGCGCTTTGTAGTTGAAAAAACCCTCTTCCACTGCTGAGGATATCTTCTTTTAACCCAATAAACCCTTATTAAAACATAAAAAGGAATAGATATAAAGCATAAGGTCAGAAAAAAAAGGTATCCTAGAGCAAATTTTACTCCCCTTGTCTCCCTCCCTGTCCCCAGAAAAATAAAGAATCAAACCAGACACTTTATAAAGTCTAAGAGGGATTTGGCTGTTGATTTTATAGGGAAGGTCTCAGCTACTCTGGAGGCAGGAGGGAAATGCATAAAACCCATACGTAGACATAGGCTTGGGAATAACTTCCTCCTGTTGAAATGTGGCAATGCTGCCACTCTATCAAATGAAAATTAATTTCTCAGTAAAAGAAGCAGTTTAATGCAACAGGCTTCACTGGAGAAAAAATGGATAAGAAATGAATTGAGGCTGCACTTGAAGCTTTACGTTGAAGTCACTGACAGTCACCTTTCAACTGCTGTTTATCACTTATAAAGAAGGACTTGTGGAAATAAAATATTTGGTATGATGTATCGTTTATCAAATATCTTCATAAGCACATTTTGAAAATATGCATGCCCTGGATTTCAGCTGGGAAATGTATGCTCTGAAATAGCATACAGGTCACCATTCAATTGGCTTCTTAATAATTTTCTTTTACCTCCTGGAGCACTGTACAAGATGGTGTTTAGAATTTTGAATCCTTTTTATAATGATGTTGTTGCCGTGTACCGAAAGATTTGATGAACGCTGTGCAAACATTCCAAAGCACTTTCAGACAGACGAAATTTAAATCTGGAGAAGGTCTAGGTTGCTAAATCCAGTTTGCATTATAGCTCTGGAAACATATATTTTTAATTAATATCAAGCACAAAGACTTGTGGCATAAATGATTTGGGTTGCTTTAATTTCTTAGCTTATAATTAACTCCTGAAATAAGAGCCAGCATTCGGCACGTTTTATTTATCACACAGCAGGCAATCATGAGACAAACTTCTACAGATAATCATGAAACAAAATCGCTATAGAAGTTTTTTTCTAATCTTTCCCATTTCTGAATTGACCCTATAGCACGAACCCATGATGTTGTTATCACCACACCTACATTGTTGTTATTTTTAATAGCTCCTACTGTTGCAGCTTTGGGTGTTTTCGTTACTTATATAAAATTCTGCAAATATTCCTTCCCTTTTTTGAAATCTTTTCAGCTCTCAGCCTAGTGATATCCTGTATCAGTGGGCTCTACGACTGAGTCATGCATTGTAAAGAGTGAAATCTGGGCTGCATTGTTTTCAGTAGTAGTTTGTACTGAGATAACTGTCCCTTTGTAAAAGGCAAGCACTATCCTTCTCTGTTTCATTAAGTCAGAACTGCTAGGCATTCTTCAGACAGAAATAAAGATGGTGTTGATGGTGAAGATGCCCCTTCTGTGAAGAGATTAAAAGGTTTGTAGTTGGTTTGCGAGGTGGGGAACTCTATCATGCAAACTGATAGACTAAAAAAAGTTCTGCATCTACCTCATCTGTTCTGTCTTTTTTGTCTCAATGGCCATTGCTTGTTTTTTCAAGAAACCTTTCTGGGAAATGAGGCAAGGAACTTTTATAGTGAGTGTGCTAAAACTGACTGAATCGTTGAAATGTAGGGATCCAATTGTGGGATGAAAGAAATGAGTGAGGAGAAAATAAGAGGTCACTTTGGCATGTGGCTTTGACAGAGAGGATGGGAGCATGTGAGGAGGTATTTTTGTGCAAGAGGGTAGAAATGAAAATAAATGTCTGAGTTGCTTCAGGAGGCCATAACCACTTATCTCTGACACCAGAAGTCTACTTGCAGTGGCTGGATTGACCAGCGCTTCAGGCTATAGCCCTGGACCTACTACCCGAGTTTGGTCGCCCTTGCTACTGAAGTAACTTTTGGCCCATCATTTCCTTCTGCTTCTGTTCCTAGCTTGTAAAATGAAAACTCTACCCAGTCAGGCTGATGCAGCCAACCCAAATTTGTGATCTTATAGGCAATTCCTATTTGAAAGAGAAACTTGTTATGAATTGTGGTTCCTTCATTGTAAATGTTTTTGCTTACAAGAGATGCACAAAGGTATGCATTTTCTCAACCATGAGAAGGATCAGATAAGTACAGATGATTTCTCACTTCATCTTTCAAAATGTCTTTAGAGTAAAAAGTCCACCAAATCTCTCAGCTTTCCTGGGGTTTAATCTCTGTGTTAATTTATTTCTGACCTCTTTCAATTCTATACCTGAGGGTTTTTTTATGGATAAACTCTGAGATTGATCCTGAAATGATTTTCATCCTCCTCATGGTCTTTGAAAGGGCTTGAATCATGTCTGTACTATTTTCTGAAAGAATAATGATGGAATTTTACCTAATGTAATGCCCTCCAAATGTGCATTAGATGGGACGGTGGTTCAAAGAGTGTCACAGTTTATAACCTGTATGCCTTAATTTCTCCATTTGTAAGCTTTTAAAAATGCCTTTACAAACATATTATTTGTTTGGGGTCTTCTTTATGTGAAAAGAAAATTAAAGAGTAATCCATTCTTTCCCAAACCTCCCCTAATCTCAATTTTTGAATATTTACATGTATTGGAGTTTACATAAGCATGCCTTCTAGGCTTTATGTTACTGTATAACTTCCACTTGATAGTTTGCTGGAATTAAGAGTTGTACATTTGACAAGTTTTTGTAATAGAGCTTTGCACCTGAATAGTCTTTGTTCATTCTTCAGGATATGCTTTTGTATATCCTTGAAAAAATCACTAGGATGAAAGAACTGACAGATGGCTCCATTTGTACAGATTTTTTTTTCCATCTTTCTGCAGAAATTAAAGGAAATTTCACCCACAGGTGACAGCAAGCTCTTGGAAACTGAAAATGCAGTCAACCCAGCGTATGCAATTAAGTATACAATGGTCACAGCAAAAATGCTTAGGTGGAAATATTCAAAAGTAACAATACAAAAAATCTAAACCCAATCAAATTTCAGAAAACCTGTGATACCTTTCTGAGAACTGCAAAAGAGCTATCTAAAGTGTGTGGTGATCAGATGAGGGGAAAGCCTCCAGTCTCAGGACAGCTGAGGATTCCCCGGTAGCTTACCTTTGAACTTACTTTGCCCTGGTAAGAAGCTGAACTTCTTCCCTAACTGACATCTCTGCCTTGTGTCTTTTATTGGAGAGAACTGTAAAGTCTAATTACTGCACCCTGCCATCAGCCACAAGAACTGTTAAATGTTATCAAATGCCCCCCACCTTTGCAGAATTAGAAGGGCCGTACGTGTGCATTCATATCGATGCTCTGAAACTGGAAATCAAAGATGAAACAGCAACTTATCAGACACACTTCTATGGGAGCTGGTGGGAGCTGTAATCTGTGCTATGTACTTTTAGGTCGTTAGGACATAAAAGCCTTGCTCTGACCTGCTGCTTTATCACTATGAATAGATTATTCCCCAGTGCATTTTGAAGAAAAACGCAGGAGAATGAGACAGATTTTTCTTTTGACTACTAAAGTAGTCATTTATGTATTTATTTTTCTAGTAATTTGGTAAAGTGCTTAGTTGTTTACCTTCACTGTTAAAAATTTATCTTCAAGGAAAGAGACCAAAGCCAAATCTTCCCTTTTTTTCTTTTCCTTTACAAGCAGGCAGGAGAGCCTTGAGATGTCCACATCCTATTGTTTCTTATCAGCAAAATATTTCTTATGAAATTAGCTGCAAATGAAATATTTCTAGATTGCCTTATTTCTATCTCAGAAATAATTCTGACTTGTGTCTGAATAATATTTAAACACATTAATAGTAACTGCTGTTAATTAGATTTCATCTTTTGTAGTGTCATTTTCATTAATTACATTCTTACTTTAACTGAGTTATTTTACACAATCTATATTCTTCCAGACATGGTGGATTAAATAACTACAAATGAGCACTTGAAGGAAAAAGCACATTTTCAGGGCATACTTTTTACACTTTCTCCTTGAGAATTTTAAGTGCATTTTATTCATTAGATACATAGAAGTGGACAAATGTCCATATACTGTAGTAATTGTTGCTGTATGAAACAAATGTCTGTGTTGTGGTCAGAGGCTTGGATCCTCTTTTCAGATGCATTCAGATACATGCTAGAGAAACATCAGAGATGGGAGAGAAGCACTGTTCAAGGCTGGGTTAGTCTATACACTGGTGAAAGCAGCTTTTGAGGAACTGAGGAAACCATGGCAAAAGTATCCAGAGGATTCTAGCTGAAGTATATGGCTTTCTTGAAGCCAAAACGGTTTTTAGAGAAAATGCTGATGTAAAAAAAACACTTTATGAAGGAAGAAAACTGTGTGTGTGAGACAGAAAGCAGGTGCACAGGCTTGCCAGGTCTATCTCTGTCCCAGACCACAAGCTGGACCTGGAAACTCAAAGCCTAATATGTCCTAGTGTGTGTGGGATTCACCTGCCCAGGTCTGAGCTATTTGCTTGGGAATTGCTTTGTAGACATTGGAGTTGAACAAGCACCTAAAAAGAATGGGGTGGATCACCTCCAGGGCACTCATCTTCTTCTCATGGGCTGTGAAGGGAAGCCAACAGGACTAGGCTTTTTGATCCTTAAGTTAGGGAAGATTAATTGCTTTCCCCTTGGGTCACCCATTGGCGCGGGTGCCCAGGACCCTTTTCTGCCCTGAGATCAGAGTTGGGACTTCCTAGTAGGCTTTCCCACAGGCATGGCATTTTTTTTTTTTTTTTTTTTTTAAATAAAATCCTATAGTGAGGCAAAGTAATCAGTCATTCTCTGGTCAGGTTTTTCTGAAGGGGGGTGGGGTGGAATAAGTTAAAAAAACCCAACCCAAACAAACCAAGATAAGAATCAACTACAGGAATTTTTATCCCTTTTCCTCCTCCTTGTTAGTAGTAAGGAGTCTCTGGAGTCTCTGGTCATTCTTACTCTTCGTTGCAGATTGTTCACAGGACCCTTGCAGCGATGTTGGGCTCTTTGGCAGCTTTAGCCGCCTTAGCTACTGTTGGGGAGGTAAGTTACCAAATTGTAAGCGCTCACTTTGTTTCTGGGTATGATATCATAAGTTTCAGTGTTTGCCCTGTTGTCATTTGGCACAGGACACAGTAGTGTGTTTTAAGAGAGAGAGATGGTAGGGCAGATATTGAGATGGGGAAGCACTTGGGGGAAAACAAGTCAGCCTGGGCTACAGACAAGAGAAGTAGAAAAAAGTCAGTTGATGCTATTTTATTCTGATCTGCAGGAAGCTAAACACAACCATTTTCAGCCTAATTCAGAGTGACTTTAACAGCATTATTTTCAGTAATGTTAGGTTACCAAGCAAACCTAAATGGTAGTACATTACCGTGTACTACCCTAAATAGTTACACCTCATGCTTACACCTTCCAATCCTTTTGTTTCCCCCCTGCTTACTCTTGAGTTGCTATTTAGTGAAACCTCTGATTGATTCTCTGTTTTTCTCATAACTGGCCACCACATCATTGCTATGTTCCTTTAAATTCCCTCCAGTTTGTTCACAGGTGAGGCAGTATGCTTTTGTTCTCTTACCAAAAAGGAAACTGGGGTGTACCATATTAACTTGTTTATCTTTTATTTTTGTAATGCTACCTAAGGAGCAACTAGATAAACCAATAGCCTAATGTAGGTTTTTGGTAATGACCCACTTAGGATGCCTGCAGTACTTTGAATTAGTAATAATAATAATAATAGTAATAATGGTAATACTAAAGAGTCCTTTTTGTATACCTTGTAGGAACACTTATTAATTTCCATTATAGCTTATTTAAATGGTTCATAAATTAAGTGGAGTTTATATTTCACAGCTAATTGCAAGTTAGGTGTTTCATGGCATTCACTGGTAATTTTGTTTTTTGATTGCAGAGGCCAAGTATGGTCAAAGTGGTGGAGTGGATTGATTATGAGACACTGGCACTGCTGTTTGGAATGGTAACTAAAACCTATCTTTTGCTCTAAATGGGCTGAAATAATCACATTCAGTATAGAGATGTTTCCTTTTGAAACATTTTGTTATTTGTGCTTTACTGAGACATGTTATGATGAAAATTTGGGCCTTAAGGGATTTATGAAAAAGAAGGATGATCAGACCTCTGAAAGAGCCTTTTGAAAATGTTGATCCTTTTCTATTTTTTTTAAAAATCTGTAAAATTGTGTTGATAACATACTAAAAACATCCTTGAGGTCTATAAATGGAAAGACCTGTTTAAGTGCCAAGTATTATCACTCTCATTTATCTCGATAATTTTGTTTCCTCAAACCTTTATCAAACACACTCTACTGGAAAAGTGATTTTCTTTGTCCTAGCCAGTGCTATGTTTGGAGCCAAAAAAAAAAAAAGCAAACCAGAAATGGAGGAGAAATATCTGATTAGATCATAATAATATATTATTTTAATCACTTTGCCCAGAGCTATTTATGGTAAAAAGAGTTTTCCAAGTGTTATTAAACTGTAACAAAAAATATACAATATATAGAGAAAAAATTACAATTATCTGTTGCCATTCTGAGCTTTTCTTATTTCCTGATACTGCCGCCCACCTTCCCCATAGAAAAAGAAAGCAAAAAAAAATATCTGTTGGGAGCAAAGATGGAAGGACAGGAAACCTCCCAGAAATGTGTGAAAATGCAAGCAATTCTGGGAGCTGTTGTCTTCTGCAGTCTGTAAAGCGTTACTGCAGAAAGCAAACACACTTATTGGCTTTTCTTGATTAATGACATAAGGGAGATAGATACATCGAGTGCTTAATGTATGATGCCCACTTAGTCAGTACAAATAAAATTCAACGAGACTAGTATGACATTTACAGGCTGTTTCTGTTGAGAACTAAATTTCACCATATGATGCATTAACAAGAGATATTTAGCAGCTGTAGTCGGTATCCTAATATGAAGGTGATCAGATTCTCAGAGCTGTGTCAGATGAGGACTTTTGTCAGTATCACAAACTACATGGCTTTGTTTTTGTGTAATAATTCAGTTGCAAGCTGTTCTCTTTTTCTTCATCTTTTGGTAGATGATTTTGGTGGCCATATTTTCAGAGACTGGATTCTTTGACTATTGTGCAGTAAAGGTAGGCTTGTTTTGGTACTCCTAATTATTATGGGATTAATCAAGTTAGCACTGTCTTTGAAGAACATTTCTTAGGGCAGCGCATATTTATCACATTAGAAATGACAGTGGTCAACTTGTAATTTTGAAAAATCTCTTAGGGATTGGAGGAAGCCCTTAAGGCAATTCTGTTTCTACAGGAGAAAGGAAAAAGACACCGGTAGGGTACACAAGCATATGGACAATATAAAGCTGAGCTATTCCACTGACCTCCCCCAGGACTGCAGTTCTGCTGTAACTGAAATCTGTATTTATGCCCGTCAGTGGGAGAGAGGAAGTATGGGAACTATCATTAGCTTACGATCACACATGAAAAATGGCCACAGACCTTTGCACAGTAGAAGAGCCAAAGATTACATGAAAAGGGTGATTCTGATGGATTGGTTGTAAAGCAAGTATTACCCATGGTGAGGGACTCCTTCACCTGCTGCAAAGCTTAATTTTCTTGAGAAAAAAGAAGTCACAAGGAGGACTGCTTTGAGCACAGAACCCCTAAACAAAACATGGGTGGACACAACCCCTGCCAACACTGATGCCCAGACTGCATAGCCCCGGAAGTGCTGCTCTGAGGATGGGGAAGGTGTCCTAGTGTGTGGAGGTGGTGGGAACTCTGAACCGTGTTACTCACCCGGGCATGCGGGCAGAAGGTGGAGGCTCAACCCTGCTCCTGCCACAGACCCCCGTCGTGCCTGGCACCGGAGCATGGTGTCTCTTCAGGCTTGTTTCTTCCTCTGCATGATGGAAATGTTTGCCCGCTTCCAGAAAGTGTTTTCTTTCTAATTAAATTAATATTGGAGAGGATGCTATTGGAAGTGCATGAAGTAGCAAATGCTCTGAACTCACTGTTGCCCCATCTTTGGTGAAGTTGTTTTATCTGTCATTTTTTGAAAACTAAGCTGGAGTGATCTAGTCCCTTAATTTTGTTTCTATTTTTTTGGTTTTATTAGGCTTATCGATTCTCTAGAGGCAAGGTGTGGGCCATGATTACGTTTCTGTGCCTCATTGCTGCAATTCTTTCTGCATTTTTGGACAACGTTACCACTATGCTGCTCTTTACTCCAGTAACCATAAGGTACCTTATTGTTATGGCTTTGGACTTGGTCTTTTATAGCCAGCAATCAGCAGTAGACATGTCTGCAAAATGCTTGTTTGGACTTTTTTTAATCATCTACACGGAAATCGAAACTTCAAATACTCCTGTTGCAGTAGAGTGAAGAGCTAACGTTTTCAAAAGGATTGGTTGCCTTTTCCCTTTGTGTTGATAGTGAGCACGTGTCTGAAGCCTGTTATACTGCCTTGGCAGCCAACTGTTCTGGTTTGTCTCCGTATCTGAACTGCAATAGCATATTGCACCAAATACTCCCTAGCAGGTGGATTTTTTTTTCCTGTAAGCAGGGAAAATTTTTTAATTAAAGCTGCCTTGTCATTTACTGGCTAATATCTATATATACAATTTTAGATAGTAATTTATGTTTCAGTGAAGTTGTTATCCCTTCTAGTACTAGTGACAAATAAATTAAAAAAGATCTCCAGATTCCAAGTGAAAGCTTTGTTTTGGAATGTGAGAGACTGAGTTTTCTTCCTGTTGGTGCTCATGACATTTGTACAGCCAGTGCTTAATTCCACAGTCTGAGGTTAGATATTTGGAACTTCTAATAGAGAACAGTGAATTTAATTACTTCAGAGTTCTGTAAATTAACAACTTGTGATTTGCAACTATATTTAATCAATATGTGACAATAAATCACTGTTTAACCTGTGCCTGGCTGGGGAAATCTGGTTAATCCAGTACAGTTTCAGAAAGATCTGGTTTGTTTTTAAAATGAGCCTGAGTGATGTGATGTTTGCAGTCATTAGCACATTAAAGTGCATAAAATTCTATCAAGATATGCTCCCACTTTAAAATGTAGCGTAAAGCAGTAAAAACCAATTTTGCAAGTGGAATTTATTCTAGATTGGGAAACAACTGGTGAGTGAAAGCTCCATTTGTCTTCTGTCCGATTATATTTTGAAGAGATCACTTAGCCTTACTCCAATCAATAATTTCACCTCTAGCAATAAGCAACACTGGAACTATTAAACACCAGTTTTCTGTAGCTGTGTTGCAGAATATTTTGAATTAAGTATAGTTGGGAACGGATTGAAATCCAGACATCAATGCATCATGAACTACTGTACCCACGCAGAGTTATTGTAGCATTTATTCTGTTTTTGAAGAATCGTAACGCAGGTTGGAAGGGACCTCAAAAGACCGTCTGGTCCAACCTTTCATGGGAAAGGGAGCCTAGATGAGATTATCTAGCGCCCTGTTCAGTTGCATCTTGAAAACCTCCAGTGACTGGGACACTACCACATCCCTGGGGAGGTTGTTCCAGTGGTTAATTGTTCTCACCATAGAAAATTTTTTCTTATGTTGAGGTGAAATGTCTCTCAGTGCAACCTGTATTCGTTGCCCCTTGTCTTCTCCATGTGGCTCCTTGCGAAGAGAGAGCCTCTGCCTTTGTAGCCACCCTTTAAGTACTGGAGTTTCATAGTAAATACTAAATACTTAGTATACTAAGTACTTTAGTTTTATACTAAATGAGTCTATGACACTGAGGAAGGGGAAACTCAGTATGTGGGAAACATTTGTATTTGAATCACTATCAAAGCTAAAATAAAATTTTATCTCGCCTAGTAAAACCAAATAATTGCCTATTTGTAAAAGCTTCATGCTGGGGGTCATTTTCTGTTTTTATCTTACTGCCATTGTCTTCAGCCCTTGTCTACAGCTTCACTAAATGCACTGCACTGCCATTGCCATGGAGATAAAGCTTGCAGAAAATCCTACTGACTATGAATATAAGGATTTATATTTCCATTAATAAGACGTAAAACATGATACTTGTTTCTCTCTGCATTTTGTAGTAAGCTGATAAAAAAAAGAAAAGAATAACTACCCCTTTTTAGCTATAGTTTATTTTCAAGCTACTTTGTTATTGGGAACTGGAAAAGGCTAACTGTTGTTCACATGGGAAACTATATACCTAGAGTAAGTAAACTGAAGAAGTTTGATCCTGCCATATAGGTAACACATTCTGATGGTTTTATACTTTGGGCTTG
This sequence comes from Alca torda, assembly GCA_008658365.1. NCBI lineage: Eukaryota > Metazoa > Chordata > Aves > Charadriiformes > Alcidae > Alca > Alca torda. The sequence continues at coordinate 142,778,679 of CM018076.1, forward strand.
GCCTTTCTTGGCGTACGTCAGAGGTTCTTTCTTCAAGCTGTCACTAGGCCCATCAACAACAAAGAATCACTAAAGAAGAGTTAAGGTTATATTTTGAAACATTCGGAAATCAAGGAGTGATGAAGTTAAAATTACAAGTACAATTGCAGTCTTCTACCACAACTGGTACAATTGGTCCAGTTATACTACAAAGTACCCCTAAACTGCATAATTTTATGTTGTTGGGGAAATAGTGTATTTTTGCACAGTTATTTTGTTCTGGATTTTTTATGTACTGGCATACGTGTCATCTGACTATTTTATTCTGAGTTTTAAATTGACACTCTTGATGACAGCGTCAGTATATCAAGTTAAGCTTTTGTGCAATACACTCTTTTATCTTTGAAATATAGGTTTTAATACTAGAGACTTAGACTGAACAGTAAAGCTCAACTCTTCCTTCAGGGAAACGTGTGACGGCACTACAGCAAAACAACCCTGAGAAAGCATTCTTGCTGCCCACTCTTCCCCCCATCCTGTGTTAGGTAGAGGGGGCAATAATTTAAGTATGGACTCCATCTTTACACACTGTAGCAACGTTTTTATAAGCCACGAACAGAAAAGCAGTCGTTCCTTATTGCAAAGAGCTTAGGTGTGACCTTAACTTTCAGCCCTTAGTACCATGGCACAAGTTGAAAGTCAAACGTGTACTTCAGAAGTGAGCGGATTGTGAGGATCTGTGCGGAAATGTAATTTGTGCAAGTTGAAGTAATCTACGTGAAGATTACTGTGTGTAAGTGGGCTCTGAGTTGAAATGGATCATGAGGCTACTGAGTCAATCCCAGTATTTGCCAGAGCACTTTAAGATGCTTCTTATTACAGAAGCGTTTTAGTTTTTCTTATTAAAGAAACATCTTACTAAAGAAGCATTAAATATTTTTGAACTGCTAAAAACATTTTGAGACTTGTTTAATCATGTGTGTTTTCTGCTCTTGTTACATTACAGATAGAAATACTCACGGTCAAGCTTTAGAGAAAGGGAAAAATAGGAACAGAATAAACTGGATAAACGTAGGCTGAAGGCTGAGGTCTCCAATAGATGATTCATGGCTAATAGGTTGCCTGCACAATCCTCTACCACCGCTCCCCACAGGAAAATTAACAACTGGTGCTGAGTGCAGACCCTGCGGTTGCCCAGAATAGTTTTCCGTAGGTCACTGTAGCCTGGGAATCGTGGTTTAAAAAGTTGTAAGGTTCTGAAAATTTGAAATGCTGGTTTCTGTGTAGTCCAACTTTTGTAACGCTTGATTAGTTTTAATGAAATGCTTTTTAAAAAGCATCGATTTTGTTACCATTAACTATTGCATTATAGATGTAAAAAAAAAAATCTTTTTTGCATTTATATTCTTATAATTACTGTAGCACATATAATGTAGCACAATTTAAACTTTAACACACACACACACACACACACATAAATATTATGTCTAAAATCTTGCAATTTTTCAGTGAAATGACTGTATTTTGTAAATTTTACAAATTTTAAGATTTAAGGTAATTTAGCCATAGGATACGAAGTTAATTTTCATTCTTTTTACACCACAGGCTCTGCGAAGTACTTAATCTTGACCCTAGGCATGTCCTGATTGCAGAAGTAATCTTCACAAACATTGGGGGGGCTGCCACAGCTGTTGGGGATCCTCCAAATGTGATTATTGTTTCAAAGCAGGAGCTGAGAAAGGAGGTATGTGCTGCAATCTGTTTGGCTACTAAAATTAAGTACTGATGTTGACCTAATGCAGTGTTGAACCTTCGCTTCCCCCCGACAGACATATAAACAGGACATAATCCACTTTTTCTGCCATGCTATTTCTTTCTTAGGAGGATGATCAGACAGAACAGAGGGATCTCTTGGGGACAAAATTATGATGAAGAATAGACTTTTTAATGCAGACTGAGAATAGTGGTTTTGGGGTTTGGGGTTTTTTTTGGTAGTAGTGGGGAGGATGTCCTTGTCAATGGCAAAGTGAAGAAGGAAGCAAAATAATGGAGGGCTGTAAAGAGAGGGCAGCAAGTTGGAAAAAAAAAAAGAAAAATGTGAAAATGAAGGTGGAAATCCAAACTTGTTTTTCAGATCAGGCTTTCTCTCAAAAGTGAAATATATTGGGACAATTTGATTCCTTTTCAGAAATTTCAAACCAGAAATAATTGTCCATAGGAAAAAAACCCACAGCGTGAGAGGCTGCGTTGTCCCTGTAGACCCATGCCATACATGACTCCACTGCAGGCAGAGACTTTGTCCTTCAGCCACAGCTCAAGGGGATGTCAGGGGTGGGAGGAGAGCGGGGATCCTCCCCTGCAGCATGGGCCGCAGCTGGCTTCCATCTTCTGCCAACACTGTGGTATCCCTGAGCTGCAATGACAGATTTTAACTTCCGGCACTTGGCTCTTCTATTTATGGATAAGATCATTTCATTTTTCTGAGTGACTGGTGCCAAAGGGAAGGCTATGGTGGCTGGTGCTGGGTCAGACTGCAGGACTCCAGACACCTGCCAGCAGGACTGTCTTTGTCCCACCATCTCCTCCCACCCACATGGTCCTCTCTGACCTGTGGATGGGCAGAGCCACTTCTGGAGGGTGTTCGCATTTGCGGTCTTCACCTTCTGGATGGAGCTCACATTTGTGTGAATTTTGCATGCTTTCAGCTATCCCTGCCACCCCTGAACAGGAGGGCACCTGTTCTGCCTCTGGCACTGTGGTCCCCAGTATCCCTTGGTGCGTCACCTGTCTCTGGGGTGCTGAGGGCAGCAGGGAGGGCATCTGCTCAGGATGCGAGGGTCAGCCCCTCCTGGGATGAGGCAGCTCTGCTCTCCTTCTGCTCCTGCACCACCAAGCAGCACAATTTAAGGGGCAGTAATGTAGCGGGCAAGCCTGCAGGGACACCAGGCATGTGTTTTCTGTTTTGGCCAGGTGTCATAAATCCCCAAAATAAATAAATTTAAAGGAACTTCTTGTAGTGTATGGGCTGGTGTGAAAACACCTGTGCAAGTGGGATGAGGGAATTGTAATATAAAATTTTGGATGTTTTTTTTTTCTTTTGGAGTCAATTATTTTTCTACTGCTGTACCAAAACAGGATGTCTTCTAATTAACTGAACACACTCAAATTAATTAAATACTGCCCAGGTTGGAAAACATCTTTGAAAGTTCATAGTATTTAATAAATTGAATGTTTACCTTCAAAATATTTGAAATGTGCTGCAATTTGTTTGTTTGGATGATGGGTTTGGAGACTCTGTAATATTCATGGCCGAGGATTTGATAGCTAAATTTTACATTTTTAAGTATGAAATCTGTGTAACTATTTAAACTTTCTTTTCTAAAAGAGAATAATTAGCACCTGCCATGCAGGTCACTTTCCTAAATACTCAGAAACTCACAATTTTTGTAGAACATTTAGAAGTGGCTCTAAACATGGGAAGCAATTAAGCAATCACATTGAAAGGAAACAATTTTACATTTCTCTTGACTGAGATATTGATTATTTTTTCAGGACTCAGGTGTATAAATACCCTCGCAAATGTGACATTATAGCAAATTCTGTATTTGAAACAAGCACAAAAACTTTCCAAATGTTTTCACTCCAGACTGCTTTCAGAACTTTTGTTGCATCACAGAAATAAGGACATAATAAAATAGATCAGATTTAACACAGGACCATGGGACTTTTGCTTCTTCCTTCCTATATTCTCATTTGGTGTATATATATGTGTGCATCTATCTATCTATCTATCTATCTATCTATCTATCTATCTATCTATCTATCTATCTATATCAATAAAAGAGGGTCAAAGACCTGTCCTTGGCTCTGAGGCTGAGTGGCACAGACGGGCTTATGTCCTCACTGCTTAGGGCTCCTTCCCTGCAAAGGAGATTTGCCTGGGAGAGCACTGGGATGCGTAACTGAATAAAGCCAAGAGCGAGGCCAGGGAGGGAGCTGGACCATGTGGCCTCTTACAGTCTGCACTGTTGAACTAATAGCTCGATTCCTAATTTTGCCCACCTGCTCTAGCATGCTCTCTTTTTTCCAGAAGGAGAAACATAGACGTCGTTATCTTGTTTCTGAAACTACTTCTAGCAAAGGCTGCTGTGAGGAAGGGTTGTATGATCAACCCCAAATCTACCTCTAACATGCATGGGATGTCTACTATATTTGGACCAAGTAAAATTTATTCTTTTGGTTTTTAGAAGTGTTTGAGGTAAAAGTTCTTGAATGCAATAATGGCATTTTGGAAACAGGACTTCGTGCAGTAATTCTTATAGTGTCTGTTATGATGTTTTCTACAGAAAATATCTGTTTTTTTTACCTCTTTTTAGCATTATGGTCATATATTTGTCATTCTAGAATTCTTTTCTCCTTGATATTGTCATTGAAATTCCCCTTTTCATCCTCTTGCACTTCTTTTTCAGTGTAATTTCTGTAGGAGGCTGGATAGTATATTGCACTATGTAGATGTTTTTTTCTATTTTATTACGGGCCATTGGGAAGAGACTTTTACCGATCTTCCTGAACTTTTACTGCAGTACATCAATCTCTAAAAGCAGCCTAGTAAGGTATTGTGCAAGTTTACGCTTCCTTAGAAAACCTTGGATTTTAAATCAATAGAAAATGAAGTGCAGCCTTATTACTTTGGGTGCTGTTATTTGGTTACAACACTACAAATGTTTACTGTAGTGCTGGAGAGATTTTTCTCCCTAGGTTCTGGGGAAAACTCATGTCATATTAAGAATTTTTTATTTAAAATGTGTTTGAATAAATAAGGTTTTTGTTACAGTTTACTCATTAAAATGTAGGGATAAGTCTGTTTATTTGTCTTGAGATGCAAATGGATGCCAAAAGGATTTTTTCTTTGTAGCAGCAGTTAATTTATAATACTGACATTTTCCCCCACCATCATGCCTGGAATGAGTGGAACATTTGCATAATAGGGGAAGAAGATTTGTTGTACTCTTGCTTGTTCTTGGAAGAAGTCTCACACAACAGCATTTAAGTTGTAATATTAGGCAAGGGGAATAAGAGTTTTCATTAAGAGCAAATGGGAAACTCATTCAGTGAATACAAAATACAAAACTTTTTCAAATCTTTCATTACCTTCAGAGCTCTGCTACTGAGTCGCCATTGTTAGCAAAATTATATTTTTATATTGAAGAGATATGTGTTTCAGACTTTGGGAACTCTGTTTTTATATGCACAATAGGGCATGAACCACTTTGAAATGGTCATTGCTCTTGGAAGGTTAAGTTCTCTGTATTTGGGAACTTCACAAGGATCTACAGTCACACCTTTGAAATGAGAAGTGGTTTGTGCTCTAAGCTTAGGCTGTGATTACAAGATCTTTAGAGAATGGATGGTTAATTGGTCTCCAGAACAAAATGATGGTGTGAACATATTGTGTACTGGTGTATCTAGCTTTAATCTGTTTAAAAGAGGTAATGATAAGAGCAAAGGCAGTTCTAGCATGTGCTAGCCATTGGATTATATCCTCTTATTTACTGTCTCTGTTAGTATGTGATAAAGCTTGTACTGTTAATCGGATGTTTGCTGAGGATTTGGGGTTTTCAGCATCCCACTCAGAGTTATTCCTGCCATTTAAAAGGAATTCCCTGGAAAATGGACAACCATCAGGTTACCCTCTTCCGCCTTTTGGAGACTTGCAGCCTTCATGTTGAAATTTAGCATGATGCGATATTAGGTGGTTATATTTCATGAAAAATTGTGGTCCCAAAAATTTACCAATAGAAGTAGATATTTCTGAAAAATGAAAGAGAGAAAATCCTATATATGAATCTATAAAGGTATTTCAAGCACTGGCACATTGTGAAGTGGATTCCAGTAGTTTACTAGGCTATTTTTGTTGAGTTTGCTGTTTACAAGGTTGTTAAAACTTTTAATCAATTTGTAAACCTCCTGCCCTTTCTGTCAATGTTTAATTGATTCCTTTTCTCGAGCAAAAAGTGAAAGCCTAGATAAGGTATATGAAATAAAATTTATGGGTTTATGGCTGATTTCAGATTTTTTTCCCCATCTCTGCATGTAGCAATCATTAAAGGGTATAGTGCAAGGCAAAATAGTAGATTTATCAATGTCTCAAATATGGATTATTTTAATGTACCTGTGTTAGACCATCAGTGATTTCTGGCTCAGCGATGTCATGAGCAGTTCTTCCTGAGACAATGTAGATCTCAGTCACTCAGCCAGAAGGGATGTTTCAACCAGTGTAGAAATAATAAATTACTTTTGCTCTTCCTCATTTTATTAATTTTAAAATATTACAGGAAGGACATTCTGTCTAGAAGCACAGTATTTGCTGCTCCCTGAATTGCTGCACCTAGCTATAATTTTTGCGTTCTCTTCGCTCTAAAATGGCAGATTTCCTCTGGAAAGGTATGAATTACTAGAAGTTAATGTCACACCTCCGAAGGCAGTAAAAAAAAAATAAAAAATCAGGAGGACAGAAAATTATTATTTTAGGAAAACAGTATGATACTTCCTCCTACTATGAAGTTGGTATATTTTACTCTGCATTTAAAACTATAAACCGAGGAAAGATACCCACTCTGTTTCAGCTCTGAATCCGTAGGCGGTGGAACCTTTAGGCTGTTGTCCTGCTAAAACAAAATTTTTAGATTTTCTGTCAACTGGGAAATGAGAGAAATTTAACACAATCAACATAGCCTCAAGTAAGGGGCATTTGAAGCATGTATTGTATTTATCTGATGGATTGAAATCTCCTGGAAGAAAAGTATTTCTTGCCTATTGTGCGTGTCAATTCTATTTCAGTCTATTGTGCAGGAAAAAGAAAATCTTTACGAAAATGACATTTTGGTGTATGCAGCAGACATGTGGAACCCTTCAATGTGTTTTTGCAATGCTGAATCCTGGCCCCAGCAGTGCAGAGGACTCAGGAGGTATAAAATGTGTTATCCACAGCCACAAAGGGTATGAACGTAGGCTCTGTGGAGATGTTGCATGCCCTTTCTAGGCTGTGGGAAAGGGAGCAGGAGCAACTGGTGCCACCATCTTGGCATCCTCTGCTGCATTGTTTGTATCTGTGGTACAATATAAACTCTTTAGTCTCTTTAAGTTCTTCAGTCTCTTATAGTGCTCTGGTTTGCCAGTTGACTACTAGCTACCTGACAATGCCTGGTGTGAAATCTGCCTTCTCCTTCCCTGAAAGCATACCCTGCGTGCTGCAGAGAGGCTGTTGCTAAACACCCAGCCCAAAGCATCAGGGTGGGCAATGGTCTGTTTTTCACAGCGAGTCCTTCTGATATCAGCCATAAAAAGGAGTGCACTCGGTAGTCCTCAGCCTCCTCATGGCTACAGGGTGCAAGTTGTCTAAGGCTAGCGACCGCCAGGTTTCATTTTTACACACTGGCTCTTGTGGATCGTTGCACAGAGGAAACAGGGAGGAAAGCCAGGAGCAAAGGGTGGAAAGAGAATTGAATCCAGCCTTGCACTATCACAGGCAATATGTCATGCAAGCTCTTACCTGAAATATGCATGGTCCATGTTAGAAAACGATTTGTTTCAGCTGAGTTGGCAAACTGTTCTGCAGTTGCAGCAAAGTGGCTTGTTTTCTTTTCCCCCAGGGATCTCAGTGATAAGAAAGATCAATAGGGTGGTACTATGAAGTTTAACAAAATCCTGAATCTCAGCTCAGCTGCTCTCTTTGAAAAGTTTGGGTAAGCTCCTGGGTAGGATTACCCAAAAATTTAGTAAATAATTTTTTTTTTCTCTTGTGATGGTATCTCCAAACCACTTCTAAGTCTTATCTATGTCAGCTCTTACGTCACGAAGCTGTGTTAATCCTGATATTTTTTACAGTATTGCGATCTCCATCTCATTTAAATTCCTTTCAGCTATCAGTCAGACCTGAGACATCCTTCTTAACCTCAGCATTTTCATTTGCCTTCTAGGTTGATGTGATTTTTCTTTTCATAGAGAAATTAGTTTTGTGGGTTTCAAGCAGCACATTTCTTGTGCTGTATTTTTTTATTCAAGAAGCTTCTGCATTGTGGCATTTCAGTGACAAAGCACAGTTGTTTTGCTCTGAAATTGGTGTGATAATCAAAATGTAGGAGCAAGTGGCTTTGCAAATCTTTGCTCTTGTTTGCAATAAACCACTTCCTTAAATTCAAGTTCCATTAATGTATGATTGAGACATCACATATTTAAACTCGTGAGTTTCTGAGGATTCTTTGGCTTTCTATTTCCTACATTATCAATTAGCTTTGTGCCTGAGTATCTCTGCAGGGAATTTCTGCTGGCATACTCTGCCTGGTAGCTGGTATCCTTCTTCATGACGTGGGCACATTGCTGCCAGCCTAAGAAAAGCTTTATGTCCACTGGTCTTTTTAAGACTAGGTTAAGTGCTGGAGCGTGTCCAGAGGAGAGCTACCAAGCTGGTGAGGGGTCTGGAGACCAAACCGTATGAGGAGAGGCTGAGGGAACTGGGCATGTTTAGTTTGGAGAAGAGGAGGCTGAGGGGAGACCTCATTGCCCTCTACAACTACCTGAAAGGAGGCTGTAGAGAGGTGGGTGTTGGCCTCTTCTCCCAGGTGAATAATGACAGGACCAGAGGAAATGGTCTGAAGTTGCAGCAGGGGAGGTTTAGATTAGATATTAGGAAGAATTACTTTAATGAAATAGTGGTCAGGCACTGGAACAGCCTGCGCAGGGAGGTGGTTGAGTCACCATCCCTAGAGGTATTTAAGAAACGTGTAGATTTGGCACTTCAGGGCATGCTCTAGTGGCAGAGATTGTAAGGGGTTTTTTTTGTGTGTGTATGGTTGGACTTGATAATCTCAAAGGTCCTTTCCAACCATGAAGATTCTATGATTCTATGAATGCAAAAGTAATTTTCCTTGTTCTGCTAATTCTGAGTTGAGTATATTCTGATCACCTCTAATTATTTCATTCCTACTCAACTAGCTGTTTCCCAGTCAATTCATTTTTCAGAGGATAATTTATTTTCCGGTTAGGTTTAGGCACTGGTGTAGCTTCAGAGTTTATACAGCTTAATTTCTTTCAGCTTCCTACCTGTCTTTAGGTCATTTTAGAGACCATACAAAACTGAATACTTATTTTCCATACTTCTTGAACTGTTTAATGTCACCTTGTCAATACTTGAGTAATTTCCAAACTTTGCTTTTAAGGATTCTGATTTTTCTGGCCAAAATTTTCTGATTCTGCTCTTTGGCTATAATCTCAGAGGCAACCCATATATAAATTAGTTTTATTGTCAATTTTAAATGGTTGTAATTAAGGAAATATACATGGGGAATATGGACTTGATATACTTTGGGGGCAGGTCTTACAAACATCGAGCCTTTGCGTACGGCAAGTTTTTTCCCCTCTATTTGTAAATTTCCTAGAGTTATGAATGTTGATTTCATCATTCATAGAAATGTCTCCTGCAGCTCTGAATCTTGACTTGATGCCCAGAGGCCAATCTTTCTGAGTATTTATAAAAATTGACTTGTAAAGTCTGTCTTGCAGAGATGTCAGACATTTGACTGGCTGACCTATTATGTAGGCAAACTCAATGAAGGTGTATTATTTTCCTTTGTGGTATCATATTTTTCTGTCTGATTCTTAAAATAATCCTTCTACTTTCATAAAAGAAATGGCAGTAGCTGAGTTATAATGAAAGAACAGCGAATGAACAGGTAGACAGTTTCACCTTTTAGTGGCTGGAGAGTAGAAGAGGTAAGGAATCTAATACTAAATAGCAACTAAGAATGACTTTATTTAGCTCATGAAGCTGAAACCTGTATTTTTCATAGGATCAAATTCTAATCCTAAATCTGCACATTTATGTCTGAGAATTATTTAACTATCTGCAAACTATGGATTTTTTTTGCAAAAGAGCACTAATCTTTGTCTGGCTACGAAAGCTCTTTATGACTTTAATCAGTTTTTTGTGTCTTGTATTTTTTATTATGCCCTCTGGTGCAATAGAGAAACCTTTTTTTTCCTTTTTTGAACCAGAGGCATTTCGGCTGGGACATTTCCACGTAAGTTCTTTTAGTAGGAGGCAATATAACTGTTTTTAATTTGTCTTGGCATTAGAGAAGGGTCTATGGGTAGCACACAGGTATTTGGTAAAAGGCAAGTCACTATCATCCTTGTACAGACACAGAGGTGTGGCACAGGGAGATCCAATGACTTTCTAGAGTCTCTGGGAAATCAGTGGATGCTCTGAAAATTCAGTTTGGACAACCTGAGCTATTCAGGGCTTGGACCATGCTTTCTTCCAAGTGCCACAGAGCTGCTCTGCTGGGATCACCAGTTCAGACAGCCTCTGCTCTGTGAATATAAGACAGTTCCTTGCTACCAGAGCACGTGGATGTGATCCCCCTTGGAGCTTCATGGACAACTTTTGGACAGGCTAGTCATGACTACTTCAGAAAATCCCAGCCCAAAGTCTAGCCCTCATCCACCACAGTGTGTGCAATATGGAATCATGGAATGATTCAGTTGAAAGGGGCCCTGGAGATCATCTAGTCCGACGTCCTACTGAAAGCATGGCCAAGTTCAAAGTTTTAGGGCGGGTTGACACTATTCATTCTTATTGCTTAAAGCAGTAGCTTTTTAATATATTCTGCCTAACTTTTTTGAGAACCCATTCATTAAAGGGTTCCATTGTGCAAAATGTAAAGAAATGTGTCCATTTATTAAGCTGGCAGAAAAACAAACAGAATATCGACATATATTATTTTTATTGTAGAAGAATGTTAGTGACTGGATTAAATCCTGGTTCAGATAGAATTACTGTAAAAATCCATATTGTCATCAGTTTAAAATAAAAGCTGGTCATTAAAATTTAACTATTTCTGTGATTTAAAGTGAATTTACAGTGATTTAAGTGATGAAAGTCAAATTTAATAATTCAGTTTAGGTTTGGTCTTTTTTTTTTTTTCTATCCATGTCAGGAACACTAAATATATTCCAGAATAACTCGTAATGCTATTTTTTAGTTCTCTGAGTTAAGTTGTGATGTGGCTTGTCTCCTTGAAACAGATGAAATACAACATATACTGTACTTGGAACTTACTTTATTGCTTTATATTTATTATTGATTGCTAAAATACATATATAGTTGAATACTTTTCCCTGTAGGTCGTATAGGAAAATAACTGAATTTTAATTCAGGTTTTAATTTTTATTTCCAGGGATTGGATTTTGCAGCCTTCACAGGGCACATGTTTGTTGGCATCTGCCTTGTTGTTCTGGTCTCCTTTCCTTTTCTCAGACTTCTTTACTGGAACAAAAAACTTTACAATAAAGAGCCGAGTGAAATTGTTGGTAAGTGTGAGCATGAAAACATTTTTATTGTCATTACATTGAATATGTGCTAAATAGAAACAGAATAGTGCCTACTACAATGTTGTCCTCAGATGGAAGTGCCCACTCTCTTCTAGTCTCTGAACATTAATTTTTTAACTAATAATTTAAATGTTATTTTTAGTCACGATATTTTCTGACTTTTAGGAATAGAATTTTTTCTGGTGTTAGGGTTGAGGTGTTGACATGAATTATTAAATATCTTTCAAAATTTATAGGGATATTTTGCATCATTTATAGCCATAGGCTTGAATACTAGGGTGTTCTGTATCGCAACAGGTAATATCTGCTCAAGGTGCTGAGTTCACAACCTAGCTTTAGAAATATCCCAGGTTTCCTTTATGACAGGCATATTGCACTGATGCGTTCCCTCGCTGCTGGCTTTCTTCCACTGGATTTTTTCAACCATCTTTTCCTGGTCTGTGGTCAGTGAAGCACATTTCACCAAGAGTAGGAGAACTTTCCAAGTTCTTTACAGTTTGCCTCTGTGGCTCTTCCAACCCTAAATTTCCCTAGGGTATAATTTATATAATTCAATAGGACTAAATCTATGTCTTTTTTAGGTTGCTTGCCTCAGTAGTCTCTAAAACTCTTGGTGAAGCTGTGTCAATGACTGTTGAGGATGTTGCTCCCTTTTTGTCTTCATGCTTTTATGCCTTTTTATTCAGACTTTTTGGTTTTCATCATCGTTCTCAGGCTTCTGTTTGAGTAGTGAAATTTAATAATAACCCCCAAACATTCTCAATTTCTTTACAAGTATGAAATAATTCACTAAGTATAATTTCTTAGCAAGCTTTGTACAGAGATAGCTGAGTATAACTGTTTCTTCTCTGGGATTGATGTTTTTTTCACTTTTGGCTGCAGAAGACTTAGGATCCAGGTTTCCACTGACCATGCAACAGATTTTTTAATATGCTGTACAACACACCTGAACCTGTGTGTGGGGGGTCTGTTTACCATGGGGAGGACAACTTTTGATATGGTTGATATAACTTGGCCCCATTTGTTATCTGTGGAGAAAGATAAACCCTTCTAAAGACTAATGTAGCTGTCTACAACAGAACAAATGTATTGCAGCCCCTAGAAGTTTACTTCTCTCTTTTGAGTATAAGGGGAGTCCAAGGTGACTAACTCGGTGGTGGAGATCTTCATGAGAGTTAACTAATTTAGGCAAAATGAGTACCACTTGAGTGATTTGCCTTGTTCCAGGTAAAACTACTTTTAGGAGTGGGATTCTATTAAAAAGACAGAAGTGACAGTCCTCTCCTCAGTGGGTTGTACCATGTCTCCTTAATCCCATCTGATAGAAAGGTCAGAGAAGAGACGTCACTGCTTAGGAAGTTAGGTCTTGTCCAGACATTCGGTTTTAAGGGACCTCAGTGCCCATTCAGCACAAGGCGCACTCAGCCTACCTGTTCACAGCTCTAGGGACCAAAGCATTTTCCAGTATTAAGAACCAAAGTATTTTTGAGCTGTTCTAGAGGTGATACTACCTGTTTTCTAAGAGAATTAAGAATTTTCCTTCTATACATATGCTTTGTATGAGATATTGTGAGATTATAAAACAGATGAGGCTTTCTGCATGCTTAGAGATTTGATCCTGAGCAAGAGAAACTCAGTTGCTAAAGTGCCTGGATATTTCCCTGTGACACTACAAAGTCAGGTTTTTCAGAAAGCCATCAAGAATCTTCTTTTTCTACCTTCTTGTACCAGGGAAGATGCTGAAAAAAAATCTTCCTTACCTGGTATATAAATTTATTGACTGTGCTTCTAAAAGACTTTCTTTACGAACAGACAAAAAAGATAGGACACTTCTGGCCCACCACAGTTTACACTACATCAACTCCCATTCAAATAGCTAGAATTTTATCTTGGGTGCCAGGAATGCCTTTAGAGAAAGTAAGTCACTGAAAATTGGCAGTGTTAACATACAGAAAGGGATGCTCTCCTCTCCTAACCGTAGATGTGCCTTAAATTTGTCAATTTAAAATAATTAATGTTGAGTTTTGTCTTATGGGAAGGCATCATTACCTAAAAACCCACCTTAATAATAAGCATTGCAAGCTGTGTATCATGGGTGAGTGACCTTCCTACTTGTCTGGTCAAAGTTAGTACATTGAAGAGAGAGGAAAAAGCTATCCGATAAACAATATTCACTCCCAAGTTGTCCCCAATAGACTACCGAAATGCATAATAATCTAGTGGAAGGTGTCTCTACCCATGGCAAGGGAGTTGGAATTAGATGATCTTTAGGGTCCCTTCTAACCTAAACCATTCTATGATTCTGTGATAATCTGAACAAGTGGGGAGTTGGCTCATGTTCCTATTGCTCCTTCTCCTCTTCGTACTAGTGTATTAAAAGCTGGACATGAGTCAGCAATGTGCGCTCACAGCCCAGAAAGCCAACTGTATCCTGGGTTGCATCACAAGCAGCATGGCCAGCAGGTCGAGGGAGGTGATTCTGCCCCTCTACTCTGCTCTGGTGAGACCCCACCTCGAGTACTGTGTCCAGCTCTGAGGTCCTCAGCACAGGAAACACATGGACCTGTTGGAGTGGGTCCAGGAGGGCCACAAAAATAATTGCAGAGATGGAACACCTATGCTATGAGGACAGGCTGAGAGAGTTGGAGTTGTTCAGTCTGGAGAAGAGAAGGCTCCAGGGGAGACCTTATAGCAGATTTCCAGTACTTAAAGGGAGCCTACAGGAAAGATATGGACAAACTTTTTAGCAGTTGAACAAGGGGTAATGGTTTAAAACTAAAAGAGGATAGATTTAGACTAGATAGAAAGAAGGAGTTTTTACAATGAGTGTGGTGAAACATTGTCCCAGGTTGCCCAGAGAGGTGGTAGATGCCCCATCCCTGGAAACATTCAGGTTGGAGGGAACCGTGAGCAACCCGATCTAGTTGAAGATGTCCCTGTTCATTCCAGGGGGGTAGGACTAGATGACCTTTAAAGGTCCCTTCCAACCCAAACCATTCTATAATTCTGTATCAAAATGCTAAATATAGAGCAAGTTTCTACTTGTTCTTCACAGGACTTAAGAATGAGAATCCTTTGTGAAAGAAATCATCTCTGGGAAAGGAATTATCTTTTTGTTGGTAAGGGAAGGAACCTTTGCAACCTCTCAGATAAAACCCTTTGTAATTATGCATCATTATAAACAATTATTACTTTTCTTTTTTGCCTGGAAGTGTATTATTAAATCTTTGGTGTTCAGCAGTTTTTTGTAACAACTCACCTGCTTTCTTATTTAAAAAGAATTAATTTGCTTTAATTAATTTCTTATTTTATAATAAAAGTCATAGCTTCATGGACATTTCCATGAGTAACTAGAGTTATTATATACCTAAATTATCTTTAAAAATGCCAGCTTGCAGGGTGTCTTGAGATAAGTCAGAAAATATATTCTGACAACTGTGAGCCATTTTGATCCTGACATAACAGCATTATTTGTGAATATGAATTTTAGAAAATAGAATTGTTATTTTTTCTTTCATCCAGAAACTTTAAAAGCATGTTTTTGATTTTTAAGAAAACATGTATGCATAACAAGTTTTTAATTAATTTGAACAGTATGATTTATTCACTGACATAATATTTTTACCAGTGAAACACTATACGCTTCTGAGAGGCTAGCACCTTTCCCTCAATTCATCAAAGTCATCTTTGTCACTCACAGCTTGGTATGCTCAGGTACAGCAGTCTCCCAATCAGTGTACCATGTATTCTTTCTCATAATCAGCTGCTACTCCATTGCTGTGAAGCTAATCAGTAGCTGTTCAATTAGAGCAAATACTGAAGCGCTACTCTTTCTATTGAAACATTCTATGAAAGGGGAAGAGAAAGAGACAAACACAGATCCATTAGGAGGTAGCTGTTGTGGTTTGGATTTGTAGAATGTGCTCCGAGGGCCTTTCAGGGGTCCTTCCACTTCCTTCCTGATTCTGTGATCCTTCCTGATTCTTCCTTCTACTTCCTTATTCTGTGATAACTTCAAATAGCTTGTTTGAAGCAGCTGTTTTAATCAACTAAATACCAGCCTTCCCTCAGCCTGCCCCCAATTAGCAATTAAACAACAGAGTGAGACTTAATTGGCATATTATTTTCCCCAGAATTTTTTCATGGTATGCCATGTGCTTTAAGCTGTTTTTCCTGTTGCTTTGGACTACACAGGTTATTGGAAATGGATAAGCACTGGTTTTAAGAACAGGCAGTGCTGTTATTCTGATGACACATTGGCAGATTAATTTCAATGTTGTGTGTTACCAGGGTCTTTAAATAGTTGGGTTTCAGAGTGATCTGCAGCCCCTGTGCAGCAGAAAAAAATGCATGTTCCTTCCCCAGGAGCCACTATCTACCTGCAGTAGCTTGAAGGGGGGCATATTACAGAAGAAAAAAGAAACTGAAGAACTCAGCCATGAGAGAGAAAATTAAATTATTTTTAAGAATGAAGGATTATTTTGAGGACTTTCTTGAGTGCAACTTTCAGCTGATAAACCTACACCTTGTTCTGTGTGATGCAGAAAAAGATGCTACGGTTAGGGTAGTAAGCTGAGAACGTTTAAAAAGTGTGTGTGTGTATATATATATATATACTTTTCCAAAAGAATATGTAAGGGGAAATAATAATATATGAGTGGAAGAGGAATTAAACTTTCTGTTCCCGCCCCAGCCTGAAACTTGAAACCAAAGATTTTACTTCCCTTAAGGGTTAAAAATACATAATTTAGTCCCTGGGAAGTGTGACAATACACAGTTATGTCTCAGCTATCAAGCTATGGAGATGTGGACCTCAGTGTTTGGGAAGGTCTCTATCCCCAGGACAGTGGGGACACGTGGTCTTGTGGCAAGTATTATTATTGCCATTTTTGCTGAAGAGGAAGAGCACAACAACTTGTTTGACACCAGCTCCCTTTTTCTCCTGTGTTGTTTGCCCCGGTTTCTGATTGTTTCTCTGGCTGAAAGAGAGACCCACTGTTGAAGCAGGAGTGGTGATGCCAGGAGAGCAAGCAGAATGTTTTTCCCTCTGATGTAGCTCACTGTCTGCAGCAGCTGGGAAAATACTGCTATGGTAGCATGATAGTCAGTATGTAAAGCCGACAACAGAAGGAATTTTCTAATTAATCATAGTCATGTGTAAAGTGCTTAATGTGTGAAAAACACGGTGCTGTTTCCCACAACGTGAAATGTGGTAAGCAGATGCGTGAGCAAATCTGTTTCTTTCTTCCATGTGGAGCTTTACAGCTGCTTCTCTAAAAGAAGAAATGGGAGAGGAGGAGGGGGAAAAAAGAGGTACAAAACCAGCAGTGAAAAGGTAGAAAGTCTAGAAGAGAAAAGAAGTAGGGGAGCAATAATTGAGGCTTGTCAGACATGTGCAACCGATAGGACTGTGCTGGCTGCAGACCCACGATGTCCAGGCATTGTTCCCAGACTTAGAGTACGTTCTGCCCACGCTGAGCCTCATTTTGTGTGCAAATGAGCAAAGAATGGCAATGCTAAGGTGAAGGTCAAGAGAAAAAACAAGATAAAACTGAAAAATCCTTCAGCACTTATATCTGGTGAGTTTCCCCCTCCGTGACCCATAGTGACTACAAATGTTTGCTATAGTACTTTGTGCTGCACACAATTGACCAAGCACAGGCATCGTCAACTATAATTGTAGCTGACCACAAGGTATAGCTCAGTGCAGTCAGTATTTTGTCCATGTGAACCCTCTTGCTTGTCAGAGCTCCGAGATGTCTGCCTGGGGGAATGGTCCCCAAGGCAGGTGGCCATGGTTAAAGGATTAACACCTTTGTTGTTTCTCAGGGCGTGGGATGTCCAGGTGGCCTCTGCATCCTCTAACAGTGGTGCATGCCCTCATGCCATGCCCTGCAGTGTGATGTTTCCCTGGAAGTGTTCAAGGCCAGGCTGGATGGGGCCTTGAGGAACCTGGTCTAGTGGGAGATGTCCCTGCCCATGGCAGGGGGGTTGGAACTAGATGAGTTTTAAGGTCCATTCCAACTCTAACCGTACTGTGGTTCTATGTACAACTTTTTGGTTTAATGCTGGGAAAGCACTACTGTGATGCCTTGCAAGACAACCCCAGTGCTGCTTCAGACATTATGAATTGAAAAAAGGCCACATAAAATAATAATAGTATCCAGGGCTACAAGGATACCATAGGGGCACAGAGGGGACCCAGGGTAAGGTGTTACGTGGCATCAGCACAGGTAAGTGTGCTGCTCCGGGTCAGAGAACAGTCCTTAGCCCTATTTTAGTTAGTAACATATTTGTAACCGTAGGAACCATTTATTGCTGGAATCAGTGACAGGTACATTAAGTACCCAGCTGGATTAAGTACATTGATAAATCTCAGTCCTGAGGTGCTTCTGTACCTATGGTAGGTGCTTCACCAACTGCCATCAAAGCACTCTTGGTATTTTAATGTAACCGTTGAAAGTAACGGTCTGTCCTCGCTTGAAAGTTGGTTCAGGTGAGAAAAGCAGCAGGCAGATTATGCATAGAATAATGTCCACAGAAAGGAATATTTCAAGATATTTTCAAGCATTCAAGTCCAAGCTCAATCTGGATGACAGTTTCGCAGTATGCATTGCACTCTACTGTCCTCACCCAAGATCCTCAGTTCACGGGAATGTATGGGAAGCACTTTTAAATCTTGAAGAACCGTGTGGAATAGGAAAAACTTTTTTGTGTGTAAATACTAACAATGAATAGTTAACAGTTTAACTCTCCTACTGTGGACCATAGCATGCCAAACTAAAAGACGCAGCTTTCTTATGAGTTATCTTGGGATCTAGGATTGTATCTTTCTGGTACATACGGTGTCTTTTATTTTAAAAAAGTGTAAGATTTTCAGTCTCAAAGGAACTAGGTAGTCTTATGGTCCCTGCAGACTTCTTGTATATTCCTTTTTGGATAATATATCAGGATCCACCAGGGTCATGGTTCTATGTTCGAAAATGTAAAGCACAAAAATCTGTTTTTTATTATATTCACCTTCAATAGCTCTTCTAATGATCAGGAATGAAAATAAGTGTAATTATTTACTTTACACAGATTCAAGATTTTTATATTTTTAAATATTTTAGATCATTTTATGTTTAAAATCCTTGTATATGTTCTTTGTACAGCTTTAGAGTTGATGGAGTATTCCCCTTGGAAAGAGGAAAATGTTGATCTGTTTTGTCTTGTTTTCAGATGATCAAAATAGTATTTGACATTGCAGAATAAGGGAAATATGTCAATCTCTAATTATTTGCTTAGTGCATTGATAATGTAGCCATCAAAAAAAGGCAGCTGTAATTTTACTTTACCTGCCTTATGCAGAAGGGAAGTATAATGCATTTTGAATCAATTGAGCAGCTCTTCACAATTTTATTATACACATTTTTTGTGGAAGTAATCAGTACAGAAAAATCACTAACAGGAGGTAAAATGTTAGGAGCGACGCCTCTTGTTTTTTTTGTAGCTCCTGGATTTTCGTATGCCTACCACAACTGTGGAATGATTGTAGAGCTATACACCAGTTGGCAAGACCTGGCTTTTTCATGAACAGTGTTTCGGTGAAGCTATGACATTTTTTCCTTTGCTCTGATAGCTCTGCAGCTCATAAGGTCTTCCTGATATACAGAGCTTGAGAGAATAATTTAGGTTAATTTACCATGCACTCTGTATCTGTTTGCTGCAGAGAGCTTTCACTGGGACGATGTTTCTAATAAAAGTGTAACCATGACAGATTTTTAAATTGTTCCTGCATTTTTATTTATCAAAATCAGCTGAACTTATTAGTCATTATTTTTACATTTAAACATGTTGCTAAAAGATATGGAGAGTCTGAAGCCTTCATTATTTTGCTCTTGATTTTGTTCTATTAAAAGCATTAGATGAGGCATTATTTTTTGGATTATGGGAGTCGTCCTCTTGAGGCTGTATCTTTTCATGATCCTTATTTCTTTAATAGGACTTTGGGAATACCATCTTTAAGCGGTTGCTTGCAGCACTTTTTTTTTTGTTTGTTTTGTCTTTTTTCCTGGTCTTGAAAGGACCTCAGCAGTAGTTACGTTTGGTGCAAAATGTTTTATTATTGGAATGTATCCATTCACTTTTGAGCAGAGGATAGTGAATTGAACAAAGATTGTTTTAATTGTGAGACTTGTACTTTAATGGAAAACGTTGGCTAAATTGGTTTTGATTGATAAGTCTGGCAGTTTGAGTTAAAATTTTTTGATAGTGAGTAAACTGGAATTATTTTTCTAGATTTCAAACCTTATGAAAATTTTCTGAAACAAACCACACTGGAATTTTAGGTAAATGAATGCTCAAAATACTTGAGAGACTACTACCCATGAACCTTTTGCCTTTCTCAGTGTAACAGAACAGAGTATCGTGATCACATTAGGCAAGTCCTAATGAGCATACATGAAACCTAAATATACGCAGACTCCTGCTTTTAAAAGATGGGGAAATGCAGCAGAGGAAGCTAAAGGGAAACCCACAAGGACTAGAATAACTTTGTGGCTCTGAGTCTGACTTACCCAGAGATGAGAACAGAGCCCATATCACCTGAGGGAGATCCCATCCCTCGTTCAGAAACGAACCAACTGAAGAGTAATGTATGTCTTTATTGACCACCCTGAAATGTTATGAGAGACCTAACCCTCTTTAATATCTGCAGATTACTCCATCTGAGTGTTATGTGACCATCATAGAGGTACTAAATTGACTATTCCCTTATAATATGCAGGGATAGGCTTGTAGTGTTGTAGATTCTTTCAGTAGCTGAAATTACAGGGGGGAAACCAAAAGCACAGTGAGGAAAAATTCCGTTTACATTTTTGAAGTGAAGGATACTTGCAGTTTTGCAGCTTTCTGAACAGCCTAACTGCTGGGGCTGCTGCAGCCTGCCCCAGCTTGCCCAGAAGAATATTCCGGGGAGGCGATTTAGGTGTGTGGCACCATCTGAGTTTTGCAGTTTTCTGCCCGGGCTCCAGCTGCTTTGCGGCGGGGATGAGGATGTCCTGTAAGTCCTGTGCCATGGATGCAATCCCATGCTGGGCAACAGAACCTGGCATTAGGTGTCTCGGTGACCAAACGGGGCCCCAGCTGTTGGACTTTAAATCGAAAAGCTTACATAAATGTTCCGTGTTGCTTTATGCAGCATTGTGCAGATTTCTTGCGTTCCTTTGCAAGTATTTAGCTGAATAAGGCAAAGTGTGTTTTGTTTGCAGTCCTACTCAAAGGAATAAAGACAAGGACATTTCAGGCGTATTTTTTTTCAGAATTAGAGCCTTATACTTGTGTCCTGTTGAGGGGTGGTGTCTCCAGGAGAGAGGCATGAATGGTTGAGCTGCAATATCCCTCAAGGTGAATTCTTTCTACACTTGGGTTTCACACTTCTGACTTAGTTTCTGTGCTTTTAAAAGGGAGATGACACTTACTGTTTAATAATGCTTAGAGGATTAATTAAATAATATCAAGGATTAAAAAAGTACTGAAAGTTATAGAAATTACTAGCATTATATTAAGCTATAATTCATGGTACTTAATTTGCTTTTCAGTTAACATTTAAACAGAAGTATTCTTGTTCTGAGAAGTTAGATAAGAAAAATACGTTACTGAAAAAAGTTAAGCGACAATAGCATGTGGAGGACAAAAAACCCCACATTCAGAGGAAGATGCTTTGCATGTTGTTAGTCACAGCCCAGCAGTGCTTGCTTGCAAAAAGGTGGTTAATGTATTTAGTGCATTTGGAAGTTAAAAATTGCCATTTTATGATAATTCTTATCATCTCATCAAGGTTGGTCATGCTATTTTGAGTATCTTCAATTAACAAGACTGGCCTTTTCAGATTCTGAGACTGAGAATTAATTACACTCAGTTTTTGAGGATGTCTTCTTTGTTATTGGCAGTCGGGTGGGAGGGAACGTGTGATTACTCTAAGTGAAAATCAATCTGACTATTAATCGCCAGACTGCATAAAGAATACGCATTTTTAAATGAAATTAATGTTTTCTGAAATGTCACAGCTCGGGTCAGTAGCTGAAACTCCATTAAATTCAGCGAGTCCAGGACATCGTCTCCATGGTAAAATACGATAAATGACAAAACCAGAACAGATTAGCAGCATAGAATTTATGTGTTTTCTGATCCTTTACTTGATCCTAGAACTAAGCCAAAAATTATTCTTTTCTTGTTGGAAATGGATTTTCTGGAGGAAAAAGAAAAAAGAAAATAAGAAAATTTTGGTGAAATAATAATGCTAGGTATATTGCCGTGGTGTCTTGTGGGCTTTATGAATATACCATGTTCACAAAGATTTTAGTAACATAATGGGCTGAATTCTCTGACTGAGCAGCAGCTCTCCGGTCTTCTTTTATGCCAGATCACTCCGTACTAAACTTTGTCTTGCTTATATCACTTCAACTACTGCTACTATAGTTGCAGTTAAATGTTAATTTACCTGCTTTCATGATAAACTGTCATGAGAGGTACATGCCATACACACATTTCAATTATTAGCAATAGACCTAGCAGTGGTAGGATAAATTGGTTAATAAGCTCCATAAAGCTAACTCTCTGAAAACCCTGCAGACTGGGTTTTGTTGGACGAGTGAGCGGAGTGAGATTGCCCTGGTGTAACATGGCCATTAGATCCCATCTGGGGAGGGCACAGGAACTTATGGACATGGGGAAATGGGGTGCAAAACCTTTCCATTCATGGGCAGCCAAATGCTACCCTTACGCTGCCTTAGCCATAATTTCAAAGTGATTGATAAACCCTGCAGTTGCATTAAGCCTTTGTGCATGATGTGTAACATAGTATGTCATAAAATAAAAGATGTGCCCAAACTCTAGGGGCTGCTGCCTAAATGGGTTTACAGACCTGGAATGGGAGAAGTATAGAAAGGCCCAGATTTTTTTGACTGGGTTCAGAGTTCTCACTGACCTCAAGGGTCCTGCATTACATTTCCTTCAAAACAAAAGCTACTGCTAATACGTATGTATCTCTTGATGCCATAACGGGCTATTACAATAACAGCATGCGTGAAAGAGAAATAGGAGAAACATTCTGTGTGATGACCTAGAAAACCTCTTCACAAATTATTACTGCAACAGGAGTCACAGTATAAAAGGTGTATCGACTGTTCTGATTTTCAAAGGACATTTTTGCTCTGAAGTAAATTCCACAGCAGGTTGGATGTCCATCCTTGGGATGTTTAGAAAGCTAATGTCTGAACAATCAAGCATGCACTTGCTGCACATGAAGGCAAGATCAAAGCCATGTGAAAACACACATATGTTTTTTTAACATAGACCAGAAAGCACCAGGCCGAACTTGCTGAACCCAGAGATTAGCCCCACAGCTCTTCAGACATGGAACAGGAATGTGCAACACAAGTCGTGATGCTCTCCGCTCGGCGGGTTGGTCTGTGGCACAGATACGGTGATGCCAGCTGTCCCTTTCTGAAGGAGAGAAGAGAAAGATTCTTTGTATAAAAATACCTGCTGGGGATCTGCATCTCTGTTAGATGACGAACTTTCTTCTATCAGCAAAATCCTTGGTGAAATTTCAACTGGAAAGGATGGGTGGAAACGCTACAGAGGATGAACAGACATGATCCGAAAAGGTGTTGTAGCAAAGACAGGCTATTGGAAAGCAGGATAGCAAACTGGATAATCACGCTTCATGAGCATGAGAAAAATAAAAAACCCACTTGGACTGTTGATGAGACACTTTGAAAGTAACAGTCCAATTGACTTGAAAATTGCATGAGAAAGCAGTACAGAAAGGACCATTCACCTACTGAGGGGGTTATCCCCCTTTACCTGCTCTAATTTAATACAGAAGTATCTATCTCATTCAGGTGAGGGCAGCATGTAGGATCGTAGAAATATTTCTTTCACCCCAAAGGGCTCAGGAAACTTTTTCAAAGAAAAAAATTTTGCTTGGGAAGTTGCACAGGAGATTGTGCAAGAAAGCCATGTTCCAACTTTTCTCCATCTAGTCTGGCTCATCTATATTGGAAGGAACAATTATGGGAAGGAACAACTTTCCAGCTCATAATTTCAGACCAGTTTCAAGGTGGATGTTATAATGAGGAAGTTGCCAACTGAAATAGCTTGTTGCCCCATTGACCAGAAACTGTGGAGCTGAAGCAGACCCCAAACGTGGTCACTAATTTCTTTCAGAAATTACTATGCAAATTCAGAGACTTAAAATTTAATTTTGCTATCTTGTTAAAGAAAAACTGTCACCATTTCTGAGGTTTAGAATATGTGGGTTTTGCACAGCTCTCGTCCACTCTAATCCCCAAAAAGTTGTGGTTTTTTTGTTTTGGTTTTGGTGGTGGGTTTTTTTTTGTTGTTTTGTTGTGTTTTTTTTTTCCTCTGGGAAGCAGAATATTAGGCGAGACCTAAAGGTCTCTCACTTTCTCATTTATATTCTGGAAGATAATGGAAAATCACTGCTGATATATTTTTGCATGTCACAAATGATGGCCAGGACAGGGTCTCCACACAAAGTCATGTGGATCCTTTCATAAGCAGGACCTATCCATGTTTTAGTATAATTTAGTGTCAGATTATGCTCCTGGCAAGAATCACCAAATATATTACAAAGTGGTAGATTCTGCACCTCTTTGATATCTGTGGTGATATGAACCATACAAACTATGAGTCAATTGCTGTTTAGATCGCTTTGTTGTGTAAATTATGCACGCTCTGGACATGCTTACTTTTGCTCTTAAATGTTTGAGTTCTGTCAAGTCTAATTCCCTCTTATGGTCAATCTTTACATGATTCACTCTGTATTATGATTATAAATACTTGCTCACAAAGGAAGAGTCAGGAATTAAACACATTTAACGCTCCTTTTGATAGTAGATACTGTGAACCACTAAGGTTTTGCAGCAGTAAATGTTAATGTCACTGCCTACATTAAATTACGTTTAAATATTTCTTATGCTATTGCATAATTTATTTTTTTATAAATAATGTATATACTTTGCATACATGGTGCAAAGATTTCCACATCTATTTCTGAGGATAAGCGCAATTTGCTGATTGAACAGGGATCTTAAGATATAAAGCCATAAATTCTCAACACATTGTCTTCAGTGACATCAAATGTGAGGGGAATAGAAATGAAGGGTGAAGAAACATCCTGTTGCTTCATCAGGAAGCATTTGTGCAGACAGTTTCTGGATGAATATTCTGCTTTTATTTCTTTTGTGATTTCCTGGAAAATCCAAAGGTTTGGTTTTTTTTTTTTTTTGTTTTTTTTTTTTTTGCATGCCCAGTCTAAGATCCTTCTTGAACAGGAACACATGGCTTTTGGTCATTCTCCAAGGCTTTGACAATACTGGAAAAAAATAAATAAAAAAGTGTTGAGAATCCTGATGAGATTTTGGAGACTGATTTCAAGTTTTAATCATTCTGTCTCAATTTACACAGGATCAGATATCATTCAGGTCTGCATGCAGGCAGCTGTATTTATAGATATTTTCAGTGCCTAAGAATTAAGTCCTCTTAGGAAACCTTTAAAATGTTATTAAACAGTATTCCATTAGACAGTGCTAAATTTCAGTTTTGCCTTACAGAGATAAAATTGCCTGTAGAATGTAGAGTGAATGGAAACATGTTGTCCATTCTGAATACAATGAAGGAACATTTGCTGAAATTCCTAACTACAAAGGGACTAGTATCTTGTTAGTGGTATAATAATCTATATCGGCGGTTTATTTTCTGATGAAAAATGAATGTGATACGATTTTAGCTTGTGGAAGGCATTTGCAAGCATTTGAAGACAGTATTTCTTTGGAAAACGACTTTGAGATTAATTAATTTAAAATTTTGAAAATTTTCTGTATATTTTTCATTCCCTTCAGCTCTGCAAAATGAATGGTAAGAGCAACTTCCTAAGTGGAAAATTGTTGGGAAACCATTCCAATAATTTTAACAGATTTTTCTGTTAAAAATTCCAACAATTTCAACAAAATCCCAAGGCTGGGGGGCTGACTATGCTGATAACACAATGAAGCTATTCAGATCTTAAAAACTTCATTATAAAATGCAAATGTAAAATATATATGTTTTGACTTGTTGATGTTAGCACACAACCCTTGTTTTATTCCAGCACACATATTTTGTACATCTCTGGTTTTGTATGCATTATACCTGCTTTAAGATAAGTGACTTTGTTTCTTTTTAGAGCTAAAACATGAGATCTATGTTTGGAGACTGACTGCACAGCGCATTAACCCGGCCAGTAGAGAGGAGACTGCTGTGAAATGCCTCTTGATGCAGAAGGTGCTGACTCTGGAGATGCTCCTGAGGAAGAAGCTGAGGACGTTTCACAGGTGAGCGGGGACCGGTGTGTCCCACCTCCCCCCTGCTCCAACCCTCGGTGGGGACAAGCTGCAGGCGCAGGCAGTTTGTTGGACTGGCAGGGAGCTCCTGCTCATCTCAGTCTCATCTCAGGTGAGACTCTCAAGGTTTCCATTTGGTCAACGAACCAAGGGCTCACCTCTTGTAATTTTAGGCAAAGGTGAAAGTGAAGGCTTTCAGGGATCTTCTCTGGGACAAGACCTGTATTCTTAGCTGTCTCTTGCATAAGATGCGTGTTGGGGCAGAGCCCCCCTCAGCCTCAGTAAAATACAGAGTATTTCAGGACAAAACTGGTGTGTAAGGCCTGGAAAATATCTGTCAATATGACCCAAACGTAAAGGCCTAGAAATTTCAGGTAGTTTTTGGTTTAAAGAGATCACAAATACGTCATTAGACTTTTCCTTACAATAGTGGCTTCAGCGTAATAAAATGCTGTAATTTCTTCTTTTTACTTAAAAATTCAAGTGTTCTTCAGTGAACTGTTGAGTTTGAAAAATATGTCACCAGTGAATTGCTGCATTTTAAAATTATTTTGTAATCACGTCTTCAGTGTGAACCTCAGTGCAGGCATAATTAACCATTTATGTATAGAAAAGAAATCTTTATAAACTCAGACTAACAAAAATACTAACCTTATTTTGTTTATGTTTCAACGAAACCAGCTGTTATGCTGTGGAGTTTGATGACTGTGAATGGCATTGATAAATATTCTGAAAATGAATTGACTAAGTTAAAGTGAAACTGAAATAATGAATTTTCATCATAAACATATTAAATAGGCAGTATGAGCAAGGACATGTAAATATGACTTCTTAAACTATTCCAGCAATAAGATGACTTTTGTTTACGTAGTTCTTTGCTGATATTGAGCACTTCGAATGGAGTAACAGTATTATTACTTCAAGACAAAAAAGGCTGTTAAAATCACCTCCTTTTTGAAAGACTATAACAAATTATTAGACTTTATGACACTCTAAAGAAGACACTTCTGAAGTATAAATAAAAATTGTATATTTAATCTTGGAAATCAGAATTCCTCCAGCACAGTACATTTACAGCAATGTAAAAAATCGTTATCACTAACAACAACACTCCTGAACTGCAAACCCCAAGGCTTTTTGCTGGAGGGCTGACTATGCTGATAACACAACGAAGTTATTCGGATCTTAAAAACTTCATTATAAAATGCAAATGTAAAATATATGTGTTATGACTTGTTGATGTTAGCACACAATCCTTGTTTCATTGCAGTAGGGCACACATCAACTCCTGAAACTATTAAGGGGACTATATATTGCGTGTAACCAGATCCTAAACCAAGGGTCTGTACTCTGGAGATTAGCTCCTTCCATGAGCCGAAGGGCTTGTGTCCAAGTGGAGCATGTTACAGAAGTGGAGTCTTAAGTGAATGCTCATGGGAATTTTGTTGCTGGCCATAAGAAGGCCATGACTCCCTTGTGGTATGAGTTTCTCCTTACGGGGGAAAGGGTGATCTATTTGTGATGAGGAGGATTCATTCCAATGCTCTTGGCAGAGCTCTTATTTCGCTCTGCAAAAGCAGGTGTCATTTTCTTTCAGGCAAATTTCACAAGAAGATAAAAACTGGGAAACAAATATTCAAGAACTCCAGAAAAAAGTAAGTAGATGGCAGTTTTTCTCAGTATCCATATAAGCAGACCTGTGCTTTTATACAGAGAGAGTGCTTTGAACCTAATGCAAATTTAATAATTTTCATGGTAGCAGAAAAGCTGGGGGGCAAGCTGGCTGGCTTCTTGGTGGGATGGGGTTACTGAACTACGTTGTGAGCTTTTGTTAAGTTTTATATTTTTGTTCCTTAGAAAAATATCATTTAAGGGATCAATAACTGATTTAGCAGTGTTTTCTTAAATTTTTAGTCCATGGCTAGAAAGGCTCAGAAGGTGTCAATAGGTTGTTTATAACCGTGATGCATGACGATAAAAGTACACTCCTGCTGAAGTACTGAATACCAACTCTAATTTACTACACTGCCTGTGACATGCCTGCTTTATTATTCAAGTAGGGATAAACCACTTGGATAAATCCTGTTCTCTTTGCTGTGTACACGTTAACACCACCTAAATCTTTATGCTGAAGCTGGGTCTGATGATACGTAAACTCTGTAGTGGGATTAATTTGACCTAAATTTAATTGTCTAAATGTCACATCTTCTCCATCTCTCTGGCATCACTAATGAATCCAGGCCTGCATTTGGGAGCTCAGTTCCTTGACTGGGACATTACTGTCCTATGTGTCACACTAAAAAAGAACAAAACCAACAGGATTTCTTATTAGGTTTTACAGTTTTTTTCTAGGCATTGCATAAAAGACAACCTTTTTAAAGAACGGAGACTTACTTGTACTTTAGTAGAGCTTTAAACTATGTGAAAAGAGAGAAGGGGACAGGCTGGGAGAAGGTCATTCCCTGGGTTGATGGCAAAAGTGATATCAGGGCAGAGAAGCAGAGTCACTATGGAAAGCACTGGGTCCGAGGGAGGGAGCATGAGGAGAACGGCACAGGGATGCAGGAGCTGGGCACAGGGGTGTAGAAGCCGCATAGGGATTATGAGCTTGGCCTGTCCATGAAAGTTGTACAGGAGGCATGAAAGATCAGATCTCTAGACTAGGTTATAGGTTTTCAAAGCATATGTGCAACAAAGGGTGATTTTGTAGTAGGAATTCCATTTCAACCCTACCTCTCCTATGGAAATGAAGTTGAGGTGGGAGTAGTTGAACACAATGGAATCTACTCAGCAGGTGCTAGCTACTTGTAACTCTTCGATCACATTGCGCCACGTATTCATGTTTTTTATAAGTATGCACTAAATTCTTCAATTGAAGTATTTCTGTCTTTTATGCTAAAGAGGAATATACAATACAGGAACGGAAGTTTGCGCTTCACGCACGCTTTTGTGAATTCTATGCATAATAGATAGCTCCTTCTGTAATAGCGTTATTAACTTTTTTCTCCTTGTCTACAGCACAGAATAACAGACAAAATTCTTCTCATCAAATGCCTGGCTGTGCTGGGATGTGTTATTCTTATGTTTTTTCTCAACTCATTTGTTCCAGGCATCTACTTAGATCTTGGTAAGTTTCATAGTTTTGTTCTATCTAAGTGAAACAAACAACTTCCCCAAAAAAACTGTAATATTTTTCTGAGTCTGAATCTTTTCAGAAAGCCCTTTTCCATATGTCTCTGGCCTTGCAACTCCACCAGGTTAGTCAACACGGCAGTTTCTCAGAACAGGTTTTCAAAATGCAGTCACGTCCCAGTCAGCCCAAGAGGGATAACAGAGAGTGCTCATGACTTCATTTTTCTGACTTCCCAATATTAACGAGCTGGGTAAACATTACAGAATGAGCAAATTTGACCTTGGCGTAGTTGCACTGTGGGTTGGAGTGGATGATCAAGATGCATTATAGAAATCAGAAAATAATCACTCCGTGTAAGAACAGAAAAAGTAGTCTGGCATTATTTCTTAAGTATAGATAACACTTTGTATAGTTTCCAGTCTCCATTACTTTATCACCAGAATAAATCATTTCCCAAAATATTATCAGGAAGACACTGTATATGTGTGAAATGAAATTAGCGGTATGCATACTTTCTATGCATAAACCTCTATGTGCAGGTTTTTATACAGCTAGTCGTATACCTGTGCGAGGTCAGGCTCTGCATATCCTCAAAACAGAACCAAATTAAAGCTCACATTTAACTGAAGGACAGTTATAAAACCTACCTGTGCATTGCCCTATAAAAAGTTTAAAATATTTTTTTGTCCGCTGAGGACTTGAAAGTTATGAAATTTCGGATTTATATTTTTTCATGCAATCTGAATTTCCCCACTGTGTACAACCACCCCAGTGGCCGAAAGAGGCAACAGTCTTGAAGCGGAATAACTCATAATCAATAAAACGTTGATTGAATCATTATATACACAGATACTACATTGAAATCCATTTTTGTTGTGCACAATATAGAGCTAGTTATAGCTGTACAACAGTGGTCAAGCTGTAAACAAGACCTTCCATAGCTGCTTGCTGACACTTCTGGTGTATTGACTCTCTTAGAAAGATACGAGTAGCAGGAGGCTGTTCTCTCTGCTGGGACCTAGGGAAACGCCAGTGCTGAGTATTGATGGCACCACTGTGAGGGTACGGGCTGCTGTGTCCAAAGCAACGTGTTTTAATAGGTATGGCCTTGCTGCTGAATATGTTTGTGGCAGGGATGATCCGCAGCCCTCAGGCCTCAGAGGTGCAGGCTGGCTTGTGTCCAACTGCTCGGACCTTGTCCCTTCAGAGCAGGTTGGCAGTATCTCCACAGCACGGCAGTTGGCCCTGTGTTTCTTCCTGGCATTGTTATGTATGGGTTAATTAATTTTTAGGTTTGCAGTGAGGGTAGTTTTGTAGCTGAGCAGAGCTGTGTTTTAAGATTATGAAGCTAAGGGTATATGTTGCTTTATCTGGTACGTGTGATAGAGAGTGAGCACGTGAAGCCACCAGGTGTAACGCTGGAGTAACTGCACAGAGCAGGGAGACCCAAACCTCATCCAGATTCACCCATGCTGCTGGTTGGGTGTGATCCCTGAAATAAATTGTCTCCTGAACTGCACCTTGGTTTATTTTTATCTCAGATGAAACAAACCAGGTCACCGCAAAAGACTCTGGGAGCAAAGCAACGCTTACACAAGGGCAACTCTGAGGGACCAGGACCTTGCTGTGGATTTGGGCAAAGCTGTTACCCAATACTGTCAATACACCAAGTATGACCTTGTTGGCATGCAATGAAGTCCTGGTGCCCTGGAGCAGTATGAGGTTAGGAAAGGGGCCATGTCAGCCGGGCTTTCTTCCCTGTTTCTGCCAGTGCCACAGCTGCTATGGCAGCTTCCCTGTTCCAGAGTATTTGCCATAAAAATGGGCAATTTCAGCCCATAAAGCTTATTGTCTGTTAAGAAGTTAAAAGGTACACCAAGGTATTATAACAGCAAAAGTGCTATGATACTAAGATGTAGGAAGATGCAGAAACTGAAGACGTTTGAAGGCATTTGAAGTATGTGGCTAGCATTGGCTTAGCCAATAACAGCGGCTAAGAACATAAGGAAGGTGTTCACAGTGACAGTTTAAGAAATCAATTTTCACCCTTAATTTTCTGACTCAGGTAAGTGGGCACTGAACCATGTAGGATTTCTGGAACTTAACCCAACATCTGTGGTTTTGAAAAGCCACAGACTTTGGTAAAGTTTGTACAAACTGTGTAAAGACTGCATAGCATGGGTTGCATATGCTACTGGTAAGATATTCTTTCAAAACTGCAGTGCAGTTGGAGTCAATATGAGAAGAAACTCAGTAACTAATGGTTGTTTTTCATCCTACTTTATGTCAGTAAAATAAATGAAAACAAATGGCGTGGTTGGCAGTGCAGGTTTCTATTATTCACTAGCTGATCTTCAACTGCAACCTTGAAAGTAAATAGGGGCCGTATGTGTTCTGTATAATTTCTCCCTGTTCTGTATTCATGGCAAACCTGTCAGATTAATGAATAAATGCTATTAAAGCATGCACATAATTTCTATTAACAATTAAGGTAACCTGCAAACTTGTACTGAGATCTCATTGGTGATTCCAGAATTCCACTATCTTGATGATAGCTGTCACTTATTTATCATTACTGAAGTAGTGCTGCTGTGAGTCTCTATGGATTTTATTCCTCCAGTGCATGGAAATGAATTTCCTAAAATACAGTACATCTTGTACTCTGATGGCTTGGGTAAATTTGTTCAATATGTTTTTCTCATAAAAATGAAAGTAGATTGTAGTTCAGTGTTTAATTTTCTACTAGAATAATGTTTCATACAGAGACTGAAGCGTTAGAAATCTAATAACTTTTAATTGCATTTGGTAGAGTGAATTAGAAAGATTATGGAATTCTTTATCAGTCCCCAGCCTTGATACAATTTTTCCATTATGAACTTGGAATCATTAATATAATTTGAGAGAACTGACATTTTAATTTAAATAATAAAATTTGCATACTTAGCTGCCTTTTAAAATGCAGAACACTTTCCTATTCAGTTTTCTTGTACCTGTTCAGCAATTTATTTAGTCTAATTCTATGAAATATCTATGTTAATGAAAGATTAGTACTGAGACTTTAAATAAACAGATACAGCAAACTTTAAGATTTCTGCAGTGCTTTCATTCTGCCCCATAGGATTTTACTTTATTGATAAAGCACTGATAACTCATCTGAGAAAAGATTGCAAAAGATGAAAGTAAAACCCCTTTGAGGATTGTACTTGGCTCCTATTTTAACTTTAACTTTTAGGCAGGCATGTCTGGAGCTTTGAACTATAATGAGATCCCCACAAAGAGACAAAAGATGTTAAAGGTAAAATAAAGCAAGATTTTGTTGAAATTTAAACCAGATTATTATTATCATTATTACAAAATAATATTTTTTTAATAGAGGATGCTCAAAGTGACTGAGTCGGAAAGAATACACAAAATCAATGTATAACCTACTTCTGCTTCTGTGGGGTAGGTTTGGTTTCAGTCAGTTCAATGAGTTGCTATGAACTCTTCGGTTCCTTCTAGTATCCATGAAGAGGGACCCATCACCTCTGTGGCCCTGCTTTATTCTGCTCCTCTCGGTGGTCTCTGCGTGCAATGTAGGTGCCCTGCTCCTTTTTAGACCCCCTCACCCCTCCTCCCTTCCACCTCTGAACACCCCTTTCCAAGGGCCAGACTGAGTAGTTTCTGAAGCCGGGGAAAGTCCTCTCCTCCCTTCAGAGGGTTGCAACCGACTGCTGCTCTCATCATCAAGAAACAAGTTGCAAACAAAAGAGTAAACAAAAGAGATAATTGCCTGTTTCAGAGAAGATGTGCTGTCTCTGTCTTGGCTGCAGACTGCTGGAAGCTAGGAAAATATGCCAGGAGAAATGCAATTGTATGTTTGCCTTATTTGTATATTCATTCCCATTTTATTGCCACTGGTTTCCCTGTTGGAGACAGGACTCCTGCATAAGTGAACCTTTGGTATTACCACCTATGGCTGTTCTCATGTTCCTTTGATAAATTAATTATTTATGCAAGAGGACAGGGAGAGATTTTTGGACTCACTGAATTCTTCTGTGATTTAGGGCTGCTATTTGCTCCAGCCCCAGCAGAAGACAAAGCTTCAAATCATAAAACTTGAGGGAGTTATCGTGGCTTTTTTTGCTTCTGCAGAGGGATTATGTCTTCACACTATTGCCTGAGCCCATTCTGGTATCTTTCGTGCCATGGATGTCTGTGATCCTTCAGATATCAACGTTTAAGATAATTACCTTCAGCTGCCTTTAAAATAATCTCTGGAGGAAGTCAATAACCAGTGGAGGTGATCAACAGCTGTGATTCATCTGACCTACTTTAAAGGTCTAATTCATTAAATGATTCACCTTACCCTATGTCACTTCACTCTTTATACGTCTTTTCAAGCTCTTCTCAAGCTATACCAAGTTTTAGTCACAGATAACAAAAAACACAACAGCTAGATGGACATTTGGCTTGATAATTGATGATTTGGGGATTTCACTTCTAACTAAAATTGACTTTGGTATTATTAACCAAAGCAATGTTAGCAAAAATACCCAGACTTATGAACTTTTAAAAAAATTATGGTTTTCTTCTTTTAACTAACTAACATGATCACAATGACTTTTCTGGGTAGTAGGACAAGTTCTACAATTCAGGACTCCATGTCACTTCTGTCAAGCAAACATCCTCAGTTTAAATTTTCCTCATTGTCCTTTCTCTAAAGCTAAAATCCCTCAATATTTACATACAAAGGTTATCTTCTTTGATGAGACCTCATTTTTGTAGTTAAATCTAGTTTCTCTTGGAAAAATCTCTATTACCTTCTGTATTTACTATTCTGACTGTAGGCTTGTTTAGCAAATTCTGCTGCAGATACTTTTGAGGATCTGGAACTCTCTTTTTGCAATTTATCTTAAGTAGTTGTATCTTGCATCATTGAAACATTTTAAAACTGTGACTGGAGTAGTGGAAAAGTAGGGAAATAATTTTTTTCATTTAATTTAAGATGACTTCTGTTTGTTTTGTAGACCATGTTGTGCAGAGCTCCTTTTTATTTTGTTGCCAGAGCATTAAAGGAGAAATGTGTTCTGTTGCTGCAGCCACAAAAGACTCCTGTTGTATTGTCACTCGTTTGGATATCAGTTGTCATATTTTCTGACTCACTTCCATAATTTGCAGAAAAATCATTGAAATTCACATGAGAAATTAAATACCTTAATTGGAAAGGGCTTCAGCAGAACAAACCCTCCCAAATTATGTCTACAGAGAACATTACGCAAATTATAGCAAAAATTTTGTCTTAACCTGCAGAGAGGAGTGACACTTCAAATGCAGGGGAGTGGACTGGATCTGAAGTTTCTCCCATATAAATTCTCTTGATTTTCATCCTGCTTTTGTTTAAGTGGTCGTGCACAATTTTCAGATTACACTGCAATTTACGTAGGTGAACCTATAATTATAATAGAGTTGGGACTGAGTGGCACTTGTCTGGTAGCTTGCTTAGTGATGAAGAACGGGCTGCACTGCCCTAGAGTGCTTCACAAACTTGCTTAAAATTGCTATTGAATCACAAAATGTCAGAAGTTCTATATCAATGTTTACTTAGAATACTTAGAAACGCTGAAGCTAGTTCTCCGTTACTGCAGCCTGCTAAGATTTTAACAAATAACTTCATCCATTTTCTCTTCTGCGACATTTTCAATAAGGAACTCACTGCAAAAATGATTCTTCCCAAACAACTTTGAGACAGGTCGGCAGGGTCAGTACGCGTAACAGCTTGCACGAGAGTTAGCAATGCTGTAACCAATGACAGAAACCTTAAACTTAAAGACCTTTGACTAAATTATTTAATGCCATAAGTTAAAAAAGAACTAATATTGCACAAGTGACATAAATGTAGTCTGCGTGGTTTTGTTCTGAATATGCAGCCTAGGAAGCTGCCTAAGAAGAACTCTAATAAGCTTTTCCCCCGGCTTTTATCCGGGCCCTGGGACAGAGTATGTATGAACTTGACAGAGTGCGCATTTGAACTGTGCCAGGAAGTTTCTTTAGAATGGTGAAAATGGTTTTAAACTTGAACCACTTCCCCACAGCTCTGTGAGAAATATTCTGCCTTACAGTGTGAAGCAGAGCTTCTCAGGACCAAAAGATTTATAAAAGGTCGTGGAGAAGGAGCCCAGGGCTCAGAAACGTGTGGACAGATCCCATTAGTCTGAAGGGTGTCAACGTCAAAGCATCCATAAGGCTTTTATTTTTACACTTTAAATTGTTATTCTGGAACTTTTTTCTCATCTGCTATCGCTGATAAATAGAACAAGCCACATTATGCTACTGTCCTGTATGATGGTGGAGTTGTATAAATCTGACACTGTTTACAAACAATTACATAATATGAAACAAACCTGGCTCTCCAAATTTAAGTGTTTGTACCCATAGAGAGGGAGGAAAAGAGAAAGTGTTCATATTTTGGAAATGTTTGGTTTCAGGTGAGTTTTTGCAATAGTTAAAATGAAAGGTTCATTATAGACCTAGTCAATGCTACTGAGGAGTTATTTTATAAAATGTTTTAAAAAACAGATCAATAAGATGGTGTATAATTTTTTTAGTGCCTAAGAAAAAAGAAAATCCTGGTGAGACAGACGGCTATTAAACTATAAAAAATGGTGAATAGCATAGATTTAAGAAAGCATACGCTTAATGGCAAAAGCCACATTGTTAAGTTTAGCACATCACTATATCCTCAGTGTAAAAAGTGCACATTTACTCTTAAATTTGTCACTGAATCTAACACTTCTCTCCAGATTATCTAGGGTCTATGATATTAATCAGTTTTAGCTGAGGAGAGCTTTTAAGTATTGACTGCTAAGTATCTGCTAAAATGATACTGAATTATCAACTGCACTTAAAGCTGTCACCACAAATATTTTTTCCTTGTCTTTTTTTCCCCCCTTGTATTTTTTGTTTACTTTGTAAAGCTTTCCAACATGGTTTGATAAATTAAACAACCAGATGCAAAGTCTGGGAAGCAACATTTGTGGACCTTTTCTATACAGCTAAACACTTCATCTTGAATAATCTGTGGTTGCCTGGAAACTCCTTCACATATTTCAGTAAAGTAGATGGTTTTGGTCTGCAAAACATTTGGATTAGGGATGCCTTCTCTGTATACAGCAGATGACTCCTGCTTTCAAAGTATCAGTGGTGACGCTATGCTTGTGATATTGTGGGCAAAAAGGGGAACATTCCTTGTAACTGGAGCTAAGAATTTATTGTTAGTCTAATTAAAAATTGTATCAGTGTAAGCAGAACAGAACAGTTATTGTTAGTCCTCTTACAATAATACTAACACTTACAGTTCCAAGTTACCTAATTAGTACAAAACTCCTTAACAATACACAGTTAAAACTGTTGTAAAAAAAAAAAAAAAAGAAGACAAATCCCCCAAATAATCCCAGTAACTCACACTTATATTCTGATGTTAGGGTTACCCTTTGATGTTCTGCAGGGTGCTAAGATTCACAGGTTTAGGCTGGGAAGAGTCACAACAAAGTGTTGCTATCTCCAGGTCTTTGCTGGGATGAGCACGTTAGGGCTGTCTTCCTCCTCTTTACCAGGAAGTGAATAGTGTTGATGTTGATGATTTCTTCCTGTGCTTGGATCCACTTGAGCCCATTTTTATACATTTTCTAAAGCTTTACACTTTGCTTTTTCAAATTTGGTCTTCAGCTCTGCATTACACCCAATTTTACAATATGTGGTATGTTGTATGTATGTTACATAGTTGTTTCTTGTGCTTTTTGTTACCCCTAAAATGAGTTTTGACCATCTCCTAATTTTGCTGTACCATATGACCACTGTTGAGAATGCTGATAAACCTGGGGCCTTTGGTATCATCCTATACATCCCTTTTTAGCTGCAATTACTCATCCTGTGCACTCTCGTCTGTGGCAACTTCTTTCTTCTCTTACCGTTTTCCATTAACACTCCACATATATGAAGCTGTGATACTACTTTCCGTGACTCAAGTGTTTTCTTTAGTTCCTCACATGATAATGGTAAACAGAGCAACAAAATGTAGCATCTGATAAGATTGTCCAGCCTAATGTAGTAGGTTAGAGCCATACTTTTAGGCACTCCTCTTTGAAAGTCCTTTCTGGAGACCCTTCCAGGTCCTTGTAGTTGTGCTTGCAGGAGCTGATCTGCAGCCCCTCTCCCCAGGTGGCATCAGCTGCAACTGTCAGTGGAATTTGGCATATTTGTCCTCATTTAGTGCTCTTTGTTTCCCTGCTCCTGCTTCATTTGTCTACAGTTTTATCTGCTCTGGCATGCAATGGTGTTGGCTTAAGTTGTCTAATACTTTTACATTGAGGTCAAGAAGAGTAGTGCATGCAACTAAACTGCTGGCCTCTGAATTTGTATGAGTAGTATGGAGAATTTGATTGCACTGTGAAGATGCAAATTGTTGTTTTAAAATGAGAATGGACATACTGTATTTAAAAGACTTAGTACATCTTTGATTCATAGTGATACTGAAAAAAATCTTGATACAGTATATAGGAATATGAGTTAAAATAAATTGGACAATTATTTTGTACTAATGTTGGAATGGAGCTCATCTGATGCAGTCACCATTGACTTGGACTCAGAAAGTCTGGTCCGGATCTTAGTTATTCCCCCTTCTCAGCATAACACTCTGCTCCTGAAAATAAGAGAAATCTGCTTTCTGTGATCCTTGCAGTCTTAATTTCTTCTAGGATGGTTTTCAAAATCTTTACAAACATGTAATTAAGCATGGAAGATATCCCCTGTCTTTGCAGCTGCCCATACACTTGACGAGAAAAAAACAAGAACCAGTAACAGTTGTATCTGCTAGTGCAGCTTTTGTGCTTTATTGCTTACTTCTAGGAAATTTGACCTTTCCTCTAACTTGATATTTGCATCTTCTGAAATTATATTTGGTTCACAAGAGTCACAGAGGCTATGGCAATAGAGCGTGTTTGTTTGCAGTGACCTTTACTGCGGTAACAGTAAATTTCTTAGACTTATGGATTGGTGCAGTATGCACAGCTATATATCTGTCAGCTCATCTTCCCTGTAGATGCAGTGCCTAGCTAGACTGATCTCTAACCAGGGTTTCTTTCTCACAGTGTTCTATCTTGAATGCCATCCTATCGCACCTATGAAATTGTTTGGAGAATTAACAAGGTTAGGTGTTGATACTGCAATATAAGGGTGAACGTGATTTCTGCATTCTGACCTCATGGTATCAGAGCCATGCAGCAAAGTCTGTCTTATCCTTTCCTAATGCTCATGTGCTGATCTGTGATTGCAGAGCAGTTAGTCCTCTGCCTCCTTGTTTTATGCTACACTTCTGCTTTTTAATGTCGCAATTGCCTTCTATCAGCACAGGTTTCTGTTTCTTTTGTCTTGCGTGGGGTTACAGATTCCACCAGCTTTTTTCACGTTCTTTCAATCCTCTTGTATTGTACCAAGGATTTCCTGTTGTGGTGCGAGCTGTCCTGGACTGACACCATCACCAAGGAGTAGCCTTAAACTGTGGTGCTACAAATAGCACAGAACAACTGAAAACGATTTCTATGAAATTAAGCCTATGAAAAGAGGCTGCACAGAACACCAGGAAGTTGCTCTGTAAAAGGGCAGCTTTATAAAAAAAGAATATTAAAGATAAATCTGTGCTTATCAGTTGGCAGCAAGTATTACTTATAAACATTCAGCATGGTTTCAAAATGTGTGCCTGATAAAACTAAAAAAAATATAACAGAAACGTAAATAAGGGACATTTTCATTCACATTCAGAACTACTGATGAAACACATTCTAGTAGCAAGTGCTACTAGAAATATGTCTTTGATTTAACTTTGTCACCCAAATATTTCTATATGCACATTTATAGCTGGGTGTATGCTTTGCATAACATTACAACTACACCACAGCATATGAATGACTGGCATACATCCTTAGGCTAATTTTTGAGGCCTTGTGGAGGTAATCAGACTTCTTCTGATTAAGCTGTTGGAATGCAGTGGTGGACTTTACTTCCTCAGATATTCAATAACATGCTGTGTAAACAATTATTCAAATGTAAGCGCTAAATATGTTTTAGTTGGAAAGTCTGTTACCGGCATTTTGGGCTAAAAGGGTTTCTACAGTTCACAAAAAGGTGCTGTGGCCATTTTAACAAATAAAGATTTGTTAAGATCACAAAAAAACGAATATCATACTTTGCTCAGTGACAAATGTCTAAAAAACCAGTGTGTCCATCCCGTTGTTTGCAGATAGGAGTATTGTATTTTCATCTGGCAGAAGCTGGTCTAGCTGATTTTTAGAAAACTCTACTTATTTCTCAATGGCTATAAATATGTGACCCTTAATACTGTGTAGCCTGAATCTTCCTCCCTGCTATTACACCTCCTCCTCACTCCCTCTTGTCCTGCCCACTGTTGCTGCCACAAACAGGTTGCTCTCTGCCCTCTGGAACAGCCTGGTACAAACTCAAAGATTTGCCAGGACCCATTTAATCTGCTTATTTTTCAGCTAAATGTCCTGAATTCTTGAAATTTTTCATCAAAAGTCAACTTTTCAGACTGTTGATTGTACTTACTTCTCTGCGTTGTATTTCCTAATGGGTATGCACCTTTCTTAGAGTTTATTTTCTCAGGTTTGAGGAGGGATTGCTTAACAGGACCGGCCATTCATTGTCCTGTTTCTTTATTGCAGTGAGCAATTAGGTTCAGTTGTGATCCACTGTATTTCTTGAGTGTTTTCTGCAGGACTGTTAGGCACCCAGTAACTTTCCACCCTGGATCTGTACAGTTTTAACTCTTCCTACCTAAATGTAACACCCTGCGCCTGTCTTTCTGGAGCAGCATCCTGTTTTGCCCAGGCCAGCATTGAGATCGTGCAGTGTTATCCTGGCTTTGGTTTTCACTGCAAAGGGCTCAAGTGCCATTTCAGTTTCCACAAAAGTGAATTTTAAGTGCCCCCTCAGTATTCATAAAGACATTATTTCAAATTCTGTGCACGTAAAGTGAACATACAGTATGTACATGTTCACATTGTTAGAAGGAAGCTTATTATGCTTTTCAGCTAGTAGTAGGTCAGACAAAATTACTTTTACTAAGGAATACAAGTTTTCTTAATGAGCATTTGAAAAGCCTACAGATTGCACAGTAATATTTTTCTTTCATTTCTTTCTCTTTCACCTACCTTCCTCCCACATATTGTAAACTTCTATTTCATTCTATTAGACTGTTTTCTATTTTCAAGTTCTTCTGTTTGCTTATTTCAATTTTTTTTTTTTTTTTTTTTTTTTTGAGTAGCACTGCAATTGTGTTCTCATCATGAGCTATTTATTGTTCCAAAGGTGGTTTTCCCTACTGGGTAAAGTGTATGAGAAAAGCAAAGCACTCAAGCTATTTCTACTGTACCGTTTTTTTTTCTGGCCCCAGACAGAAGACATAAGAATCTTTTTTTTCTGTGAAGAATGCATTATAAATTTGCAAGGTGAATTTTATAATAAAATTTCATTTTATTTTTCCTAAAATAAATAGAAACTGTCACTGTCTTCAACAGGCACCATATCAGTGCAGAAATGGAATTTAGATTCAGTTTCTCTCCATATTATATTTCCAGAACATCAATTGTTGTGAAACAGAGACACTAAAAGGCGGTAAAGGAAGTGGTCTGTGGAACTATAAATGGGCTTTATTTTCACTATAGTAACGAGAAGTTAGTTTTTGAAATTATTTCTATTTCTCTTCCTCCTGGCTATTTTTTGTGGCCCAGTAAGCTAGAAAATAAATGAACAGAGAAGACAGTCTTTAACGTCTCCTAGTACTTTTAATTCTTCAAAAAAAAAGAGAAGGAATAGCTTCAAATTGAACCCAGGGCAAATAGAAATCAACCTAAATATAGAAAACACTAATATAATATGTACTAAAAGGCACCTTGAGCAGAGATCTTGCATAAAGTCCCCCAAATTCCTTGAGAGACTTCCTCCTTCCTCTCCCCTTCTCTGCGCTCCTGTCCTGTGCCCTTCCTCTGAGAGATGGATAACTGCGTCTCCACTTTGCAGGCACAGCAAGGAAAGCAAATATACTCTGAACAGCCTGTGTGTGTACACTGAAATAAGCTCTGTGCAGCCAGAACTGGCAGCTGACGTGTTTGAGCCTCCGGAGAGCTGTACTTGCCGGAGAACTGCAGGAGGACACGTCCCTTGCCCGTTCGTATTCCCAGAGAGCATTATTGTAAGGCAGGGCACTGTTCTCTCATGCAAAGCCATGTGCGTGGAGATAATACATGCTGATAACACTCGTGGTGCTAGAAAACGCCTGGCTTTATCCACCTCTTGTGCCGTTCAATTATATTTCATTAGCTTTAGCGAATAATTATTATCTCTGTATAGCATGTTCAAGTTGATTTGTTCTTGTTGGAGGCAGGAGGGTAGAAATAATGCTAAGGTATTATCACAGATTGCTCCAGAACTATTGAGAAATTGCTGTTCTTTAATTCTTCACTTCGCTGTACTTACATACAAAATGTATGTGACACAATGTAATGTTGTCACTTACATTTTTACAAAATAGCAGTAAAATTCTGCTACTAAGCTCCTGTTCTGCACACATCTTACCTCCCCTTGCAGTATTCCTCTGACAAGAATTGCCAGCATCTTTCTTTAAGGCGGAGTTGAGCCCATCGTTCTTTACTGGAATTCAAGAACAGCCAAGACTTGACAGTCAGAAGAAAATTAGGCAGTGCATTTCCATAACCCCTTTCTTTGTCTTCAGAGAAAATAATTATTTAATTTGCATGGACAGTTTCACTTTTGCTAGCAAGAGGGCGTGGTAGACAGGAACTGACAGCTCTCTCCTCACCTTCTTTTGCTGCTTTGGGAACTCAGGGAGCACTCCTGTCTCTGTGGTCTGTAACTGGGTTTGCAGTCCATACACATACCCAGAATCCAGTGCACAAAAAATTGCATGCGTTTCCAGCTTATGCCAGAATCCAGCATTCATCCTGTGCTGTACAGAGTATTTCCACTCTTAGATCAGTCCTGGAGTCTCTTTCCAGTGGATGGCAAAATGCCATTCGTCACAAGAAAATTTGGGACCAGCTATTCCCACCCCGCTCTCTTTTGTGGTTGTTTTTGCTCTCCTCCTCCCTTTCAGTACGATGCTCATGCATGGGCTATTTTTGACCACACACAGTGATCAGATCACTGTGACCAAAGCAGGGAACAGACTTACTCAGCTTGCAGCATGGCAGTGTTTCTGTCCTTGGACTTGAGTAGAGCTGGCTGTGAGACATGTTTTTTGTATACGGTGACGCACTCAGATCAGATTTTGCTCAAAATCTGCATCAGGAACAATGAAGGAGCCGAAGCTTCAACATCCAGGATATAAAATTCCTTTGGTTTTCAGCTCTCTGATTAGCTTTGGCTTTGTTTCCACCTATATGGTGGTATTCTGCTGACAAGCTCTTACATTTCCTAGTCCTTCATACCTGCTCCCTTGGAATAATTTCCTGCATCTCCTCGTAGATTAGGGTTGCATCAGGCTACAGGAAAAACTTTTTGTGAGAGTTGCTTATCAAGGAAATGGCAAGACTGGAGCAATCAGCCATGTGGAAGCTTTTCAAGAAGAGTGAGTTTCTTGAAAGGGGAGACCTTCTCTGCTTGGGGAGAGAGCTGGGGCAGTGAGAAGTTGTTCGTAGTGCTGGAAAACATGGTTTCAGCCATGCAGAGAGGACAGAAGCCAGGTTAGGGACACCAGGAGTACAGCCGAACTGGGGAGAAGATGGCACTTGCAGGTGCTTGAGAGGGAAGAAATAGGTCATTGATTGAAGAGTTGGTGTCACTGAGAGCGTTTTGGTTTTGGAGCCAAACAGTGCAAGAAATATGTTTTCACTGCTGCGCAAATACCGCAGCAGAAAATAAAACCACCTCAAAGCATGAAAGCGGGAGCTATTGTCAGGCTAGCTGGTTTAGCCCTCCTCACCAAACAGACCAGCCAGGGTCACTCAGGAGCTACTGGTTACGGCTTCCAGGCAGGCCTGGCTGCTAGCACTGAGCTGCGGTATTTTCAGCAGATGTTCCTTATTGATCACAGTTAACCTGAAATTCTGTGCAATATGTCACTGAAAGCTTCTAAAATGTACTTGAGAGAGCAAAATGCATTCTTTGATTGGGGAATACTTATGTGACACTCTGTAGAATTTTTTTTGAGCAAATAGTTAATGTTTACAGCTTCATGAGCAGTGAGAAACTTTGATGTCTTTATTTATTTTATATTTTAGTATTATTTAAACGGAATATAGCTTAATTTTAAACTGCTATGGTTTTGTATCTCTTTCTTCTTTTAACTTAATGGAAAATACTTATGCATAAGCTGTAAGTTGAATGGCCTAAAATTTTATGAATCAGTCTTTTATCTCTGAATTTTCATAAAGCTTTGGTTGTTGAAGGCTTTTGAGGAGGGGTCACTTTATTCATTTATCTACTTTGTAGTGGTGGCCTATTCTTAAGTTACATTTGGTATTTGACTATAAGTTTGTGACTTAAAGTTGTTTGCCAGCAAAGAATTGTTATTGTTCTTTCTTCCTTCCTCACTTTTTCTGCAATTCTGTGAATCCATCACTTTCTGACTGTGAATATATGAAATGGGATGAACTGTATGAAATAGTCACAACAAAGAGAGAAATAACTTGAAGAGGTGGAAGCCTTTATTTCCATGTTATTAAAAAACTCTTAAATTATGTACCTTAGTTTTTTTGTATTAAAAAAAAATCATCTGCTATTTAGGAAAAAAATAGAGAGGAAAGACAGAAAGAGGAGCATCATTCTGAGGAAAAAATCACCCGATCCCCTTTTGTTTCAAGTCTGAAATCCCATTCCATTGTTTAAGATAAATGTGTCAGAGGAATCAAACAGCTCCAGAAAGCATTTCAACTGTGCTCAGACAGGAGATTCACTGATTACATTCTCTGGCTGATTGTGCATTTGATTTGCATTTTCTCTTAATCAGTTCCCAAAATATGTGTCTTAAAACTCTTCAGGATGTACAGACGGATCCTGTCTGGAGAGAGCCTGCTTCTCTATTTAAAGTCAGTCCCTTTTCTGTTTTAGAGAGCTTTTCCTTTCCTCTGTTTATCTTCTAGAGCACATAGCCAGAGAGTCTTCACGGCCCTGAAAAACGCAGTACTGTAACTTTTATGCTGGTGGCACATAATGAGTCTGCGAAGCGTAAAGTGTTGTTCTCTCTTTTTCTAATGCAGGCTGGATTGCCATATTGGGAGCCATTTGGCTGCTAGTGCTAGCAGACATCCATGATTTTGAGATGATATTGAACAGAGTTGAGTGGGCAACCCTCCTTTTCTTTGCAGCATTGTTTGTTCTCATGGAGGTAAGATTCTCTGATTTCTAAAGCCTGAAGAATTACAACTGACTTAAAATGTGAAGCGTGTTCCCGGGCAGAGGCCTCCTGCAGATTCAATCCCGCTGTAACATTGAAGATTGAGTGTAGTCATGGTAGTACGGAGAGAAACTGCAGAGTGGTGGAAGTTGGCGGGACCTCTTTGAGATCTAATTTTTCACTGCAAGCTTGGTCTCACTCTCTCTCCTGCTGTGTACCTGACACAATCATTTTCATATAAGTAGAATTTTAGTTTGCGGGTTTGTCAGCAGTCTGTGTGTGCAGATAGTTTATATGTAGTTATGTG
Organism: Alca torda; assembly: GCA_008658365.1. Lineage (NCBI taxonomy): Eukaryota > Metazoa > Chordata > Aves > Charadriiformes > Alcidae > Alca > Alca torda. The sequence goes on from CM018076.1 coordinate 142,823,288, forward strand.
TCTGTTTTGCAATCGTTTAGGAGAGTGACAGGAAAAATAAAAGAAGAAGAATAAACCAGAGTTGAAAAATGCTCCTAATGCTGTCTGCTGCACGCTGGCTACCAAATGGCCTAAGAGATGTCACTTGTGAATATGGTTTGACAGGCTAATATCACTGAATCTCAGTTTGCAATTGTAATTTTAGAATACGTTCAGTACTTGAAACGCCTCGATATCTTGCTGTGTAGTTTCTTTGTGTTTGTCTGCTTGACTATTAGAAACAGTCCAGTCATGTTTGTACACATTTTATTTACTGCTTGATGCTTTTTTATAGCCTGAGAGGATTTATTTTTACCCAAATGTTTGGATAATCCTTCATATAAATACTCACATTTACTTTTCAATTAGGCTTCTGTGCATTCCCTAGTATGCCAGGTACTTTTCAGTTGTTATTTGTTGGGTTTAAATTATGTAATTAATGTTGTAAAAACATGACTGACAAACCCAAGTGACCACTGGCACTGCCATGGCTAGTGAATTTTTTGAGTGAGCAGCCTGGGAAAAGCCTGTAATAACAAATTTGCTCACACAGCCTCCTTTCTGCATCTTCCCACCCAGTAATCGCAAAGAGCCCAAGAATCTGTAAATTGGGATCTAATAAAAAAAAAAAAAATCACTGACAGAGAAAGGGACAATATTTGAAGCAAATACAGTGAGTAATTCAACTGAGTCTAATGCCAAACTGGAAGTCAAAATCTTGTAACCTCTGAGAAGATGAATAGAAACTCTCATTATCACTAGAAGGCTTGTTTGCTAGCTAGTAGGTCTAAAATTAATCAGAAAATGTTGATTTATTGTACACCCATTAGTACAGGCAATTTTTGTCTCTCTATGTTATCAGGCTCTATATATCTTTGCATTTTCTAGCTCTTATAGGGAATCCATATTGAAGCCATGTTTATTTTGTCTGCTGCTGCTGTAAAAGTTTATTAGTCGCATTCCCTGATGTATTTATTGTTTTAGCTTGGATTGAATGGTTTCGATTTGAGTGCTGTGTGTCTGCACAATAACATACTAAAACACCCCGGAAGTTATTTGCCATTTACTGCCAGATTTTGGATACGACTGTTGTAATTCACTGAACTTCATTTTTATGGTTTCTCAGGTCACCAGTAAATAGTTTGCTAACAAAACAATATTTTTCCTGTCTCCGTAGAATGACAGCAGTTTAAGGTCATGAAAGAAAATTGTACACATAATCAAGAAAAAAAGTGAGAGACACTAAATTCTTCCCCATAAAAGAATGAGAAAAACTGTTCTAAGTATCATAGTTGCTAATTTTCATCTGAATCTATTACCCTTTGGATTAGCAAGAGATGACAGTCCTTGCCAAGGCATTTTTCTTTCCTTCAGGTTAACAATGTCAAGAAGAAGCAAGTCAAAACAAAGATATGCATTGAAGTACAAGACATCTTTCCGTGAGCTAGACACTCAGCAGCTGTTAGCTCATATTCTTGTGGATCACCCTTGCTGATCTTTCGTCTTAGAGGATTCCTGGTCTGAAACTATTTCCTACTGCTATAAATGTTCCCTTTCCTATTACAAGGCAAATTTGAAAACCTGTGTGGGACCTAATGTTGCAAGTCATTTTGGAAAATGTGAATTAAATTCCAGAGCCACGGGGGAACTCTTGGAGGTTCTTTGGGTCCTCATTGGTCCAGTCTGGTAGATCTTTTGCAATGAAAAAGTTGGAAATCCTTTGAAGCTCTCTTGTTTTTTATTGTATCCTTCAGGTAATTCACCTTTACAGCTGTCTGTTTAGTTCTTTTTCACAACTGGTTGTTACAGGCTATAAAATCTTTCTGCTTCTTCTGTCTCTTTGTGGCATAAGTTCCCATGTCTCTCAGGGATACAGTATTTTGTTCAATTTTATTGTCAAAATTGACATTTTACCTTAATCCCTTCAGGCAGGGTTTATTTCCAACAGTCATCATGACATGCTGTCCGTAAGAGGGTTTCACGCAAATTTTTTTGCATAAATTGAACTTTGATCTAAAATGGTACATGATTTTTGCTGCAGTAAAGCTCTATTTTGAGCTGTCAGACGTGAGCTAGAACGCTTGAAGGCACCAATTAGTGCAGTAATACTTATTCCTCTTAGAAGACACAGGAAGATCCAGGAGACCCTCTGTGCGGTTTACACCCAGGGGAGGCCAGTGGCAGGGTACTAATTGCTGACTTGCACGTAGGCACTTGCAGGCAATTCGCGTGGATATTTGTAGAGACATCCTAAAGTTGGTTATGTGATTAGTACTGCCACCGTCTCTAACGTGATGGGCTACCTGCAGGCTGACTGTCTTGCAGGAACAACGTGTGTGTCCTTCACTCCCTTCTCTTTTCCCCAAGTATCTCTTTTGTAGTACCATGTCTGGATTCCAGAACAAATTTCGAGTGTTACTGAAAAGTAATGATGTGTTGTGTTAATAGATAATTAAGTTAATAAGGCAGCAATGTTAGCTGAATGCAACTCTGAGCTCTGGTTGCTGACAGCTATGTGTTAAAAAGTTTATTTTAAAGTGTGAACGCAAAGCAATTGAAGAAAAAATATTACAGTTCATTAAAAATATTGCTTTTACACACATTTTAGAAGTCACTTTCATAACCTTCGAGTTGATAAAGCAATGCAGATAGCTTAGAATGAAAATGGTAACTTAAAATTGCCAATAAAAATTAATTTCTTAGGAATCTTTCTCCGGGGAAGTTAAAGTAATGAAAAAATGTCCATTTTTTTTTTTTAAGGTAGGGGATATGTGTATGTATTTAAAAGTCTTATTACTTGTTTTCTGTGCTGCATCTTCAAATGTAGATACACCTTTTTTTTGTGCAATGCATTGTTAAAAGGAAATGTAATTTCTGGGCCAAATTTAATATGCGGCGATACGCAGACTACTAGATTTCAGCTGCCGCCTGAACAAGCTGCAGGTCCAGGAACTGCTGGTCTGAGTGACAGCCCCTTTGTCACTCTGACATTACCATGTCTTATACCACACCACTCAGTGCCTATTAGGATCTTTGTCCATCTCTGTCATGGAATTTGACAGTGTGTGAGTTGAAAGTGTTTTTTTTCCACTCATGTCTCTGAAGGGCTCTGTCTGACCGCCAGGTGCGCGGGTTACAGGGAGTTGTGTCGTGTGAACGTTGACTTCTGCGGCTCTGTGTGGGAATGGAGTCAGCAAGTGAGGCGTTGCAGCTGGCTGCTTCTTAGTCATGGCAGAAAAAAATGAAAGCAAGCCAACCAGCTCGGTCCAGGCTGAAAAAAAAAAATGGTGATTTTCTCCCCCCGAGAAACTGAAAAGTCGTAAAATAGACGCATCCCATTGAACGTGAAAATAGTACTTCATTCTGGACACTTGCAAGAAAATAAAATAAAACCAAAGTGAATTAAAGGGTAGCTCTCATGAGCCAAAACTCCCCTTTTACCTTGTAGTTTGAGGGAATAGATCATTCTCCTGGGGTGTGAATATTCAGTTTATATGCTCTTGTCTGCCCAAGGAGAGATCAGAGACGTCACCATTAGGCTGGGGTCTTGCTACGTCTTTTCATCCGTGGTAGTAACCATGGTTGTATGGGATGCTATCCGAGTACCCTATACAAATGGGAGCGGCTCTCACAGGGAGGACAGAGCACTCTGGTCCAGGCTGCCCCAAGCTTGATGCTTCCAGGGATCACCACCTCAGTTCCGATGCCTGACATGGAGATCGGAGAGCTGGTTTTCCTGCCTTTCAGGTGCTGCTGCCTATGTGGCAATTTCTCTTCACCCAAGATCTCTGGCCTGGTGTTAGCAGATGGGTACTGTTGGCTTTTTATGGGTCTGCGAAAACTGTTTAACAGAAACATGTATTTTGCTTTCTCTTTTCTTCATTTGAGATTGAGCACAAGATGCCTGATTTCATCTGACCTGTTAAACACATTATATACTTCTATTTATATTGTGGTTTGGAGGAAGTTGGCTTAAAATAAATTGCGTTCAGGTATTCAGAAAACATGTATCCACTGAAGAATGTCATCTTTAAATTTCAGCTGTTCTTCGATGCCTGTGACCCACACACTTAAATAATCCCACCAGTCATTCCAGCACAACAAACCCACTTCTGCAAATACGGCTACCAATTCCTGCTGTGTCTTTTCTTTCTACCAATCGCAAAGTTGCTGTAGAAGCTACATGAAATGAATATTTATACCTTGTGAACAGGAGGAAATTTTTGTATTTGCTTACATCTACTGAAAAAAAATGTAACTGCATCAGGTGCTTCACTAGTTAATGTCTCTTTTTTTTTTTTTTAGGCTTTGGCTCATCTGCACTTAATAGACTATATAGGAGAGCAGACAGCTTTGTTAATAAAGGTATGTTTAAAATATTTATTGTTTTTTAACAGGTAAGGAAAATAGTTTTAGTGCCGTAGAATAATGAATAATCCTCTCATTTTTAATTTAATGCTAATGATTGCATTCCTCCATCAGCAATATCAAGAAAGCATGTTTTACTTTGGCATAGGTGATATTTAATATATATATATACATATGTCCACAGCCTGTCCACATAGCCATAAATGCAAAAGGGAAGCCTTTTCTGTAGTCTAAAAACCACACAAAAAGATAAATGGTAAGGGGGGAAAATTTATAGAGTTGCACAGTTTATTTCCTGTGTGAAAGGTAAGTATGACTATTAGAAATATCTGTCTTTATATTTCTATTTGTTCAAATTTTCTTGGAAAAAGAACAATATTGTGTTACTAAATGTCAGGCTCTTTTCTTTAAGATGTTTTTCTTAACTCATAGCCTGAAGGAGTAATAAATGTTGATAAATTAAAACTGTGGAGAACGTGCAATTATGCCACAGAGGGGACAGAGCAACACCGATCTCATCAGAGTTGTAATTGGACTTCTCTCAATTCCAGGTGGTTCCTGAGGACCAGCGGTTGGCAGTGGCCATCATTTTAGTGCTCTGGGTGTCTGCTTTGGCCTCCTCCGTGATCGACAACATCCCCTTCACGGCTACAATGGTATGGGTCTGCGCAGCACTTGCACATCCTCCTCCTGGTGCTGCCAAGGCAGTTGAGATGATTGCTGATTACAATTTGCTTTATTTTTTTTTTCACCTCTGCTGTGTTGTAGCTTACTTTATCCCCTCAGGTTGAATCATTATGACAAGCTTATTCATACCGTTTAGACATCTAGCGCCTGGCCATGGCTGCCAGCAGTCACAGTGTGCTGTGGAACTAGATTCACTGTTTTACCTGCATTTTTGCACTTTCCCTGTCATATTCACATTCATAGATGAAAAATAAAGTTGTCTTTTTGATGGAAATTGCCACTAACCATCTGCTGCTATCAATATTTTCTCTCTATGCACTGCGTAGTTACACTAATGCTTTTTTAACACCTGAACCCTTTATTGCTATCTTACTCATGTAATTAGTTTAAAAAACAGCAAATAACATTATCATAATATCATAACAAATCATAACAAATACTTATCAGCAGCTGAGTTTTAATATCAGAAAAGCATCAAATTATGATGAATTAAGGCATGATCAGATAGGTTTATTCAATCAAATTCTCTGTTTAAAGTGCAATAATCTCTTCATTATACCAGACGAATGATTCATTGTTACAGCTTGTTGTCAGCTAAGTATAATTTTTTTTTTCCATTGTTATTGGGTGGTTATGTCCGCCCTTAACCCGTGTCAAGGTTTAAGACACTTGTATAAGAGGGCATATGATAGGTTGGGCAGATTTGCAACCGCTCTATAATTATATGTTAATACGGTATTTTGATTTGATTACCATGGTGTTTCCTGTGGAATTATATTGATTTAACAACAACAGACTGCAAGCAATAGGCATGAAGGGAAAGATTGGTTCAGGATGAGTCACCTCTCCGCAAACACTTGAGGACTATTAAGCAATAATGCAGAAATCTTAGCTTCAAAGGTTTTGCCTCACATCCAGCTAGTCTATGAAAATTGGTTCGGAGCAATACCAAAAGACACTGGTATGCACATTGACCAAAGGGCCTTTTGCAGGTTTTGAAAGGAGCCCTCTTTTAAAGGAGTATGCTTTGGGGAATGGGACAGAAACAGCGGAATCTTTTGGGATGTCTGAAGATCACTTATTTTATATCTTTGAAGGCGTGAAATACAGATGGACAGGAAAGGATTTCTGCCAAGATTTCAGACATTTCAAATATATATCTTTTTCACACTGTTCTGGGCTGAACCTAAGAGACTGTTGCAATTTTATTTTTTTTCTTTAAAAATGTGTGGAGAGAGGAGGAAGGAAGAAAGAAAAATACATAGGTATTTCCTAGTTCTCTATTTATTGACTTGCTATTTACAGAATCAAACTGTAATTCTTAAAAGCAGGAAACCGTCCACACAGCGAATTCACTTATTCAGCCACATAGTTCACTCACACGTTCACACTGTTACCCAGCTGACATGCTTATATATGTGAGTTTGGCTTCATACGTCTTAGTGATACTGAAGTATAGGGCACCTGCTATGGTGTAGCCATGAATGATCCTGTCCTTTCTTGACAAAAGGTGCCTACTTCACAGCTGAGCCTCTGCTTATAACTATGGAAGATGCAGATGTACTGAGTCTCTCCAGTGAAGCCCTCCAAGAGGTTCATAAATCTCCTTCAGTGGTGAACAAGTGTCCGTATGACAATGGGGTAATAGCTCTTCTGATTTTTGCAGTCATAGCCTTGATGGACCAAGTACTGGGTAGAGATATGGTACCCATCAAGTTCCTACCATTTTTTGAATCTACAGATACAAAAAATCTGAGTGGTTTCGTAGGTATCAGCTCTATGCTCTGACTGAGCAAAGAGTGTTTGGAAGATGGCATCAGAGACCTCTGTCAACAGTGGATTTGCTCACCCCAAGGTGGTGAGCCACTGACCAGTAGGAGTTAGGGGAAACCAGGCTCACAGGGTGACAGTCTATTTGACTTGAACATGGAGAAGGATTCCTGAAATACCATGCAAACATGGTGAAAACTCAAATACGGTGGCAGCTCACAGTCGAGGCCACCAATAGAGTCTGTTCTGCATCAGAAAGGTGAGTATCCAGTGCTTTTTGTCCCGTATTCCAGGGATGAGACAGTCCTGCCAGTATCAACTTTTCTGGTTTAAGTCTCCAGCTGACTGCAGGCAAAACTACTGTGATGGCAAGGGTGCCTAGAAAGTCATACTGCTCCATTCCTTCAGCGGTGGGGAGGTGGAAGAAGACAGGTATCAGAAAACTGAAATTACAAAAGTCAGATTAGTTTAGTATTTGAAGCATCTTACCCTGGGAAGTGCAACAGTGCAACATCGCTGTTGGTCAAATTCTTCTTTGCTCTAGGCGAGTAAATCTGCTATAACCCCACCATCAAAAATGTCAGTACCGTGTGGAATTCATGTACAGAGGTTGCTAAACTGAAATCTCTGCAAAGAGCCCAGAACACAGCACGTATTTTATGCTACAGAGCGTGCTGTAGAAAGATAATTGCGTACATGAAACAGTAGAATGAGTTTCTAAGGGCACTTAGCTCATCATAGGTTGAATGCTTTTACTGTTTCTGTATTGGTAAAATTCTGTTTGTGTTAAACTAAAATAAAACATCGGCGTCCCACAAAGACAAAATAGTCTTCAGAGTATCTTCCAATTGTTTGTTTCAGGTAATTTGTCCTGAATGCAAAGAACATGAACTGCCCCCAAACAAAATGAGACTGAAACTTGCTTGATGAACTGTAATCCCAAGACTTTTCCCTTCTCTTTAAGCATTGGAGAGTGAGGATCCAGCTCCCTAATTAAACAGATGTTTAATTGATGAGTGAGTGTTTATTGCACTTCATTGCATAAGCATGCCTGACAATTGTGATAGGAAAATCAATCATTTTTTGCCAATATGTAAAAGATGTACCGTAACAAAATATTCTGAGTTTGAGATATGCTTTGTGGGAAACTCCATGAACTCTGACTGTACGCAAAGGACTATACTGCCAGCAGCAAATGTAATATATATAGATATATCTGGGATTTGCTTAAAAAATACCCACAAAACGTTCTGTGCATAAACAGTTAATAAACCAGGAGCTTAGTTATTAAGTCTCACTCATTTTAATTCTTGAATGGCAAGGGGTTTTCTCATGTTGGCTATCTGGCTTTCTTTGTCTGATGAATAAATGTGGTGAATCATGTAGTGATGCTCTATGTGTCATTCTATTAATCCTCTGATATTTTCCCTCCTTTTTCAGCAGGCTAAACTCACAATGACATTCCTTGACAGGAAGACTTATTCGTTTTTAAGGCCTGCATTTTCATAGTATAGTCATTTAAATAGCCACAGATTTCTGCCCTTAGAATGTTAGGTGACATGATTTTATTACCAGTATGCTATGTAGTTTAATTGACATGTTTTATCAGCCACATGTGCTGGAGCCATCTGTTTATATTTTTCTTTTATTACCAGAACTAAAAGTATAGCCATAGTAAATCCTTGTTTTAGCTGAGTTTAAATACTATTTCCTCAATATAGAGTAGCAAACAATTTCCATTAATCACCTGGCTGGCAAGGTGACTTCGTCTCTGACAAGTCTTTTTTAGAAACAAGATAATTTTTGGCCCACTATTTATTGCCTCTAAAACTATCAGAGGCTTTTCATTTGCGGTACTGAATATTTTCTATGTATCTCATGTTCTTAGAGCCAATTTTATTTTTGGATCTTCTTTGCCTTCTGCCCTAGCAGAGTTTTCTATGCCCTGCAGTTCAGTGTTTGATTGATAAATGTGTAAAACCGGCCTGTAGCTGTCTGCAGAGACAGACCAATCATCAACAATTTGGGAAAGCAGTTTTTTTTCTGTTAATGCAAATTCTCTGCACTTTTCACAAAAGACATCTTTATCCCATGCAGTTTTTAGCAAAGTGTGAGCCATGAAATCCCATGGTGTAGAGCAGCAATGAATCCCTAAAATAAATGCGTGAATTGTTGTTTCGTTGTCACTTTGCACAAATAGACAAAATGGGCAATATGACATGATGCCGTCTACTGTGCTGCACATGTATAGCATGAACTTGTCTAAGTCACCCTTCTTGCACCATGTGAGTGTGTGATTACTTGTAGAAGTGTTATATTTGGGAAGCAGAAGTAGCTGGGAGGGCTTCACCCTGCTGTTTCTTATGAGTCTCCTGCCATCCCAGGAGGAGGCACTCACTGATGGAGTAGGACCAGTGCTTCTTCTCTTTGGTCTCCTCTCTGCATATCCAGGGTCCAGCTAGTAAAGCTAAATCATAATTTCTGCTTGTATTTCAGAAGAAGTTCTTAATAGTTTCAAAAGAGGTCTTCCTTCTTCATCTCATTGACTGGTGGAATGCCATACTTAAGAGAATGTTTTCTTGTAAAAATGGGTGAATAGGATAAAGGTCTTGGGTAATTTGTACTTTTGGCGAAGAGGCTGTGACAGCAAGATCTGAAAATGGTAACTCTTTGGTCATAGTTTTGCTTACAAAGAATGCAGTCTATGTATTTAAAATAAAATAAATGTGAAAGCAAAATGTTCAAGGCTCTCCGTTCCACTTTCGTACAAACAGGACAGGAAGGAACAGGCTTGGGAGGTGTCAAGTAGACCCCCTCTGTGAAGTGGGCAACACAATTGAGATGTACAGGCATGACCATCAGTGTTTTTTAACAAAAAGGAACTACATAGTGCAATATAAAGGCAAGGATTGTTATGAGAGAGAACATTTACAGTATTTAATGAAATTTCACTTTGTAGTTTTTGGTGTAGATAGTTCTAGTCTGAAATCTCTCCATTTTCTCCTTTTCAAAGCCTTCATTTAAAGTAAAAATTGAACTTCCTTTCTTTTTGATGGTTTCATCTGGCTTGAATTTTGCGGATGTTAGTGAGATGAGTGGGGTGAAAAGAAATATGCTCTCCTGCAGAATCGTATTTTTTGAAGATGAATTAATTTCTTATAATAATAATTGTTAATAGATGGTATCTTTTAGGGAAGGTGGATAATATGTAACAGTAATAAAATCCTATTCCATTTTAAAAGTTTGCCAAACTGATTCAAGATTAAAAACAGTGTGAACGATGAAAATATATACATTTCCATTTTTGTTCTTTTTATATTTGTAATGCATCCTATGTACTTCCACAGTACACGGTATAAACAATCATTTTCTTCACAAGGATTGATTTTGATTAGGTTAGTTATATAGACAAATGTGCCAACACCTGTAGACATTTTTGTTGTTCTTTGTGCACCAGCTTAGATCCTATATTTATAGTTCATAAAGCACCCTATATAGAATCAAGATCAATGACTAGCTCCTTTTTGTATCAAGTCTTTGAGGGCATTCTCCAGATACAATCATTATTTCCTACAGTTGTGTTTTTCTGTTTTACTGGAGGCAAATATTCTTACAATGGTCGTAGGTGAGATGGATTTGGCTTTGCTCTAATGAGCTGCATCATTCATTTTATCTGAACCCTGCCAACCAAGCAGCAATGTGGGGTGGTTCAATATTGAACTTTCCAGCAAAATTAGGAAGGTTTCTAGAAGCTAATCAAACAGAGATTTATCCTGGTAAGATTATTGAAATAAAGGCTATAAGAAATGAAAGCTATCTTCCTGATAAGGCAGTATTATGCTCCTTCTAATATTAAGGGTGCTGTTTACATAATCTGAGGAGGGAATAATGAAGGAAATATGAGGCTTCATAAGTTTTAACTTTTGTTTTTTTCCTCTGTTGAGGGGCAGCACTTCATAAAACTATGAAAAAATCTGCATCACAAATATGTTAAATCAATATCACAAAGGTGTTTGTACAATATGTATCACAGGCAATTATATCTCAGTTTGCAAAGTATCCTAACTTGGACTGCTTTTGATGCTATTGTGAATGCCTATGGCTTGAATCAGAAAGAGTTGTAGAATCAATTCAGTTTTTCAAAAACATTGAAAACTACGGTGGAAAGTTTCCTTCTAACCCTTTTATGTTTTGCATTTCTGTTTTTAGCACTCAGGTTAACTGTAAAAGTAGATAAAGCTGAGATCTGAGGTATTGGTAGTGCAAAAATGTTGTCTCACATAATTGCATGAATGCACATGGCCAAAAGTGTTAAAGGTGATTTTGGGGGAAAACAGAGTGGCAGGTAACTGACGCTGTGCATGATCCTTATCTGTTTAAAATGCAAATGCTCAAGCAATGAGAAATGCATGTTGGCTTTAACTGATTTGCAACATCTCTTCAAGAGTTCTTGCTGATGATCAAGTTTCTTAATTCTTCATTTTTTTTGGAGCAGGAAAGTTCTTAGGATGGAAATTAGAACAATCTGTTTGTCTTATGCCTACTTTTAGACCAAAAGAATTCAATACTAGTGACTTTTGGAGACTCTATGGCATGCAGTTGCCACACAGGATAGCCCATAATGTTTGCAAAAAAATTGGCTTACTTTATGGAACAACTAAATATTTCCATCTGAAACACTAGAAATTTAACTGAATGCTTTGCATTCATCTTTTATGTGGTTATTCAAAACTGAAACTTATGGTGAAACATTCCTTGTTAGAAATACCTCTTCTTTACAAGGGATATAAGCACGTGTCAGAGGTCTGTAGGACTTCCATTCCTTTTGTGACTTATAACAATTACTCTTTGACAGAGATTAATTCCTTTAAATAGGGAAAACAAGCAAATTAAAGTGTACACAAATATGTATTGCTAAGGCATGTCTCAATGTTTGTCCCTTGCTGCAAAACCAAGCATTTATGGGAACAGATATTCCTGATCCATCCCTGCTGCCTGTTGATACACTTAGGAGCATGACATCACTGATGATAATTTTAAAGTAGATGATTAATTATTATGCATACTTCTAAAAAGAATTCACAGTATTTCTAGGTGGAAGAAAAGCAATGTTATGTCAAGGAGATAACAACACCACCAGCAGGGTCAAGTGCATATTTGGGCTCCCAAAATACTTAGTAGGGTTTAAAAAATTAAGAAGTGGAGATTCAAGTATATTACACAATTGCACCTTCTCTTGATACATTGCAATGTTTCTTTGTCTTTAAAGGAAGACTCAGTGAGTTGAAACCTTTGTTCAGTGACTTTATTCTAGGGGTTTTTTGTGTCTTTAATAAATAGAGATTTACAGGACGCAGAGCTCCTGACACTGAACTCCTTCACTAAACAGAGAACCAAATTTTCTGATGGGAGTATTATGTGTATGGGGCTTCAAATACCTAGCAGAGACTTTCTGTCTGGGATTTCTGTTTTGTTTCTTGCTTCCCGTCTCCTTCACAGTTCCATAATTAGGGAAGGGGCTCCGTGAGGGCCACAGGGCTCTGCTTTCTGCATGGTTCCCACCAGTGGGGTGTGAAAATGCCATTACTTGCTCTGGGCTTGGAATCTTGCTGGCAACAGCTTTAGGGCTGACCTCAACAGCAAGAAAATAGGTTAATCATTTTAATCTGCTCTACCTACCCACCTTCCCTGTGCAGGCAGGGCATGCACAATGAGGAGTCTAAATTAAAAAGGTGTTGCTAGTCTGCATAGTTCAAGATTGTGTCCTGCAACAAGCAAGGTACTGTAGCACATGGGGATACTTGCAAGTAATTCTGAGAAACTAAATAATCATTTTGGTTCTCTGGGCAAAATTATATAGTAGGAAAAAATGCTTTATTTGGGCTGAGCAAGATGGCTTATCCTGTGATTTCAGTATTTGTGTTTTGATTTTGGTTTATGTTGAAATACAATATTGTTTTGAAGTGGTGATGGTGACTCAGTCACTTCCCTGGGCAGCCTGTTCCAATGTTTGACAACCTTTTTCGTGAAGAAATTGTTCCTAATATCCAGTCTAAACCTCTCCTGGCATTTCCTCTTGTCCTATCACCTGTTACTTGGGTGAAGAGACAGACCCCCACCTCGCCACAAACTTCTTTCAGGTAGCTGTAGAGAGTAATAAGGTCTCCCGTCAGCCTCCCTTTCTCCAATTTGAATTGCATATCCTGTTCTGGCAGTGATGGTTCAAGAGAAACAAAGTTTGTGGGGAGAAATGAAATCTTTTGTGACTGTTTCATGGAAAAAACCAGACAAGGTGTTGGGCACTCTGACTCTTTAGGCCTTAAAATAGAAATAGATGCCTTCAGGGAATGTACAATTCAAGAATAATTATTTAGACATTAACTTATCTAGGTTAATCAATCAGAGCATTTAATAGGGAAGATTAGCGCCATTGGCAGGAGGGAGGGGGAAAGGGTTGTAATGCTTCATAAGGCCTATATATTGTTCCATACCAAAAGATCACACACAGTCAGTAAAGGTGAGCATCACTCAGCCATCAGTAAAAATATTTTTCAGGAAGCAGCTGCTCCATCTGAGATCATATGCCTTGAGGGGCACCTGTGAAATACATTCAAATGACAAATTGGAGGATTAAAAGTCATAACTCTATTCACTACTGAAAATCCCGGACTGTGAGAAAGCATTAATTTTAAGGCATATCATAGCTATTTCCAAAAATCCCTTCCTGCTTGATCTCTCACTGTTCCATGTTTGCTTACTCTGTCTCTCTCCCTTTTGATCCCATAAACCTCTGTATAGGTCAAAACCAGGTTAATTACATTATACTTATCTCCTTTCTAATGATTTTCTCTCTACAAGTACTGATTACACCTCTCTTTCAAACCAAGTGGTTACACAATTAAGGTGAACTCAAATCAGTTTTTCCCAGCTAAGGTGAAAGTTGTTTAGCTTGAAGAAAGTAAAATAACTCAGCTCTGCTTATTAATTCAGAAGCCTGCCACATTGATATTTCTCAATTGTTCCCTAACGGATCAGGCACTTTTGATTATAATAAAGATTCAAGAATTTTTTAGTCATTGACACCTGGTCTACAGCCATCTTGATTGTGAAGATCTGGGCATCTCTTACAGCTGTCTCCAGCAAGAAGAGAGGATATAGCTCTGTCCTTTAGGTTTCCAGAAATGGAGGTGCAATTGATTTGTAGTCACTGTCGGATCCCTGTTGAACCAGAAGGTTTTAATGGGAGGAACTCATAACCTTACGAGATCCTCAGTTTTGTTAGCAGTACCGGTGTCAGTCTTGGCCTAACATTGCCAGTACCTTCTCTGTGGCTTGTGGTACTAGCACAGTCTGTGGGGAAAAGTGCGCACAGACCAAGAATATGATGCAAAGATACTAATTTAATTAAAAAAGCACCAAAACCTGCCTTTCCCCAAGTTATTCTTTGGACTTAGTGTTGTTTTAAATTGTTTACTTGAATTAATTTTATTGATATTGTACTGGTGGTTGGATGTCTCCTGAATATCTCTCCCTTTTCTTCTTAAACCACAGATTCCTGTGCTTCTCAACCTGAATAAAGATCCTGATGTTAACTTGCCTATGAAACCATTAATCTTCTCATTGGCTATGGGTGCTTGCCTTGGCGGTAAGTGTTTATGTGAGAAAGATGACATAAGGTAATAGCTATCTAATTACGGCATATATAAACTGGCGCAATAGGTTCAATGATTTTATTATGCAAAGCATAGGGAGGGCCTCATCCAGCCTCTTTTGACTTCAAAGGGCTGCTGGATAAGGATCCCAGCTACTGTCTGCTGCTACAATAGGATTTTTGCAGTCCGTGTTTGACGACCATATCTGCATAAAGTACAGACGCACAAAGAAGCAGTCCAGATGGTGCTCACAGGGTTCTCATCTCTTGTGAGAGAAAATACAAAGATACATTTAGCTTTCAGAACAGAGACCCGTCACTGCTTGTTGAAAAGATGGAGAAAACATATAATAGCTGAGATCTGAAGGCTTGATTCAAAGTCTACTGAAGTCACAGGGAGGTTTTCTGGCTGGCTCACAGAAATGGTTTGAGTATCCATTTGCTGACCTATTTAACACTTCTAAGTCTAAGGAAAGTCTTTTTGAAGTCTTTGGGAAATGTACCTCTAATAATGAAAGCTAATAGTGGTTCTCTTAGTACCTATCTTGGTGTTAACTGGGATTTCTTGTATTGTCAGTGCATTAGCACAAAACAAGCGGATGATTTAATTACTTTTTTTTTAAAATGAAAATGTACCATGTATCTATTGAAGGCCCCGGATTTTCTCCCTATTTGTTATAGCAATAAAGGAGAATAGTCATTTGGTATTTTTTAAATTAATGTTTAAACTTGATTACTTTTTTTTTTCATTCTGCAAATGGCATATGAAGGTGTTACAACATTTTCAAATAGCACATGTACTAAGTGCAATTAAAATGTGTAAGTTTTTAATGAGAAATGAATTTAATATTGTTTTTTTACTGAGAATTTTAATGCTAATTACATTGTATTGGGCTGTGTTTTGATCCCTAAATATTTAAGTAGTTGTTTTAATAAAGTTAAAATAGATAAAATGGTGTTCTGCAATAAATCCACCCTTTCTGCCCCTCCATGCCCCTCCGAATAGTTACCTTGACTTTACAGAGATTAAAACTAAAACCATTTTTATGTGTAATACAAGTTCTGGTTTGTTTATTTAGCTAAGTGATTGCTGGTACAAGTGGCCTTAATACCCAACAAAGCTTACAATGGCGTTAATTTACCGATTGAATTTTAAGAGCATGTTGCAAAGGCAGGACAATTTATAAAAAGCAACAGTTATTCATTTGAGGAATATCTTTTTGTACTCATCATTACTCATCATTATATTGTGACTTTAATCTGTTCCTCTTTAAAACCAGTGATTTAAATAATCAGCGTATCTTTATATAGATGTTTGCCATAAAAATATCACTTTTCTTCACAATTTGCTAGTCACTGAACATACTCTGATTTAATTAAACTTTCAGATTAAAAAAGAAAAAAAGCATAAGGAATATAAAGTTGGCCAGATTACATTGACATACCCTGAGTGGAAGGCACTTCACCAGCCTTGGAGCTTTTACAAATCTCAACTGATTTTCCTAAAGTATCAGTTATTGTCTTAACCCAAATTCCTTTAATTTGATTTGTTGAAGGACTGCTGGGATTTTAACAGAGACTTCTGTGTGTATGCAGTATGAGACAAAGGTAAAAATATAAACAATACCATGGGAATTACTTGAATTAAAGGCACTAGAGATCCATAGGAAGTGCCCAGGTATTCAGATAGGCTCCATACAAATATTTGGATAAAAAGTTAGATCATTATCATTATTAGCAAAAGCCTAAACTCTCCAGACTCTGCTCTATTGGCATAAAGCTGAGCATATGCTGGGTTATACTGGCAAAGGTCTCATAGGAGTGTTAGCCTGATAATTAATATGCTTCCAACTTTCCCATGTCAAAACTAAAAGTTAATGGACAGCAGCTTATTGTTAGGGAATGAAAAGTGTGGAAAAGCTTTTGCTTTAAAAGGTTTCATAGCCCTCAAAAGTGGGGGAAGAGGGGATTTTCTTTTTTAAAAAAATAAAGTGTTGATGGCCTTTAAAAACTATTTCCAAAAGAAAAGTCTTATCAGCACTGAAGTGGTATGAAGGAATCCTCAAGGTAGACTAATCCTATTGTGGAAGGGGTAGGTGACAATTATATCATTACTGTATGCTGCTTCAGGCAAAAGATTGGGTCTTATCACTGCTCACACAACCAAAGGAACTTGGCAAACAAGACATTTTGTAGAAGAGTCTGATGAAATAATACATTACAACTACATATTTCAGGGTTAGTTGTTTACTACATAATGCAGAGCTTCAGTTCTGGTAATTTGATAGCATTTCTGAGATTCAGGGTAAACATTGCTAGGTTCTTATGTGTCTGTGAAGGGAGCTTCAGCGTTTGTGCCTGTCTTGGAAAATGCCGTGCAATATTTTGTCCTGAAAAATTTCCAGTCGATGCAATTACTTTTTTCTACTGTCACAAAGTGCACAGGCAGCTACGGTTTTGGAAGATGATAGGATAAGAAAAGACAGTCATTCTCCTTCATTGCTTTAGCTGTTGTTCTGGAAATGAAAGGAGGATTGAGTCAGTCTCAAGCAAGATGAAGGCACCTTTGCCAGTATAACTGCCACATTGTTGTCAACTTCAGCAGTGTCTCCCAAAAGAGAGCTGCTGCTATTAAATTTCTGTCTTTCATGGCACTGGGCTCAGACATAAGGTGTAACCGAATGTCGCATAGATGCTCCTTGCTCTGTAAAATGTGTCTCTGAAGGTGAGAAAGGATGAAAAATCCTCTCACTTACTCAAGGAAGCCAAAGACAGTGGCAGACACGGGCAGTTCCTGGTGAGATGGCCACAATTTTGAAATCTTTGGCTCTTCCTTGGACTTTGCCAGTTCTTTCCTGACAGAATTTTTCTTGCTCAGGTCAGGTCAATCTTACACGATTAAGAAATAAACATGGTAATTTTTCAGGGCATCTAGTTCTGGAAATTTAGGTTTATATTTGTCCCGGATATCTTTAAGAACTTAAGTTGTAAGTTAGGAGTCTGGCTGCCTCAGGCTCCCTCTTTGGTGATGGGGATACTGGCACGTCCAGGAGGCAGACGTTTATTCATCCGCTGAAAATGCCAGACGCTCCCGGCAGAGCACATCGGAGCCCCTCATGCACAGAACTTCAGTAGCTGAGAGGGGTGCCCAAGGACAGGTCAAATGAATTCAGATCTTGGGGCCTTTTTGTTTGTCAATTATTCTGAATGCTGAACAACCATATTAGTTCATGCCTGTCTGAGCATTAATGGTCAGGCTGACTAAGGAGCTGGAAAAATTGTATTGCTCATGTTTTTTTCTTATGGACTATGTGCCAGTATTTCAATTACGTTTTGACCATGAAGGGAAAGAAAACAGGAAATTTAAAAGGAACTAAAGGAAACAAACAAGGAAGTAAGTTCACTTGTTTACTGTGGTGTTCTGATGAATCTTCGTCCATATCTTTTGCACAAGGGGACATTGAATAAAGCTTTATTCATTAATGCTTCCTATTCTAGCACATGATGGAATTACGGTACCTCTTGAGACTGAGCTATATGTAGACCTTCCAATAGTGTCTAAGGAATGCTGTCCTGATTTTGTTTGGAAAAAATGAAGATTGCTAGCTTCAGCAATTTCAGAACAGAAAGAGCTTTAACTGCACTGCTTCGATTGGCTCATGAGTTTTAAAATAACATGAAATATGGATTCAAATCAATTTGAATAAATGTACAGTCAGAAATCCACCTGTTAAGACCATTCAATTGTGTAGAACTAGATTATTTACTGACCTGAAGAGGTTATAGCTAAGATATTATTTGGAGGGGTTTTGTACATTTGACATTTAAAGAGCTGGCATTTATTTGTATTTTAATCTCCTTCTTTTTTTCATGATTATACAAAGTATGTTTTTGAAAAAAAGAAAAAAAAAAGAAGAGAAAAAAAGACCTTGAATTCATATTTGAAAGTCCCTACCTTCTGAGTTCTCAGTTGCTAGCACAGAAAAGTGCAAAAAGTATTTCTTGGCTGCAGTGGCTATTGGTGTGGTCTGAAGGGGATATTTCCTACAGTGTATGGTTTTGCACTGTTTTTCTTCCCTGTATATTTTCCTGGGGGACAGCACCTGAAAGTCGTCATTGTCACAATCCTGCAGAAAGAGGCAATCTCTGGGATGCCTACAGCTGTGCTATTGTGGCCGCGCACCCCCGGTTGTAGGCACTGTTTCAAGAAAGGAAGTAGGAGGAGGGGGCTGCTGGTACTTTTCTTCTAACCTTCCAGGGTCAAAACCCAGGTGTGAATAAAATCCATTATCCACAGGACATTGTGCTAATTACAGCTATTAAAGGAGTGCAACCCACAGTGTAGCTAAACAGTGGGCTTTCTCTCAGTGGCCCAATGCTACGGCTATTCTGTCTCTTGGCACCTCTCCTTATGTCTCTGATGCAGATGGGGCTTTGCACAGTGGAGTACCACTGATTTATGATTCCTGCTGATTCTGCTCAATAAAATCCTAAACTAGTTTTAAAACTTCAGACACGCTGAAGGCATAAACCTAGAAATATTGTTTGTATTCCTAAACCAGCCCTCCTTCTTTGCAATATGAGGGAAAAGCGATAGCCTTCATTAAAACATAAAATGTATTAAAATATAAAATAATTAATATTATGAAAAAAGCACAAGTGTAGATCCTTTGAAGTTCTTTTATAGTTACATTAGATCACATTTGTATAACACTTTTCAATTTGAAAGATTCAAGAAAGTCTATCAAGAACTGAATATATGGCATGAAAATATAGCAGTTATTTAAGAGGAGCACTATTCAGCTTTGGTTTTGAACTTAATTGTTGTATACAATGTGCAATTGAAACTGGAGGAAAATTTTTTAGTAGAGAGAATATACCTACCTGAGCTTGATTTTAACCAGGACACTGGTATTGAAAGTTCCTATTGTTTCTAAAGGAGTCTTAATGATCAGAAATCCTGGGACTCAGTTTTATGTCTTGTGGGTGAGACAGCTCTGACTTAGCTAAATATTTTTTCTACGTATATAAAACTCACAATTCCAATCAAAGGGTGATATTGTAGGGAATAAGAATGATTTGAAATCTTTCAAAAGGAAAAGGATGTTGCTGTTCTTGACTTTGAAAGGCAGGCAAAACAAATAAGGAAATTTAGGAAATATCTCACAGTTTTTCTTTAAAGACCTCAGTGCAGTGTTTAGCAGTATTATGCCTCTAAATTGTACAGATCTAGAAGAAAAATACAGCAGGTATTTTGTATCTTTTACGCTAATATCTAATTTACTTTCTGAGTATCCTTTGCACTGTTTCTACGATGTTTGCAATGATGTAAATGAGTAACATGGACTTAAACTGTGATTGCTGTCCATTAAATGGCAGTACTACTTGCTTGTTCTTAATGAAAAATTCATTCAGGTGATAACTTCAAGTTTCGGGTTTTGTTGTAGCATGAAGAATGGCACCACTGGATATAGGCACAAGGAATCTTTTTTTTTTTTTTCTATCAATGTTTGAATGAGCAAGCTGTCCACTTGCTGTTTTCTGGAACAGCCAGAATCTGTAACCTTCTATAAAAATCCAGCTGCTGTTTTCCTTAGTTCTTTCAAGATGTTCAGACTCTGGGCCATCTTCATATTTTTTCAGTATGAAGGTCTTAAAGCCCAGCAGTGCTGTAAAGTGTGAGAGCCAGGCTCATTACCACAGTCCCTGCAGCTAAAGGAGATTCTCTAAGGCTATGGAAGGTAATCCTCTGTGGCATGGAAGATATACAGAAGAAAGCTGTGAATGTAAAATGTAAAAGCAGTGAAAATTGAACATGTACATTTAACACACATACCTTTGTCTGTATTAAGGCAATATCAGAGGCCTGCTTGTCCACCGAGTTAACGTGCAAAAAAAGCCCATATTGAACCTACTCAATTTTTCTCAGCAAGGACATTTTTCTAAGCTTCAAAAGAGCTACGTTGGCAGACATGCATATATAGATGTATGTGTGTTATTAAGGGTGAAATATGAAGTATATGGGGTAAAGGATCCCTTTCAGCTGTACTGATGAGGATTTACAGTTTGAATGGTAAATCTTAGATTTTAAAAGGGAAAGGAAGAGAGCTATGTGTAATATGTAGAATTGTATTCTATTTTACATTGATTTAGAAAAAGAATTTATATCAAATATTAATATCTCTTGATTATAACGCTTGCATTACTGATGAATTTGAAAAGTTTGTATTAATGGTTTTCAATCTGTGTAAAATAACTTTATGCTACAAAGTTCTGCACATTAGAGATATGATAATGATCAGAGATGACATCGGAGACTTCTACAAAGCATATGTGGCTTTTTGTTCAATTTTATTTACTTGCTTTGTGCTTTTGTTTATCATAAATTACAGAAGGTTCTTTCTAGAAGCCTTGGCCACTTCTGTTTTCAGAATAATATAGAATATTTAAACTCATTATGTTGTACTGGTGAGTTGCTGCAATAACAGAATAAAGTCTGCGTAGCTGTCAGCAGAAGAGGTATATTCAGTTAGAAGGTAGGACTTGGACGACCTGACAGAACAAGACAGGGAAGCTATAGCAAGTTTCAAAATGCTTAAGTGCAGAAGATAGTACTGGACTATCTACTTTCCTTCCTCTGCAGACACTTTTCCAGACAACGCCACCTTTTCCTGCACCTTGAGTGGTGCAGCAGAGAGGAGGGAAAAACATCTCAGTCTGCAGTATCATATTGATTTATATTGATGAATCAGACACTATATGGCACTAAAGAAAGTTATAATCATGCCATAGATATTATTTATACATATATTAATAAATATATCTAGCACAGTTGCAGTTAACACACTTAAACCAAAGAGGGGCACTAGCAGGAGTTTTAAACAAGGCACATGCACCAAAGCAAAACGTAACAGATAGGGTCCAGTTGAAAGTCAATTTGATTAAAGTCAGAATCTGAATTTAAAGCAGCTGGCCATTCTAAAATACCTGCTTGAATATGTGCTTCGGGGTGTGAGGAAACGGCACGTCAGGGCACACTACCCCTCGTTATACTAGTTTATTTTATTTTGGTACTGGGTAAGTGGACTTCAAGGAGAGACGTGACTTAATGATCACCTCAAGTTTTATGTCTCTTTTATAGATGTCTGGATTTGAAAGAAGCTTATGGATTTCTTTAAGTCATTGCAGTAACTAGTGCAGGATGTTCAGCAACCTGCTTTATTTTCTTCATACTTTTGGTAGAAAAGTGACAAATTTAAATTTCACCTTTTCCTCTCATAGCAAAAAGAAAACAAGAGCATTTAATAGTGCAATACTTACAGTAACTGTCCTGCTGGTGGTACAGTAGTGGTGATAAAAAATGGAAAATTTCACCTGATTAAAAGTGTTGGATTGAATGCAGTTCAACGAACTTTTTGGATAAGTTAACTCAAAATTTTGATTTACAGTCTTTATTTTTTTTCTTTTCTTTTTCCAATAAACTCTATGTATACTTTTGTGCAGAAACATCCCATTCAAAATGTTTCCAAATCAGTAAAATTGAAAAATGTTGATATCATATGACTGCATTCTATAACATAACGATGTTGAATGAGTTTACGCATACCTTTTCCCCCTTACTGCCTATGACTTCAGGTTTCTTGTTGTTTTAGGGACTGTTAATGGTTTAATTGTCCTTGATTCTGTAGCTCTTTATTGACAGGAAAGTTTGATTATCAAGGGCTTGTTAATTTTAACAGATAGAAAATATTAAAAGATATTCAAGACTTGTAGAGATTTAACAGATGAATATAAATGGCTTTGTTTAATGAGGCAAATCTGGATTAGTTTTGTGTGAAACATAAAATTCCTGAAAGCTATGAATCATAGAATCATAAAACAGTTTAAGTTGGAGGGGACCTTAAAGATCATCTAGTTCCAATCCCCCTGCCATGGGAAGGGACATCTCCCAAAGGAAGGCTGTCTCCTATAAGGCTAATCAAAACCATGACCATTCAGTGTTCACTTCTGCAGCCAGATTTGTTACATTTGCTCATTTTGTGCTTTAAAATGGAATATGCTTTGGAAAGGAAGCCGCACACATCAGTTTACCTATATTTAAAGTTGTAAAGCACATGGGAGACTGCACAGAGTTTTCTTTTGAAAATGGATGGTAAGCGAGGAGCTGGTTTCCTTCAATAAGCTTTGCTTTGACACTATAATGGCATGGTTTGATTACAGCAAAAATCAGGGCTGAACATCCTCACCCTAAAATTATTCATGATTCTGTAGCGAACTCCTGTTTTCATAGTGAGAATCCTTGTTTGGGACAAAGCAATCAGAACAGCTGTGCCTGTGTCAAACTGGGCCTTGCACAGATGTTTGTCCAAGGCCAGGGAAAAGCTATTTTCAGGGCTTATGTTGACATGGAAATAGGGTAGTCTTTTTGCTTCTGCATTAGCCAGCCAGAGATACAGGGAAGGGAAATTGCAGAAGGTCTGTCGTTAAGCACAGATGTAGCTTGTTATCCACTGTCAGACCATGTGGAGGGGAAGCGGTCTGTGATGTTCACAACAAAGCAAGGCTTTTCTGTAAGCAATTCACTTTTAAGCTTGCTGTTGCAGAAGGTACTGTCTATCTCCTATATATTTGAGAAAGTTACTGTTTATGAAGGCTGCTCATGCTAGGCCAAATAGCTTTATTAGTGATAATACTTTCCCTTTGATTTCTCAGTGCTTTGAGTAATAAACACTAATCCTGCTGGGCACTTTGAGGTGATTCTCCAGGCAAACATATTAATGCAGCAAACCCAAAGGTTAGGCTTGCTCGTGAGGGGGCAATACCAAAGGGACTCCTGAGAACTAACGGTATTTAGATAGAATAGATGTACTGCTGACAAGTAAAAATCAACAGCTGAGAACGAGGATTAAAGTAAGAGGAAACATGTTATTGATGCGAACTCTCTCCCTTTTCTTGTTATGATTCTATCCCGATTTCCTAGCCCCTTCCTTTGGTAAGCTTAATCAGTTCTCCCAGCATTGATTTTCAGTGCATTGCAGATTATAGTCACCTGGACAAACTCTGTTTACCGAAGGAGAGGCTGTCTGGGCCCGAGGGAGGTGCATTATGTGTGATGTGCAGGATCTGGGTTTGAATTTGGCAGTCTCTGAAGGAGTGATGTAGCAGAGGATGATAACTGAACACTGGGTTGAGAAGTAGCAGATACAAGTGGAAGCAGAAGGCTGGAAGCAGTAGGGCTAGTGGATACTGCAGGTATTAACTCAGGTTTACCAAACCTTGTCAGCATCTTCCTGCTTGTACCTTTAAGTTAGCTGGAGATGCAAAGGCATGTTTTAAGGTGTGGTGTTTGGTTTTGGATCTTTCTTGATAGATTTATTCTTAGCTAAAACTGTTGAATACTTTCTTGTACTTGGAGTTGATTTCACATTCCCTAAAGATATGCAAAGAAATTTGCCTTGAGAAATATTAGAAAGATACTTTTATGTCACCTTTTCTGGACAGAAACAGTAGGAGACTTTCTGCTGTGCTCCTGCAAGGATTGTGCAAAGCTAGGGCAGGTCCATGGAAAAATGAATATGATCCATGAGGATTCCTCTGCCATTTTCTCCTCTGTAGCCTAGGCAGCTGCAGCTCTTTAAGTGACATTTAAGTATCTTTCTATGATCACACCTCAAAATGAGAAAATTTTTTTTGATTAAGAAAAAGGTCTTTCTTGATTTCATGCTTATGAATTATTATTAGTAGTATTGAGAAAAATGCATGTAGTCTACCAAGAATAGAAGGCAGGATAAAATGTATGGCTTACCATACATATCACATACTATTGATATTAGAAATATAATATTTAATTCATTGTAATGAATCCAGTTTCTTAATAACCACCTGTTTTGTGACAAAGGATGAGTTACAGTAGGAGTAATCAAAAAAAGTTGCAATAGGAGTCATCAAAACAAATTGGTTATTACAGTGTTATTCTTTGATACAGTTCACCCATGTGTTATTACATTTTGAGCATACAAAAAAGCAAGTAAGAGTCTTTGCTATGCTTTTTAAGCTTAATTATTCTTAAGATTGAAGATGACTTCAAGATGAAGTCAAGATTGGGTGAAGTCCTAGAAAATGCTTATCCTTCATTTGCATCAATTGGAATGAATTTAACGTGTGTAGGTTTCCATGTATCTTAACCTAGTCTTGGGTTTTCTGTGATTCAGAGGTCACAGTGTTGCTGTTTCACTACTGAATTAAACATCTGCCATGGAGACAGATGTTCCTGGGAGGAGAAACAAAAGTTTGCCTCTGTTGTTAATTTCAGTGTAGTTCTTTGAAGCCTGCTGAGCCAATACCTCATTAAACTGCACACACGCTCCGAACAAAGGGAAAAGAAATGCTGCTCCTTTCAGATAACATTTAAGGTGACAAT
This sequence comes from Alca torda, assembly GCA_008658365.1. Lineage (NCBI taxonomy): Eukaryota > Metazoa > Chordata > Aves > Charadriiformes > Alcidae > Alca > Alca torda. The sequence goes on from CM018076.1 coordinate 142,848,202, forward strand.
TTCTCCTCAAGTGAAACCTACTTGGGGAAATCAATTCAGTGCTGAAGCAGGAACTCTTTCCATAATACTTCATTATGTGAGGGCATTCCTGTAGCCCATCTACAGTATAGGAGAGCGTGTGCTGTTTAGAGATCTCGACTGCATCTAGTCACAGCCATGGGACAAGTGCAGTTTCAGTCCTGTTTCTCTAATTTGAAGCCAGAGCTATATTCCTTGTCTACAGTAATATAATTCTGATGGTGATGTCTGATTGTGCTACACGTCGAGCAAAAACCTCTTATGATATGTTTGGAGGCTGTAGACTACTGATTAGTTTTGGAATTGAAAATTCCTTAAGTGTTCCTGCCTGACTCCTCTAATAACATCAGCTGTATTCATTTGTTCTGTTTTTGCATTAAGCCCCATGCTTTGTGTCTTGGCTTTCTCATGCCAGAGCCTATCAGGAATTCTGTTGTTCCAAGTTCAATTTAATATCTTTAAACATGCATTCAAGTAACTAAAATATGCTTTGAGGCAAAGAGAGAGCAAGGGAAATGAGCTGTGCAGTTCCTAATGACCAGTGCTACCCCGGACACTATTTTTTAAGGGTTTCTGGTCCTCTGTAAGGTTACTCATCTTTTCTCTCCACACCTGAAGCACACGTGGGCAGGTATGTGATTAACCATGTATGATAGGAAGCCTAGATCAGAAAAAGCCCCTGTTGTCTCATGAAAATGCTCTACGATGCTTTTATGATCCGTAGGGATATACCCCTCTATTGATGTGTGGTTCTACATCAGCAGAGCTCCTCATAGACAGAGAGGACCTCTGCATCCAGCTCCTTTTCTGTGTGAAAGCCTTAAAAACAGCAAGTAGGAAGCAGCTCACCCAGCATAGTTCCTGGGATAGTAGAAAAAAATAGGAATTAAAAAAAAAATAAAGGGACAATGGAATATATGAAATAAAATGTCTATTTGGGATTGCAGGGAATAGGGGGGAATGCTTTTCTCATCACATGTTGTCTGCAAGATTTCACTTTCTTTCTTGTTCCATAATGGGATCAGCTCAAGAGCTATTTGAAGATGCTGATGAGAAAACAAAAACAGTCTCCTGTTCTTAATAGGTGTTGTTTAGGCCATCACCTGAGACAACAGATATCCATGATCATATCAGATCTCTACTCCAGGATGGAAATCTCAGTTTGCTGCCTTTTTTGTGTCGATAATAATTGACCATCCTGGAGTAAATAGGAATCATGCTTTCTCTTTGAACTCAATTAGAAAAATATTGGCTTTTTCTTGGAAAGCTTTGGCTTTCATGAAACCAACTTTAAAAGAAAAAAAAGTCCTGAGCAACTTTTGGGGGTTTAGTTGTTTCTCAAAGTTGTTGCTCTGTCCCTAGAATGACCTGTCAAAAACCTGTATCTCAGTATCCACTGACACTGGTATAGCTTTGAAAGCAAACTGGGATCAAAATTATCATAATAAAGCTCTTTCTCCTACCCTCTTTCTCATTAGGAGAGGAAGATCTTCCTTCCTCCAATATTCCTTCCCCAACACATCCTTTCTCTCCTTTTCCTTACTTCTGAATTCCATCACTTCATTTTATTTGAATTTAAGAGTGTTCTATTATTTTTTAAGAATAATTTTAGAAGTCTGCTCATTTTGTGTGCAGTTTCAGGTGCAGAAGGCCATATGGGTACCATGTGTGAATACTTAGGGGAATAATCATTCTGCCTTTATTCTGACCTAAACTGATCTCTGGGTGACCCTAAACATTTGCTAAGACAAAACGATTAACAAGAACATTAATTGCCTTCTGATCTGTTTCTCTCAAAGTCAGACAAGAAGAGCCTCCACTGAGCAGTAAAGTTTAACAGGGCCAAAATGAGAAGAGTAACTATATGCTAATGGGAGCAAAGGAAGACTTGTGCTTTGAATAGTGGATTGTTAATATAGTGATGTATGGCAAAAGAGACAACTTGAAAAAAAATTGTCTCCTAGATTGTTACCTCTTTTGTTCAAAATTTCAGTTAGGAATAGAATGTAGGAGTCACTGTCACTTCCCAAGTCGTGCCTAAGAAATGTTTGCTGAAGACATCTGTTTTGTGGAAGTCAAGTATACAGCATGTCTTAAGTCTGAGGTATGACTCATGGGAAAGCTATAGAAAATGGATTGGTCTTTCTGAGCTCTGAATATCTGACTTCTCTACATCGACAGATTGTTGAAAGTTTAGAGAAAACACGGGAATAGATTTGTTACTGGGAAGGCTTAGGGGAAACGAGAAGTATGTAGTCCTTCCAAGAGGATAGATGCATATTATAAACATGTCATATTATTATCCTTTGGTGTACCCCTCTCTTAAGAGGACCTGTATAATGTAATTTGGTGAACCTCACTGATTAAAGTTATGTTCTTTTATGTCCTGAAGAACCATTGTGGTTTGGTAAGCAAACTCTGTATCTGTGGTGATCCTTTTGCCTCAGCAGAGAGATTTGAAACAGATCCATTCCCCTCCATTGTCCCGCTTATTGTGTTTTAAATTTCTGTTAAAGAAAGCATAATATGTTAGCAATTGGTTGCCTTGTCTATAAAAAGACACCAATTTGTCAATGTCAAGTTTGTGTAAGGAAAAAAGGCATCCGTTTTTCTGAATATCCTCAAACTATTTCATTCTTTGTTTTCAGATTATCTGATGGCATCTTCTTCTATGAAAAACCAAAAATCAGCAAGTTTATCTGAATTCAAGTCTCTGGTGTCATTTTGACAACTGTTAGATTGGTGTTATGTTCCTTCTCTATTTTTCTGGCTTATGTAGAATCAGAGGATTATACCAGGCTTATCTTTCGAAGAGTGAAGCTATTTATAGGATGTGGAGATACTGTCTGTGTGGTTTTTTTTCAAGCCTATGCAACAGAAATTGATTTTTTCTTTTCTAATGAGTACATCTTAGGACTTTAGCGCAGAATAAACAGAGGAAGGCTAAGAAACAGAGCACAACTATAAACTGGTGTTTGTTTTCTGAACTGCAGGTAATGGAACATTGATTGGAGCATCTGCAAATGTTGTTTGTGCAGGAATTGCTGAACAACATGGTTATGGCTTCTCTTTCATGGAGTTTTTCAGGTATGATTTTAAACATCTCACCTTAAATAGGTTATTTTTTCTCTCTAGGCAAACAATCCTCCAAGGAGAAAATCTGGAGAAAGAGTCTGTAAAATAGACCTGTGTTCCTAGTTTCTTTTTGGCAACCGAAATGTGAATGGGGGGCACATCACTTTATTTTTGCATGCTGTGGATAAAATACATAAAGGTGGTGGGAGCACAGTGGAACCCCAGGAGAAAAAAAGTCTCAGAAATCCCTGCTTTGATCATCCTCAATCTTATCTTCAGCTCTGTAGTGATACTAAATTGTTGCTTTGTTGTTAAGTACAGTTTAAACGTAGTTTCTCATCTGCAAATTTTCATGGGCGTTTCATCACCAGGAGGAAGTGAGATGTCCCAGTTCAGACTGAGTAGAACTTTACGCCATGATCCCATGAGTAAATCTAATTATCTAAAAGCAATTGCTTCTTTTGGCCAGCTGCTTATCAGTGGAAATGTGATAAGCAGCTAGCAACAGCTCAAGTTGTTGTTTAATAATTGTTTAATTAATAATTAATCATTATTGTTTAATAATGGAAGTTCCACTGCCGGTCATTCATCAGTATGTTTTTAAGGGACAAGGGATTTTATACATTTTTAATGCATAAAACAGTTTAATATTTTTCCAAACACGTCCAGTTTTCGAGACTGTCATTGAAAGGTGTAAACAGAAATTTACGGATAGACAACTAGATATGAAGTTAAAGTGTAGTTGATTTAACTAAATCATAATTGTTTGATTGTTTTTCTGCATATTTAGGGCAAAGGATGCTATTAAATTTACTCCAATATTTTTTCTCTTTTTTCTTTTCATTGTTTATTTCAGTTTCTAAGATATATCAGCTTTCCGTTATATTGTTTACCTCAACGGTTTCAAACATAGGTAATTAATATGATTAATCAAATGGGAGTATCTGGAGCAGAGCCAATGACAGTCCTAAAAAAAAAGACGGTCCCAACTGTTTGTGCTAAAATTCTTGCTATGAGCATGTGCTGCTCATAGCACAGTTTATTTCTTCACCCACAGCCTTCTGATGGTATGTTTTAGAAAGACAGAATGCCTTTCAAATCAAAGTCTTGGTTGTCAGGACCTTTGAGACTGCAGTACAGTCTTACGTAGTATACAGTGATAGCTAACAGACTTCTTGAAATTCAAGCCCTTGTACAAAAAAGATGGTGATACAGCAATAATGGCTTGTGGATTGTTCTGTTCATGTTTCACATTTCAACTTGTTGTTTGGGGATTTAACTTGTATTTAGCGTTGACAATGTGTCTTCTATGTAGATTTTGTAATGAAGTGTTCTTAAAACTTCCATGACACTGACTGAGTATCTAAGCAGGAACAAGGATATAAAGCCTGACTAGTCTCTTCAGCAGTGTTCACTGGAATGTGTTCTTTGTGATGAGTGAAGAAAATGTTCTGAAATTACCTTCTGTAGGTAAGCTTTCAGTGGAAACCATTACTGAGGAAGGCTGTAGCCATTGTGAGCATAGATGCGAGGACTGAACCCAGAGTGGTCACTGGAAGATAGCAATGGATATTAATTAGCAGAAAGAACATAAAAGCCCACTTTTCCTGGCTGCTCAATCACCAAGCAAGCAGATCATGAGCTCCTTTATACTTTGTTTTAAGAAAATATTTATTTCAGTTGAGTGTGCCCCAATTCAATATTTTCTGAGGCTTCTCCTAGCTTTAAAAGGTATTGTGTGTATCCCTTGAGGATTTTGATCTTGCTTACTTTTGTTTATGAAGGTTGTCTCAAAGCATGAAGTGTTTTTTCTGCACTTGTTCCCTCTTTGCCCAGAATGACTCATTAGGTTTCACATCCCTATTCAGGGTCCTCTGTGGTGCTTCCATCAGTGTAGACAGAGATTGTTGCACTCTCATCTTGCAAAACCCTGTGAGTCACCAGGGAAATATCACAGATACCATATGGGGGGACATGATGTCCCTCTGCCTGAAGTGTCTTCAGTGCAACCTGGGCTGGTATTGTTTTGTCCTTCTCAAGCGCAGGAAACTCATGACATGTCTGTCCTGGGTGATTTCTGTGTTCATACAGCACAGTGCGCTACTTCCCATACCCTTCCTCCCTAGCTGCATGCTATGCCAAAATTATGCAACTATGTTTAAGGGGGGACTTCACTAGAAGAAGCTTTTCTGCAAACCATATTTTGACATGGTGATCTGAGGAGGAACTCTGAGCAGGGTTGCTAAGCATATCTGGTGAGTACACCTTGACACAACAGGGGTGGAGAGGCTCTGGAGGCTGTGGGTACCTAGTGGTGAAAGGCATCATGATGACTCTGTGTAGGGAGAGAGGAAAAGGCAAAAACCAGGCTCTGTGTCCTGTATGAGGGCTGATGGGCTCATGACCTTTCCTCTGTGTGTCTTTGTGCAGTGGCACTTGGTGCAGTTTGAGGTTCCTCTGCTCTTTTTTAATAGGGGAGCAGTGGCAACCCGGCTTGTGTGTCGTACAATGCTATTCTGCTGCCCAGACAGAGCCAGAGGTGGCTCGCTGTGGTAACTTGCCCAAAATGCTGTGGTCTGACCAGCTTGATATTCTTCTGTCTGGAGTGCCTTCAGCAGCATTCTCCTGGAGAAACTGGCTGCCCATGGCTTGGAGTGGAGTACTCTTTGCTGGGTAAAAACCTGTCTGGAAGGCCGGGCCCAGAGAGTGGTGGTAAATGGAGTTAAATCCGCTTGGTGGCCAGTCACAAGTGGTGTTCCCCAGGGCTCAGTATTGGCGCCAGTTCTCTTTAATATCTTTATTAATGATCTGGACAAGGGCATTGAGTGCACCCTCAGTAAATTGGCAGACAACACCAAGTTAGGTGTAAGTGTCGACCTGCTTAAGGGTAGAAAGGCTTTGCAGAGGGATCTGGATGGGATGGATCAATGGGCCAAGGCTTAAAAAAGGCCTTGCATTTTTGGAGTCAGTCCAGCCGAATTACACTCCTTTTCCACGTTGGAAACCCCATTATCAAACTGTATTTATGTGTTTTAATCTTTCCTCCTGAAAAAAATCTTATATGTAAGATTTTTCATTACCCTTCTAATAATTCAGAAGGCAAAGCCAAACATAATGCTGTAGGCACAGACCTCTTGTTTTTCTACCTATTTTACAGAGACAAGATTAAATACAAAATAGAGACATATTTGTCTTTTTGTTGTTAATCCAAGCCATTTCAAATTCCCGTTTAATTTACTACTCAGCGAAAAAAACAAGTGTTTTTCTTTACTTGAGTGTGAGTATATCTGTTCCCCCCAACCCTCCAAGTTCTTATACTTTTCCTACATTGAATTTCTAATTAACGTATCATCAATGGACAGAGGTAAAAGGGAACTGGTATGCTATGTGATCTAGTCAGTGAATCGGAGGATGGACACAAAACCAAATATTTAAGTGGTAAAAATAGAAATAATTGTGAGTCAGCGGGGTTTGGAAAAGGAGATAGAGAATAGTGGGATATTTGCTGTACATGGCCAAGGGTAAACATCAGAGCAAACAAATGAGTATTATGCCTCTGGAGAGAAGAAAAATTTTTTGCTAGACTTGACCCTGTGGAAAACATCAGATGTGTTAATAATATGAAGGTAATTGCTCAGGGACAGCATATATGAGTAAGCAGAAAGCAGGGAAAGATAATATGCATATCATGATTTCTAATCTCGTTATCAGAGAAACATTAAATCATGAATAAGAGCTTAACATAAAGGAAAATCCCAGATGTAGGACAGTACTATTTCTCTTGGCAAATGGTCAGATAAGGGCAGTATAGTCTTGTTGCATGAATGGTTTCCAGAGGTTAAAATAGTGATTTTATATCAATTAAGACTGTAGAATAATCATGAGAGCTTTGTTTTTCTCAGGGAATAAGACAAAATAAATAGCATTGCAGTTGTCTCTTCTAATATAGATGCTTCATTTCATGTTAGTTTTTTAATTTTTAGTAATATATCTCTGAGTTTATTTGTTGCAATATTGTGTTCCACTAGGTTAGTCCACCCTATGGAATACAAATATGACCCACAGAAATCTTTTTGTTACCAATGAAAAATTTGATTCCAGCTCCATAACATAAGAAGTTCTCATTGCTGTAGGGACTTTAATTACCTGTTTCTACTTGCTAATAAAATTGCCAGCTTGATTTTAATTTTCTCTTTAAGAGACACATTTATAACCTCATAAAGACACATAGTATTTCAAACATAAAATAAGTCACATTCCTTCATCTTATTGTAATTCAATACCCATCACCCCTATGTGTCTGTGATGTATGATGTGAGGAAAAAAAAAAAGAATCCCAGATGAAGGCTGAACTTATTTGACACAAAAGAAAGTGGGTATTATGGGAAATACTCTAATTTTATTTCAAGCAAATTTTGGCTGACTGTGAACGTATCATGGTGCAGGATATATAGGTAAGAGAAGAATGGATTGGATAACTCTATGTAATGGGATAAGAATACAGGAGAGCTTATTTGATACATGAGGAGATCAGTCTGCCCAGAGGAACAGGGTATGAGCCTAAGGACCTAATTTAGATTACAGGGGTAAGGTTAGCTGGGCGTGATCCTGAAAACATTGTGCATATTTTCAAGTTTTGCATTTTTCTGTCATTGCTCTCCTTTATGTGTCATCTCAAGAGCTGAATTAATATTCTCTGTCTTCTCTGGGAGTAACAATAATTTGGAAGTGTCAAAAAATATTGGTTTCTGATAATAGCTTAGAAAATAATTTGTTTTCATCACAGGATTTGTCTTGGGAGATATTCACAGCAAAAATATTTACAGTAGGATATCCCATTTCTGCCTGCTTGAGAGCACTCACCCGTAAAGACTGTGAAACAGTGCTTCCCGTGAGAACTGTCATTCATGAATGTGGAAGGACAACTGTGATGTTCTTTGCTACCCCCTGTATTTCCTATTTACACAACTTATTGAAAATCGCTGTTTAAAAAAAAAATTGGGCTCCGTAAAGCCATATAAATGTCTCTACTTGATTATGATTCTATGTGTTAGACATCTGAAGTCCTGTTCATTCCTGCTAATTTAGTGTAATTTTTCCCTGTTTCTTGCTATTAACACTTCTCTCTGCCAAATGCTGTTGCTGTTTTAAAGCTGATTCTGATCAGAATAAAACCAGCCCTACTATTTTGGGTATGAATTTTGGTGACGAAGACTTCAGTTGAGCCATGTGGTATCCAAACACCTGAACACAATTCGCCTGTGGGCTTTCTGATCAACTGTGCAGTTCCAGAAGATAGAAATTTGGGATGTTCAAAGTACCTAATAAAGACTCAATGAGTTGTTGAGTAAAGGTTTAATGATTATGCTACACAACTCTAGCTCAATCTCATTTCCCACTACTCTTCTGATCAGTAAGGAAGAATTCATGGGTTAAATGTTCATATTTGACATAGCACATTTCTTCTGTTCAAATAAGTGCAAATGCAACACTTGAGCAAAGCCCTCTTGGCAGATGTGATAATGTACAATTCCAATTTGTAACTTTTCACAACTTTTCCTTCATAAAATTTCTATCTTTAAAAAGCAGGATATTTTAGGTTTACTACATCCACTTGTTTTCATCTTTATCTTGATTTATTTACATGTCTAAGGAAAGGTAGTTCAGCACGTATTCATCTTTCAGTATTAGGTTCTAGGCTGGGTTTGTTAAGAAGAATGCAGTTTTCTTTCAGCTATCAAAGAACAATCACTGCAAGATTTCAAATTGTCAGGGTAAGAATTAAGTTTGTTACTAGAGAATTTACGATCACGCTTGTTCTCTTACTAGATGTACAGGTTATAGGAGTGATCATGTTTATAGATTATTCTGTTAGAAATTGCATGCAGTGGATGTTGTAAGTCACAAACAGTATAAAGTAATTTAACACTTTGAAACCAATCAATGAACAGTGAGGAGAGTGCTAAATGTAACATATATCTATATTTTTCTAACATTGACTATAACTCATTTTGGGTTTCTAAATTCAGGCTACCAACTGAATCAATACCTAATAACTTCCCAAGCCCTGGGAATGAAAACAATTTTAACAGTAACGATTCCTAGATATTTTTGGCAGTGTCAGAAAGCAGATATCCTGCTGGGTTGGTACAGTTCTACTCCTATACAAACTGTTCTCTGCAAAGGTTTTGAAGATATCTTGGATTGTGTCTTCCTTCATGGAAGAAAAGACACTCCCAATGCATCCATACTAGTTATGTCATTAGGCTGATACAGCCTGTTGGGACAGGAGTCATCTTTCAAGCCTTATATTAATCTGTAGTATTCTACAGGGTTTGATCTACATTAAAAAATTTTGCCTAAGTACACCTGGAGAGCATTACATTCCAAGCTTTGCATTTAAAATTCATGGAATGGATTTTTCTCTGTGCAAGTATTTGTAGCTATATTGAGTATAGGGGGAGACTGGCACTCCTACACAGGTAAAGTCTGGCAAGATGAACCCTTTTCTTGTCTGCTCCGACCAACATTTTCTAATTTTACTTCATGTTCAGTACGGATGGCAAGGGGAAGCTAGAGAGTAGGAAAGGAAATTTTAGATTAAAGAAACTGGGACCTATGCTGAGGCATTCTGGAAACATGAAGGAACAGCTTTCATTCAGCATCAGCATGAAAATACTAGTCCTTTTTTCTCTAGAGTGGAAAAGGCAAGGACATAACAGCAATGCCTTTTTGCTTCATGTAGCATATTTTGCTAAAGTATTTTTAAGAAATGATAGCACATTTTTAATAAAAGAACAATGTATTCATCTGCTTAGGTAACATCTGGCTGATGTCACCAACTTTTAAACATGTATAGGCTTTAATTTCCATTGCAGTTGATGACTACTTCCACTACTTTTTGGTACACCTGTTACCAGAATCCATCACCAGGATCCATGCAAATAGAAAAAGATGCATTCCTATTGTGAACTTCGGTTAGCGTCTGCTTATAGAAAATGAAAGTATTAAATTGGGTTCATAGAAAACTTCATACCTGTCTGGTTCGTATATTGAAATGACAGGGAAGCTGCATAACTAGGAAAAGGAACAAAATTCTAATTTTTTGAGTTCTGGAGGAAAACTTGACTGTACTTGAAGTGTCTTAAAGGTGCGTGGTGCAGATGTGTGGTATCATGGTCCATTCACCACTGAGCCTTCCAGTTTGAGAATTGGGTGGAATGTGCTGCATTTCCAGTCTAGCATTTCTATTTACACTTCCTTCCTATAGAAACTGGTGGAAGGGGGAGTAGAGGAAGAAAAAGTGGAGAGAAAGAAGGAAGAATGAGAGGTGCCATCGTGCACCCAGGTCTCATTTCAGGTTGGAGCTGGCACATGGCTAGAACATAGTCCATTTAGACACTCATACTGCTCCTGTTCTGGAGCAAGGCTTCTTGTTCTGCTTTTAACACCTAGCTTCTTAGTCTTCACCTGTATGTGTCTTGGTCGTCTTCTCTACTGCCATTGTGTTGAATTGTTAAATGAGTTTTGACATACAAATGAATGTTGAAACACGTGAACTAAATCAGATGTACATCAGGATGGAATGATTCCTCTAGCTAACCCACAGGTAGTTTGCTCTATGGGTTTGTATTTAACTTATAAGAAATCACATTTATTGTCTTTTTTTTAGAGCAGTCTTGAATAAAAAATGATCTTTTGTAAAATGGGGATTTAAACAATATCTGTGAACTGTCATTCTTGATTTGGCTTGGCATTTGTGAAAGAGTTAAAATCTTGTCTTTCTTGAGGTTCTAGTTTAATGCTACTTTTTGCATGTGACAAGGCTGTACAAATTTTCTGAATTCCTCATTCAGGTTACAGAGCTATGATGGTTGTTACATAAGTGAATGTTGCAGCAATAAAGATATAATTTATTTACAGACTTTTTTGTTTAGACTACTCAAAGGGTTTTGTATTTATTTTTCTTATAATCTGTAAAGGAAGCTGAAGAGAATAAAAAGTCTTTCTACATTTAGGTGGGCGAGATAGAGTTTGGGAAGCGCTTTGTGAACATTAACACTGTACTATTTTCTTAAATGAACAGAATCATGGCTTTTATGAAAAGATTCTTGAAGTATTTCCAAAGCCCAGGATTTTAGTAGCAGATTATGATTTGTGCTGAAGAGTCAATTTGAAAATCAGAATGTCTGCTCCAAAAAACAGTGTAGTACTTCTTCAGTGACTCTTTAAATAGCAGTCATGTAAAGGCTTAAAAAATGAATTACTAGAAAAATCTGCAGGGAATAATTTTTCACTGGTAGGTGATGGATTTAAATAAAAACTCTTTCTTTTCTGACATGTCTGGCCATGAGGATTCATATTTTACTACTACTAATATGGGCTGAAACCAGCTGAGAATATTCACCTTTCTAGCAAGCTTTTAAAAGGCAAGTAAATTACTTTATTTTTCATTTCACTGAGTTTGATTTCCACTAGATCCTCTGAAACTAGTTAAAGCAGTACCATATCTGAATGTACAGAATTTCATGGTTAGTTATAAGATATATTTAAAATAGGTGTATTCAGTTCTAGGGGTATCTGGAGTGAAAACAGGAAGGCTCTTTAATTGATTAAACTTCTACAGCATCAAGGCAGGAGTTAATTTGGAACCTTTCTGTTTTTGCATTGAGGTAAATATGCATATGTACCGTTACGCTGTTAGGCTTGTCATGATTGTGATTTAAAAATTAAAAAAAAAACCTGGAGCCTATAAAATCAGAGAGATTTTCTGTAGTTAAAAGAGGTCAGTGCATTATTTTCCTAGATAATTCATCAATGTCAGTAGTGCTAATGAGAATGTAGGCCATGTGTCAAAAGTTAGTGTGTCCATGTCTCTGCAGCTGTTGTGGTCTAGCACTTGTTTCTTTGCAGATCATTAAATTTGTTTGCTAGTGCCTTACAAGCCATGAGTAGGTCCATGGGAGAAGAGAGCATCTACAGTCTGTTTTGAGTGACTCCAGTCCCCGATGACCATGCCCACCTCATATTGCCAGCTTGTTTTTCTAGCTAAGGCTAGAGAAATATTTCTGGCAAGAAGAGAAGTAGGACTGAAATAGTCTTTGCTGCTTTCCCCCACCACGTCTTTGAGCTAACAACTGAGTTGAACAACGTCTTGTTCCCACTCTCTGTTCATGTAGCGAATGGAAAAGGAAAGGGTCTACTTTTGATAGGTGTGGTGCCCAGTTGGCCTGTGTGCTGTGTAGTGGTAAAGGAACTGCATGTTACACAATTAGAAAAAAAAAAAAAAAAACACTAAGAGGGCAAAACTGAATCTTATTTAATTTGGTTTAAAAAATATTTATAAAAAGGAAATGTTTGCCACAAGTGCAGGAAGCATTTTGTGTATTTTAAACTACAGTAGTACAACATGATAAGAAATGGAACAGAAATCTTAAAAAAAAAAAAAAGAGCAAGTCTGTGCTGTTAGAAGTATAGTTTCCTGAAATGTGCATAATACTTCTGTAATCACATCAGCTATTGTTCTCCCTCTCCCTGTGACTATCAGGGTTCAACCAGTCCAGACTGGTTTCATTTTTCACTGGAAACTCCTGTTCTCTCTTTAGGTGGAAGATAATCTTGTTATGCCCTTAATTAGGGTAAAAGTTTTTTTGCTTCCATAGTTATTTTATAAGTTATCCATCTCCTGTGCTTGATGCAATATTAAATAAGTGCTTCAGTGAGGTACAAAGCCCTTTCCACCACCTTTGGCTTTCTGGGAGGGAACCCATCTTTGTCAAAGCCTTATAGTTGATACTACCCTGCATGTTAAAACGTATGTTCACAGACAGCTAAACAATTTGCTTGTCTGTGGCTTGTTACTTGTTCTTGAGTGGCACGTAGTCCAAAAGTAGTTAATCATATTGGGGTTGGCATGGCCAAACTCAAGGCTCTTTCTCTTATGCAAAGCACTAGACCTATGTTTTCTGTCATTCCGATGGTCAGATCAGATCCTGCCTTTGGGTAGCTGTGCATCATGGTCATTCAGGCCAGTAGCCTGTAGCCCACCTGTAAAGAACAAAAAATGAGCTAATAATAATCCAGCTAAATATTCCAAGTCCTCTGTGTATAGACTTGTGTATGGATCAGAACTTGTTGGAATTTTCTTTGTCTTCTTTTACACTGGCTTCACAGCCATCAGTATTTCATGACTTTTATATGTTTAAGGGTTTTTTAATGTCTTTTTCAGTTTCTCTGTCAGACAGACAGTGGCTAGTGCTACTGCATATGCTTCTCTCGATCTTGCCTTTTTTTGTTTTATTCCTGCAGGGTATCTTCTGGGGAGGTTCTAAGTTGCTGCTTTTTGCCTAAATTCTTGCCTTTTGAAAAGCAAATTCAGAAGCTGTACTGAAACACTGTTATTTAGTCTCTTAAAAAACTGAAAGTGTTTGTCTTGCCAAGGTGCTGGCTGGACTGTTTAAAAAAAATATTTTGATTGCTGCTCAGATTCTGCCCCCACTATTTATGGGTCCTTGTTTATTTCATTGTGACTAAGACTTCATGTGTCTTGAAGGGGATTCCCTTTGAAATAGAATGAATTACATTTTTGCTTCTCACAGTGTAATGACGAGCTTTTCAAGTCTGAAAAGAGCAGGAGGTCTGACTGTAGTGATAGTGGTAAATGAAATGTTAAAAGAAAGGTGAGCAATATCGCTATCTGTAATCAAACCAGGGAGTGAGGGAACAAAATGTAGGCCATTCCAAAACAGCTACATCCAAAACCCAGCAAAATTAATAAAAAAAAAATAATAATTCTGTTGTATTTCTTAAATATAACATATCGATGAAGGCTGTTTATAGTAAGGCTTGTTTGCAGTGACTGGGAGAACAGCCAAATAAAGGTTTATGGCTTATTGAGTCCTCTGCTTTTGCCGCTTCAATGAGAACTAATTGTAATCAGTGGTTTCTTTTATTTAAATTCGGAAGACAGTTGTTAGTGATATTTGCATGCACTATTTCCATTGACTATTGCAACCAAGAGATGGTCATTAGTATATTAATATAACATAATATTTTCTATATTATACAGTCAAATAAACTGGATGAGAATAAAGGCATCTTAGATTATGTCTCATTTTTAGACCTATCACTATAAGGATTACTTGGCCTAGTGGCCAATATGATGAGACACGTGGCAGTATTCCTATGTAGTACCTAGTCTGTCACATTTTATTACTATTAAAAAAAAAAACAAACTTTTGTCTGTCATAGACGTGGGAGCAAAGTAGGGTCTTTGGGATCTCTGGGCTTTATTTTTGAAGTTAAAGCCTGCCACCTACAAATTGTGCCGTTTTGACAAGAAAGGTTTTCTTTTTGAAGGTTTTACAGGAATATCTTTTGACAGATTGATTGTGTAAGTCTTTATGTTGCTCTAATAACTCCTTTTTAATGGGAGAACTTTAATTCATGTCAAACTCAAAAGTTCAGTGACAAGCAATGTGCCTTCTCTTAGTTTAGAGGTTAAAAATAATTGACACTTTTGTATGCACAGAATAAACTGCCATAAAAATATTAATTTCTATGATTATTCAGATAGGAAGAGATAGAACCAATTTCAAAATGAGTGGTCAGCTTTTCCATAAGTTTTGAGACACTGGAGATGGCTCTATTAATAAATACAATCAACAACCATTACTGAAATAATTAAGAAAAGCGTGATAAACTGGTGCTTGTTGTAATTACTGTTGCAGATGGAGTAGAATTACAGGTTTGGAAATGTTTTTCTGATTACGTATAAATTTCAAAAATACTTTTCAGATAAGCAGGTAGTTTCTCAACTACTGTACTATAGAAAAATTACTAAATTTCTTTTTTTAATGCAGATGACTACTAAAAAAATCCACCATTTGCTAAAACACACTGCTGTCCCATGTGCAACATGGGTTTCTGACATTAAGAACATCTGGGTGGAGAAGCCACAGAGGTGGGGTGGGAGGGTGTCCTGGGCCATGAGCCCAAGGGGAGCTCTGGGGAGGCTGTGCAGGGTCAGTGTGCACCGTGGTGCACAAAGGGCCATGGTAGCTTTGCAGTGTAATGGAAAATCAGAGGATTAACCAACAGGAGCAGTGTCTGCAGGCTGTTCTCTCTGGTGTGTATTGAGTACTAAGACACAGCACAAAAAACTGCATACCTAAACTCATGAGTATGAATGATATGATATTATTTTAAATGAAGGTTAGTCTGGTTAGTGACTTTTTGGGTCACCTTTTGGGTGAACATTCACCTCACAGAAGTTACAGATTTTCCCTACAGTTGTGCAACTCCATAATTTTCTGCATTTTCCTTGTAAACAACAAAACAGCTGTTAGAAATAGGATACTTGACTTGAAATGCGACTCATCACACCTACAGTTGTGCAACTCCATAATTTTCTGCATTTTCCTTGTAAACAACAAAACAGCTGTTAGAAATAGGATACTTGACTTGAAATGCGACTCATCACACCTAAGTTCATCCATTTAATTCAGCCTATTCATCTGTATTCCTTCTGCAGACAATGGAGAGGAAAAGGGAAGACTTGCACTGCCATCTTAAAGGGATATCCTGAGATGGGAGGTATAACCTTATAGAAGTCCCTTTCTTTCAGCTGGCTGAAAATAAGCCTGTACTGTTGTGTCATAAAGCTAAATAATTCAACTAGTACCTTAGATAAACCATATATATAGTTAATTTTTAGCAGCTTTTAGATAAAGGCTGCACCATAGCACATACACAAAATGATACATGGCACATTACTTTTACTACTTCCTGATTCATGAGATCTGAAGTGTAAAACTATTAATTTATCTTGACAATTTTTAGTGGAATTTATACATGAATGTGGGTATGTCTATGAAAGACGTAGTAACTGAGATCTATTCTACATTAATATAGTGTGTTTAATTAAAAGTTAATATTTCAGATTTTTAATTAACACTTCAATTGAAAAACAAGTAGATCAAACCCACATCAATTTTGAAATAGTTTAGTCTTCAAGCCATTCTAATGCAATGTTCAAATATTATTGACCAATGAAGCACTAAATTTTCTGGGTTACTTTTATTCCAGAAAAGGGTAGAACAAAAAAGTGAATGAATACATTATTTTAATACAATTTTTATTCTAGATAATCTTGATGTAACAAAAGTATCCTAATTCTTAGTACAATAGTTTACCTGAAGATGGGGTTCAGCTTCAATCAAAATATGTAATATGATATGAGTTAATTGTCTAAGCTCCCACTGGAGCTCCCAGTGGGGATGTAAGGCTTTATTCACTTGCCTAAACACGCATATTTATCTAGTCCTTTATCTAGGACATTCTTCATGGGTCTGATAGATAGGACTTAAGATACATGGACCCACGACATCCTGAAGTGTCGGCTGGCAGCTGAGTGGGACAGTCTTCACATCTCCAACAGCACTGCATGCCTTCATTTAGGCAACTGATTTGAGCCTCACACAATAGACTCAATGGAATCTAACATGTGATTTGTCTCATCCTGCAGTAGACACCTCTATTCTACACACTGCTTGCTGTGTTGACTAGATTTTCCACTGTCTACTGTGGGAACTTAGACAAAAAAACCCCTTTCACATATAGTTCCTGTGCCTGAATCTGGAGCTGAATCCCAGCATATGTTTCTCATCGTGCATACACTGACATTGTGCAAAAATTCTTCAAATGAAAATGCAAAAGAGAAAAATAAGCAATAATCAAGACAGAAACACATTAATGTAGAAACTATGTATGCTGAAAAAATATATACTCTGAAACTCAGTTTAAGATAATGCAGCACATACATCTATGTTCATTTTGCTCTCTCCTTTTTCTTCTTGTCCCTTAGTGTCCCTCTGTTCATATCTCTTTCCTTGGTATTTCCTGCCCAGTAGCAGGTAGTGTTTTCCTCTCTCGTAGATATGTGTGAGAACAATGAGAAAGGCAGAGATAAATACCTAGTGCTTCCCAAGCTCCTGAGTGGCTATCAGGTCAATGACCAGGAATTTTCAGCAGGATCTGGCTCAAATCTATATGTCACCCGGCTAAATAAATGAAAGGGAATTTAAATGGTAACCTCGTTCTTTTAGGCAGCCAGCTGCTGTTTCGGGGCTGATGATGGTCTTTTTATCACTTTTTGCGCTGAAGAGGCGGGGGTCTCCGGGCCGGGTTTGGTGGTGAGGACAGCGGTGATGGCGCTGTCCTTGGTGCTGCAGAGTGAGGCCGGGGCAGGACCTCGGCTTCAGCAGGACGGGGCGTCTCTCCTTCCCTTGTACTACTTCCTCTCCATATACACTTTCCCCCCAAACACTGAAATGGCCATAAAAGGGCAGTTCATAGAGGAGTGCAGCCATATAGCAACCTGGCTTGTATTCGAAATAGTGTGGCCAGCAGGGCTAGGGAAGTGATTGTACCTCTGTACTCAGCACTGGTGAGGCCTCACCTCGAGTACTGTGTTCAGTTTTGGGCCCTTCATGACAAGAAAGACATTGAGGTGCTGGAGCGTGTCCAAAGCAGGGCAACGAAGCTGGTGAGGGGTCTGGAGCACAAGTCTTATGAGGAGCAGCTGAGGGAGCCGGGGTTGTTTAGCCTGGAGAAAAGGAGGCTGAGGGGAGACCTTATCACTCTCTACAATTACCTGAAAGGAGGTTGTAGCGAGGTGGGGGTCGGTCTCTTCTTCAAAGTAACAGGTGATAGGACAAGAGGAAATGGCCTCAAGTTGAGCCAGGGGAGGTTTAGATTGGAATTTCTTCACTGAAAGGGTTATTAAGCATTGGAACAGGCTTCCCAGGGAAGTGGTTGAATCTCCATCTCTGCAGGTATTTAAAAAACATGTAGATGTGGTGTTGAGGGACGTGGTTTAATGGTAACTTGGCCAGTCACAGTCATTGTATTTCACTTTACATAAAAAAATATATGTGCAGCAAGCAGGCATTATTTGTCCACTTAGGAAGTAAAAATGGAAGGACGCTGACTTGTTTTTGTGTTCCTATATGTAGAGTATATTTAATTAACAATGTACAATTCTTTACCAGTCCACCATTTTGTATATTGGAAATAACGCTTTTGCTATGCTTGCTTTACCATAAAATCTTATCCCAGGGAAAAATGTTTATATATTTTTTATGCTTTTATGTGTCTATATTTTATGTCATGTAACGTATTTTTATATAAGTTCTGCATTTATCAGATTTAGACCAGAATATGTTAAAATAAAAAGCTCATGATGCATATCTACTGCACATTTCAAACTTGAGAATAACTTCTGTAAGAATCATTCATTGTTGGTAGACATAGTCTGTATAGTCTTCAACTCTGATCATGCATAAAATAGAAACCTTAAAGTCTTATTGGCTAGTGGGAATTTTTGCCGCACAAGAAATGCAAGATTAGCTTTTTATGTTTATAGCTCATGGAGACACCTGTGGTCCCAGAAGAATTCTTCTGCATGAGACTCATAATAATCTTACACCTTTTACCCTGACTTTCCTTTTTAATGGTTCTTTTCTGGGCTTCCTACATCCCTTGTTAAATTCCTAAGGAAGTGGTTTATTATTTTTCCTTAGATGAAGATCATCTAGTCAGTTAAACCCCAGATATGAACCTAACGTTTGTAGATTTCACCATTAAATATCACTATTTTTGTGTAACTTCTTATTTCATTGAAAGCAGCTGAAATTTTTATGTTATCAGAAATAAATTCCTCTCGAAAATTATACAGTATTTTGAAATGGAAGTATTCTCATTCCTATGTATGTGCTGATACTTGTCATGAATCACAGAATACACAGAAGCATGATGTTTGTTAAAAGGGAACAAACGTCCTTGTTCAGACAGTTTTGGTTTGGTTTTTTTTAATATCCTTAAAATTTGCTTCAGCTGGGAAGTTTTCCATATACTAGTGTCCACAAACTATGTTTTGCTATCTAGGTGCTGTGTTATTTTGGGTTATAAAAATGATAATCTGAAATGAAAACACCTGGTCTTTATAGAATCTCTGACAATAACCTTTGTTTACTTGAACAGCTTTCAAGGAGAATGTATCCTTAGAGAATCCAATGGAGACATTAATATATCAACTTTTGTTATTATTTCAATTTGGCATCACATTTCTTAAAACATTTTATCTAATTAAAAGCAAAGTCTGTTGGACACATTTATAGTTCATTAGCTAGAACTAAAACAGGGCTATCATGATAGCAAGCAATTAATACATATTTTAAAAATATTTTTAGTAGTATGGATCAGCATGTATCCCAGAAAAGCTTTCATTTTTATTTTCCACGAACATTTGATGCAGGAAATGTAAACCCAAAGTGGCTAAGACTGGAACTAGCTTTCCATTTAACAGCTGATTTTTCCTAACTGTGTTAACATACGTATACTTACTTGAATTGTCCTAGAACTTACTATTTTATATGAAGATATAATTAATTTAGCAGCCCAGGGAAAATTAGCCAGAAAATCTTTGGTCTTCATGCAATTCAAGTGCCATGTGTGTATATCACAGAAGATCAAGAAGTATGTAATTCACAATAAACACAAGAAAATCCCTGATATGTAGAGTTATAAAATGAAGACATCCTTACTTTAAAAGGACCCCAAATATCCAAGTTTAAAAGGGTTAAAAGGGTTATTTATTACTTTAGAGGTGAGTGATGAATGGGATTGCTTTGAAAGTAAGCCTTAGGTAATAGTGGGGGCACTTGGATGTGGTGACAGTGGGAGAGAATACACTGGTCTGGCTTATCTTTTAATTTTGCTGACATAAAAGGTGGCTTTTTACAAAGAGATAGCCTGTGCTTTATGCATCTTTATGCAAACTCATAGTAGGAGGTGGTCATGATTTAACTATAGAAAAATAGAAAAAGTTGACATAAATACCTCCGAGTTTAACTTTATCAGTCTATTTAAAGAACTTAAAAAGAAAAGAAAATCTCTTTCTCCTCAGGATGAGCTGGACACCTCTGCAGTTTTGATTTGCTGTATTGGCTGGGTCTTCACTGACTGCAGTGAGAACTTAGTCACCTCCCATGTGGATGTCTACATAGTAGGCACCTGAGTTCAGGTGGATGAATCTGGATCTGAATCCCACAGTTCAGGACATGTCAGGTGACTTCAGTGTAATGCAGATGTTCCTGACCTTGATCAGGTGTAGGAGTGCAATCACAATTATATGGCTAATTAAGTGGGAACCGAGCTCCATGATGCTGGTACTAGACTGCTGCTGGTACCTCTGCTTGCAGACGTAATGCTAGCTCAGCCCTGTCCACACTGTCTACATTGCACTATGATCTTTGGTGTAACTGTGGTGACATATACCCTGAGAAAACTATCTTGCTGTAAAAAAAAAATATTTTTGCCTTTAATGGCAACCATGGCAGAATGCAGAAAACCAGCAAGCCTGTGGTTTCTCGACAAAGGGATGATTTGATTCATTTTAGATTAGGACATGTACGTCAACAGGTATATATCCAGGGATGAGCACCCTGCAGCCAAACACTGGAAAACCCAAACTGGCAGTGTGTCCACACCCTACAAGCACCTTAAGAGACAATGGAACAAATCCTCAGACTGGCAGGATACCTGTTTTTTCAGATGTCTGAGTTTAGTATTTTAAGGCAGCAACTGTTACCACTGTCCAGTAAACCTCACGCTCTAAGTGTGCTGATGAATGATGGGTGGTAGGGCCCATGAGCTGGACTGGCTGAAGCACAGAGGAGATGGAACGTGAGCTCTGGATGAGGAAGCTCTATTTAATTCATTGTGCTGAGGTCCATGTCACACACAGTTGCTCTTAACCTTGTTTCTGAGATAGATGGAAATATCAGAGGCTGAACTGATTTTCTTTTGTGGTTGTTATTGCCAAGGCTGATCCTATCTCATTTTAAAAAACAAAACAATGAGGACTGTGATTGTTGAAAGTATACATTGGCGGTGTAATATGTCTCAGTTGACGCTAATGGACATTCTTCAGTGAGTCTGGAGGAGGGCAGAACTAGAACATACCATGCCCTTTTGAAAAACTCAGCTGTTGCTCATTTCTCTTCAAGGGCTAGGCATTTATAGAGCAAATATGAATCTTGCTAATGATAGTGTTGAATGAGAAAAAATATTTTCCTTGTGGTTTAATATTTTCAGAATCTCTTGTAAATTTGTTTTATATCTTCCTGTGAAAGAACACATTTTTTTTCTTAATGCAAGCATTTAGACTATGTGCTGTCACTGTAGGCACTGTTGGGTTATATATAGAGTTTATGGGATGGTTTAGTAATGTGGCATAAGCCAGGAGATGATACAAGAAATCTAATGCAAGAAATTGCCTTCTGCCAGATGGAGCTGTACCTTGCTGATAGGGGATTACAAGGCTGCTTATAAAACAGCAGATGGCTCTTGGTCCACTTGTCTAGCTTTGGGACCAAAATGACCTGCTTAATCTAGCAATATCTGCATGTGTTGGTTGCTGATACCACCTTTTTTTCTTTCAGTTGTTGTTTAATTCAAATGTAATTAATAGAAACATACATTACCAAATAAGATGCAGGTACATAGATTCATGTAACAGAATTTCCCTTCCCCAGACTGTAGGAGTTATCTGTCAGTTCCTGAGGCTAGCATAATTTATGGTAACTAAATTGCTCTTGATTGCCAGGATTGTGAACTGAGACAGTCAAAGCAAAATCTTTCAGTAGTGCAGAATATTTCATTGTTCTTTTGATACCAACTCAGTTGGTGGAGACCACTGCATTTACAATCATAGAATTGTCAGGGTTGGAAGGGACCTTAAAGATCATCTAGTTCCAACCCCCCTGCCATGGGCAGGGACACCTCCCACTAGACCAGGCTGCTCAAAGCCCCATCCAGCCTGGCCTTGAACACTTCCAGGGATGGGGCATCCACCACCTCTCTGGGCAACCTGTTCCAGTGTCTCACCACCCTCATGGTGAAGAACTTCTTCCTAATGTCCAATCTGAATTTATTTCTTCTGGTAAGGGCCTTTTTTGGCTTCCTTCAGAAACATATTGTGCTTCTCATTTAGGCTTTAGGTAGTACAAAGTAGAATTATTGTACAGGCAGTTTCATGAGGGTTGCACTCATGGGCATGTTCTCAGCCTGGAACTGCCTGCTCCACCTGGGTTTGTTGTACTGATTCCTGCAGCTGCTGTTACCACAGACCGAAGCTCTTGCTAAGGCCCAGCAGAGAAAAAAGGTGAGGCCCTGTAAAAGGGCTGATCAACAACCTGTAATCTGAGTATAAAATTATATCACGGTAATGAATACAAAGAGCAGGGTTCATCTCACCTAACTTAGGCTACTTGAAGTGTTTAACCTGCCCTGTACTTCCTGTGTGGTCAATATAAACAGGTGTCATATTGTATCTGCCTAGTGTTAGCTCAGCACTAAAGTATCAGTAATGGTATCAGTTGGGAAGGTTGGAGAAGAAAACACATCTCCTTAGAATTGCAATTTTTTTAGCCCAGTTATATAGTAAAAGACAATATGCTACAAATGATCATGGAGATGTGGCAGCAAAACTTTGTGAAGGGCAAACAGAAAAACAGATGTCTACCAAAGGTGAGGAAGAGCCTGCTACAGATAAGTAGTGGCATTGATCAGATGTGGGGAATCCCCTCTTGGAGCAATTTTCTTTCTGCTCTTCATTTGCTGTCATTAATATTGGAGCTGTAGCTCTTTTTATACTTGTTTCTTACCTCCTCCGTGCATTGTAACCATACATACAGTGCTTTACTTTTTCTTTGCTCTCTTCATTATGCCATAAAACCAGTTCTGCCTGGCCCTGAAGGTGGTTTCCCTTCAGGCATGAATAATTCACCTTTTGTCATTTATATCTACACGTGTGGGACCTCCGTTGTCATCCTGTGCTTGTAATCTTGGTGGACCTTGCTATGTGTTTTGGGGACATGGCAAGGACAAGATCTGTAGAAAGAAGAAATCTCTTAGACTTATTAAGTATGACTGCAAAATATATGCAAGTTGATCAGAAGATACATAGGCACTTCAGTGCTCATGTATGCATATAAGTATCTGTCTCTTTCTGACTACACAGACTGATGCTTAATTCTGAGTGCCTCAGTTTCGGACATCCCATGTTAGGTGATGTTAGTCCAAGTGACAGTGAAACACAAAGAAATGTAATACTGAGACTGCAGTGATGACAACTGCATAGTGCCAGTTGTGCCAGGGCAAGATGGAATGGACGGATGCTGACAAGGAGACTTCACAGGCAGTTGTAGGGGATCCCTATCTGGGAAGCATTATGGGAGCAAGGTACTAATGTGAAATATGACAAATGATGATGAAGGCTGACACCAGGATGTAGGTGAAAACACTGCACTGTGAATAAGCAGAAAATTTATGAGATGCTAATCTATGAAAGTTGACAAAGCTGCTGCTTTCTTCAAAAGAGAAATGGTGGAGGGATGCAGAGTACTGCAATGATGAAGCTTTTGGAGCTGGAGAATAATCCTTGGTATTTCTTGAGGCCAAAGAAAAGGACACTGAGAAACCGAGATGACAGAGCCCTGGATTAGCATTTTAGTTATGAGATTAGGCAGGAAAGAGCAATTACACAGAGATAACCTGCAAGAGTTTTAGGTGTATGTTGGATGTGAGGCTCTTAACAGAGATGTGAATCCAAACTGGCTAAAATGCTGTGTGAAGGTACGGAGTAAAATGTTAGTACAATGAAGAAAGAAAATAAATGGAATGATTTGCGGGGTGGGGGGGGGGGGGGGGGGGGAAGGCAGGGAGAAAGAGAACTGTTCTGTCTGGCATGGAGAGTTAACTGATAGACGGACATCAGTAAAGACCTGGCAGAGGAGTGCACTGCACTTTATTTGCAGAGAGTGAGGTTAGCTTAATTGGACGGAAGGAGACCAGTGAATTTTCAGCACAGGGAACATTGCTGGATTGTATGTAGTCTGTGGTGAAATTAGCCATAGATGGGAGGGAGGGGAAGAGGGAGAAGGGGATCAAGGACAGCATATCTTTGGCAAGAGGACACAGTGATGCACATATGAGAGCGGCCAGAGGAGAGCTCAAAGATGAAGCAGCCTCCAAAATCAAGAATAGTACAGGCAGCTGTGTCAAAACCAGTGACTTTGCTGGGAGGACGAGGAAGAAACATTGCTTCTAGTTTCACTTAAGAGGTCAGTGGAGTGAACATTAGTGAGAGTGACTTTGTTGCCAATCAAATGAAATGCTCTGGTATTATAAAGTATTTTTAAAATTTCTTTCACTGACTGAAGAAAAAAAAAAAAGAAATAGGTTGAGGGCCAAGCTGAGGCCTCAAATGAAATCTGCACTTGACTGTAATACTTTACGGCTTAGTTGAGGAAAATCCTATTTTTCAATACATAAATATACACGCTAACATGGAGGAGAACCCCATGACCTGCATTAGAGGGTAGAGCTGACCCCATCAGATGCTGTGAATATTGCAACAGATTTATGCTCTTTACAAGGAGAAATAGGCAGCAGTTAATGTATAACTTTCTTGTTGCCCTTGCAGGGCTTTTTGTCTTATTTTTTTGTCTAATTTCCTTTCTCTGCCATAAATACCAAGGAAAAGAAGCTTTATGTCTGGTACACTGACATTCAAAAAGCCATTGGTTAAATCTGCAATCGCTTCACTTGTTTATGTGGACTTTGATGTTCTGTCATTGTACTAGTCAGACTGCAGAATAAGTATCTCCTCACTTAAATGGTTGCTAAGATTACCCTATGTTTTGAATATTGCACAGAGAATCTAGTGAGTATATTCTTCTGACACAAAGCATATTTAGTCAGTGTATATTCTGAAGTGCTAGCAATTAGTATGTCAATACATAGAAGAATTTGAAATACTAAATATGTGCTGTAGCTTATCATTAAATAAATTACTTCAGTGACACTTGTGCAAATTGTTTATTTCCATTGTAGCTACCAGAGCATGGTATATTTGGTGCAAACTAATGATGTAGTTGCATTTAGAAAAAAACCTCAAATACATTTTTCATGTTTAATAATTTCAACCAAGACATACAAGCAGTTCCCTTGTTCTTTGTATTTTGGCAGGTATTATTCTTCATCATAAGAATAATTTGACTTTTTAGTTATGAGGTACACTGCTGGAATATTGATTTTTCACTTTGTGAGATTTTTGAACAGTATTCAGAATATGTAACTATTCAGAATACAGACTGCATGCAGAAGTATTATCACTTTGAGCAATAATGATAAGTTATTCCCTACTTCAGCAATGTTTTCATGTTCGGTAGGTATACATCTGAGTAGTAAACTGATTAGAATGCTCATTTTATTTGAACTTACTTAGAGATAACTTATTAAGTCATACAGCTGTTTTAAAATGTTTTAGTGAATGGAACCTCACTTCTTTAATTCTTATTGAATTCTGAGGTATATACTGTGGGACTATCAACAGCAGCACACTAGTTAACATTGCCTTGAAATTTACAATTGAATTGTGATAATAACTTTCCTTTTTTATAACTTAATAACTGAATTTTAGTTTTTATATTTAACTTAACAATTCTTCAGGGATTACATGAACATTCAAATCAAAATGTATGCTAATTCATGCTGACTTTTAACTTCACATTACTTTCTCTTCCCCGTTACCTTCCCACGCCTATAAGCATTTTGATAATAAGTTGGAGACTGGAGCTATATAATGCAAGCACATGCAAAGCTAGATCCCTTTCTCTAATCATTCTTGAGTTACATCAAGGTAAGCTTTTGGTACACCTCAAAATCAGTTAGTTGCTTGTAACAAGTACATTTCAGAAAAAAGAATGCTTTTGAAAAGATTTTTGTTCCTCTCTCTCCATCAAAGCCTAACTTTTCATCTGGTTTCCTGTGCAATCATACTGCTGTGAATGTGTCTCTGTGTTTCCCACCTAATAACTTCTGAATGTGCTTATCAACTTCAAACACTTTTGACAGCGGAGAGGATGGCAGGGAAAAGGGGTTTGATTTCTCAAATATAATTAAAATCCCTGAAATTTCATCAAAGTCGGTGGCTGGGAGGAGGAAAAGAAACCCTATTAGTATTCCCACTGAGGGAAAGTGCAGTCTGAGCTCACACTTCTATACATACTGAAAAAGATCCATCCAGGCGAGTGTCATTATAAGTTATGGAAGAAAGCTTCAGCTGGAGATTTCTACTTAGACAGAAAGTCAATCAAACTTAAGACACAAATTGTCAGGAAATAAGGCTTCGTTATTCTCCAGTGTTCATAGAGCTTTTTGTCAGTAAAGGAAAGATTCACCTCACCTCACTTTTCCATTCTACAGTGTTGATATCTTTACTTCCACACCCCAGCTCTCATTGTACTCAGTGGAGAGAAATAACTTTCAGAAAGTGATTCATTTCATTCTAACACAAAATAACTAATAAAAGTCAAACAAATTCTGTCCTAGAAAGGCCAATAGCTCAGATGTAGACTCGTAGAGGTGTGTACCACAACATATATTCTTTTCTCACATATATATGACTTGCCTTTGAAAGGATAGCTGCAGTGAAACAGACAGGAGAGGGTGTGAAGGAGTCTTTACTAGACATAGCATCAAAAGGCAAAACAAAAATAATTGGGAATGGCAGGCAGCAAAGCAGAGGTGACACTCAGCTTTAGGGAGACGCAAGTAGGAATGATTAACATGGAGGGACTGCGGCCAAGAGCTTCTATATAAGGAAACTGATACCATTGCAATGATGATTTAGTTGGAGTGTTTTATTAATCTGCTTATTGTTATTTAGAGTTAGACATACATTGATCATTTGTGCCTTTGGATTTTAAAGAAACAAGTAGCTGGTCAGTCATCCTACTACTCCCTGAAATGGGAGCACAGTGATGTGAGTCTGGGTGTGACTCATGATTTTGAGACTGGACTGAAAATACAGAACATGAATCTGGATGACATTCCCTAGCTGAAAAAACAAACCTCTAAATCCTCTTGGGGGTCCTGGCTGGTTATTGCCACCACTGGCCTTTCTGACCACTGGAAGACTGAGTATTTTATGGGAAGGTGTGAAGCCACCACTGCCTTCAGTAAGGGGGGAGAGAGAGTATGAGCTGTATGTCCAGGAACAACAGGGTTTGAGCTCATAAACAGCCAGGTGGAAGATAGACCTGTTCTGACAAACTGTGTGTCTGAAGCTGGGGATAAGTGGGTTGGTGGGAGAAGGAAGGAAGGGGAGTTTGAGAAGGGAACAAGTTCAGCAAAGTAGAGAGGATTGCAAGTAGAGAAGAATCAGTGAAGTGGTTGCTCATTTCCATGTTTTTTGTGATTTGACTTGGAGAGATAAAAAGCCAAACTGTTCTAACTCAGTATCTGTTTTTCACCCACATGGAATTTGATATAAAATTCACATACAGTTGTTTGTTTTGAGCAAAACATATTTGAATTCTCATGTAGTGTCATATGTGCCTGTATAAGTAGTTTTTGTTATTCAAAAAAATCCAACTTTTTACAACTTCATATAGTTATTATATCAAGTGCCAAATTTCCAGTTAATTGCAACGTGCTCAACTTGATTAGACAGTCACTATAGTCGCTGAACAAGAGTCTTATTCAAAGACTATTGAAATTAGGAAGTGATTTTCTAATTGGATATGGTACTTTAGCAATTACCAGAATTAGTCAGAAAGTGCTGGATTGAGAATATTTGCTTGGCAAAATTCTGTATCTCTAAACATTGTTTTGAAAAACAATTTGCAAGAGATCCAAACACAAAGGTAACTTAAATGGCAGGAAGAGACTTGAAGTCTGGGAAACTCAGAGAATGCTGTCAGTATAAAACTCATACACTTTTGCCATAGGAACCCTGACTAATAAGTCTTCTTAAGACAGTGTATTAATACCTCCTCAGCTTGAGTTTGCTTTATCCAAAGCATCATACAGACATTTGGAATTATATCAGCATCATATTTTTTCATGGCATTTCATTTTATCAAATAATTTGATATTTTTAATAGAACTAGCGAGGTGATTCTCCCTCTATTATTAATAATGTGTCAAACAGACTATCCTGGTGTCTCCCAACATGATCAGAAGAAAGGAGGATTTTGTGTTTTCGTACATTATTTTCATTACAAGGCATTTGAAATTAGAACTTCTCAAAGGAAGTTTGATGGTTTAGTTTTCATGGAACAGTAAATAGGTTTTTATTTTCTTTTTTTGTAAACCAGGCATTATTTCTCACAAAAAAGATGTGGTAGTATTTACTAAATTCTTTGCTTTTTTATTGCTTGAACTTAGTAGTGATGTTTGATAACCTTTAGAAATTTTAATCTTCCTTATTTATACATTATAATTAATGCAATATTGCGTTAATTTAAACAGAACTAACAAATCACTTGAATAATAACTTCCTGGTCAACACTTGCAGTTGTTCAGCTTCAGTGAGGGTTACGTAAATAGGAGTACTCTAAAGTTTTAAACATATAGGCTAGTCAACAGGCTAAAATGGTAATGGTTATGGAATTACATTGGTTTTAAACTGATCGTGACTAAGAGCTGCTTTTTTGGGAGAAGGTGCAAAAGCTATTCCTGAAAATCAGATAAGGTTTGCAGGTTTGTTTGTTATTAATCCTTTTTTTTAATACTTGCTGATAAAAATGTCTGAAAAAAACCTGCTAGAGGCTCAAAACTAAGTGGCATCCATACATGTAATTTGTTTTCCTAGTACTATGGAAATTATCTAAAGAATAGACTTTCTAAACACAAAGGGGAAAAAAAGCCCTAAAATTATTGCACACAGCCAAGAAATACTCATATTCCATCTCTAGCACTGTAAGGATATTAATGCCAAGCTTCCTCTTAAGATTTTGTTTCTTAATGTTACAGATGAAATGCATCAGAATGCATCGCTGTACCTTCTGTTTCTAACACAGGAAATATAAAGTCTATTGACCTTAGCTGAAAAGGCCAAATTCAGAGAAGTAAACTAAAATGGAAAATGTCTTAAACATATCTGAAACAAT
The DNA here is from genome assembly GCA_008658365.1 of Alca torda. Taxonomy (NCBI): domain Eukaryota; kingdom Metazoa; phylum Chordata; class Aves; order Charadriiformes; family Alcidae; genus Alca; species Alca torda. The sequence goes on from CM018076.1 coordinate 142,877,316, forward strand.
GATCCCGATATTTTAGAAAGATAATACTGTGAATTTGTGGTGGGACTTAAGGATGGTTCAGAATCACTTGATAGCACTCAAACCAGCCATTTGATCGTACAAGCTGTCCAAAAGAAAATGCAACAACCAAAGCAATAAAGGAGGAAGACTGAGGTGCATGTAGCCTTGGTGTAAATGGTTGACCCAGAACATCTGGTCTCCTGCATAGCTCACTTGCTGGGGAACTTCCATGACACTCCTGTGTCATATTATGAGCTAAGTGTAGGCCTGTGAAACAATGCCCAGGTGGGTCGCTGGTGCACGCTTGGATTCCTGGAGCAGCAATCCAGCTCTTCAACTGCAGAGGTGGAGATGGGAGGAGGAAGGCAGAAGTTTGTGAAGCAACCAGCTTAGTTTTCACCCACTAGTTGAAAAAATGAAGATAGTAAAATGTCTTTATAATTAAAAAAAAAAAAATCTAACAACTTTATTCTTGTTTTTCCCTCATTTCAGTCACTGTCTAATCCTTATTCCCTGTGCAGGCCTGAGTAACACTCATGAGGGTGTGGGTTAGATGACAACACTGGGACTAGCATGGTCTTTCTCAAAAAAACTTCTGAAAATTTAGTGCATTTTTCGGAGTTGAGAATCAGAGTTTCTGAAGCTCTGACCTTTCAATTTGAAGCACCTTAAGGGTTATCTGCCATCTATAACAATTAGACACTGAATTCCAATTGATGTTTCTGCTTGATTGTCTTGCAACACCTGTGAACTTGTCATGTAGCTAGCCCGTGTCAAAACATCCTGCTAGTGGTACTTAACTGCCTCTCTATAATAAACTTTTTCTACCTTGTCCATCTGTTAGGTCTCCTCTTCTGTATCATAAGAAATGTTGGTGTATATCTGTGACAGTCTGGATGGATATATTTATATAGTATTTATTTGTCTAATGCTTTGTATATGGAAGCTTTAAGATGCTGAGGAAATGATGCACTTAGAATAGAATTCACTTTATTTAACCTTAGTTTGCTAGTGCACTTAAAATTAGACCTGTAGTTAATAAAAGCTTTTCTTGTGGTGAGCACGTAAGAGCTCAGATCTGTGCCTTCTCTGGGCTTGGAAGACCTGTACACTGCAGTGCACCATGATGGCAGAAAAGGTTTGGGAGGTTCCAGCTGCCCCTTATTTGCCTTTTGTTGGCATTTCATGGTGGGCTGGAGAGAAGCCTCCAGGTGCCTCCTGCTGGAAAGAAAATCTCCACTCTCTGCTCTTTTCTTAGACTGGGTGACCTAAAGCATAGGGTTTGTGGTGGAAAGTTTACGGGCCTTACAACATCAACAACATTTTATCAGGAGGCATCTGCTGAGTTCATAATGAAAAATAATCATTAGTGCACAGGAAACATCCTTCTACTTTTTAATTTAAAATGCAATTACATTGCTCCTTTGTTCTGGTAAACTGCTGTAAAGGAGTTCTCCGTCATCGCATTATATGGCACATGAATGGGAGTCTCAAAGCAGGGAAAAAGAGGAGAGGGGAATGGGGTGGAACATATTCTTTCTTATGTAGCATCTGGCTTTTTAGCAAAGTCCAGGGATTTTGGAATAGCTGAGAGTGCTTTGTTGACATTATTAAAGAATTGACTGATTAATCTCTACTGTAAAATGTCATTTTCCTTTTATCTTGTGCTTTAATCGAAATAAAAGAGCAGATTGAGAAAAAAAAAAAAACAACAAAAAAAAAAAAATCCACTAAAAAAAGTGCCCCAAGATACCATTTGTGAGGGCTGGGATTAAGGACATTTATGGAAATAAGATTCAAGCAACTTCCATTCCTGAATCTGCACTGAGAAAAAGAAAGATAATACAGAGGAAGTAAAGGTTATTTAATTTGAAACATTTTGGAAATAAATAAATCACAGTTAATTTCTGCCATATCCATTATCTTCCATTTGTTTAGACCATGTAGAAAAATACTGTAGTCTAGAATTTTTTTGTAGATACAGTTTGTTTCAAAAATAGACAAAACATTTTATGAGAAATTTCTATAGCAGCAAGGTTTGAGCTACAAAAAGGTATTTTAACAAAAATGTGGATAAGCCTCAAATTCACTTTTTGCAAAGTAAAAAGCATGTAATTGTCAGAAATGAGCTTACAATATCTTAAATGTTTCATAAAATACAGAAACACTAACTGTAAACATTGCAAAACCTATTTCAGCAGTTGTCATGTGTTCATTTTTTCACAGTAAATCTCACTAGTTTTGTATAAATCTATCCGATTAGCAGAATATTTGTATCAGAACCATGCAAACAATTCATGAGAACAATTCACTTCCAGGAACACTGAGGTTTGTACTCACAATCAGTACCTGGGTATCTTTAAGTACTGTCAGAGAAGACAGACTTCATTGATTTTTCTCTTCTAGTTGTCCGTGATGATTTTAATCATCTTAAACTCAGACACACAACTACACCTTATTACACAGATGTGTGGGAGAGGAATAAGCATGGCTTTCCTAAGGACCTGAATCAATTTCATATATTTTGATTTCCTAGTTTTTAGAATGACGTGAAGCTCTCATAATAAAACCAGAAGCAACAAATCGAGGACTAAACTTATTTTCAGGTGTATCTATCTGGAGGATGTGGAGTGCAAATATATTGCTACTATACAACAATAGATCCAAGGGTGACATGAAGTTGTGATAAACTCAAAAAATCACTGGCAGATCATGTTGGATCTTTATGCCACACTTTATCACAACATGTCCTACTTCAGTAGGCAGGAAGGGAACTTGCCTGCCTATATAGAAAATGTTCCCCTAATAATGAATGGGAAGTCTACTTTGCTTGTAGGATTTTCATATTAAAGCACCAAGTAATGGATTGTTAGGGACTATCTGGGGACTCAAATAGTCTTGGCAATAAAAAAAAAAAAATAATTTTGTCATTAAATGGACCAGAAACTCATGTGAATTGAAATTATTTAAACTATTACCAGTAGAATTTTCTAGAAGGTGTGCAAATTAAGTTTGCAGAATTTATCTCCGCTCTGGTGAATGTAGTGGTAAACAATTTGTCTAGCTGCACATTGGCACTAACAATAAACACTGTGTTTGCAACACTTTGGTCTCTCTGGAGCACAAATGCCAGAAACAAAATCAAGTATCTTACATTGCAAAACTGAGAAAAATCATCTGACTAAAGACAGAGCTAACATTCAATCTGTGACATATTCGTTTTTGACAACATACAGCATATAACATCTCTTGTTTTCAAATAGTCATAACAAGCTGCCTTTGTCTGCCTGGCAAAGAATGGAGTTACTGCTTTAATGATAAACTTCCATAGTTTTTTACAGCTCACTTTGGAGCTTTAACATTGTATACTGTATGTTTCTTGGGAGTATCTGTTGATGGAAAAGAGAGATAATATACTCTTTTAAATGGACTCTACAGAGCAGAGCTTCCTCTGCTCTTGGTTTTCCTGGCTCTCACCTTGGCCAAAGGTTGGCTGGCGCAAGCCTTCTCGGGAAAAGAACGTGCCCGACGTGTTCAAGCATGGTTGGTTTGCTCTAGATATCAGTAGTCAGGTAGAAAGCAAGTGATGTTAACTTGGGCCAATCTTGTGAGTTGCTTTGGGTAATTGTATCATTCATGTCAAGAGTAACTACATTTTTACTTGAAGCTGGAACTTATCTGCTGGAGACTCTGACAGGTGTTCCATGCCATAGGGCAGATAGATGGAGAAAAGGCATAGAAAACTTCTATGGGTGAAGGAAAGATGGGTACACAGGGGAATCATATTGTCTTATCATTATATTGGCTTTCCTGCCTTTGGATATTTTCCAAAAGAGACTAGAGATGACGTATCTGGGGTCAATTGATTTGTCTGTTTGGCTCCTGATCCAGCAAAACACTTAAATGTGATTTCTAAGTTAGGATGCAATTATTCCTATCCTTAAAATAGTGATTTAATTTTAAGATATTTTTCGGGCCATTGGTTTGTGCATGTCTCTCTCTATAATGGTAACCCACTGAGGCCTAATCTACAGAGCCAGGCAACCTGGATTTGAGCGTGCTATATAAATTTAGTAAAATGCATCCCAACAAGTACAAAGGTCTGAGTCTAGCTTCTTTTACATCCAGTGACAGCAGTGAGCTTGACTAAAGTCATTCTTTTTCTCATTTAAATGTGGGGTATTTATGTTGGCCATGGGGGTTAAATGTGGAATGTTACTGGTTTTTCCGCCTTCGTCACCTAGATACAAGGTTTTGAACACCTTGTGCACATTGCCAAATTATTAATACGAATTTGTTCATTTAAGGAGATATTAGAATCACAAGATAGTGGGAAAAAATAGCTTCCATAAATTTACCAGTGTTATGTTGCTCTTCCCCAGTAAAATGTTCTATCTTATGGTAGAACATGATAGATTAATGTTCTAGTTAGTTCTATCTGTGTTTTCATGTTTGTTTCTGCACTTGAGCTCTATTCTTTACTAGATTTCCCCAGGAAATCCCCAGGATTTCACTATTTCCTATTGGAACTGTATGTTTAGCCCTAAAAAAAGGTTAGATGCTGTTGTGTTACTGATTTTTTAAATAATCAATTACAGTATTTTTTTACTAAAATTGATGTGTTTTTCTTTTCTTTTTTTTTTCCACAGTGTTTCATACAGGTTGCTAGCTTACCATGTATGAATAGCATTGCAGAGTTGTAATTGTCAGAGTCACTTGTTCTGGCAGTCCTGGATTTCATCTCGGTTGTACCACAAAGACCTAGACGGATACTGCAACAAATATTCTATCAATAGTCATTTGAATCTGCCAGGTGGACATGGCAAATTATTGCCTTGCAATGAAAGTTTGCACTTTTTTCTTTAGATAATCAGAATTTTGGAAGGCCAAGGAAAGGCCAATTGCTCATTCAGCATGTCAAAATGTTGAGGTTACAGCAAAACATTTTTAGAAGAATGACCTAGATTGTGGGAGGCAAAACCTAACACCTTTACATTTTCTTACTCAGGATCTGATTTTCCCTATCTCAGGTTCACTCCTGGCAGTAACTCTATAGGAAATTTTGGCATAGACTCAAAACAGATAGAATATCATGAGAAATTATTATAATTTTAGCAATCAGAAGAAAATAGGATTATAGGTTTTGTTCTGTGTTTTAAATTACACAGTAACTTCTGTGTATGGTAACTAGTAGGTAACCACACTATAATTTTTATGTAATTCTAGACTATATGAAATTCTCAGCAATGTAATGTTGAATTAATGATCACTTGCAGTTTTAGCCACCTGTTTTCCAAGCTACAACAGGTGTCTGGATTTGAAGGGGTTGTGAACATGTGATAAACATTTTGGGTCTGTTTTCTTTAAGCTGTTAGTAAAGTCCATACTTCCCTTTCAGATAAACAGGATTAGTATGTCAAAAACTTGGAATGATGGAAAGGCTGACAGCCAAAATGACAGGAGACTTGTAAGATAGTCTGCATTGAAAGAAAGGGAGAAAAGAAATAGAATGACAGGAAAGTGACCATAGAAATAATGAGAACAGAGAAATTGACCAAAAGGAAAATTCCTTACTCCTTTGAGAGTAAGGCAGACAGCAAATTAAAAATATTTCTTTTCAGTCTCCATTCCTTCCCAAAGCCAAAGAAAAAAGGTAGAGAATTAAGTAGAGAATTCTGAGGTTTTCTTTTTTTAACAACTGGGATGACAAGTCAAAATAAACTTTTGAGAAAATCTCTTCATAGGAGAATTTGGCAGCAAATAATCACAATGCAAATGAGTTATATATCTAAGAATGTTAGTACAAATAATTTATAGATTGCTTTGGATAAATCTGAAAAAATATGGAGAACTTCAGAAACTATAATATTCACAAACAAGTCTTACATTTATAAACGTAATTATGTCCTCTCCTCTTTTTCCTCAAAAAAAGGATTTCACTCTGCTATATATTCCTAGCTGAGCTAGGGAAAAAGAGCTTGCTCACAGAGCTCTACTGGATGAGACTATAACTTATGTAGACCTATATAACTTTTGTTAACTAGTTGATTCTGTTCTTCATCAAGGTAAAATTGTCCTATCTTCCATTAAAAAAGACACCCTTCTAGAGTTCAGTTCATGAGGGTCATGATATATTCGTTTCATAAGGATCAGTGAATATTGTGGTTATGCCCTTTTGTTGAAAAGAAATATAAATGAGTTACTTTGCAAATCAAATTATGAAACTTCATTAAAAGGTGTAGCTTTTATTTCATTCAGAAGTAACTTTTTGTATCTTCTAAGTATACACACACCTCAGTCTCTATTTTGAGGCTGCTTTCATAGGCATTTAGACGTTGTTTGAAAACTGAGTTTGAGATTATTGAACTTCCAAAGCAAAGCATTGCATGTGATGGAAGACTGTCCAAGAATGAGAAGAATTATCTGTCATCTGCCCTTTGTTAAATATTTTCTGATGATGTGCCAATCTTCGGGTGTGCAGATGGTGCTTTCATATCCCATGTTCAATAACAGAGGAACAAGTAGGTGGGTGAGAATCACGGAAAGGTTGAGGCTGGAAGGAACCTCTGGAGGGTCCCCTTAAGCAGGGCCACTTAGAGCCTATTGACGAGGACTGTGTCCAGATGGCTTTTTAATATCTGCAAGGATGGAGTCTCCACAATCTCCCCGGGCAACCTGTTGCAGTGCTTGGACACCCTCACAGTGGAAAAAGTGTTCCCTGATGTTCAGAGGGAACCTCCTGTGTTTCTGTTTGTGCCCATTGACAGTGGTCTTGTTACTGGGCACCACTGAGAACGGCCTGGCTCTGTCTTCTTTACACCGTACCTTCAGGCATTTATACACATTGATGAGTTTCCCTGAGTTTTCTCTTCTCAAGACTGAAAAGTCCCAGCTCTCTTAGCCTTTCCTCACATGAGAGATGCTCCAGTCCCTTAATCATCTTTGTGGCCCTTCATTGGGCTCTCTCCAGTATGTCCATATCTCTTTTGTACTGGGGAGCCCAGTGCTGGACCCAGTACTGCAGGTGTGGCCTCACCAGTGCTGAGTAGAGGGAAAGGATTACCTCTCTTGAACTGCTGGCAATACTTTACCTAATGCAGACCAGGATGCCATTAGCCTTCTTTGCTACAAGGGTGCACTGGTGGTTCATGTTCAACTTGGTGTCCACTAGGACCCCCAGGTCCTTTTCTGCAAAGTTGAGGTTATATCTTCTACAGATCTTGCAGTATGAAACTGATATGAAGTAAGAAAAGCAAAATTTTAAGTGTGATGCAAACTCCACCAGTCGAGGTTAAATTGTATCTTAAATTGCACATTAAATTGCAAATACAAGTGGGAGTAGAAGTTAGCTTTAACTCTTTTTTAACTTTTACCCCTGGCTACCACCAGACTTCCTTCACTGCCAGTGGTTTGGTCTTGGGAGATTTCTGCCGTTGCTTTTCCATTGAGGAACCACTGAAGGTTCCCCATTTCCTTGGAGGCATGTTTCTTCCACAAATACCCTTGAGGATGCACAGGCTGTGTAAGTTATGAGCTACCAAGGAAGGCAGTGCCCAAAGGTGTGATTTTTATGGGTGAGAATCTTTCCTATGACATGTTCCAAATCAGTCAGAACAGGACACTGAACCTGGGTCTTGTACATCCCAGGTCCTGCTGGCTCTTGCATTACAAAATAGAGCTGCAAGGTTCTGTAGGAGATTGGTTTGTCCAGGAAAATGCAATTCAGACCCCAAAGGCTTCACTATTATTGTTTAGCAAATAATATTGGTTAAACTTATAACCTAAGAAAACTGTAATATTTGCATCCGTAGATGCTCATTAAAAATGTGATTTATTCCCAGCATAATCATATACCAGTATCCTTTTCTTCTAAGCAAACAGAGGGCCAGAAATCTAGCAGCAATGCAGGATCAGAAATAACTAGGTCATTACCAGTGAAAAGCTTCACTATTCTTGTTGTTTTTGTGCCCGTGTCTGACTTCTAATACATCACACTTACTTTCACAAAGTTTCATCTCATTCCTTTCAAATTCCCATTTTGATTTGTTAAGAACATGCTGAATTCTGTTCTCCGTAGAGTCTGGCATCTCTCTGGTGCTGGGGCGATTTGCAAGCTTTTCACTACTAGATTGCTGCAGTTATTAATAAGCAAAACTTTGTCCAAGACAAATCCCCAGGGCTCTCACTTGAAATGCTCTTGCTATCTCACACTGAACTAACATCTGCTCGTTGAGTATATTTCAACTGGGCGATTTCATTCAGATCACACTTTTATGTGTAAGCTTTCTAGTAAGAAGAGGAGGGTGGTGTGAATGCTAGATCCTGTCATCCACCCCTTCCTTGCATGCAACCCCCTCTCTGCAGCAGTGAAAACTCCCTGAGCTGGCTCTGGACAGTTGGGATGAACTTTTTGTGGCGTGCAGGGCACGCAGAATGGGAGAGGGAAGAAAAGGCTGCCCAGCGCAGGATACATCTGCCCTGTTCCTTTAGTTTATGTATAAAAATGTCACATCAGGTGCTATTACAAGATAACATAAATTTTCTTTTTTTTTTTTTATGCCAAAGATGTTAATTAGTGTTTCATACTAATCTGAAGTGTTAGTGCGAGAAAAATTTTTATGACTTCTAAACTCTGCTGATCCTTTTTCCTGGGCAGGAGCAACTGAATGACATGCTGCTTTTTGACTCCAGGGAGTATGCTGAAAATGAGAGTTGCTGGAAGTAATATTTACGTTACTTAAAATGCATTCTTAGATTTGATATAATTGAAGAAAATGTAGGTACCTAAACATATTGTATGTGGCCTGGGACAGGAGCTGTATCTTCCTTTGGAGGAGTGCAATGGGTAATGTAATAGCAATAACAGGGCACTGAACCAACTCAGGTCATCGATTAACACTGCAGTAACTGATAATTGCTGAGCTTTATCTCCTCTCTCTCTGGTACACAAATTCGACATTGAATTTGATCCAATTATGTTAGTGCTCAGGCCAGTGGGCCTGAAATTCAGGCCTCAAGTTGAGGGGTAATTGTCCATGCAATGAGAATAATGGCTTCGTAGTTGTGCCCTATGCAAGCATCCACACTAAACAAAATGAGGTTCCTCCCCAGACAGGCTGTGTCTGTCTCCAGCTACACATTTGACTGACACTCTGGCAGTGGGGGTATGATTACAATTCCTGCATGCTCTTATGTGGCCGTGTATAATTCACCCACTTTCTTGTATGGACCTCCTCCAAGCTGGAGCTATCTTTTCTGTTCTCTTTTCAATGGTCGAGTAGACATTGAATCTTTTGGAATCCTTCCCTCCCCTTGCCAGTCCTCACAAAGGCATTGTACATTAGTACAGATTAAGACCTGCACTGTCCCCGCTCCTCCCAGTACCAGCTCATTGTTTGCTAACTGCAAGGTCAATAAAATTCTGTTTTCTGTCAAAGAACAGCCAATTTTCTTATGAGAGTTCCAGCAATCTCCGGTTCACCAGCCTGTCATGGGGACAGAGCTGCAGGAAGCATTCATTAGATATACTGAAGGATGTAGGAGGATCTTTTAGCCAAGCTGTTTTATTCCTAGAGCCATTGCTGGTTTTGTTTTTTTGTCCTACCTGGATGCTTTTATCTAAGTGAGATTAGGGAGGGCCAGAGATCAGATTTGCTGAGAGAAGGAAAGAAGGAGTCTGAGAAGCAGTCGACTAGCCATCAAATTAATTTATTTTTTGCTTTTTTTCTAAAATAATTCCAAGAGATGCCTTAGTTCTGCTGTTTTACAGTATTATCAGCTTGATCATAGTTTAGTGACTGAATAATGATTCAGCTCTTTCAATGAGTCATTCAAAAGCCAGGATCTGACCAGTCAGTCTGGAAAAGAAACAACGCTTTTCTGCAGTATATTTATGCATGTTCATATGAACAAAAAAAAAAAAAAAAAAAAAAAAAAAAAAGAAATCTTCCAAATGTATTTCAGACTTCTCAGGAAATATTTTAAAGCTGTGACAATCCTATGACACTTCGTAACAATTCTTCATACCTTTCACCACTTGGACACACCCCACCTTTCTCTCTCTCTCCTCTCCCTTTCTCTTTTCTCAATTCCAAATATCAGCCTAACATTAATGCCTCTGAAGCCAGAAGAGCAATAATAATGCTTGTTAACAAAATGCCAGAAGAGACCAGCACACCAGGTCCTAAATCTCAGACAGTTGGAGGAGATAGACTCTGGAGCCAGGAATGGGAACTGTCCTGCTGGGGCAGATCTCGTAGGCAATACTTGGTCATGGGCAAAGGGACATGCCAGCTTTTTCAGAGGGATGTCAAGGAGACAGAAACGAGATGAACTGTCAGCTCTAACAGTCTTGCCCTTTCTACATTTCCAGCCTTGCAAGGGCTTCCTTTTGTTCTTGGTTCGCCTCTATTGCTACCTGTATGTGAGATGGGCTCACCTGGGCAGTGGGTCAAGAGCAGCCATTACGGAAAAGCTTGACCTTCACTAAATAATGCCAACATTTTCTTTACAGTGTTTGGGTTTTGTTTGTTACTTAATTATTCTGCAAACTTTATAGGTCAGGGCTGATTATTTTTGTGTTTGCAGTGACCCTCGTTCATGGTAAAATTCCGCTGTCGGTAACTTGAACCAATGACTGTTAAAGGTGAAAGCACCTCTGATCTGCTGTCACATTTATGCCTCCTTCAGTCAGCTTTTCAGCAAAACAGCAATGAAAGAAACATGACTCATGAGGATCTCAAGGTTTAGAGCAAGGTAGAAAGAGCAGACTGCAGTGAGCCACTGAGAAGTTTAATTTTCTTGTTATTTAAGTGGTTTCATACCCTGAGGGGGTGGGGGCCAGACTTACATGCCCCAAGAGGTCTTTTCTAGCTGTAGCTTCCTACAAAAGGAGCTATTCACCCAGCCAAGCTCAGAAGGTGGTGTCCTCCTGTCACCTACTAAATGGACATCTCTTCATTAGTGTTCTGATCACCTATGGCAAAGGGGAATGGACTCAAGGGACCTTCCTGAGGGCCCCTAGCAAACGAGGCAAAAAGGCACAACTAACTTATCCACATATAATAAGCAGGTCTTACTTCAAGGAAGAGAAAAAATGAAATGCTGTACTTCAGAGAACATTGCCACGCTTTGATGAGGTTTACGGAAATTCTTGGCTGAACTTGACAAAAGAAAGTACATGATCATTTCTCTTCTCAGTTCTCCTTGTGATTTTAGTAACATAAAACAAATGACTGTGATCACAGCAGTCCCTCAGTATCATACAATAATGCTTTTAAGTTCCAGAAAACTCCCTTCTCTTCACATATATGGAAGACCTACAAATCTAGCAGAGTAGGAATCAGACAGCTCCACAACATCCTTTCTAGTTGTCTGTCTCTGCTGCCTGCGTTTGTCAGCCTAAAGAAAGCTATAAAATCTGAATGTTCAAACCTATTAAACCTGGTGAGAGGTACAGAAGAGGAATACTAACTGTATGTGACTGCAGATCGACAGGGAAGCAATTTAATGAGTTTTCAGCCATAGATTAAGTTATAAAGTGCCATACCAGGGTTACACAACTAGTCTCAAGCGATAGACACTGGATGATCTATTCTAATGCTGCATAATTTGTGAGAATTGTTATTTTACCTGTATAATCACGTATTGTCAGGGGTAAAATACCAACAAAACAAGACATGCCAGATTCTGAGACAGAGTAAATTGGAAGAGAAGCCATGAAACCAATGAAATTATGCTAATTTTGACCACTTTTCTCTTAAATAGACTGGAAGTAGAAATGTGAGCTTGACTGTTAGACTCCTAGACATTGTCTTACTCTCAGTACATCTATGCTTTTGGCACTGCTATAAGTACATTTGAGGCTTGAAATGCGTAGGATAACTTAAATTTCCTTTTCATAAATTGCTTGGAGAACAAAGTATTGTATCCTTATTGATGTTTCCTTTATTTTATTGTTGTTTCAGGTTAGGTTTCCCCATGATGATTGTGTCCTGTACCATCGGGATGTGCTATCTTCTTGTTGCTCATGTCATAGTAGGTTGGAACTCGTAGTAAATTATCCTTTCAAGATTCAAAGAAGCTTTCTCTTTCATTTAATTTATGTATCAGAACACTAAGAACATATATAAAAGGAAAAAGATGTGTAAAGCCCAAACGCATGGTATCAACCAATATGATTATCAGCATCAGGTTTGGTCATTCTTAGCCTTCTGTTTTGTGAACAATTTGCAGAACTAGACAATCAAAATTAAAAGATATGTATTTAATTATGAATACAATTATTGTGCGGATGAAAAGGCACCATCACAAGGGAATTTGTTGTGCCTGAAAGTTTGTATTGACACAATCTGAGTATAGTCACAGATGAAAAACTCATTCACAATAGCAGATGTTCAGTATTTTCTTTTTAGGGCTTCATTTGTCTTTGCCGATGTATTTAGCTATTTGTATTAAAGTAACTAATATTCAAGTTGTAATAATAGACAGCTAAGCAGAAAGTCTGTACACTATGAAGGATGTATCATTATCTACCTTTAAAAATAAACACATCTCCTGAAAAATGTGTTATGGAAGGAATTATTATTTTGGAACTGGGATTACATTCTATGGAGGCTTTGTTTTTCATTTTAAAGCTCCGAATCAGTGTTAAGACGCTTTTTTCTTAAAATAAACTAATGCCCCTCTTCTTACCAAAGTATGGACATAAAACATGATAAAGCACCGGACATCTTCCATTTAATTATTAATTCAATTCTGTGATGAAGTACTCTAAATCTTTTAGTAGGTTAATACACTATATGGAAGAATGAGATCATAGTTTGGCTTTGATTTCCTTCTCTCTGATAATGTGTTAAGCCACGTATATTGTTTTGTATAATTGGCTGCCAGAACAGGTCAAACTTCTCATTCTGAATATTAAGTCCTGTGAGGCATTCCAGGTCTCAGTCCCCATCTTCCAATACCTTTGTGGGATTGGTCTGAATTACTGGTGGGTCTGTTTTATCTTGAGTCAGAGAAATTGGCAACCTGGTGAGCACAACCCAAGTGAACAAGGCCGAATTACAGGGAGCCAGTAGAGGTGATCAAATGTGGCTTTTCCTTGTGCTTAGTCCTTGAGATAAGCTGGTAAGTGAGAGAGAAGCAGTATCTCTCCCACAGAGGGTGTGAGGTTAATCGTACATCCCATTTTACTCATATGCAGGTTGCATCCCTCACCTGGATGTTTTTTGTAAAGTCTGAAATATTATGAGGCTAATGGAAATGAGTCATAGCACCCACTCAAAGCAAGGCTGGCTGCTACCCCTCCTAGTAGATTCAGTAGTAGCAAAGGAAGTGTGTGGAGCAGGAGAGGAAGAGCTCTCTCCATTGCCCCAAAACTTCCCACCAAGACTTCCAGCCCTATCCATGCTCAGGCCCCCCGGATCGATGAATTCCCCTGCAGTGGGGCTGAATTTTGCAACGCTGTTGAAAAATCACAAGGCTGCTCTAACAGTGACCAGCTGTAGAGCACAAGATCTTCTCCCGGAACCAGCATAACCTCCACTTCCTTTTATGTTAAAAAAAACACACACAGAAAAAAAACAACCGCAAAACCCCGCAAAAAGCCTGTATCAAAACAAAACAGAGATGAGCCTGAAAGACACCCCTTCAGGCAATTTGTATGAAATTGCATTTGGCCTGTCTCACTCTCAGTGTGGAGACATTTTCTTTGTATGAGCAGTACTCTGTAATAACTGGAATTCTGTTTCAATTAAAGAAATATTTAAGCTAATCAGCTTAACATTGATCCCTGGTTAAAAATATTCACAAAATATTTTATAGCCCTCAACATTTCTCGCATTGGAGCAATCTTGGTGCAGTCACTGGTTGTGCAATAACTGTTGTGTTAAGCCCTAGAGAATGCAAAATCAGGGTCTGCTAAAACACATTTTTTTAAAATCTGTTTTGGGGGGATTGGCTTTTTTTTTCTCCACCCCCACCCCCCCCCCCCACCCCCCTTTAAGGTTTTATTTTCCTTTCTGTTCCATTAAAGCACTGTTGGCATGTAGGAATATAAAAATGAGACTATGGTCCCACAACACAACTTACTTTTTATTGTTCTTTTTAAGGGGTAAAAAAAATGAAACAAAACCTAATCCTGCTCATGGGGCCTTGAAACCCTCCTGCCATCCCTAAGCCAACCCATGACAATAATGGGATCGCATTAGCTGGTGTGAAATTGCATGTCTGCACTTACAGTTTGCTGGAAGGAGGAAGATAGAAGTGCAGCGATTCATTTCCACTCGCTCATCTTAGCAAATACTCTGGAACACTTTGGTGCGAGAGAGATCTCGCTGGCTTCAGAAGCGATACATCAATGGGACTCAAATGAGATTTTCTTTCTCTTATGTTACTTCTCCTGCCAAAAGAACGCAAGTAGTGCACAGGGAGTACAAAATCATATTGATCATGCTTTTAGGCAACCAAACGTAAGGCTAAATTCATTCTGCTTCTAGGAAATTTTTTAATGATATGCTGTTTTCCTGAGGTTTTCCTTCAAATAAACTGGCTTTACTTCCTTAAACAACCTTGTTGCTTCATTTGCACAGCCAAGAAGAGCTCAGTGAGAGCTCATATGACAAAGCAAATTGTAAAAAAAGATAAAGCTGTTTGTTTGCACAGGGCTTTACGTGAGTGTAATCTAATGTTCAATAAGCAGAGAAATAACAATGATAAACATGTTTTTCTGGCCTCTTGCTGTTGTTTCGCACATTAGCAGACAATCTGCTAAAATGAAAATTACTCAGGTACTTCAGATCATTTCAAGGTAATAAAGTATATTTTTCATTGACTTCCATTATAGTTATCAACGTACTCTGCACATCAGAAGGGCACAAGTTAGGAGTAACTACACCCTTGACAAAACTAATGTATAGGATCCCGTAAAAATGGAGTGAATTTGAAGAGTGGGTGGAATTTATTTTTGCAGTGAAATTCTACCTAAAAGGCTGAACAAAATATTAGTTAAGTAATAAATTATGTAAAAGTCTATCATCTTTAGTGTGCTTGTGGCTGATTCTCATTTCCATTGACATCCCTTTAGGTTATTTGGTGATGTTTGTTTTAAGCCATAGAGTAAATATAAATATATGACTACTTTGAGATCCATTTACCCTTTCTGAATGGTGTAAAATGCAGTAAGACAGTAATATATGAATTATAGCACTACAGAGCAATACAAGCAAAGCCCATTAAAAGAAACCATCTCCAGTAAATAAGCAGAGCAATTACTGAAAGCAAGGAAAGAAACCAGGACATACTAGAACTTCACCAAATACTGAGCTATCTAGCAAATAATAGCATTGAGAGTGGCCAAGAGTCTGCCCAGCCCAGCATCTGTCTCTGACATCAGGGCATAATGGGTGCCTTTGAAGAATACAAGAGTAGAGAAAATATAAAATGATGTTTTCCCAGAATATTGTCCCAAATTGCAGAGATTTCTGTGACCCAGAGGCTCCTTGAATAAGAGGTGGCACCTTTATATTGCATTGCACCTGACGGGTTGTCCTTCCACAGCTCCTTGCTGAACCTGTGTAAATTCAACATCTGTTACAAGGAGTTTCACAGATAAAATATACACTGTGGGAAAAATAGTCCAGCTGTTTGTTTTGAACTTGCCCTTTGCTCATTTAATTTCTGTGATACCTCTCCCCCAGCACCTTTCCCAAGTCTTTTGGTTGGGAAGGGATAATGAACAGCCATCCTTTTTCTAAATCATGATTTTATAGACCTATTTCCAGTCTGGAGATCACAGTCTATTTGCTCATATGTTATATGGAAATACTCGCATATCTTTGCTCATCCGCTTTTTCACCTTCCGAAGTTTCACCATAGCCTTTTTGAGTTGAAAGGATGAGAAGTGTAAACACTAGCCAAGACACAAATACACCATGGATTTACACAGCAGCCTGATGATTTCTTCTGTTTTTCCATTTTTATTCCTAATAATTATTAAGATCTGATTCAGTTCTTGGACTGTTTTTGACAAATAAGCTGAGCAACGTATTTTTATTAAAGAACTTCTTAGAATAACAAGCTGCATTCCCTGAGTGATAATTATTAGTTCGCATTGTTTAGTATGTAAAGTTAAGGTTATTTTTGCTCCTCTATTTGCATTACTTTACAGCTGTCCACAGTGAATGTCACAGACTGATTATTTTTCCCAGTCTCTTGCCCTTGTAAGGGTTTTCTCTAATTCTTTACTACTAACCGTTGTCTTTGCTACCTTGAATCACCCACGAACTTTCACATTTAACCTTTTACTTTAAAATCTAGACCATTTGAAAATATGCTGACCATCACAGAGCCAGCCTGAATCCCTCTAGAGCTTCACGGAAGGGCCATACCCCTTATTATGTGGTAGTTTAATTTCTTGAAGAGCTGCTGGACTAGATATATTTACTCTCTATCTTAATTACAGATTAAATCAAAATGCATCTAAAAACTGGAAATGGTTTCCCATACTGCACAGTGAGGTTTATGAACACCTTGCTAGCAATTATTACTGAGATATGACTGAAAAAATATTTGTCATTACTAAGAGAATATTTGAATTAAACTGTAGGATTTAGAAACACGCAACTGTCTTGAAAAAGATAGAATGACTGATTCTTTGGGGAATGAGCCAACTCCAGCTCATATCTATAAAAGGAAACTCGCCTAATTGAATGGATTGTTCCACAGTTACTCATAAAAGCTTTTTTTAGAACATACTGAAGCTTCTTGCACCATGCCTCAGTTAACACCAAGTCTAGTCCTAGAAAGTAATTCTGGTTTTCTTAACAAAAATCAAAAGAAAGTGTATTGTTTCAAAGAAACCAAATTTTAGAGGTACAGTTACAAATGAAAATCATTTGACCACCCAAAAAGAGGAAGGTCTCACCTAAGAAGTCAAAAGTTATTTGCAAAGTATTTGCAAAAACTGTCTTCAAACAACTTGCACTGCAGACTTCCTCCAGTGACTCAGAATGATTTTATATTTAATATATGGGAATGGGTTCAGAAGGAAAAGGCTTCTACTTCCTGTTATTTTGCTAGCTTTCTGTGTAACTTTTTATAGTCAATGGATTTGTTTACGTATTTGTTTCCTGATTTTGCCCAGCTTTCTAAAGTGATTTAAAAAGGTACATTTTCTATATGGATGCTTTGGGCTTTCTAAAAGGAATAAATACTGTTGATCAAATAGCAGGGAGTCAGTTATATGCAAACACCATCTATTATTTTAAAGATACCAATAAAAAATGTGGAAACATCAGCATAACGGCTATCAGATTGTTACTCCCTACATTAACCACCATTAAAGAATTCATAGGTTCCAAATGGTAGAAAATCCGTGCCACCTGAAATAGACAGAAAATAAATATGCTAAGCATGAGCCTCTGTGTTTGTTGTAATTGGATGCTAAGAAAATGATTGGGAAGCAAGCCAGAAAAAATAATGAAATAGCTGAAGCATTAAATTAATATTTCTGAAGTGAATTTACAATAGGAAATCCTAGCAATTCAGAATAAGTGCTAACCACCTCAGATGAAGTCAGCATATGAAAACCCGAGTGATTTATTAGGAACAACAGGAAATCAACAAGTGTTGGAGATTTATTGAGAAAAGGATTAAAATCTTCCTCCATAGATGCTCTAGCGGGAGAGGATGAGAGAAGAAACCTTTTCTCACACATTTCTTATTAGGGAGAATATTATAAGATTAGCAATATCCTAGTGCTACTCAAACTAATAAGAAGCAAAAGGGGTTTTGCACTATGTTTAAAGTTGACTACATGCCATTTTTCTTTTTTCAGGTTGCTGTTGCAACTTTGATAAGCAGCAGTGATTTATTAGCAATAGTTTCAATTAGTGCTTTGCCTAATGAATCAGCAACGGAAAGAAAGTCCTCTCAAGATGTGGTCTTGGCCATCATTACTATTATCCTGGCTGGAGTAAAAGACCTACTGCTATTTTTAAGAAAATCAACACACATTGGTTTGTCCATGGTGTATGAGCTGCCCTAACTGTGCAAAATAATAAGAGGAAGGGAGCTGCAGAGTGCTATAAACAAGAGGCACAATCAGTGGGGTGTTACAGATTTTTCTCTTTTTCCTGCATCCTCCCATGTACTCCCCCTTTCTTCTCAAATTTATTGTCCACCAGATATTTTCCCTTTATAGACATTTGCTATTTTGAACCTGCGGTCTTCTCTTCATTCCTTGCTCATTCACATTCTGTTCCTCCAGTCCACCAGTTGCCAAATGAAACCCTAACTCATTTGTTTTGTCTCCAGCCCCTTTCTCCAGATGGCCTGTGCCTTCTTTTCCTTAACAAAGTTAAAGAGGGAGGAAAAACCCCTCTTACTTAACAAACAATATTAAGGGGAGCAGGGAAAAGGGTTATTTTTTCCTAAATTTCCTAATGTGCAGAGTTAGCAGTAGAGTCTGCTTTTTTTTTTTTTTAATTTTTATTTCATCCTTCTATTTAATGTATTAATCTGTTCCACTTTTCAACCTCATGTGAATTTTATACATTGGTCATGAGAAGAGTTACAGACACTGATTTGAAGTAAAAAATCATAGCAAGTCTGACAGTGCTGGGGCTCGTGAACGTAAATTGAAAACTTAAGGTTCTCCTCAAATTGACTTAGGAGTGTTAATGCTTCAGGATGTTTTATTTCTCATTGTCTTTGCTGCATTCACTTTTGAGCTCAGATGGCTACAGATTATAGCCAGTGAATTCATTTGTTAAGCTCACAGAATGTCTGAAAAAAGGAAACCTGTGAAGTATATATTTATTTTTTTTTAGTCTTATAAATAAGGTGTAACTTACCTGTTATATAGAAATATATCAAACTTTGTGCTACTAGCTTGATTATAGCACGTAGGTCATTTCATTTTGGTCCAGATTTTTAGTGGTGGTTAAAGCTGTGGGTAATGTAATCTATTTCATGCATTCTCTGTCTTAAAGGTATGTGCATTTCCATAGGCAAAGATCAGTCCATGATCTCAGGAAACACACAACTGAATATTTATTTTTAAGAGATGGTTGGAAAAACAACACAGAGTATGTGTGGACACATACTCTGACCTCTGAGCAAAATATTTTCTCGTAGGTCCACCAGCTCTGAGGCCAAGCAGCATGACTTGACTGGCCAAAATATATGTGAAGAAGATATTTTTCTGCCTTGACTGTGTGTAAACGGGAAGAAGTATCAATGTGAGACTGAAGGAGAGCATGAATAACACACTGAGGTTTTGTACCATAGCAGCTGAAGTCAGTGGAGTCCAAATGTAATTTGCTTGAGCTCAAAGACCTCTGTTAAACTACTACATGTGATGTAAGGTGTGTGCATGGACAATGTGCACAGTGAGTGCCAGCAAAATCTTGACAAGGCACACTGCAGATAATAAATATTGTCATTACAGGCACAGTTTTCAGCGTTGCCAGTAAATAAGGCCACTTGATGGTTCAAGTTATTTGTCGAGAACAAGATTAAGGGAAGATGAATATTAAACACATCATCGCACAGTCCTTTCTGTTGAGGAGTTTTAATGCTCTCATGTTTCAGAGACAGACTTCGGGGTCTGAAATTTGTCAGAGGCTGAGGTACTCTCATAGACATAGTTTTAGGTGTCCTGTATGAAGAATCCTCCAAGCTGACCTTGTAATGAACCTTTGAAAAATCCTACCTGGTGCTTAGGCTGGCACTTAAAACCTTTAAGACAGTATCTGCAGTCCATATACTGCATCTGGGAGCTGATGGAGGCTGAGCAAAGCTTTCAACTGAGAGTTTACTGCCTGATTTTTCTGACGTACTGATTGTCACAGTCACAGTTGCAACATGTGAACTCCAAATTAGCAAACAGTTCTACTCCTAAACTTGCTTTACCTCACTTTATCCTGCTGAAGGATTCTTGTGAAAATGAGTTGAGTGAGGTTTGGGAAATGCTGCAAGGATGTCCATGAGGAAATCTGCAATTCGGATTTGAGAAAAAGCTTGAACAACATTCAGTGAATAATGTGTGGCTACATCATGAATTAATGTAAAGCAACATGCCAAAGAGATATTCATAGCACTTGTTGACTGAAGATGTCTGCGCTTTTTCCTGAAAAATTATGTAATCATGAAAGTGAAAACTGTTTGATGAAATAGATGAATAAAGAAGATGTCTTCAACTTGAATGTAAAACTTTTAATTTGATATTTCTTGACTCTACAAATTCTTTCTTGCTCCTGTGTGCAATATTTGTTGTAATCTTATTTGCACAGTCAGTCTGGAAAAATAAGTAGGTGGTCAGTTATTCTCCAGTGCAGGTTAGATTTGGAAATTTCTTTCAAAATAAGGACTCAAAATTAATATAAAAATTCTACAGTACCAACAGAAACTGGAAATAGTTCTTGTGTATCGAATACTGTAAGTAACTTTAGATAACAACAAAATCCAGACAGCATGTTATATATCCTGCATATGAACAGATAGGTGATATTTAAGTATTTAAATTTGTATATATTTATATTTTAGATTTAGCATTTGTTATAAGAGTTTTTAAACCTTTACTATAAACATAACATAATTAAATTTTACATTACTTTTGTACAGGTCACATTAGATGTGATTTTTTTGGTTTCCTTTGCAAAAGATTTATCAAACTTGGCATCTCTGCACTGGAACAAATTTGAGAACTGACACATCAATGCATTCTTTTATTCATGGGATGGATATATGCATACAATGTGTATACTTGTTGCATACACAAATTTTAAAAGAGTTTGCAAGACAAGCACTCAGGAGCTGGAGAGCACCAAAATAAAAATTATAC
Organism: Alca torda; assembly: GCA_008658365.1. Lineage (NCBI taxonomy): Eukaryota > Metazoa > Chordata > Aves > Charadriiformes > Alcidae > Alca > Alca torda. The sequence goes on from CM018076.1 coordinate 142,898,161, forward strand.
ACTCAAGCTTAGGTTTGTTCCTTTGTGTTTTACAGTTAAAACAGAGCCCTGTGCACCAGCTTTTTGATAGATGCACCAGCTGCATATTTTTCCTTTGTGGAGTGCTGCCTGCAGCAGTCCTCCTTATATTTCAAATGTATGGTTTGTTTTCTGTTATAATGATTAATAAAGATACCAGATAAAATTGGACCTCACACAAAGCTCAGGTAGTTACTTGTGAAGCAGCTTCTCCTAATTTGATTTATTAAGTTTATTAAGGAAAAAAATATATTTATGAAATATGTAAGTGATATTTGTCTCTAAAAGGTATCTATGCTTTTCTTGAATGGTGAAACAGTTCCTTAAATACTTTCTGAACTGGGGCTTGGATAGAATATTTAAGATTATTTATCTTCATCCTATTACTTCGATCCTCAGCACTTGGAGAAAGGGAATGAGTTTGTCTCTCAAAATGTGCTGAACTGCTGAAATGTGTATCTAATTACCCCATTTGTACACGCAAATCTGATTTAGAAGGATTATAAAATAATGTGTCCCTAGAGGGCAAGAATTTAATAAAAAAAATCTATCTGCCCTGAGAAGCAGGAAGAACAGCCATATCTACTGGTAGAGAAGCCTTCATAAAATCTTCGGAAATCCATGGGACTAGTGGCAGTGAGGACTGTGTGTAAGCAAAGTTTCAAGGTGTCTGAGAAAGTACGACTTCTCCAAAAAAAGTGCAGCTGAGGATAACAGGTTGTCTGAAGCAGACAGTATTCTTATTATGTTAATAGGTTTTGTGCTAAAACAAAATCTGCATTAAAGTCCTGGATTTTGTAAACAAGCTGTCAACAACACATTTTATGTATTCACATTAAGTTTTGGCTTATTATTCTTAGTAAAACTGATGCCAACTTGCATTACATTTGATTGTGGAACGATAAACACATCCCAGCGATGGAACATAAAGGGATTCATACAGTTTTCTCCTCTATAATGCTAAGCAAAGTATCTTGTATAGCATAAATACACATTTAGCTCTACAACGTGCTTAAAAGGAAAACGTCTCATAATTACAGGAGGTAAGCAACAGTGAAGACACTATGTCTCTTTACAATTCAAAGGATGACAGAGGAAAGGGATGACGAGATTTTATGCAGCAGATGAGAAACGTATGCTCAGTTTGCAATCTCCAACCCATTTAACAGGGCAGTTGGAGTCAGACCTGCTCTCGTTTCTACATTTCTGGTTAGTCGGTGCACAGCAGCTGGTTGTGAGCTTTTCAGTTCTATTATTTGCTTTATCATCATTATATATCGGGGAGATGAATGAATCAGAGCTACTTCAAACAGCACAGCAGTGGAATTTGCTTTGGTAAGTGAAGGATGACAAAGCTCAAGGGAAGCAATGAGAGGAGAGGATTTCTTCAGCCCTGCTTCTGAGCCAAGCTAACCCCTCAGGATGGAGCCATCGATTCTTACATGAGACAAGTTTGCACCTGCATTTTGTTGGGCTTTGTGGCTCCCCCTCACTGGAGACCTGATTTAGGACTCTGCAATGGGTTCTCCTGGTCTGCAATGGAGCAACAAGTAGGACTTTGCCATTGGTGGGCTGCTCAGGAACCAGTTCTGACTGGTAGCATGAAAATAACACACACTCCCCCGCCCCCCGCAGCCATCCTGAGGGTCACAGCTCCCAGTGGCTCCTGATAGCAGCTTCATTTCACACTGAGTTGTTCTGTTTTGCTGGAACTTTATAATTAGTCAATGCCTCCAATGACAGCTCAAAACATCTGCTCAGGACAGCCAAGGGGGCCATCGCAGGACCAAAAGCAAAAAGCAGCAAACACGAAAAAAAGCTCCCCAGAGAAGACTAATGCAAGAGAAGCACCAATAAAATTCTGTCTGTACTACTCTATCTGCTTCCTAGAAAGAAATGAGTTGAAACATTTGGCCTGCTGGAAGTATCTGCTCTCTCTCTTGCAGAGGCTGTGGGAGTTGGGGTGAGGCTTCATGGCTGTAAGAATCTCCCAGCAATAGTGTCTCTTAAGGCAATTTCTCTCAACTGATATGGAAAGAAAAGGATAACTGAGCCGCGATGAAAAAGCCTGCAGGGTACCCTGGCAGTTATATAGTAGTTTATGTCATTGCAAATGCTGTTAGGTGGGTTTTAATACTGATTTTGTGCAGGAGTAAATGATTGTACAAAGGAGAAGAGAAGCCAATGAGTTCCCTTGTCACCCTTAAAATCTTGTACAGAGCTGGCTTGCTTTCTGTGCACGCATCTAAGGATGGGCAGGTGTAAATGGTAAATAAAACCAAGGAACTCTGGAGGAAAAAGAGATTCCTGTGCTACAGGGATGGCTCATAGCTTATGCCCATCTCAAGTCTGGAAATAAGTCTAGCAAGTATAATATGCACAAATGACTATGAGTTGGGTAAATAGCTTTGAGACAGCACTTTAGCACGCACAGAGTTTAGTGCAATCCATACCTCAGCGACAGCCTCTGTTTAGGAGATGTTTTTGTCCCTATCAGTTCTAACTCTTCTGATCAAACTAGAGGTGGTTTTTTGTTTCAAAATAACTTTGTCCTGACCTTTTGAACCTGGCTCAGCTAAGTATCTGAACCCCTGAAGTGGTCCTGTTGAAAATTTTTGCTAAATTCTCATTCTCTCCCCATGTACCAAGACCTTTTTAATTCCCCTTGTTTATTTCAGAGGAGAAGGAACCCTCCCAAGTCTTCCAGCAGGTTTCTCACCTCTACAGTATAAATGGGTACCCCTTTAAGGTCTCCTAAACAAATTATTTCATTCTGTAAGCTAGTAGCTTTGGAAATATTGTAGATTTGTGTTAGTGTTGAATGAAATCATACTTAGAAACCTAAGCCATCGGCTGGAATTGAAATTTAGTTTATTTTCTGGGAACCTAGGAGCCCTTCTGATGAGATATGCAAGCCAATATAATAACACAAAGTGACTGTCTGCACATACATCTATAGGCAACTCACAAGAGGGGTCAGAGAAAGCTGACATATAAATGTCTGCTTAGAGGTTACCTTTGACACACCTGATGGCAACACTTTCGTGACTCAAAATGTAGAAGATCAGCCTGTATTTTCTGCCCAGAGAAACCCTGGATGGGAAATCTCTTGTATCTGTGTTATAAAGAACCTGTCTTTTTGAGAGAAGGGGAATGAGACATAACCCTCCATATCTCTGAGACAACGACTGGTTAGTAGCCTGATGGAGACACAAATCGGTCTCTCCAACAGTATCTTTTCTCCTACAATGATTACCTTACCTGTTACTGTGTTAACATACACTTAGCTCTGTTATTAATGAGTTCAACTCCATTGATTATGCTTCACTATGGAAAATTCTGTAATATAGGAATGTCTCTGGCTCTGCTGGACTGGGTTTATTAATACCTAATGTCGTGAAGTGAAGCCCTGTCACCTTTAAGAATGACCTACCCAGTATCTCGCTCCAGGTCCCTGCACCAAGACAGGATTCTCTGGTGATGCGCCTGCTCACACTAGAATTAAAATGGATGGGCTGTATTCACTCAGTGTGAAAAAGAATACAATAATTACAACAGCTCTAACTCTGCCTTGTACTGGTTTGTTAAATGTGATAAACTGATATAAAAATTCCTTTTAGACATGAATACACAGTAAAAGAAAACCAATTAATTAGAACTTGGATTAACTGAACATCAGTGTTTAGGGCAGAAGTGGTCCCTGCTGCTATATAGAAAGCCTTAGCCCTCAAGAGGCTGTGACTAAAGGACACCAGACTGAAATCACTTAAGTAGTCATGCTGTCAGTAGACATTAATGAAGGTTGCTTTTGTATACTAATAATAGAGACTCTGGCCTGCACCATGTGAATCTTTGTTATCCTCCATCTAAGAAAGCAAGCCAGCTGCAAAAATATTAATGGTAGGAAGGGACGAGCATAGCAGTAACTGCTGTTCATCTGTGCATGAATTATCTGGCTTATCAGATCTACCAAGATACCCTTGGCGCCCAGGCATTGGTTCAGTCAGCTGAAATCCACAGTGCCTCAGATGCAGTGCAATTGCTCTGAAACACAAGAGAAAAGAGGATTAGTTTGTACAGCAAGCTTGTTCTCTTTGATGTGATTCATAACTGCATTTGAAAATGTGTTCAAAATATACATTATGAGGTTACCTCCCCAGAGTCCAATGTCAACTGGAGTGGATCCCTGTACGGTGTACGGGTATTCCTGACATCTACCTTCCTCCTTGAGTTTACGTGCAGTGAAGAGGACTGAAGTTAGAAGCCCAAAACTTTAAGTCTTCCCCCAGCACGTCAACCGTGTGCGTGAGGGGCAAATGCAATTGCCTAAGCTGATAAGAATATTCTCTGCAAAGCAAATATACCAGAAAGTGTGCAGGCTACGCCTGTGTCTGAAGTATCTTGGCATGAGGGGGAAGCATGCAAGGTTTGGAATGTCTCATTTGAAAGCTGAATTTATTGTTCGGTTGCAGAAATGAAACCTTTCTGCAATAAAACTTCAGAGGCACCATTAAAATGCGGCTCTGTTGTTACTGCTGAGTAGAATGTGCAATTCCTTACCTCTTTTTTTCCAACCTGACCGTTGCTTTGCCTTTGCTGCTATTAGCTGTATTCCTGCCCTGCATATTTTCCATTTCTTTTATGAGTATGCTCTATGGATATAAACACATTTAGATCTACACTGCTGAGTCTATGCTCAGGAGGTTTTACTAGTGTAACTACATAGCATGACTAAAGCAATATGACTTTTGTGTCCTTATTCTTTCCTTGAGGCTGTTTTGCCTCAGATACATGATTATTTGGTCTCACTAGAATTCTCCTACTTTTCCTCCTTTTTTTTTTTTTTTTTAATTTTCCCTTCTAAGATTTGTACATTTCCCTTTTAAGATGTGTACATTTCCCATTTCTGCCTTCCATTTTTTTGTTTCTCATTTTATCTCCTAGTCTTCTATTGTTGCTTAACTTCATCTAGGTCCTTGCCACTCTTTTTCCATCTTTTGCTTCACTTCTGTCTTTCTATTCCTTTTCTGGCAATTATTCCCCTTCTTCTCTTTTCCCATATATTTAAAGGCTTCTTGGGAGTGGAAATTAGTCATCTATCACACTGCCATTTTTTTTATTTCTCTCGTAACTCTGAGGCAAAAGAAAATTTTGGCCACTTGTCTGGTACAGTCGCTATATTCAACTCTCTGTTGTATGCATGGTACAGGCATGGCACAGGCATGGCACATATTTCTGTCCAAGAAATCCCAGACAGAAAAATGAGGATGCTAAATCTCACTAATGAGCGTGCTGCATTTTGACTGTTGAGTGGTGGGTATGTTTATATGGTATATTTATATGGTATAACACTATTAATCACAATCCTCTCACTGTCTACAAAAGTGTATTTCTTGCACTATTATTTTCACATGACTGCCACCTTCCTCCAAAGAGAGGCTTAAAAAAGAGAAAAACTATTTGTGGCAGGACATATATTATGTAAACAATGCATGCAGCACTGCCCTATAAGCTGGAAATTATACCAGCGGTACTTAAAATAAGAAAGTCTTTGTGCCTTGCAATAGTACAAAATCAAAGAAGTGCCAGCAAAAAAACAATCTAGAAAATATACAAACAATGCAACTGCAGTCCCAGCAGAGGTCTGTGACGTCTATAAATTATAAATGCAGTAATTAGGATATAATTAATATTAGTTTGGTTTGAACTCAAATATAAGCACTCTAGAACAGTGTGATCGACAACATAAAAGTATTTAGTGAAAATGGGATGGCAAGACACAATGTTTAATCATTTTACAGAGGCGTGTGAGCAACTTGACCACTAAGGGACAAAGAAAAACGTAGTTGCAGATAGGAGGCATGGGAAAACAAGTAAGCAGAAATCCTTGTGACCAAATTGTAAGCAAAATAGCATTAGCAGGAGCTGTTAATGAATAAACTTGGTAGTGGCTTGTTTCAAAGTTTAACCGTGGCCTGGTTTGTCAATCTCCTAAACATTGTCAGCCCAGGGATCTAATGAATTGTGTATGGATGCACATTTAGTCGCAATGCAACGTGGACATGGATCTCAGTGGCTTCTCTGCCTCCAAGCTGAGGCCAAAACAAGCACCAAGGAGGTACAGTGCTGAAGTTGCACTGGCCCTGCCAGCTGAGACAGCTGGGACCTGCTCTCCCTTGGCAGAGGTGCCGTCCTCAGGGGTATGACAAATACCTCTGTAACCTTCAGCATCTTCTTGCCCTTGGTTCTTCTCAGAAGGCAAAAGCCTTCAGCAACGTCTTGCTAGGATACAGGGAGGAGAAAATATTCATTGTTTGCCTTCCCTGCCTGGGAGGACTCGGCAAGGAAGAAGAGATATTTTTTTTCTGCTCCATTTGCTGTAACTCCTGAATTTCATGTGAACAGATGCTAAAGACCCTGGTCCCCAGCTCCATGAGTGTCTCCTTTCTGTAGTTGCTGGTATGGTCAATTTTGGGTATAGCGATGAATCTGAGAGTTTATTACTGTTTGCTATCCAGCTGGTTGTGGTTTATATAATTTTGCCAGCACAGGGACAACAAATGTTTAGAGGGGACAGGGGAGAGGTGGCCTCTGGGTACGTCAGCAGTTGTGAGGAGGTGGTGGTCACTGCACGGGGTCTGTGGTTCAGACCCTGGGAAAAGCAGCCTGGGAGGGGGGTAGGAAGGACCCCCATGATGGCCAAGAGGCTCATCGGAACTAACCAGCTGTGCAAGGGTACAGGGGTTGAGCAAAAAGGCTTCATCTCAGGTGGAGGAAAAAGAAGGAAGGAGAAGGGAGAAAAAAGGTGAGCATGGGAATTTGTTCTGAGTGGGTAGCGTGTCTGTGGGGAAGGGATAGAATGTTTCTTCGGCCTGGCCAGGGCAGGAAGGAGAAAGGTAGGAAAGGCTGGGAGCTCTTAGTTAAAGGTTAACCAGAGTCCCAAAGGCTTGTGCTGCGGCAAGGGTTTTTTGTAAACCTGCAAAAAATAAGAATGTGAAGCAAAGATAACATCACTTTGGTGGTTTTTGCGTTCCCTTTGGAAACATTTTGGTGTAGCTCTTGATGTCAGAGTGTAAACCTTTTAAAAGTTTCCACTAGTTCAGTCCAAAGAGGCATTCATGGATTCACGGTATTAAATTAATAGTGTAGGGTGCGTTTCAGCAATATGGTATTTTTGTACAAATATTCAGCAGTTATGATGAAAATGAATTCTAGGATTAGATTAATCTACATATTAATCTTCTTCAGTTGTGTTCGATATGGAAAACAAGAACACTTCAGAAGTAAAGTTAGATTAACTAGCAATGCATGAATATTCTGGGTTTGATTAACTGTTAGAATACTATTTTTCCACTGGAACAGAATCACTTCGGCACTGTTTCTCTTATCTTGTACTTTATAGCAATGGTTGTCTTTCATGTGTCTCATTTGCTGCAGCTTGGGTTTTAAATTTGTATCTTATTCTCGCTTGACAGTATTTGTCTTTCTTTCTTGCCTCATTGGTTCCAGATAATTATTTATACCAATTTTACTTTCAGATTTTTGTAGCCTTGACAGCTTTGCCTACAGGGATGTTTTTCTGTTTTACCATACGGTTTCGTAACCACCCGTCTGTTCTGTTGAGATCGGGTTCTTTAATAATTCTCCTATATTGATAGTAAGAGGTGACTCATGGTACTAGCCTGCATTTCGGGGTGCTGCCAATCATAAATCCCTTACGCTTCAGAAGTGGAGGAATTTTTACTGTCCTGCCGCTGATGCTCTGAGGTGGAGCCCAGACTTGTTCAGGCACTCGTGACACTGAAGTTTTAACATCACAGTTTTGGTTTAAATTCTCTGTCAGGGAAGAAAGGAAGACTTTGGCTGCTTACTTAAATGTTCCTATTACTATTTAAATGCTGCCATTACTACTACAAGAGCTCTAGCTCTGGTGACAAACCTACGTGGCATTCAGGTCCTTATTCATCTCAGCCTACACTATAATGAAGGTTTAGACTAGGGGATAGATGTCCATCTCCACACAATGGGCACTTCTAAGAAATTATAGGCAAGTCAAAATAAGCTCTCTGGGAATTTTCTAGCCAAAGTGGGAAGTATGTAAGGACCTACAGACCTACCAAGAACCCAGCACTAAGGACAGAGATAACATTTTGACGTGTTAATCCTACTCCACTACAGACATTTAAAGCACGTAGGTAGGAAGAAGAAACCCAAAACATAGCTTTGTTTTGCTTTCTCTTCCAAAAAAGGGGCATGGTGTCTTCTGGTGGGTTTTTTTTTTAATGTCACAGGGTTTTACCCAGGTGGACTGACTGCTTCATAGTCTCATAAAACATGACTGAAACAGTCATTTTAAGCCCACTGTTTTGTAGCATAGTTTGGTAGAAGTGGCATAAAGAATAAAGAACAAACTGACGAGTACAAGTACATATTTTCTATGAGATAAATAATTCAGAGTAAATGTGACAATTTAATTCTCTAAGATATTCCAAAGTGCCCTTTTCCTCTCTTTATTTTTCTTGTTCTTTACTTTTTTTTTTTTTTCCTTTTTTTTGTTGGAAAAGGTAATGCTATTCTGTTTTTTGGGGTTTTTTTTTGAGAGAATTGAGTTTGGCAGCCTATGATTGCAGATGCTGACAGAGAAAGGATGCACGGGTGGTACTGGAGCCAGAAGCAGTCACCAACCAAAATCACAATTTCCACACGTCCCAGTTCCTGTACATGGGCAGAGAAGTCATGCAGGTGGGAGATTGCTGCTTTCTCTTTCATCCACCGTGTGCTGAGACAGTCAGTGGGGGAATACTTTAGGCATGCTGCCTATTTAAAGGTGGTAAATCCTTGGCTCCAATAAAATAATGGAAGTTTTGCCACCAGATTTTAAAATGCACAGATCTGCTTTCTTTTCCTTTTCATGTTTTTCCAAAGATTTCTCATGCAAATAAGTATTGCTACAGAATCTCGTAGGACTGACAATCTGGGAGCCTTGCACTCCTGTCCTCTGTATGCAGTGGGTTCCCTCAGACAGTTGCTGCCTCCCTTGGAGATGAGAAACTTCCCTAGCGCGCTGCCTTATCTGACTGTTAGAGGCATCTGTGTGCCTCAGAGGATGCTTAATGTCCTCTAGGAACTCAGATGAGAGAAGAGATGCTTCAAGATGGGAACACAGCAGTGGCTGGGCAACAACTGGTATTTTGACATTTTGCTGGTAAGTTGAATTTTTCTGGAGAAATCTTGTCCAAAAAAGTATGTGCACATATATACATGTATGTGCATATATACGTGAATGTGCATATATATATATAAAGGTATGTACATATATGTGTGTATATCTGCATATAAAATAATTTTTATACCCTTTTCCATGAGAGAACCCTCTCTGCCCCCATGTTTTCCAGTGGTCTGCACTGGCTGCTGTTAACATGGAATGCAGCTGCAGTTTGCACGACTTACAGACAGCTGCCTGGTATGTCTCTGTCAGGATGTCAGTACGCTTGGATCTGTATGGAGAGCGACTGGAATACACAGTAAATCAGTATTGCCATTATTTTTATTATTCGTGTGCTTACATTCTTGCATTCTTAAAAAAAAAAAAAGCCTGGAGCATATGTTTCACAATCCTATTTACTCCCATTAGCACACAGACATATTCTGTTTCAAATTGACTTTTAAAACAGACGTTGTATCAAATCCATTTTAAAAATAGTTTGTACCTACCCCAGGAAGATCTGGAGTCCTTTAAAGCCTACAGCAATTTACATTCAGAAAAAATGTCCAAGTCAAGCTTTATCAGTTCATGCTGTGCACAGTTTGGTGTGTTCAGAGTGGATTGTAAAAAATAAGAGCTTTGCGACTTGTAGCAGTGTGAACATAAGGCTGATACAGTGTTTAGGATAAAAGATCAGCTTCTTTCTCTTAAATAAAAAGAACAAAATCAGTGTTTTGAACCTTGCATCTTCTCTGCTTGATTAGAGGTGTTAATTATTTCAGCATAATCGCTGTCTATGTTCACGAAGTGTGGTCCCCTTGGGACGTTGTGCTACCTCTTATCAGCCGCCTTTGAATGGCACCACTAGGCTCAGCTGGAGTTGTGCTTTGCAAAGCATGTCAGATGGGGTCAATAGATCTTTCCAGCTCGTACTTTACAGCCATGTGTCTGCCTGGGTGCTCTTTAGTTATTCATATGCTTTGTGTAACTGGGCATTACAAGAGGAAAAGTCATTTTCCTTCTGCACGTTTTAGTTGTACACTGTTTTAACCTTATTTTCAGCTAAATTTTAGAGAATAATTTTGGGATAAGAGCACGAAATTTTATGGGGTCATCTGCAAACCCACTTATAAAGCTTTCCACTGCCTTTCTGAACTAATCCCAGATATGTCACAGAGGATCAAGCAAGGGCTTTGGGCATCTAAGTTCTTGAGCTTCTCATGGGTTCAGCTACTTCTTGGCAACAGGGATCATATGTATTTCCTAAGGGGATATTCTTTGGCCTTTGGGTCGACAATGTGGTTCATAATTCTAGTAGAGGGAACAAAAAAACCAGAGGTGATGAAGAACCCAGACTTTCTAATCTGAATGGTATCCTCAAGTGCTGCTTGCTTTCTGATGACTTCTTTCTCTTCTTCAAATCTTCAAGACTTCGTTCTCTTTTTATTGCACCAAGATATTGTTGACATTACCCTTCTTCAGTATTCTCCTTGTTTTTGATATTTCTTCGTGCCAAGTAATTGCTTTTGTACCTTTGCTTCACCTGTTTTTCTTTTCTGCGGAACATGAGTTGTCCTGAGAGAATTCTTTACGTTAACAGCACAGTTGTGTCCTAGGGTGGATCATATAGATTTATTCCATACCTGAAAATTACTTTTCACTTTTTCATCTCAAAGATCAATCTCTTCTTCTTTTGCAATGTCTTCCTTGAACTAAGTTTTCACGAGTTGGAGTCATTCTCCTTTGTGTCTTCCTGTATCCCTCACAGAAAAAGAATCTGTATCCCTCTCAGGAAAAGAATCTGTATCCCTCCTCAGAAAAAGAAAGTCAAATGTATTTCTCCCTATTCTGTTGTCCTGAATTCTTGTACTGTCAGGTCATAATTTTAAAAAGTAAAACTGATTGGAAAATAAAAATCTTAAATAGTAAATTATAAATCAAGAGGCAAGCACATCATTTGACTGCAGAGCAATGTATGAGCATTTACATTGAGCTGAAACACGATTCAGAGCTGTCTGCACACTGACAGAAATGTTCTCTGGCGCACTCTTGCTGCAGGTCCTATAATTCATAGCCTTTAACAGCTTCAGGAGCAAGCTGGAGCTTTTTAAATAATAGTTTGCAAGAATGATAATTGCAGACCTGTCATACAATGGGGAATACTATAGAGGTATTCAGTGCACAAGGGAGGCCTACGATTTTCAGGAAAATCATGATTGCCTCTAAGGACAGTTGGATTACAAGTAACTGTTCCATGACATGTCAAGAGAGCAGCTGGAGATCAAGCACAGTCTGTAGCCAAAGTACTTTAAAGGTGGACTGCAAAGCAGAAAACTGTCTTTTTGCCTTTTCCTTTCCATGGTGTGTAGCATCTTTCAAAGACCAGCAGACTTCTTATTTTTTCCTTTTTTCCCTTTTCTTTTTAACATTTTATGCTTTAGGTCATTACTGCTCAGTGCTGAAAGATTAGATATTCAGGTACCCGAAGCAGTAATGCTATCCAAAAGCATGGTTAGCAGGCAGGTCCCCTTACTCCGCTCCCATTAACTGGAAAAATCTCTTATTCATGTGGGGGACATCAATATTTGGGCATTTCAGAGGCCTTACTGAAAATCTTAGAGGAAACTGAAACAATTTAGGAAAGCAAGGAACAACAGGCAGGTAAAAACAGAAGTCGTGAGCATAATAAAGGTTACCTTTTGCATAGGCATGAGCAGTGTTTTGTAGGTAATACAGTGCGATCACCTCTGTTACAAAGAAGAAACAGCTGTAAGGGAAGGTTTCTCTCTAGCAGAAGAAATACAGCCTCCCTGCTTTTTTTTTATTAATTTAGGGAAACAGGAGGACAGGTGTGAAAAGGAATAGCTTTTTAAACTCTAACTCTGGGGGAAGAAATGACATTCTATGGGGCGCCTGGAGAACGGATGCCCAGCCAGCTGCTGCTGACAGGGCTAAAGACTGGTCTGCCAGGGAACCTATTTCCTTCCTTCCCTGGCTGCAAAATCACTCCCCAAGAGGCCCATTTGTCTGTGTTTTGGATTTTCTTTCTCTATCTCTGTCTGTTCCCCTCTCCCTGCTCTCCCACTTCCCCCCCCCCCCCCCCCCCCCCCCAACTATCTGAAGCATAGCAAACTCTTTCTTTCTTTCTCTCATAAATTTTGCTACTTGTTTTCATCACTCTGTGTGGCAGTGCTTTCATATCAGAGAACACCTGAGACTGCCTTGCCATTTGTCTGAGACTGTCTCCAAGTCTCCCCATCGACTTTTATCCCCTCTTCCTTCTTCCCATCCCCATCTGACTCCAGGCTGTTCTTTCACCTTGAAAAGCCAGACGCTGTTGAAGACCCGAAGCCTGAGTTGTCTCTGACTTATCTGTCATGCCTGTTAGTCAAACTTCAATCATTTTTTTGTTAGTGCATCTTTTGACAGAGGATTTTTACTTAGCAGGATCATGAAAACAGCAGTTATCTCACATTATCACTGCATTATGCTTAAGTTACTTCATTTCTTCCCAATGATGCAGTCTAGACTATTCCTTAATTTTATGTTCTTCAAAGAAAAGAAGAAAAAGAAAGGGGGGGAAAAGGGGAACAAAAAGGATGTTGCAAAACCCAGAGGCCAGGTTAAAATTTCCATTTTTCAGACAGTGCTGTCTGTGCTTCTGTCTTTCAAGCCTGCACAAGTTCTGCTGACAGAGCAGTGATTGAGTGGGGTGCAAAGAAGATGAAGAATTCCAAGGTGTTAAAACAAACTAGTTTAAATCATGCCTTACTGAAAAGAATGCAAAGCAAAAAAAAAAAAAAAAAAAAAAAAAAAAAAATTTTTAAAAAAACTGTTCCTAGCAACTAATTTAATGTTTCTGTTTTATCAAGCATGTCATGCCTTTCTGTGTAAATCACTTTGGAAAGTGGATGTGCTCATCCAGGTTCAGCAATTTTGGTGACTCCATCACATTGATATCAGTGACATCAGCTGATATGAGCTGTTTTAGTGTTGCATAGCATTTAGGGACAAGCTGCATCTGACTGGGGATATATGGAAGTTTTACAGAATCACAGAATCAGAGAATGTTTTGGGTTGGAAGAGACCTTAAAGATCATCTAGTTCCAACCCCCCTGCCATGGGCAGGGACACCTCCCACTAGACCAGGCTGCTCAAAGCCCCATCCAGCCTGGCCTTGAACACTTCCAGGGATGGGGCATCCACAACTTCTCTGGGCAACCTGTTCCAGTGCTTCACCACCCTCACAGTAAAGAATTTCTTCCTGATATTCAATCTAAATCTCCCCTCTTTCAGTTTGAGGCCGTTACCCCTCGTCCTGTCACTACACTCCCTGATAAAGAGTCCCTCCCCATCTTTCCTGTAGGGCCCCCTTTAGGTACTGGAAGGCCGCTATAAGGTCTTCTCGGAGCCTTCTCTTCTCCAGGCTGAACAGCCCCAACTCTCTCAGCCTGTCCTCATAGCATAGGTGCTCCAGCCCTCTGATCATCTTCGTGGCCCTCTGCTGGACCCATTCCAACAGGTCCATGTCTTTCCTGTGCTGAGGACTCCAGACTTGGACACAGTACTCCAGGTGGGGTCTCACAAGAGCAGAGTAGAGGGGCAGAATCACCTCCCTCAACCTGCTGGCCACGCTTCTTTTGATTTTCATACAGTTTGGATTCCCTAACTGAAAAGTACTTGAGACAGGAACTAACATTCCCAAATCTGAAGAAGTTGATGTTCATCAAAAGAATGCAAGTAGCATCCTGAATTTCCAATAACCGCCTGAAGAAAGAAGCCTGATCCTATTGTACAAGCTAAGCAACTGATGATATCTTGCTGAACAGGGTTTCAATACAAGAACATTACAAGAAATAAACCAAAAATAACTAGAAAGATTAGTTGCAAATTTATTCAGCTGCTTTTATTTCTGAGCCGATTATGATCTTGATATTTCAAAGTTGCTGAAAAAGAGTGGAGACAAACTCATGCTGGAAATCATAGCTTTTGAAATGGCAAGTGGTATTTCTCAGAATTCTGGGAGTTTGCATGCACTATTGCAGATGAGACAACAGATTCTGTCACACTAGCAGGTGGTTAAAAGCAGAGCCAAACTCTGTGAAAATTTTGAGTGTTGAAAAATCACTGAATCAGCTGAAGAATTATTCAAATGAAAGGTGTACATTAAGATCTGAAGTACACAAGTTCTCATACTCTACTGGGCTGTCGTTCCCTCGGGCCACTATCTTGTTATCACCGTAGGCCTAAAATTTTGAAAGTGATATTTTCCAGCTGCTGTTCAGCTCCATGGACAAACAGGACTCCTCTTATCCCACATATCAAGGATGGGCATTCTGCAAATGCAGTGAGTTTTTTTGGCTTGCTGGCTCAGTGACTCAACAAAAAAAGAAGAGCAGGCAGAATTCAAGTGAGAACTTCACTTGGGTTTATATAAAATTTGGACAGAATATTTACAACAGGAAGAAATGTGTGATGGACTTGCATTTTGCATGCTTCTACTGATTCAAGCTTTCTTAAGTTGCACACAGACATTTGTAGTTTCTCTCAGCTGTACAGGAATGCCATTTTATTGTCTTTATGAAGAAGATTAATGTAGTTACATATTGGGACTGTTGCTTTCCCACCAGTCTTTTCCATACCTTGACCTGTTGCCTACCATATTACAACATGTTGTATGGTATTTCATAACAAAAGGATCCTATGTTAATGAAAATATTTTGAAGGCATTGTTGTGAAACCCCATCATTATTTATTGTCTTCATTTCCATCCAAAACGTCAAAAACCAAACAGTGGTTAGGAATGTGAAACAGTGAAATAATACATGTAATCAGGTAGGGTCCGTATTTGGCCTGAGTCAAAACAATAATAAAAAGATATTTTGCACTGTAACGAGTCTTAGACCTTTGGGCAATTATCTGTGATTAATGCTATGTGTAGCTTGTCCTTTTATTCCTCTTCCTTTCTCTGTTTAGCTTACGGCAATTTGCAGTTACAGGGGAATTACATAAGCACTGCCTCATTTTCTGTATTTGTAAAATAGGCTGTATGCTACCATGCTCTACTCTGCTCTGGTGAAACCCCACCTGGAGTACTGCGTCCAGCTCTGGAGCCCTCAGCACAGGAAAGACATGGACCGGTTGGAGCAGGTCCAGAGGAAGGCCATGAAGATGACCAGAGGGCTGGAGCACCTCTCCTATGAGGACAGGCTGAGAGAGTTGGGGCTGTTCAGCCTGGAGAAGAGAAGGCTCCGGGGAGACCTTATAGCAGCCTTCCAGTACCTAAGGCGGCCCTACAGAAAAGATGGGGAGGGACTCTTTATCAGGGGGTGTAGTGATAGGACGAGGGGTAATGGCTTTAAACCGAAAGAGGGGAGATTCAGACTAGATGCTAGGAAGAAATTTTTTACAAAAACTGGGTGGTGAAACACTGAAGAGATTGCCCAGCGAGGTGGTAGGTGCCCCATCCCTGGAGACATTCCAGGTCAGGCTGGATGGGGCTCTGAGCAACCTGATGTGCCTGCTCGTTGCAGGGGGGGTGGACTAGATGACCTTTAAAGGTCCCTTTCAACCCAAACTATTCTATGCTTCTATTCTATGATTCTATGCTTAATATATTTTTATACAGATGAATGAGAAGTCCTGTGCAAGTTTTCTTTTTCTTTTGCTAGCTCTTAAATAGAGAATATGGAGTCTTTTCTGAGTTTCTTAAGAGAGAATTTAGTACTGGCAGAAACTTCTGCTGTAATACAGACCTCCCTCACCTACCAGCAGTTAGAAGAAGATACTGTCTCTCCCTTTCTTCTATTTCCTTTTCTTTTTGGCAAACAAAGCCTCCCTGGGCACCCAGAGTGCAACCAGCAGATGCTGCTGGGGCAAACCTAGGAAAATCTTTCCTTTGGCCACGCGTTGGCAGACACTGCATGGCGGTAGGGAAGTATTCTTTATGCTTCATTACTGCAGTGATCTGAGCTAACAAGAGGCAGAGCAGACTAACGGGGCTTGAAGTGAAAAAGATTTGGCTGGCTACACAGGGAATTTTGCACTCCTGAGCCCCAGCTGGTGAGTAGGAGACCTTTGCTGTGCCATCCGGGCACCTTGCAGCAGACATACACGAGGAGGGGAGAGATGCATTGAGGCTGCAGGCAGCCCAGGCCTGTGCCAAAAAGATTCTGGGTACGTTTAGTATAAAGACCGATAGTGTCCTTCTGAAACCTTGCAATTAATTTCCTTTTAGTGGTATCATATTTAATTTTCACTCATGAACTTTAAACACTTCATCTGGAGCTTATCAGGCAACAGTTTCATTGGACAGCTTAAAGCACAACTGAAAACTAAGTTTCAGTATCTTTTTTTTTTTTTCAATTAGTCTAATTTTTGGCTGTTTAATAATGAAGGGGGAATGGGCTTGATTTTTGTGCCCGTATGCGGTGGTACATAAATTTAGGAGAAAATCATAATGTGCTGGATCTGATAGCCTGAGAGAGGTAAGGCTGCAGCTGCTCCATGCCCCAGGTCCTACCAATAGTGAGGCTGAAGATGCATTCCCAATAAGCACATGCGCACAGATCATCTACACACACCACCATACAGACATGTGTATACATGGCCGGCCACGCAGATCACAGGACACACACGTGAGCACAGGCAGCACCAACAGCCCCATTCTGCCCCCCTATCTGGCTGAGCAGGATGGAGATCCACTAGTAGGAATATATACACACGTGTGCAAAGTACATCCCTCTAACAACTGGGCTTAGACACTCAGTTTGCCCAGTAGCTGTCTCTGGATCCCAGTCTCCCCAGTTCCTGGCTCCTGTACATACGAGAACCCAAGGCCACAGGCACCCTCTGGTGGCTGGTACAGACCCACACAGAGCACACCCACAGAGATATGAGACTCACCCCTAGAGACCCCAGACCCTGCCATCCCTCTGCCAGCTGGATCCAGCTCTCTGGATCCTGGACCCCCACCGTCTAGCACACCCCTGACCTTGCCCTGGCTTCCAGGCAATTTGCTCGCTGGCTAGTTGGGCTTGATCCTCACTAGCCATCACATGGTTATGCACACACCCACACTCACTCCAGTTGCTAAGCTCAGACCCCCATACACGCAGACGGCATGGCTAGACAAGGGTACTAACCAGCCAACTGCTTACAGGTGACCAGTCTCTTTCATGTCTTATCCCTCTATTTTTCCACACTTGTTTCTCCCCAAATCACCTAAATCCATCCCTTCCTCCACTTTTGGTTACTTCCCTAAACATCCCTTTAGTCTTATTCAATCTCAAAATGCTCTGCTCTTGCATCCTATCATGTGTCCCACACCCCTAGATAGCAACCTCCCTCAGTCCAGAAGATGCTTTGGAGGTGACTCCCCCTGCTGGGTTTCACTCCTGGGTCTGGGGCTGAGACCCTTCCCTGGGCAGCCCTGAGAAGGGTGTGGACAGAGCGTCCTTTCCTCTAAATCTTTAATTTGGGTTTCCCCCTGCCTTTGCGCCCCTGTGCTCCTCTGGGCTTGTGGAGATGGGCCTTTGATGGGTTGACGGCTCCTGTGATGGGCCTGGGAGCAGCTGGAGCAGGGTGTTATTTTGGCTTCCTCAGTGTGCTCTTTTGTGGGTTTGCAGATAACCTTTTATCACAGAACCTAACAATAAATGTATCCCTACTGCAACACCACCTTTAACTTTGTAACTCTTCCTCTGCCAACTGGACTTCTTTGAAAGTGTAGATTTTCTCTTCAGGCAGTGCCATGAGCCAAAATTTACACTGACTAGCTAAATTGTTTAAAGGTAAACCTTCTAAAATTCAGCATTACAATAATAAAGTTTAATACATATTTTCTGGTTCGTGATTTAATCCCAATATACTAGGAGAAATATTCTTCCTGCAGTTTTCTACAGACTCAAACTGACAGTACAAATCTGATTCTGGAAATGACCTAAAAGGCTGAAGGTTTCTGTCTGAACAGGAGCCTATCAAATTTAGTGGGGTCTGTGCAGGCTTAAAAAATTCCCTAGAAATTCAGAGGTCGTCCTCACAAAGAGAAAGATCCTCCATGTGGATTTCTTCTAGTGTACTTGTAAGCAATGTTGCTAACTTTCCTGACATATGGTTGGACTCAATGTTCTGAAAGGTCCCTTCCAACCTAGACAATTCTATGATTCTACAATTAGTCTTTGTCTCAAAGCCCCAGAATCTTGGTTCTCATTTTTTAATTTTCATCATTGCAGAGAGAAACTTGAAACTGTCAAACCTAGAAATGTGACAACTTGAATAAGAATAAAGGGAACAAAAATATAGATTATTTTAAAAAATGTTGCTATTTTCACACTTATATCTTCCATTGTTTTTCTGTGGTGTAATGCATGAAGGCTGGATAGCCACAAGAGTGTTGTAGAGAGACAATATAACAAGATTTTAATGTGAATTGTTATTAAAAAATTGCAGCAGACTCCAAGGACAAGCAATTCAAAAGCTATGAAAACAACCTTACAATAAGATGCAAAAATAACAGTTTATTTCAGCTGGAAATAAAGAGAAAGTGCTGAGGAAGGAAAAAAAAGTAGCTGTTTTCATAATTCATTTAAACACGTAAGCCTAAGCCCCAAATCCTCTCACACTTCCAGTTTGGCATTCTGTAGTTACAGTCCTCAGTGGAACTATATAATCAGTATTTATGCCTAACATACAGAAATAACATTTCAAGGCAGAACATGGAGTAGTAAAATCAGAGCATTTTCAAAGCTCAGTAAATACTAAACAGCTCTTTACACTCAAGCTCTTGTTCGTGTTTCCACAAACCCTTAAGAACACTTTTTTTTTCCTAATGGCAAGTGGTGCCTAATGATGACTTGACTTGGAGGAATAGCTTGCAGTTTAGACGCCGTTTGCTAATACCTTTCTTTTCAGCAAATCTGTGTTTTACAGCAAATGCTTGTGAGAAATGCTGCCTCTTTGTTTTATTTGGAAAATGAATAACTTATTAAAATAAAATTGAAACAATAGGAAAACCTACCATTCTAGTAAGCTCCCTGTTTTCTAAAACTTTTATCCACAGTCTGGAAGCATGGAAATGCTTGGTGTTATTTAACATTTTTAGTATGCGATATAAGTAACACCTATTAATTTTTAACAGACAAATCACTAAGGGGTAAGCAACTCAACCAAAGAGGTTTAATATCATATCTTTTTTCCTTCTCTTCTTGTTAAGAGAACATTTTCCCCCTCCCCCTTGATGATCTGGGAAGACCAGATGCATGAAGCTCTCACAATACGTTTGCTAGATGTAATAAATCACACACTTAACAATTAGTATATCTACTGAAATACCAACATAGCAAGAGAGGTGATATTTTCCATCTCTATTTGTCATTTGAAAAGTGGATCTTACCGTGGTGTTTCTTATTAAAATGTACCAACAAACACAAGATGAAATAGAAACTGACAATTTTGTCATATCTCTAATAAGAGCAGCAGTAGGTCTTTTGGTTTTTCTGATCTGAAAAAACTTGATCTCAGATTCACTCTTTTCAGCGTATAAGGATTTCATGATGTACCATGTATAAAAATACAAGTCTAGCTTTTACATTTGACCTCTGAAAAGTGGTGATGCTCTTACTACTTAAAGTATAGCTTCCTTGCATTGCTGTTTTTCTTTGGGGACAATAAAAGGAGTTCAAAAGGCTTCTAGATGCATTTTGTGTTGTGGTGGATTTGAGGAGAAAACAGAAGCTTTTTGGTGGTATCATTGTGTCTGTCTTCAGAAAATATCATTTACTTCAGTTCTCAGTAAATTACATTACCCTGAAAACAACAAAGCTCCAAATTGTTTCTATGACATGCATTATATGTTGAAGAAAAAGAAATGAATGAGTATCTAGTCTAAATTTTTAAAACTCTGAAAATAAAAGAGTGTGTTTGTAGTTCCCTAAATTTCTCCAGATTAGTGCCAGAAAAGGAAAATGTGCAGTGAAGGTGATCTCATTTGGAAGTGACATCCCAGAGATCAGAGGCACTGAATTGCTTTCATCTCTGCCTACAATCCACTTCCTTTGAGAAACCACATATGTTCAAATAAAAACATAGGCCAAATTAGTTTTGTGACAGCCGGTCCCCTGCAAATGTACATCATCTTCAAATACGCATTGGAGAAGAGAGTTTAAATTTGTGTTTGTATCCTAATCCTCTCAGGATAACATCAGAATTATCCAAACGCTGTCACTGCCTCTAGGTTAAGTAACAGCTTCCAACCCTGAATACATCTGTCAGCGGCAGATTGCAGCTAACACCACGCCATTGGCACCATGCAGCCGGAGACTGATTACAAAGAGCCAAGTGATTTTGATGCTTAGTCCTTTCCTTTTATTCGTTAATTAATTAATGTATACATTAAATTAAAAAAAAAATGCGTGGAACTTTCCTGGTTAGAGTTGAAATAATCTATAATTAGGATACATATCTTTTTGCAGGTTTTTCTGTAGGTGTCTGCTGTAATTTCCCAGAAGAGTAGAAAAAATGTGATTAGACATAACTTTTTTCAATTCCACAGTAGCTCCTTGCAAGATTGCTCTTTAGTTTATAGAAGAAATTTGTTACTGGACACATTTTTCAACCTACTGAATTCCCACTGACAGCTAAAAATATTGGATGCCTGCTGTTTCAGAAGTCTTCTATTTAGCTAAAGTATTTGGATAGTTATTTACTGTCCTCCTACTCTGAGGCTTCCCTATGTCTAAATAAAGATTTCTCCTACATCTAAATCTGCCCATCAATGAGCAGTTGCTATCTGGCTGACAGCTAACATCAGGCCAAGAAAACGCATAGTAGATGGGTATATTTCTTTCAGCTGATAAAAGGAGCCTTTATAAACAGAAGCAATAAAGATATCTGATTTTCTCCATTGCCAGTAAAGATGAGGACATTTGCTCAAAGTTAATGTATACTACACAATAAAATAAATACGTGATTTTCCTTATCTGAGAAGCTGCAGGCACCATCCTCTCTTATGGGGGAATAAAGAGGAAAACTAGAAAAGCAGTTTAATTTTGCCACATGTTAGTGGTCTCCTGCTTTGTTCCTTTTCCCTTAAATGAAGGCAGCAAATAGGGGAAGTGTTTTGAAGGGAGTTTGTCTCCTACATGAGTTTGTCTCAGCATGAAACCCATGCAAGAGACAGTATGCAGAAGAGATTGCTTTTAAAAACCTAGTTTTACTGCTGTGTACACGTGTGTCTCCAAAAGTCAGAACTGAATTCAGTGTCAGCTGGATGCGCCTGCACCTGACTACACTCCGAGGTGCGCTCTGCAGGGGTGACAGCACCGTGATGGGCAGTGGTGATGGAAGGGAGGGTGCAGGATGGACGGAATGGGAGGGCTGTTCTCGACTGATGCAGCTGGCTGTTCATCCATACCTGCTGCGGTACACTTGTGTGTGAAAAGGAAGCAGAGCCTGTCTTTCAATCTAGGCCCAAATTAAGGAATTTGCAGTTATTTAGGAAGTAGGAGTGCAGAAGATGGTAAACTGGGTTTGTAAGGGCATGAAGGTCTTTGACTTGCCCTTGGTGACAGCTGTGGGAACTTGGGAGAGAAAATGACACTCTGCAGAGCTTAAATGTGGTTTGAAACAGAAAAAGCTATTCAAATTTGCCCCCAAATAGGATACCTGCCTCTTTTATGTTGTCTGTAAGCAATAGGCCTGAGTGGCAGGCTTCTTGAGTAGTGCTGTGCTTAGACATGGGGGCGAGGGGCTGGATGAGGACTCAGAAGAGCAGTGCCTGCTGACAGCCACTGGGCTGCCACTGAGCTGCTGGGCTGGGTGGTCTGGAGGCCAGTGAGAAGGCTGGGAAGGAGAAGCCTGCCATCCAGGTAGGACATCAGTAGGGCCCTTCCAAGCCATCCAGTTGTGTCTTCTAGAACTTCCAGGGCTGATGCTGCTCTGAGGGGCCTTTGCAGAGCTTTTGACCAAACACTGCAACCATTCATCCCATCAACGCCCAACCCACATAACCTCAGGAAGCCCTGTCTGGTGTACCCAGCTCTTGTAACGTGCAGAGCTGGCGCAGGGAGCTGTACCCTGGCCCAGACATCACGTCTATCAGCGTTTCCTACTGCTCTCAAAACCATCTGTGTCCCTCCCAGTGAGGCAGGCAATGCCTCCCCACTCTCTTGGGCTTCCTTGAGTCCCGTGAGGAGTGGCCAGCTCCTGACTCAGCTGTTCCTGGGGGTGTCTTGAATGCACAGCAAGTTTTGGCAGGTAAGGAAGCACTCACCCTGTGCACAAGGGGTCCCACCATTCCTCCTTAGGGGCGCTGGGGAGTTGTTGCCTCTTCCCACCCTGTGACACCAAGTGTCCTTTGCCCAAACATTCATCTTCCCTGTCCTCACCACTGTGACTGCTCCCTCCACAGTAAGGATGTGCTGTTTCACAGATAAGATGCAGAGGCTACATTTGCACTGTACATACAACTGAATAGGAGCAGATCTGCAGACCAAAGCAGATGTTTGTGAAGACCTGAGAGATGCCTTTCAGGGGAGTTTATTTTGGACTAGATCTTGCTTGCTCTGGTGGACTACATGCGAGTGAGGAGCTGGAGTGCTTTGGGTGTGCTCCTGGCACGCATCTTGTAGTTTACTTTAATCCAAGAATAATCTAGATCGTGCACTCTGATGACACTTCAGCAATGTGAACCAAAGCACAACAGTTTGTGACACACTTACATAGAATCACCCAGACAAACCTGGAAAACCTGAGATTAGAAAAGTCGACATCTTGGTGTTAAATGTAGTCCACAAGCCCTTGAGCATCCATTCTCTAGCTATCCCAGGCCATCCGTTTAGTTATTTTAAAGATGAATGCAGACCATGTTAATCCCATTGAATATAGTAAAATATTTGCTCAGGGTGACATCTTCCATTGGCTGTGGGTAGTAAGACCAACTGTGCCAAAAAATTGTATTCAAAAAGTCTCATTCAGGAAAGGACATAGAAAAGAACAGAAGGGTTTGTTGACTTTTCTTTTGCTACAGAATACTAAAAACTGAATAAATATTTAGACATAGAAAATTGTTTTCCTTCCTAATACACTCCTCATAATTTTATGGGGGTGCTGAGTGCACCTTCTCACAGAAAAGCTCTACACTGAATGTTTTGCATATGTTATGTGATGGGCTTTTCCATAATCAGCCATTGTTACTGCCTTTTCCTTAGTAGACCACAAATAAGATGAGAGAGCAATAACATCTGAGCTGTGCAATTGTTTGAATTTCTGATTTGGCCACTAAAATGAAACATTTGCAAACACTAAGACATTCTTGCGGGATAAGGCTCTTCACTTATAGCCGTTACACTTCACATTGCTAAATATTCTTCGAGCTAGAAAGAGGAAGAAAATCTCAGTGGTAATTTAATTAAGGGCCTTGCTGCAAAATGTAGGTTTTAATCCCTGTTGGTATGAATATTCATTTTACATAAAGTATAATAGGAGATACTCTGCATTTACCTGGCACTTTAGGCGTCTTTGGGGAGGGTTGCAATCCCTGCTCCAAACCAGGCAGAATGGGGATTTGAATCTGGATCATTCACGTCTCTGACCAGTGCCTTGGCTCACCAAGCTGGATTCGGGGGGCTGTCAGGGAGGGAGAAAATGACAGTGACACCTCATTTCCCTTATTTTTGTGCATGGCATCAAAGTCCTGGTCCTTAGAAGAAAAACATTGAAGATGGGATGCAGATGTGTAAACGTAAGTGTTCAATGCCATTCGATCTGTTTTAGGGTAGCTGAACTACTTGCACAGAGCTGGGAGATGGGTCCCAGGCTGCTCTGCGGGGGCCAAGTGGAGTATTCAAGCGGTTTTAAGATGAGTCTAGTTACATACACTAAGGCAATGGCACCTCAGTCTTAGTTTCAGAAATGTAAAACTAAGATGTTGATTTTAATTTTTTTTGTTATTCGGCTAAAGCTGAATGTTTATCAAACAAGCTACATTCCTCAGTAATCTCCCTGTTTTATCTGATAACACGTACTTACACATGTGAAAATGAAGAACAAATTACTAAGATCCCTCCTACGCATTGGTGTAGAGGTAAAGAACAAAAGTGGTATTTCAGTCCACTGTTTCACTCGCAGATATCTCTCCAGGAAAAAAACACATAAGCAGAAACTCTTCAAATGTCACAGGCATGCTGACCTTATGAAGCTCTGTAAGTGTCTAAAGAAAGTGAGGTGGTAGCACAGGGCAGTAAATTCCTCATATAAGTGGAAAAAAAAATCTCTGTGGCAACCAAAGTGATCCAGCACCAGCAAAGGTTTTGCAATGTGTACTGCGCTGGGATTTCCTAAACAGGCACTTGGCGTTGGCACAAAATGTAGCTGGATTTTGCCTGTCAGCATGGATCATGTAGTATATGGGCTTCATATAACAATTCCTCAGGTGTTTTTTCAGCTCAGCCATTTGCTGTAATGCATACGGCAGCTCAGACATATTGCCACAGTGTACCTGAAAATATTGGCTGAGGTACTTTCAGCTTTAGTAAAAACTACTTTTTAGTTCAACTAGTTTCAACTGTAGTTACATGAGAAAATGGGGAACAGCCCCTAGTTTTAATACTTAAGAATTCAGTTAATGAATGAAATTACTCTTACAACAAGGAGCATTCTTGTTCCCACACCACAGGCAGGTTATTTACAGGGTTTTTCTGCAGGGCCCTGCACAGGCTCCCCTGGTGAAGTGCCCACTGACAGCAGCGTTCAGATGATGCACACCCAGGAGCACTGCTGCTGTCTTCCCATGGCCTGTCTGAGCAGCAGCACCCATGCACACTGTTTTTAGTATCTCCCTAAACAGGAGAATGAGCTTAGCAATGGTATATGCCCAGAGCATGTGTTGTCTGTACATGTTCAGATAATAGGTATGTGGGGCATTGAATGCAAAGCTTTAATTAACCTTAGCGGGAGCCAAGACCCATGTGAACATTATTCAGTTGTATTTTAAGAGAACAGCCTCACATGTTTTGTACAAGTCTGAAGGAATCTCATGTGTTAGACAGGTTGATAAGTTTTTCCATATAGTCAAGGAGACCACAGGCATACCTGTCAGATGCTCTCCGTAAACTACAGTTGCTATGAACACCTAAATAATTCTCCACACTACTGAAGTCCTGGGCCCAGGAGGATCTTTTGGATTATGAATACCTTTTGGATTATATTTTTCTTCTTCCATGCTAGGGACAACTGATGTGTCAGTTTATGATGAGATCATATTACAACCTAAACTGAAAAATGGTTTAAATGGTCTCTCCTTATCTGCTTTAAAACTCATCCCGGGGTGTCCAGTCCATTGTTGTTATTGCTATTATTTGGATGTCAATAAATAAAAACAAAATGTCTTTGTGTACAGGGCGGCTCACAGTTAGGATGGTCTTCGTTTCCAAAAATGGAACAATGCATGTTCATGGGATGTGGGAAACAAAGGATTACTCTTTGCTGTGCTACAGATAAAAGAACTGCCAAGCAGACAGACTGGGTGACTTGCTTGAGCTCACACAAAATCTGCAGGGAGAGCTGGACTCTTCCTACACCATTCTGGTCTCCTACCCACAAGTTCGTCCATCTCCAAAGAGAAAATTCAGAGGAATTTGCAACCCAAGAATTCAATTTCCATATGTGACTCATTATTTCTCTACTAATGATCCTCTGCTCTCCAAGCGCCTGGCATCATCTTGCATCAGTAATAGAGCTAAAGATAGGATTGACTTCTAATCTTCCTACTGCTAATGTCAGCTAGCAGCTCAGGGGCACCACACTGCCTGCATTTTGGGAAGAGAGGGGGCTGTTTTGGGGGGCTGTTGTGATAAGCTCAGCCCAGCTCCACTCATAGCAAACAGGACCCGAAGTGGTGCCAACTCAGCCTGGACCCCCTCTTCTTTCTTTCCAGGCTTGGCTGTCTTCTGACTGGGTACGAGGACATTGCCTTGGGTTTTGGGCATTATCTCATTACCCTTTCTTTTCCTCTTTAATTCAATATATTGTACCTAATAATTTTTGGCTGCCATTTCTTGATCTCTGTTACAGTGTCCTGAACAAGCACTGGCAAAATCTTTTCGAGATTATTGAATGCGTAGTCTTTTTGATAGGTCTCTATTTTTTTTCTGAATCTCCCGTGATACATACTTATTCCTTAGAGTTTACAAATACCGAAAAAGTTCAGAGCATCTGGAATCTGAAGTCCTTACTGTAGACTGCATTTTTAGTGTAAGTGTTGCCATACTGTTACCTTGTAGACTGGCTGTGGGGACTCAGGAGAGACTCAGAATCAGGTTAAACATGATACCCCCAGACAGTGAAAATAATTAGTCGAGAAGCCTTACTCTATCTAGCTCAATCCTCTCCACCTCCTTGCACATACGTTGCTAGATTTGGGGGAAGTCCTTCTGTCAATCCTATTACAGGCAAGCTACAAGCTGTTGTAAGGGTTTGCCTGATGTGACGTGGTAAGGCGCTAATTATTTTTCTTGTCATTTAGCAACACCCTTCTTTCTTTGCTATACTTATGGCAAAGGAAGAAGTCCCAGGAGAACTCTAAGGCTTTGTCTGTGTCCAAAAGGATTATCTTTGCAATGGGATTATCCTCACCATGTCAGCTAACAAGGATTTAGATCTGGATTATGTTTGCAGTGTAGTGCAAAGCGATGATACCAGATCAGAGAATCTGGCCCATTTTGTGTGGTAAGTGATAATTCTACACATTGCAACAGGACATCTGTCATTTAATGTATGTGTGCATACAAAATGAAAGAAGGTTTTTTGGGTTTATTCTGTCTCATTATGTAGAACTGCAAAAAATCTTGGCTATGGTAGCGTAGCTGTCTTGACCCAGGGATGACTGTAAGAAAATAAGGCTTCAATTAATGAAAAAGTTCAGGAAAGCAAACAAGTTTTCTGGTACAAACTCTCTTCATCATAGATATCATTTTAGAGGAAGAGTTGACCACTGGGCTAAATTTCCTTTCCCAGAATATCAATTTTGTACTCAGGAATTTTACTGGACAAATAACAGATGTTCCATTCTGGAGACGAAGTAACAAATTAAGAAAAGTCTGAGATTGAAAGAAGATAAAATTTTATTTATTTATTTACTTATTTATTTACTTATTTATTCTTTTAAATTATATTTAGCGATATGCCCCTCCCCCCCCACCAGGTTACACAGAAAAAATAATATTTGCAGGTCAATCGGAACCATTTACTTCAACATAAATCAAAGGGTTTGCATTTGGGATTTCTTTTTTTTTATTATTTTTATTTATTTGCAGGGGGAGATTTATTTACTGCCTTTATATCAAGACTTAAAACTGTTTTATTTAGTTCTTTAAACCTCCTCCTGTCTGGCATCAGGCCGTGGCTTGAGATCATCTAAAATTGTCAGCCAACCACATTTAACCATCTATGAGACGTCACTTTTCAAATACAAAACCAAAAAGTCTACACATACCCAGATTTTCCTTTCTCCTTGTTCCATTAGATCTACTGAGGTGGAAATAAGTCATTCATTTCCAAATTATTAAAAAAACAAAGTTCAGAAAATACTAATGTATCAAAATGTGATCCGTGCTGTTAGATCTATATTAGTCAGGAATGGCACCATCTTGGCTGATCTGACCCAGGGAAAGGCTAGACAGGTGTCCTGATCTCCCTCCACGTTCCTCGTGACTCTCTGACTCTCAGTGAGACTCATTTCTGTTTGCACCAGGCTCTTCTCTGCACCTCCAGGTCTGCAAGCCACAGTCTTCCTGCAAATCCAACTGGCTGGAACCCCAGGAGCCCAGAGTCAGAGCTTTGTATGCTGCGGCGATGAGCTGGTCACTCTGACATTGTTCTTGTCAACACCTGGCCTGGAACATTATTTAGGACTGTAATTAACTAGACTAGCTAGCTCTCTCATTCAACTTGCTCTTGATTTATCTGCTGTGACAAAATGCCCTCAGGAGGGTTCATTTTTTATCCCAATGGTCTCTATATATCAATTGTATAGCAGGAGTAAGTACCCCATATGGCTGACTGAGTGCAGCTGTCCTGGGAGAGCAGAGGTTCATGTGCATGGTGGTGTCTCACAGCAGAGACAGGAAGATGTCTGAGTGAGCTGCAACATCTCAGTTGCCCGATTCCTCGCAGCCAGCCCATGAGGTAAGAGTAAGGTGCTATTTATGCTAAAAATTATGACTGCAGAAAGGATTTCAGATTTCAAATGCTCTGAAGTTTTTCAGCATTTGTAAACTCAAGGATATAAATGTAAAATACTTTTAACCTAAGATGAACAGATAAATAGATAGCCAATGATGCTGAGATTGGTACCCTAGCTCTGTGACTTAGAAAATTATGGTCACATTCAGTGCCCGTGACATTTCGTGTTGAATTAGCTCATGGGGAAACACTATTCCTGTCTCAACTGTTTCACAATACCCCGTAGCTTCCTTAAAAATTAAAAATGCCAGCAACATATGTCAAATAAATTCAAAGCCGGCTCTCATTTAGTAGCCTGTAATGTGAACTCTGACTTCAGGCTAGTTTCTGGGACATCTTCACAGAAGGGAAGTCATTGGCTAAGCCCTGTCCATGTATGTTAGTGGATATTACTTATCAGAGATATAGAATCATAGAATAGTTTAGGTTGGAAGGAACCTTAAAGTTCATCTAGTTCCAACGCCTCTGACATGGGCTATGATAAATTACTATTATGCACTATGTTATTCCCTTGTTTTTCCTTTCATGTAAACTAAATTTTAAACAACGTGGTGTAGGAAAAAGCAGGGAAGAAAGGGCAATTGTCATGCCAGGGCAATCGTCTTCTTTGAGAAATCTGATACCTGAATTTAGAGGTGCAAGGGCATGAGAATAACAGCACAAGGATAATAGCAGGAGAACAACGCAGGAAAAAATACTGCCACAGCAGTTTAGGTGAAAGATTACAGGATGAAAGACAGGCTACGCAAATCTGAGGTCCTTAGCATTACAAAGGTTAAGGCATGGTGCGATGTGGGGAACTTGAGGAATGTGATGAGACGGTCATCATTCCTCAAAGAAAGAAAGGCAAGATCAATAGGAAAATAAATAGACCACTCGGCAACTTGACACGGTTTTACAAGCTCCCTTAATTGCTCGGTTTCCTCCCTTTGCATCTTTCAGAGCAATAATGAAACCTGGCTCTATTAGTCAGCGATAAGAAGCCAGCTTGACAACTTCAACTGAGGAATTTAGGTTTGAGCTTAGATCCCCTCCATTGGCAACACACTGTTGTAGAGAAGGGGAATGGAAAGGGGGGAATGAGAAGAGGGGAAATATTAGGTGTATAGCAAATATGCCAACAGCTATGGTTGATGGATGTGGCAGTGTATCCTCTTTGAGGAGATTTGGAACCAGAGTAATTCTGTGCTTTTTTGGGCTTGCTGAGCCTGTGATACTTTTATGACCACCATCTGCTGTCATGCAAAGATGTCTCCCTCCACTAAGTGAGGGTCCCAGCTGCTTGGTCAGACAAGACTTTAACTGTAACTAATGTCAGGCCAGCTCTTGTGAAGCCTCCATCATTTTGACTGTCTGAGGACATACTGAAGAAGGGCAGTATTGCCAGGAGAATTTCTTAACAAGTCAGAGCATCCTTGCTTAACCTGCCCAAGTTTTGTGAAACAAATTTCTCAAGAGAACTCCTTGTCTAGTTGCGTAACTGCAACAGCTCTAATGGGTATGTAAGCCAAAAACCTGGAAAGTTAAATAAGATAGAGTAAAAGAGCTAACAGCCAGAAGTCTGTTTGCGATGCTGCTTTCTTGAGAAAGAACTAGCAGTTGTCAGAGATGTCTAGCATAAAAGGAATATGGTTGAAGGTATGGAGAGTTGTTTCTCTGGAGGATGACGTGCTGCCCTTGGCACAGAATGTGGTGGTCCCTGGTAGCTTGCAGTAGATACTGGTGGGTTTTTCAGCCTCTGGTAATTGAAATGACATTGCTACTACTTCTTTTTTGTAAATATTTTCAAGTTCTAAGAGTTCCTCTACTATAAACTGAATGCAGGCAGTTCTGCTTAAGAATAATAATTTTAAAACTGCAATCAGCTATGCATAAATTGCCTAAAACCATGCTGCTACTCTTGGTTTCATGGTTCAGTACACAAAGTTTGTAAAAAGAAGAGTGGCTTTGCATCAAAACCCCTTGAGAAATGCTAGTCTTCAGTTGCCTATTTGGGAATGACATTAATTACAAAACACCCAGGCATAGTAACCACATAGAAAGCTGTCAGTGACAAATCCATGAAAACTCCTGAGGGCTTTGTCCACGCAACCTGCATGCTTTTGCATCAAGTTGACTAATAAGATGACAAACTGAAAGGTTCTTTTTTTTCCAGCTCCCAAATTCAAACCCAAACGTTGCTGCAAAGCTCAAAACTGTACTCGTGATGGTGCCTCTTCGGGCCACTCGTTCCAGCATGTTTAGCCCTGCGCAGAGACTGCGCAAGCAGGGCTTTAAAGGATAAGATAATTGTGTCTTAGCCAACACACACACAAAATAGCCTGCACTTAAAAAACCACACAGCTTGTTATGCACCCCATCCCAATAAGACACTCAAAGAGTGTGTGTAGGCCAGGCAGGCATTAGTCAGGAAGTGAAGGACTGAACTGCTTTGCTGCATGGCATAGATGCTGTTGCTGAGTTATTATCCTCCAGCATCTTCTTTTTTCTTTTTTTCCTCTAGTATTTTATACCCTTCCATGACAGTGCTTTCCTTCTTCAATCCCTGAGCTACTAATGATCCCGTCTCAGAATACTTACCTGTCTGCAATTTTATCTTCCGTATGTCTGCTTTACAGACCTTTTCACAGCTCTTTCTCAAACTGAGCAATTTCCTCATAAGTCTGAGCCAAGGTTATGCAGCTGGGCCACGTCAGTGTGGGGCTTCCCATTCCTGGCACACCTGGGACAGGTTACAGAGGGGACAGAGAGCAAGACCTACACCACCTCACCTTTCAAATTCCCCACAAGAAAGAGGTCAGTGAAACAAGGAATAGAAACTATAGCATAGACTTTCCTATATGCTGAAATTTCACTTTAGAAAACCTTCTATATGATATTTGAAAAAGCATCTGAGGTAAATCTGTTGAGTTTTTCCTGAACACCCTCAAAAGAGGATAATTTGGTGTTACATATATTACTTCTAGTAATATGATCCTGAAGTACAGGTACAAAGTGATTAAAAAGATAAGGAAGAATCCCTGCATGTGAGTTTGAGCCTCCTTCTGTCTGAATATTATCCGTTCTAGACAAAATGGCCTCTTGTGCCCTCCTGGCTCAGGCTAGACCTTTAAAACGATTATAGTAATGTCTCTTCTGCAGAATTGTTTATGGAATTGAGCAGTATTATAAACTTCATGTAAAATCAGAGTGCAATTTAGGTCAAAAGGGAGCTCTGGATGTCTCTAGTGCACACCCTGCTCAAAAGAGTGTCAGTGTCAAAACTAGATCAAGTTGCTCAGAGCCTTCTCCAGTCCAGTTTTGAAAATCTGCAAAGATGGTGATCGCACAAAATTTCTTGGCAGGATATTCCAGTATTTGACAGTCCTCACCGAGAACAGCGTTTTCCTCATGTTCAGTCAGAATTTTTTTGGCAACCTGTTCTTTGTAGTGCACCAGAGAAGAGCCTGGCCCCGTCTCCTCTGCTACCCATCTTTACATAGTGGAAGATGGTAGTTAAATCCTCACTATGTTTTATTTTTTTCAGGCTAAGTAAGCCCAGGTCCTTTAACTTCATATTTTTGTTGTGTGCTCCAGCTCCTGTCACTTACTCTTCTCTGGACTCTCAAGTTTGTCAACATCTCCCTTGTACTGGGGAGCCCAAACTAGACACACTGCTCCAGAAGTGGTCCCACAGATGATCAGCAAACAGAATAACTTTGCTGAACTTCATGAGGTTCCCATCAGCCTGTTTCTCCAGCCTGTCAAGGCTGCTCTGGATGGCAGCCCTGCCCTCCAGTTTATCAGCCACTCACCCACCCAGCCAGTTTGTAAGTCATAATAGTTTTCATATATTCTGCACTTAACCTGTATTCTTTCCTCAGGTGACATCAGTAGGAGTAGGTAGTACTCTCTAATCACAAGAAAGAAAAAAGCAATCTTGGACCTTGTGGCAAATTTTACAACTGTGCATACACACAACTGTGTATAGGGCCAGATCTCCACTTGTTATGCAATGTCATGAATCCCTCCACTGTCTTTAATTTTTATTTTCCGTTGTTTGTCTTCCTTTTGGAGGCACAAGCAGGAAGTGAGTGAAATCCAAATGTCTTCCAAAACAGCGAGAAATCCATCATTTACTTCAGTAGACCAGCATTCCCTTTGATATGTCAGCTCTTCTGTTACAGAAAGACAAACTTCAGCCGAAAAAATGCAGTGAATGAATACACCAGAATGTTTTATAGTTTACATTGCTAAACATAAGAAAGCATAAAAAGCTTCAGAAATGATATAAAAAACACAAGACCTTTACGATAGAGTAGCTCATTTTGCACTTTATGTTAATTTTGGCTTGTAATTTGTTTAAAAGCCCTGCAGAGAGAAGCATTTATGTTTTGATAAAAATGGTTAGCATATATGTCAGTGCACTTAGATTGTCTTGTTTGCATGGGCAATGAAATTTGAGGTTAATCTCATCTAACCTAAATGACTCTCATATTTTGCCAGAGAGCTGCA
Organism: Alca torda; assembly: GCA_008658365.1. NCBI lineage: Eukaryota > Metazoa > Chordata > Aves > Charadriiformes > Alcidae > Alca > Alca torda. The sequence goes on from CM018076.1 coordinate 142,931,117, forward strand.
GAGCAAGGGATCCCATATCTGTGCAGTGAAGTAGGCACTTACCTCCCAGATATCTTAAAAGGAGCATTATTTCCAGATGCCTTATGTTTATATTGTGTCCTCAGTTCAACTCAAACGTCAGAAAGCAATTAACTGTTTTCATCCCTGCTTCTGGCCGGATGCACAGGCAGTAGCAAGCTGCCTGGTTTTCAGAACATTTCATGTGAAGGGCTAAATTTCCACTTCAGTGCGTGGGATTCATCCCTCTGCCTCCTATTAACATTAATGGTGATCCCTTCACTAAATCCCCTTCAGTACATTGAAAATCTCTTCCTGTTTATAACTCAGGGTCATGTTGCTCTTTCTCCCTGGATTGTGTCCTGAGGGGATTATTTCCATTTTTATGCCCATGCTTTCATACAAAATAGAAGGACATGATTTTAGTATTTCCAGGCAGTATAATTTGCCTTTCATGAGACTCTAGGAGCTTTAAGATGATTAATATGTTGTACTTTTAATTTCCCTCTAAACTTGGTCACACCAAGAAACAGTTCTTCTGGCCCGCAAACAACGGAAGGAATAAAATACATTTCTTTTGTTTTATTGTGAATTGCTTCTACACCTGCTTCTTCAAGACCTGAAATCCCAGTTTGCAGCTCATTTGGACTGATATTTCCCTAGAGTACATTGTAGTTCCTGTGCAGGCCACATGCACAGGTTCTATTTTAATATCCTATTGGGAACGCCAAGGAATTTTAACCCCTGGAAAGCACTCCCAAATGTCATAGCATACAAGTAGTCCTTCTGTGGAAGAGCATTGCTCTGTGTGTGTATAAGGTGTGTTACTGATTCGTCTTTGCAGCTGGAGGTACATAATAGCAATTAAATGGGGAGTTATTTGGGCAGATGAAAGCTGATCTCAACTGTCTCTTCAGGGAGGAGAAAAGTTGCAGCAAGCGATGAAGCGAGAAAGCTGTGCAAACATTAAGGAGTACATGCTTTAAGAAATGACTGAAATGTCTATCATGTCCCTGGAGCAAAATGAAAATGCTGTGTTCAAAGGCCATGTTTATAGCAGTAAATAAAACACGCCCAGGAACAGTCCTGGGCATTGATGTCAATTGGCATTGAGTGGTGTGAATCTCTGCAAAGGCACTGCCGCGCTCTCCCTGAGCAGTTTGACAGCCTGCAGACTGCGCGCGTGTTGGGGATGGTCCCTGCCATGTGCTGACTCCTGAACCGTGCCTGGGAATCCTTTGTCTCACACTGACTGATTTGGGTCAGAACAGCGCCAGGGTCCACCTATTTAACCACGCAGAGGGTTGCGGTGCTTAATTCGCTGCTACAAATGTATGCATACTGTTTGCACATACACAGTTGCTAGTTTAAACTGCTGGCATAAGAAAAGCAGTGAAGACAGGTCATCTTAAGGTTTTATCGGAGGTAGCTGCCAAGGTGCAAACTTCTGCCTCCAGCAGCTGACTCTGTACGTGGTCTTCTGGCAGCACAAGTTAACACTGAAACTATCCCATCCTTGTTGCTGCCCCCGCTACCTAGATTCAATCTGCCACATTCATTTTAAGGTGCGGACAGACCGTATGTTCCTTAGAATTCAATTTCCATTTTAAACACCACTTGGGTGTGCAGGTGCCTTAAACTTCCTGAAAGTCAGCAGAGTTTAGGTCACAAAACACTCAGCAAACTCTTCTGCAAGTGCTGCTCAGTGCCTTTCACAGGCAGCTGGCAGCCGGGGGAGCAGAGCTGCAGCTCAGCCCCAGAGGAACACGCATGGACCCATCCTGCTTCAGGGCAGACTCTTGCGGGGTAGACCCCCAGCTTAGCGGCAGATTTTCATGGCACAATAAGCTTGAGCTTGAGTCAGAAGGAAGAGTCCTGTCAGCTGAATGATTCACACTATCCAGAGGCATCTTAAATACAGTTACCCTGGCTACTGACAATTCACCTTCATTAAATAAGGAGTGATGTAGTCTGTTGCACAGCAAGCATACATTTTTAAATAGTCAAAAAATTCATAATAATAGAAAGTTTTATTGTATTTATGCATGAAATTCATCTCTATGTGTCTTCACTTCAAGATGAATCAAAGGTTCTAGTCTTTCTCCTTCTCCCTACCAGATAAATCCTTGCATTTTGCAAAAAGTGGAGATCACATACAGTTAATTTTAAGTCCCAATTTAAAGCCTAAGAGAGCTGGTAGCAATTTTCATATGTATTTTAATGGCTGCCATATTTCTTTCCATGGGCTTTGAGCCAGACTTCTTAGACAGTGCAAAAGACTGAAGTACAATCCCCTAAGCCCCAGGAAAAACTCACACAGACCTTTCGTTTTTTTGCAAGCCCATGGTGTGCCAAAATCACATTGCTGAGATTCACTGAGTATGTCCCTGCTGGCTATTAAAAGGCACTAGTAATTCTGCAGTTACATTGTTCAGTTATCATTGTCTTCCAGCACTTCAGAGCATAATTGTTTTTTTACCACACATTTCAAAGGATTGGATACCAAGCTTGTTAAAAAAAACTAGGGGGGGCAGGTTTATCACAGCCATATCCTGATAATGGAATGAGTCGCATCCTCAGGGAATGCTGGGAGTTCCTTTTAATTATCTGCACAACCAGGGTCCAGCTGACTGCTCTTTACTCCCTTCACATTTTTCATTCAGATTGTGTTCCTTTGGGGCATACTCATCGCACTCCAATAAATTACATTTGTCAATCTATTACAAGTGATGTTTTAACTCCTGGGTGTCTGTAGCACCTACAGCTGTGTTCAGGGCGCCTGCTGTGGTGCCGAAGATGACACCTGCGATGGTATTCAGGTGATTTGAGTTGAGCTTGAGTTGACAGACCTTGGCCAGCCGCAGTGTCAAGAAGGAAACCAAAGAGTTATATCCAGGCTGTGAGGTCTTATATATGTAACAAGGTCCTTTGCTCTCTGTGTTCCCTGTGTTTGTGTTTTATCCTTACAAAGGATGTAATTTGAACCTCAGGCCTGCTTTTCCTGTGTTTCTTGTGTGGTGTTGAAGTAAAGAAAATAGGAGCATAGATACAGGATAACAAGGAGGTTAGGAAACCTTTGTATTCCAGCTGCTTGTCTTGTTTTAATACATTCTTTATTACTTGGATTTTTAAAACTTTCTTATGATAAAAACAGAAAGTTCATTTTTTCAGGAAGTCAGTCTAGCAATTATAAGGTATCCTTTTTAAAGGACTATACTCACTCGTGAGTACTTTTTGCAGGTAAGCATCGGATGACATTGCTTAGGGACGTAACAAAATCTCCTCTACTGGAGATCTTTAGGAACCTTTGCTAGGAGCATCATAGATTTAGAAAGCCCAACTGTGAGAAGAAACGGGTAGACTGAATGACCTCTTGATGTCCCTTGTAGGTCTGTCTTATATGACTTTTGCATGAGTTAAAGCAAAAAAAAAAAAGAACAACCCATCCCAGATCCTTAAGAAAGATACAGGACTAAAGCCATTCTTTTCTCTTTGATTTAAAAGTCTGTAGAGTGCAAACCTGGAAAAGGACATTGGTTATCCTACAAGCTTTAAGTGCACAAAATGAGCTTTAAGAAAGTTGCCAAAATCAAATACTGGCCTTGGAAGATGGCATGGATATTAAAAAATATGCCACTGTAGATCTGGTTACTTTCTTCCTAATGGCTCTGTTTGCAGTGGCTTGAGGATGCTCAGGGACCATGTCAGATTTCTTAGATTTGTCATCTTCCCTACAGAGAAAATTTCCTACTTCTTTCTCTTCAAATACTGGAGTTCTGACATTAAAATGAGATATAAATCACAATATACAAGACAGATTTTTAAGTCCCTTCCATCTTGCAAGACTAATATAGCTTTCTACAGCATTGACAGTAAAGTATCCACATAAAGACAATGGATTTGGCATCTCACAGAAAAGGGACATTTTCCATTTTTTCAAAGGTATAGTGCAAGGGTCTCCACAGATTGTCAAAGGCATGTCCTTGCATCCATTATGCTTGCTTCAGCTATTTCCAGATTTTTTTAATGACTAAGATTTACTTGCTTTACTTCATTAAAATGCTGGAAATCAGGGCAGCAAGCTCGGAGAAATGTTGCCAGTGCTCACTGCTTGCGCTTCTAACCCTTACTCCGCACGCTCAAGCGAGCTCTGCTTGTTCCCTCTGTTTGTTGTCATTGTTTGTGCTGTGTTTTGGTGGACACCTGGGCCAGGGGGGAAAAAAAAAGAAAAAAGATAGAAGAGAGAGAGGGAAAACAGGTCACAGCTGAATAAAGGAAATGTGTGAAACAATAGCATTTGAAGTAATGGTAAATTACATGCTAATTAAATTTCCCTGTATGTTTTAACTTTATAGCGTAGTATGTATTAACATCTGTCTAGATATATTGTCCCCATGACTATAATAGTGATGATATTACACACATTTAAAAATAGGAATAACTATGAAAAGTTATTTCCGGAAAAGGTATGCTCGTTGGAAGTTTGGAAAATGGTCAATAATTCAGGCTTTATGGCCCCTCAAGGAAAACCTATATAGCATGGGCAGTGACACAATGACATTTCTAGAAGGTCAGATGTTCCTATGGACTGTTTAAATGAGTTCTGGCTCAGCTTTCAAGAGAAAGTCTGGTCTTCAGACTGGAGTGTAATTCATACCTTTGCCTCTTGATTTCTGGCTTTTGACATAAGAACTCGGAGAACTGAAAACTCTCACTAGATTAATAATATATAGCACTAGATTCCCTGGAGCCTCTTCAGGATGCTCATGCCCTTTGAAGAAAGGAAAAATGTTATTAAATAAAAATGAGATTGTTTGTATTTATTTTGGAATGGAAGATACAAGGCAGCAGAGAACCTGACTCCTGATATTTTCTCTGTTAGAGATGAAGAAATAACTCAATCTTGTTTGCAGAAAGTGGAAGGAGCTGAATTCTCTGAAGAACTCACTGAAGCAATTATAAACTTCCAGTGAACAAAAGTGTGCTATACCAATAAGGCAACAATTTATTTCTTTTTTTTTGCTCTTAGGTCATTATGGACAGTTACATAAAGGACAGAAGTGGTGTCACTGGACTGATGATCTATTTTTTTTCATGTACTTCTGGAAGCTAGCATGAGTCATGTTGACACCTTCTCCTTGGGTTATTATTGCATTGACAAATTCTGTGATACATCATGATTTTCAAATGGAGACACATGCTACCTATGGACTCATAGTTCAGAAACTGATTCATTAAAGAATGAGAAAAGCATATTTTCTCAGCATATCTTGTGCAAAACCTGTTACAGAAACTTGTGATAGATGTGATAAAGGTAAGGAGCTTATGCCTCAATTTTATCCTGGACGTACTTGCATAGGCTTGAGAAGATGCACAGTATGTGGTCAGTGTTGACATTTCTGTGCATCTTGCTCCATGCTCAGACAACCTAGTTGTGTCCGATTTGTGATGGTGGGAGATGGTAATATGAACTATCTAACACGGATTTATCAATCAGTTATACTAGGAAGACAGGATTTTCTAAAATCATAAATCAGGTCTTTCAGAAAAAGCCTGAAAGAGTAGGGACTTCCGTGTGGAGGTTAAGTATTTGAAAAGTCTACACTGAATGATTCATTGGTGACTTGTGAAGCAGCAACATTAGGACATCATGGCTGAAGAAGAACTAAACCAGAATGATAAACAAAAAGAACCAAACCCCATGTTTTTGATCATAAATAGGTGCTTAGGCAAAACGTGTGCCTCTCAAAATCCTTATAGTGATGGCAAACTGATTTCATCTTGGTGAATTTTTCCTTATAGAAAGATTCTGGCAGATTCTGACAGATCACGTAGTGTGTCTGCAAGGCACACGAGGAGTCATCATGCAGAAAAATGATTGCGTACTTCAGACCACTTCAAGGAGAAGCTCTTCAGCGCTCTTAGATAGTTTTCCATGGAGGTTAATAATCGATAAAAGGCTGTCAAGAATTAATTACAAATATGGAAATAATGACATTCTGTATTTTAACTTCTCAAGGACATGACATGCTCTATTTCTGTGCCAAAACTCCCTAAACAGTGATGTGACACTTAAATGGAAATATGAGCCTTCTTTGGAGATCTGAACTAGTGTGTAGGCCTTGCTCTGGCCTGTGGCCGCCAAAAGGAAGGATTTTCTCTGAAGACAGCTATAGTTTTGTTAAAACATCTGAAAAATAAATTTTGAACAACTTTTAGCAACTTGGTTTCAGCTAAGTTAAATTAGGCTTCTTTGATTAGAAAACTAAATAGATAATTGTGTTCTTAGGGGAAGAATAGTATTAGTAGCTAAGGCTAAATGCGTATTTTAACTATCCAGTAAAACATATATGACACTTTATACAAAGTTTAAATCTTCTTCCCCGTGGGTGTTTTTCTGCAATGGAGTCTTAATACCTCCTAGCCCCCTCTCATTAAAAAAGCCCTCCATATTCATAGATGTTTGGCTCGACTTTTTACTAAAGAGATTAACCAAGGGAAGACAGACAAAACTCATCTATCCATATCACAACTAATGCTATAAGCTAAGAATTAACAGCTTAAAATTGTTTGGACTGTAAAAGTACATTAAGGCAATTATTATCCAAGCACTGTATCCAGATGAACACTATACTCCAAACTGGATTTAGATGAAATACTTTTGTAGTTTAGAGTGCACTGTGCACCTATATTCATGGTTTTTAAGGAAAGCAGAAGTTTGTCATGCACACAAAAAGTTTTTCTAATGACATTAACATTCTGAGCAGGTTTGAATGTGGCCAAGACACTGAAAACAGCTGCACCAATAGCAGTGTGCAACATAATCTCTGGTTCATTTTTGGTATACATCTATTATTTTCATATTTACAGCTGTAAAAAGCTTTCCTGTGTTTAAATAACTGTTTGATTCTGAATGGCTGAACTTGCCACTTGAGCGAGGTGAGCAGAGGAGGAGTAGCTTTTTTTCTTTTTAAGGTGACAATAATATACTCACTGGTTTGTGAGATATATAATAAATAATATATGTTTAAACTCACTTCACCCATCCCAGTGATGCCAATGAAAATATATTACTGGATCACATTTTTTTATTTGCAGAAAATTCATATAATATTGGACTGAAAGACGTTGCTGTTTTGACCACAAAAGATTAACCCTACCAATTTGCTGCTGCAGTGGGACACCCCCACCCTGTAAATCCCTCCCATTACTTCACTCCTTCCCATGAACCTCAGAAGTGCCACCCCGTACCCCTCTGCCCCTGCAGAGCTAGCGAGACTCCCCAGTGCTGGGTGTGAGTGGGGCACCGTGAGATGGGGAGCAAGTCTTGGGGTCACCCTTACCCCTGGGATAATATAATCTTCACTCTCCTACTGTCTTAGCACTTAGCATCTCCTTCTGCACCTTTCCAAATTCAGTTCGTCTTGTCTAATAATAGCTGTCAAGAAATTTATGTAGTTTATGCATTGCTTAACCAGTACGGCAATAGCATTATATTTCCCCATCTCCTCAAACATCTTAAGACACCATTTCTCTTTATTATATGTAACCTTGCATTGATTGCACATAATTATAGTGTCAGTGACTAGATTTTTAAGAGCTTTGTCCCTGGCTCCCTTCCTACTACAGAGTCTTTTTGTGAGAGATGGAGAGGTGAAACTGTCCTATGTCTTGCAGTAATATTTGTCTTGTCAAATAGAAAGGAATTAAGGAGAACTGCATCTTATAATTTTCCTGGCAAACATACTTATAAAGTTGTGGTGATAAAGTAATAAAAAATCTATTGAAAAAAATGCATCCTAATAGCTTCCAAAAATCTCACAAACACTTTAAAGAAACTTGAATAGTAATTGCAGGGGAAAATGGGGAAAAGAGGATGCAGTAAAAATGGTATAATGATCACTTGCTAATTTTGGTTACTCATCCCACAGGCTAATTGACCCTGCGCATATTCCTCTGTGTTAATCACCATGCATTGTATGTCATAATAGCTAAGAAAACCAGCATTTTCTTATATTGCTATTTTTAGTAGGCTTTACTGGGTAACGTTTGAATTCTTTGATAACCAGTAAAACATCTTTATGTCAGAGGAGTTTTACGTATTTTTTTTTTTCTTGCCTGGTTAATTGTTAATTGTGTGTAGCACAAGGAGAATAATGTCACCTTAACTATTTATATTATGACTTACACTTGTAAGTAGTGTTATGTTTGTCTTCCATGTGAAGATTATCTGAGGTTCTGAGTGAAACAGATGGACAGTGAAAAAAGTATAGCTGTCTTTCAATTAGATTATTTTGCTTTGGTAGTCATGTTTTTTTAATTCAAAACTGTGCAGAATAACTGCAGTTTATTGTGCCCTGTAGACACATTTAAGGATATTTCAACAGACACTGGTGCAAATCTGATATTTAAATCTAACCTCATCTTTAGAATGATATTCTAATTTACTCAAAGTCCACAGTTTCCAGCTGTGTGCAGTTTGTAAGCTGGAGAATGCATTATTGAATCTACATTCAGGAAAAGGTATTCCATGACGGACTTTAAAAAAATGACTGTAGTCCAGTAAAAATAATCCCTTTTGAATGGTGAATCAATATGTGCACAGAATTTTTCCTTTTGTTTCTGTGAACTGAGAAGTCTAGTAAAACTTTAATGAGAATAAAGTGCACATTGCAAAGTTTTTCTAGCCCAGTTTATCTTCTGCAAGACGGATGGAAACCCAGACCTGATCCTGTAGTGGAAGTGATAAACTGAGATACGGAATTAGTGAGATGATACTCAAGGAGAAAGAGGTTTCAGACTATAAACCCTACGGTAATATCTCTCCAACCTCTGGCCAAGCGCTCTGATAGGACTTCCTCCCTCAGATAGGACTTGCTGTGAGGGCTTCTCAACGGACTGAGAGACTCAGTAAGGCAAAATTGTTATCTGGTGAACGCTGAGAAGACACTTCATGAGTTAAGGACTTGGGCTGCAAATTAACCCTTTCTTGAATACAGTGGTTTAGACTGATTGTTACTGGTTTTGAGTTTAGTGATAGTAGTTTTTAGACATATCACTATCTCCCTCTCAAGGTATATCCTGTAGTGTCTGTAGACCTGCTTGTTTAGTTTAGCCTACTCCTACCTTAACAGGGGAGACTCAAATTCCCAGACCAGCTTCTTAACACATGCACACATGCCACATGAGATAGAGGGAATATCCACTCTCTGAGGACTCCCCTTCCCTAACTGAGATGAAACCTAAATGTCTTTGGTATTCATGGAAGAAAGCACCTACTTGTTAACACTTTTCTCAAGAGCTTTTTGTCTAGAGCTCTAGACCAGCTACTCTCTATTATAGTCTTTTTCACATTGAGCTGTTCTGCAAGGTTAATGATTTTAAAAATGATCCCACAAAATACCTGTCTGGAATTCACGTACACTTAGTAGCATTTCAATAAAAACTGAAATAAATGTGCTGGCTTTTTCACAGAAATCACCTAGACTACTTTTTTTTCCACAATTTGTTGAAGAATGAAAGAATAGTCCTGTTATCAGTGGAGACAAAAGACACAGTGGGTCCCCTGCTTTGCACAGAAACTATAGCATTAGTAATTAGTGGTAATGCATGAACAAATACGTATTGATTTTAGAAGTCAGAACGCATAATGGTGCAAAGGTTCCTAACTGGGGAAGTTTTGTATGCTGCGGTGGTTGTGCTAATAACTGTGCATTGGGGAGTTATTATGAATTTTTCCCCTGATCGGTTCTACATGAAGTACGAACACTTTACTTCCTAAAATTAAGCAAAAAGATTCCTCTAATTGTGTTGCTTTTGAAAGAACACTTACGCAATTAAATGGCCAGGGAGAAAAAAAAATCTCAGTAATGGTCCTTGGTAATAAAGGCATGTCTCTACATAAAGTGTTTCTGAAGAAGCATGCTCCAGGCCAGTCAGGGACCAGCTATTACCCGTGGTGTTGCCAAGCAACACTACCTTGCATTCTTAAAATTAAAATGACTCCTCTTCAATTTTGCAGAGCAATGGAGTTGAAATGGAGGGGACACACAAGCCCTTTAAGTGAACAAAGGAGCTGGAACTTTGCAGAGTTACTTATTCTCTGTGTAATTAAATAATGCATAAGCATTCCCGTTCTGTAGCACAAAGATTAAATTATTGTGGCCATCACTGTGATGTGTGAGCAGGTATGCTGTAATGTAGCACACTGGTATTTCTGTACAGATTTATCAATAACAAATTACAAATTCTGTTATTTTGCAATCGACAAATTGTTCTGTGCAAGCACAGTTATCTTTTGTATGCCATACCTCATGCTGGACAGGGATTCAAAGTGGTGATAACAAGTGGCTAACAAAGCAAAGACAAGAACAGCTGATCACCTCTTATCAGTATCATAAGACACCAGCTGCAGTCCAGAGGACATACCCCTCCACAGTTTCACCCAAAGAAATCAACTAATGAAGTCCCTGGATGAGGAACATCAATTCATAAACTAGGGAGAAGTCATTTCATAGCCTGGAAAATAGGAGTGTAAAGAGAAGACCTTCCCACTGCTGCTTGAGGAAGGAGAATGTAGAGCTCTGCAGGGTGAAAGCTTGGACACGGAGCTGAGAGGTGCAACAGAAATATCTCCTAGGGATTCCCAGAAAGGAAGACTACGCTATGTTCTTCTGATGCATTTCTATACTACCTTTCTGTGAGTGAGAGGTACTGGTTTGCAGATTTCCTAGAAAAGGCTACATGACACGTTTATTCCACTAGATCTTGGAGAGACATTTTCTTGGCTTTAGAGGAACACGGATTGTGCAAGAAATTTGGGACATACTTGAGAGACCTGACATTAATGTTTAGATGTAGAAAGTTGATCTCTCATTCATTTCTAGAGGCATGAAATTACAAAGAGATCCTAGAAAACCCCCAAAAGCAGGGATCAGATTAAACTCTGGATTAAGACACTCAGTTCCAGACATGGTAGGTGTCCATATGTGAGACAGACACCTAAAGTCCTGGGATGGAGGCACTACAGATGTACCCTAGTGAGTTATCCATCTCATCCTCCAAGACTCACTCAGATGACAATGTTTTGTCACCTGAACAGATGTTTTTAGGCTTCTCTGTCTTTACTGGTTGGTTCAGTGGCCTAATTATAAGCGATCAAGTGAAGATCTAGATCACCACTGACAATAATGAGAACTTAGACATGTAGCATACGGGCTGATATCTTTGTCATAGACATCTGATGATGTCTGAATCTTAGGCCTAATGCTCCCCACATGGGTGATAATTCAGTTGTCTAAATATCAGTACCTACTCCTGTTCCAGTCCTTTGGAGACATCCATCTGGCTGCAAGGTGCCATTCCTGGAGGGTACAGCCCTACACTCACTCCCCTGCCATTTGCCTCACCCACACATCTTGGACACTGCATTATTTCTAAAATGGTGTTGGATATTTAAAGCACAAGTCTCCATGGCACTTGGTGCTTTGCTCCATGTATACCCTGGTACTCATTCTCTGAGGGTCCAACCAATGCAATTGTAAAGCAAATGGTGGGATTTATCTCATCAAATTTCAGAGGCTCAAAGTGATTGGCAACTGAAACCTCAAAGCAGGTTTCAGTTGCCAACCGTAGCTGTTTAGGGCCATTTCAGACAGCCAGTATTATCTGAGATTTCTGCACAGGCCTGTTAGGTATGATACAGGACCCACAGAAGGACACGTCTGGAAACAAGGTGAGATAATTTCATAGATTTACAATGGTAATAGGCACCTGTGCTCAGGTAGCTGGATCACATCCTAAGTGTTTATATCTAAGCTAGCCACCCCATACTTCTTTTATAGTCTATAGAGGGAAATAGGCCCTCTAGAAGTATGATATGTCTTATCCCAATATAAATATCTGTTCTGCATGGCTCAACAGCAGACGTGCACATTGTTATTGCCCAAAGCAAGACAAGATGAATGTGGCTGGAGTTTCCCACTTAGTTTCATCTTAACTGTGAAGCAAGGATGCCACTAGAAAGTGATGTTGCACCTGCATTCTGTTTTCTGAGGAAATACTGCATAAGAAAAATAAACATACAGAGTGTATTCTTTTAACAATATCAGTACCTGTAGCTTGTTTAAACTAGGTATATTTCCGCATGAAGGTTTTGTAAGTGGTCTTGGCTTATGCAAAGCATAGACTAAGAATCTGCACAGGATGTTTTTGAATGCTGCTCTAGGTTTATTTACTTTGGTAAAGAGAAACAAAGATGTCTGAAGAGGTGATAACATAAGAGTCACCTATGGTTTTCATGGCTTTATAAATATTACTGTTGTGCCAAATATGAACTGGAGAGGTCAATAACCTCCAAAGCAGCGAGCTAATAAAGCTTAATAGTCTAAGATAGAGTGACATTTCTTATGCTGATGTTACTTCATGCTCTCTGATCCACTGTGTTGCTTGCACTGTTGGTAAAGGGGAAAAATATTTCTGATCACATTCATCTAAAGTTTGTTTCTGTGATGATGTTTAAAGCAAGCCTCATTAGTGAGGCATGAGGTGTGAATATTTGTAAAGCAGTGTGTTTTTACACAGTAGATGGCAGGATTTTCAGGTGTGAAAGGATTGTGTTGCCTGAATGTCATAGAATCATAGAATATGTCGAGTTGGAAGGAACCCATAAGGAACATGGAATCCAGCTCCCTGCTCCTCTCAGGACTACCTAAAGCTAAACCATATATCTAGGACCATCATCCAGACACTCCCTGAACTCTGACAGACTTGGTCACTTCCCTGGGGAGCCTGTTCCAGTGACTGACCACCCTAATTTTTCTGTAGATATAGACAAGAGAGCCGTAACTGTATGAGCAGGGGTGACTTTCCACAATAATTTTTCAGTTCTGTCAGTTTTCTTCAGAGCTCTATAGAAATTAATCTGAGGTTAACCCTTTTTCATGTGTGAGGCTAAGCAGAACATTTTTACCCTACCAGAAATTGTTAAAGTATATGAGGGACTTTCATGACCTTCTCTGATTATAAGATGAAGATCATTACCTCATTTTTTTTCCCATACAGCTAACTGAGAGGGAAACTCCAGATACATCCCAATCGGGGCACAGGGTCCTAAAAGGGAAAAATGGTGGGAAAAGAGTGTTAGTGTACCAGACTACCATTACAATGCAGCTAATGTAGGAGATAGTGAAATTAATACTTCTAAGAAAGTTTCCATCTAATAACAACAGAAAAATCTCCTGATTTTTTTTTTTTTTTTTTTTTTGTGCCATGAAAAGATGACTGATGCATAGGATTGATTCTCTTACAATTTATTTGAATTATCTTCACAGTCTGATTTATAAAATGCACCACATCCTTTAAGTTGGGACAGGACCCTGAGTCTTAATTAATGTCACTGCATCTTCCTTAGAAACATCCTGGGGAGGACAGCTCCCTTATATTTTATTTACATGTTCCTGTTTTTTCTCATTGTCCTATCTTGTCTTCATGGCTTTAATGAAACACTTGGGTGCCCAGTAGAGATAATAAAATGCATGACATTTGCAAATGCCAGTTTAATAAACATCTCCAGAGACCCTGTGTATTGTCATTGGCTTGACTGAATATCAGAAGAATGAAAAGCAACTGCTCCTTTCCATTTACATCTTGTGAACAGTTATAACCTATGAACAGTGGATACACTGTTCTGCTGGCTGTCAGGAAATACAGCATACCTAGCTAGACAATCCCCTTCTTTACCATAATTCCTGTTGATTATTCTTACAGAAACATATATTTAAAGTTCACCTGTCTTCTCCAATTACTTCTACCAAGTACTGTAGATTTTTCACTTCGCCTTCATAAATCTTAATTTTAAATGCAGGGATCTTTTTGGCAGTTAAGTTTTTGTTTATTTTCATTAAGAAGAAAATTGCAGTTATCTTCTGTTCCTATGTCTACTTTTCCTTATTTTTTCTTCCGTCTCTCTGACAGCAACAGAGCAAGATTTGTCTTTTCCAGTCTGGGCTGGTCAGGAATAGGCATAAACAGGACAGTCACTTCTGCAGGCTGTAAGAAAGAGACCCAGCTTCTCTGCATGCATTAATGCCAGGAATTTCCATGGCTTCCTTCTGACGGATATACTACAGTGTTGCTGTCAATGTGAACTTGCTGGAAGAGGGATGTGAGATGTAACATAGCTTTTGCAGTTTAACATTCAGGAATGCCTGACAGGTGGTGGAGAAAGAAATGTGAATGAAACACTGGAGAGCAACAAGCATGAAGGAACATGCAGGAACCTGTCATTTGGCACAAGGGAGTAGTAAAAATCATAAGACACAGAACTAATGTTGGAAAGAAAGCAATTAAACTTAGTGAAATAACGCATAACTAAAGTGCCAATAAAAACAGGGATGATCTGAGATATCATTCCCCTTCATGCTATTGTAAAAATATTATTCTAATCAAGCCCCTGACATCCTTTAAAAGCACAAAAGGTAACCATCATTATCCATAATTCACACAGAGAGAAACTGAGCAGAGGGATCATAGAATCATAGAATCGTCTGTGTTGGAAGGGACCTTTCAGATCATTGAGTCCAACCATCAGCCCATCAGCCTAACACTGACAAAACCACCACTAAACCATGTCCCTCAGCACCACATCTACGCATCTTTTAAATACCTCCAGGGACGGTGACTCAACCACTTCCCTGGGCAGCCTGTTCCAATACTTGACAACCCTTTCAGTGAAGAACTTTTTCCTAATATCCATCCTAAACATCCCCATGGCACAACTTGAGGTCATTTCCTCTTGTCCTATTGCTTGTGACTTGGGAGAAGACACAAACACCCAGCTGGCTACAACCTCCTTTCAGGTAGTTGTAGAGTGCGATAAGGTCTCCCCTCAGCCTCCTTTTCTCCAGGCTGAACAACTCCAGCTCCCTCAGCTGCTCCTCATAAGACTTGTACTCTAGATCTCTCACCAGCTTCGTTGCCTGTCTCTGAACACAGTCCAGCACCTCAATGTCTTTCTTGGAGTGAGGGACCCAAAACTGAACACAGTATTTGAGGTGTGGCCTCACTAGTGTCAAGTACAGAGGGACGATCACATCCCTAGTCCTGCTGGCCACACTATTTCTAATACAAGCCAGGATTCTGTTAGCCTTCTTGGCCACCTGGGCACACTGCCGGCGCATATTCAGCTGCCTGTTAACCAGCACCCCCAGGTCCTTTTCCCCCAGGCAGCTTTCCAGCCACTCTTCCCCAAGCTCGTAGCATTGCATAGGGTTGTGACCCAAGTGCAGGACCTGGCACTTGGCCTTGTTGAACCTCATACAACTGGCCTTGGCTCATTGATCCAGCCTGTCCAGATCCCTTTATAAAAACTTCCTACCCTCAAGTAGATCAACACTCCTGCCCAACTTGGTGTTGTCTGCAAACTTACTGAGGGTGCACTCAATCCCCTTGTCCTGATTGTTGATAAAGATGTTAAAGAGAACTGGCCCCTGGGGAACACCACTTGAGACCAGCTGCCAGCTGGATTTAACTGGCCCTGCCATCCAGTCATTTTTTTATCCAGCAAAGTGTACACCTGTTGAGCCATGAGCAGCCCAGTTCTCCAGGACAATGCTTTAGGGAATGGTGTCAAAGGCTTTACTAAAGTTTAGGTAGACATTATCCACAGCCTTTCCCTCATCCACTAAGTGGGTCATCTTGTCATAGAAGGAAATCAGGTTAGTCAAGCAGGACTTGCCTTTCAAGAACCCATGCTGACTGTGCCTGATCACCTGGTTGTACATTCCACATGATGGTGCTCAAGATGATCTGCTCCATAACCTTCCCCGGCACTGAGGTCAGACTGATAGGCCTGCAGTTCCCTGGATCCTCCTTGCAGCCCTTCTTGTGGGTGGGCATTGTATTTGCTAACCCCCAGTCAACCGGGGCCTTCCCGGTTAGACAGGACTGCTGATAAATGTTGGAAAGTGGCTTGGTGAGCACTTTCTCCAGCTTCCGCAGTACCCTTGGGTGAATCCCATCTGGCCCCATAGACTTGTGCAAAACCCATCAGTTCATGGAGAGTAAGTGGAACTGTCTGGAATAGACCAAGTCTAAGCAGACTAATTTACATGTATGTTTTGTAGCATTTTGCAGCATTTCTCTTCAGAAAAGCAAACAGCTTTCTTTTGCCTCTGGAATGAATGTAATGATTATGCTTAGGAGCTGAAAAGCCTGGGTAATTAAATTGCATCCAATTTGAATTATTTCTTATATGACAAGCTGCATCCTACAGAGCTGGGATGAAGAAGCCGCCAGCAAAGCAGGTTTTAACTGCTTTCTTACTTCAAAAGAAGACGAAAAAGTGTGCAGAGGAAGTTTCCCTTAAATTAAAAAAGGCAATGAAATTTGGATGTCCCCTTGGTACCGTTCCAAAAAGATTAGCTTGTGTACAGATAACTCCTCAGGGAACCAGGGTGTGTAGCAAACCAAAGAAGAATCTTGGCTAATAAGAGTAACTATTTGAGGCTTCAAAACAACAAGAGCCTTTGGTGTACGTTTGGTTTGTGGGGAAAGAACTGGGAACCAGTGATACAGATCTTAGAAAGACTGGAAAATATGACAGTGTTTTGTGGAAAACTGGCTGGAAATGCTGCAGCTGCCTACTAGGAGCTGATTATGGCAATGCATCTCTTGGGATCCCAGTGAAGTGTCACTCAACTTCAGGACAATGGTGAATCAGAAGACAACAAAAGATGTTCTACAAAATTGATGAAAATCTCACTGCACTAAAATGGATCTGCATACATGCTCCAGTGCCCACAAGCAAAGCAGAAGGGAGAAAACTGCAAAAGATGAGTAACAATTAAAAGTTCAGCCTCAGTTTTATTTGACTGTCAATGAAGAAGCTGTGCAAGATGTCCTTGTGCGAGGTGGTTGAGGCAGTTCCTCAGCTCAGAAGCTAGGAAAGATTGTGCTCATGTTTATGAAACACATAAACAGCACCTTAATGAAGCACAATATTCTTCAGCTGGGATGAGAGCACAAACAGTTTGTGAATAGTTAGCATCAAGGCAAGGGTAGGAAACATTTCCAAAAGCCATAGGATCTGTTCAGCGCTGACAGTGTTAAAAGCTGTTGATGCAAGCGATGTGCTGGTTTTGACAAAGTCTGTTTAGGACATCACAAATTACAGTCTGTATAATGTATTGATTTGTATTTCTAGCTTCCCCACCAAATCAGATGAACTGTAATTAGGAAGTGGTTTTAGCTGCTCACTGTTCATCTGCTAAGACAACTTAAAATGGTTTTATACTTTGTGTGAAGCTAGTGCATGTGCTATCTCAAGTAGAGATGGACCTGTGCAGAGAAAACCAAGTTGCTTCCATCCCCAGAGGTACTCTGCATTTTGGATTAAGCTTCCAGCTTGTTCAAATTTTTGAAACAAGCAACAGTTTCATTTTAATCATTGTCTGTCACCCCTGAAACATGGCTGTAAAATGAGTTTCAATTACACTGGTGTGAATCTATGGAGCGGCTTAAGGAACTGTATAATTTGATTAGTTTGGGATTTAGGAGAATCACCACATTGACATACTTTCTTACAATTATTTTCTAATTTTTTACTATTTCTCAATGGCTATGTTAAAATAGAAGTATAAGGTCAATTCAAAATTGGTATTCCAGATGAGCAGCTGGCACACAATTCATCATTATGTTGCATCATCCAATTGGTTCATCATGTTTAATACACCCTGTATTGCAGTGCCTTTCAACAGCTGTTTCAAAAGCAAACTATACTTTTCCTTTCTTTGAGTACACAACACTGTGTCCAGAGGAAATTTTGTCTGTGATTCTGCTTCCCTTCCAGTATTCATATTCAAAACAAAACAATTTCTCCAAAGGAGGCAATATGAGATGAGAAGAGCGTGTATCATGACTTCACTATTTTAATATGTTATGAGCTTGTGAGGGAAAAGCTATTGAAATATGCTCCACTAAGACCTAAATATTCAGTTTAAAATTTCAGTAGTGCTGTTATAGCTACACAGTGAACACCTGGAAAGAGAAAGAACTGGGGATGAAAATGAGATGATGCTGTCTTTACTCCTGACTTCCTCAGAAGGGCACAAGACTTTGCCCTTTGTATTTCTGTAGTGGGTAAAAGCTGAAAGAAGGTTTTATATTAATTACTTTGTTCAGGTCAGAATGTGCTTTTCAAGAAAATCTCTAAATTGTCCGTATTTACCTTGATTTAGTTTATATCCTGGAACAATGCAAGAGTGCAAACTGGAATCCTTTCAAGTAGAACTAAAGTAAAAGATGCCCAACTGCTAATTGTTATGTGCCTTCAGCTCAGAGGAACAGTTTAAGCTAGTCTGAAGGAGCCCCTTTCGAAACAGATATAGTGGGGTTATCAAATACTTGGTATCAACTGCCTCTCTACAAGTCCTCTCCTACTGCACTGCGTTGCTTGTTAATGAAGCCATAGTCACAGACCTTGTCAGGGAATGGCCAAGGTTGAGGAAGAAGAAAAATAAGCAACCTCTACGGGCTTCCTAAAGTTCCCTAGGATTTCAAAGTCAGTAATGCACTTGGTAGAAAGAAATTCACCCCTAAAAATTAAAAGCATGAGATATTAAACAACATGAATCTTGTATGTTTGAGGTGGAATGCTGGATAGCTGTTCAGTTCTGCAAGAGTAGAAAGGCATTTTGAGATGACTGAATGGGTTAACATAGGGAGTATGAACTAAAAAGAAAACAAACCAAATAGCTAAAAATAATTTCACAGTCTGGTTATAGCACAAATTGTGCATTTCAATAGGTTATAAGTCTAACATGGCTGAGCATGGCTTCTCCCTGCCAGATGTGACTACTGGTCATCAAGAGGAAATCCCATTAAAAATACTTATTTGCATGGGGAACTGGGTTCCTCAGACAAAATGGAACTGAAGAAAGTTTTGCTCCCACTTTGCTTTTCTCCTCCATTTCACCACACAGTTTTCCTTGTCTCCTTCCAGCCCATTATCACATTCCACCTCCTTTCTGTGCTGTTGCTTCTTTCCATTCCCCTCCCGCTCAGCCCCTCTGCTCACCTCCCATGGTCATCCTAGTTCACTTCCCTGTTCCCTCTCACTCCGTGTTGTATGCTACACCTTCCAATCTACTAAAAAAGCTCTTTGTGGGGAAGATGAAAAGGCTGTAGGTTTAGATGATGCCTTAGGTGATGTTTTAATACTTTGAGACTAGTGTTTGTTGACATATGCAGTTTTCCCAGTCCCCCAGATTAGCACCCCATTCTGCTTAAAGACCAGAGATAAGGTTACTGAACACACACACACACAATGTTCCTATATGCATTTAAGATTCTCTTTACATAGACACACTCTTGCTTTTCACCTTTTTTTTTATTTCTGGAAGACAATTTCATGTATTCAAATATTTTCCCAACCGAAGGCCAGAAATTTGCTTATAACAAAAAAAAAAGTATATTCTTATTTGGTCACTTAGTTGTAGGAGCGGGACTGTAAGACAATGCCCACTACCATAAAAATTATGATATGGTTTTGAAATCTAGCAATGTAGCTAAAGTATTGAGCAAATATAAGTACTTATTCCTTTTTTTTTTTCTTTGCTTGGGGAAATGGGGCAAGTATAATTGAAATAGTTCACTAATTTGAGATGGAAAGAGGGAAATTTCGTAATGAGACATAAGGTTTATCTCTGATCGCCCTGTGTGCATCTTGAAAATCCGTCTTGAGTATGAAGTGACCACAGCTCCTGTTGCCATGTAAATGTGACATGCAGATAGAGCACTTCCTAGCGATATGGCAACACTTCTGTACTGTCTCATATGAAGATTAAAAATAATTTTCTTATGAAAGGGACTTTGATATTTGGATGCTATTTTTATAACTATTCATCAGCTTCTCTTCATCCTGATTACACTTTTTAGTTAATATATACAAAAATTGTTTCCAGGCAAGTACTAATTAAAGCTATCTTTATGGACAAATAGGAGAACAGAAAGAAAAACAGTTTGAGTATAGAGTTTTGCCTTTAACCCTTTTATACACAACTGGGAAGTGGCTTCAGGGATTCATAAGGAAAATCTAATAACAACTCTTTGTAGTGCTTTATTGTCTGAGAAGTATGACTGATAAATATAAACTGATTACAATACCCTAATAATGCAGGTAAATCAGAATTAATATTGCTATTTAAGTTAAGAAGCAACTAAGTCTATAGAAAGTCAGGAGAAGGGTCAAAACTCAAAAAATTCTGGGTTCACACAGTCACCGTGTCCCACTGCACTGAGGTGCCTATGATCTCATCATGTCTTCATCACAAAAAACATGGGTTTAGCTGTTTCAAGCACACATTCTGCTCTTCATCAGGAATGAATGAGGTTGTGAAGCCAGTTGCTAAACCACATAAGTTTATCTATTTTTCTGGCATCAGTGAAATTATAACACAAATCTGAAATACTGAAAATGTTGCCACTGGCTTCATTCAAAACAGGAATGGGTCTAAAATGAGATTTTTGGTGCTGTTCAAAGCAGAAGTTCTGTTTGGTTTAAATAATTTAATGCCTCACTCTTCTGTAGTTCCCTTTCCCATTTTTAGCTTGATTTTGTAAGGAAATGTGGTTTACAAGATTATGGTGTCAATCTGTCTGTGTGTGTTCTAGACAACTCCTAAACTATGGATCAAATTCATTCAAGCTGACAAATGGGAAGAGCTTCCTACTGTTGTGAAAACAGGAACTCAAGTAGAGAATAAAGAAACCTTAGTTTGTTCTCTCATGGGAGAAGGGCTAAAGAAAGCCCTCACCTCCTTTATTTACTCATCAGAGAATCAATATATGCTTTGCTATGTCATTTGTTCACAATTTTACTCCAGTGGTTTTTTTCCACATTACTTGTTTATCCTAGGCCTGTCAGCCCTTGCATGGGTACGCATAAACATGATTCAACACACTATCTTTTTTCGTCAGTGGGCACATCCTTAGATCACACTGCGCTTACTGGGACTTACTCACAGGATACTTGGAATTACGTTGGGGTAAAAAGGATACAGAAAGAAGGGGGCTATTTACCTCTCCTTTGTGCTTCTGAGTGACATGAAATTCAGGCTGGCAATAGTTTTGCTCCAAAGCTACACAGGAGGATGGTGTGTTAGGGCAAGATTTCCAGACTTGCTTTCAACAAGAAAATGTGGGCACTCAAAGTTATTTCAGCAAGGCAGCAGCCACATTTACTCTGTATGTGTGTGACTTCTCGATGCCATGGCAGGATTGCTTTGAACAAATTGTTTTGGACAATCAAATTTCCTTGGAACAGGCCAGTCCAACAAGGCTTGGGCAGCCTGTCGTTTTTTTAGACACGCTGTTATGATTGGCTGTGGATTTGCCCACTGTTGCTTATACTCAGATCAGTAAATAACCCAAAGTGAGCAGATTGTTACTGCAAGTTGACAGAGAACCTTGAAATAAGACACCTGAATTTAAATGCTGTCAGTGTTTCAAGGTTTGTGGGTGTTCACTAGAGACAAAATGGAAATACACATAAAATATAAAACCTCTGCAATTTACCGTTCTTGAGTGAAAAACAATATTTATAATGAAGGGCTTAGCCTTTAATTCAACCATACAGCTAACCCCCAAATCAAGAAAAATCTTAAAAAGGACTTAGCCTTGATCCAGACTATCTGAATTTCATGAAGGCTATGCATGTGTTTAAGGATTTTGTTATAATGGAACAATGGCATGCAATAGGGTTGGGCCAATATTTCTCCAGATCACAAACGCAAGACTCATCTTGGTAAGGTCATGATGTAAAAATGAAAACTCAACCAGTTTTCCTAACCAAATGAGATGGAACTAGAAAGTGGAAACAGAACTCAGCTATATTTAATGTGTCAACATGTTATGAATCTGTGAGAAATGCAAGTACATGCTAGGACTGTGTATGGCCACGTGAAATATGTCATGCATTTTGAATAATTTATTTCATTTAGAAAATCGGATTAAATGGTAGATGATTATGATTTGATTATATTTTTAATTTGATGTATCAAGTATTGCTTTCAATTATTGAAGAGATAAACAATCAGCTGAAAGCCTTTAATATACTCAACACTACTTCTATATCTACCTTTTCTACTTTCCTCTGCTATGGAAAATGAATCTTTTGACTTTTAAAGTAAACTTTAAGATTTCTTTAATTCTTAGCCTTAAGATCACATTCTCTTTCTGCCAAAATTAACTGAAGATATCTACGATTCACTTATTACCATAGGCATCATTTTAATTATTTCTTCCTCAGCCAATAACCATCTCCTTTTTATTTGGGTCCATGTGAACAACTCTTACCAATATCTAAATGCAATCACAAATATGTTTGGGTTGACACAATTATCCTGAGAAATAAAAAATAATCAATACATCTAATTGTGGCGATGGGCATGGGGCTAAATCCTTAGAGATATACAGAACTCTTTAATAATCCCATTTTGTCAATATATTCTTATTCTGAGTTAAATTCACTCTAACTTAGCCAGGGACTCAACACTTGTGAAATCCCTCAGCTCTTCAAAATAGGGCGTTGATGAGACAGAATTCACGTGCAGAGCTTGTATTGGCTCTGTCTACGTAAACATGTCCATCTGGTAGGCTGAAGAGCCTGTGTTACTTTAATGTTTTACTGCTTGGAGTTCACATGGTCATGAGGACAGGTATAGGAACACCCTTATAGTAAGCCATATTATCATTATTTACTAGCCAGACCTTCAAGTAAAACGTCAGATAATGTGATGTGGCCAATGAAAATCACAGCAGGAGAGTTTTGGGATTCCCTTCTCTTTTATCATGTTTCTTCATATAGTCTATCAAATTTTCAGTGGCAAAACAAATAATTTAGATTATTTCAGATGCAAATGCCTGCGTTTGGATGTGTGACTGTAAATTTGGAGGCAGCCTATTTGCATGTTGACAGTTAATCTCATCTTTAAACACTTTAGTGAACTGAGATTTCCGTAGAACTAAATCTGTCAGTATTTCCTGTCCCCTGAATATGTAGCTGTCCTATACATGCCCTGTACTTACTGAATGGGCTGACACTGAATCATGGCAAATGTGTTATGTGGAATTGCACAACACCAATACACAAAACTGGCTTAAATTAGAAAGGTCATTTAATGATAATATTTGACTGAGGTGAGTATGGACTTTTGCGTGGGTACTGATTTAAATATTTGCCTCATTTGCTCTAAAGACTATGAATTGACATATGTTGCTGCTGGTATCTTTTCACTTCCCTTTTGTATATGTTTTTATTTAAGAAAATAATTGCATTATTGTCATGCTCAAAACAGCACCTAAGCAAGAGAGCTCTGATGGCCTGTGGTCTTTGTTAATTGTGTTCACAAGCACTGTGGCCTTCAAAATTTCCTGGACATTTTCCCACATGTCTAAAAATCATACAGGTCAATATCTGTCTATCAGTAAGTGGTTGAGATGGTTGAAACAACTGATTTAGTCCTTTTCAAAGTCATAGATGGCTGTAGGATAAACAGCCTATGAATTAATATGTCAAAGGGAAGACGCAGAACCTAGAAGCACCAATTACCTCATTTCTTTCCTGTAATGTGCCACTTATCTTCAGCTGAATAATAATGAGAATAGTAAAAAAGTAATTTTATTTGCAAGGCACATTAACCTATATTTTTTGCTGGTTTTCTGCAATACAATTTTTTCTCTGAAGTATGGTGATGTGTAGTAGATGCTTTTTTATATCTGAAATTATACATAATTTCATTAGGGTCAGTGAAAGGACTATGGCAATTTGTCCTCTGACACTTCCTATTCTAGTCTCTCCTGACTTTTAAGTATTGCAGCACTGCATAGTTAGCTTGTAAAGAAGACATCCTGTGACCCCTTTTGCTGATGAGTTTGCTTAAATCTAATCCAAAGCTGTAGTGGAAACATGATTCTTAGCTTGGTTGAATATGTGATAATTTGAATAAATCAGCAAGAAGCTGAGCAAATAGCAATGTAAAGTTCATTCTAAGATTAGATTAAATATTTAATGTCAATTATAAGACACATGATTTGGAAAATGTCCTTTTATTAGCTTAAAGCTAAGACTTTAATGTATTTTGTCTCCAGATTGTCCCTACATAAATGATTCTTTAATTCAATAAATTTTTCACATTAGTATGACTGCCTGTCACCAGCCTGAATTCTGTGCCAGTTGGTTTTATTTTCAAATGCACAATTATATTATTGATACCGCTGTAGTAATGAAAAATCAAATGGTCCTTCGTTGTACACAACGCTTAATGGAAACGGATTCTATTCAAGCTGGTGAAAATGCTGAGACCTACAAGGGTGCACAGAGTCTGAAAGCTGAATAGTTTATCATTGCAAGGGAAAGAAGGTTATTACTGTGGGAAATTATAGCTCTCCTTTCATTCTCTCTACTGATCCAGCTCCTATTGAAATCAAAGGAAAGGCTCCTATTGGCCTCAGTGAGAGCAGACTGGAGCTTTGTAATACCTGCGAGTCTCTGAAATAGAATAAAACTTCCTCCCTCGTTACTTTAGAGCTGGCTGATTCCTAAGTGCTGAGTTCTGCTGTCATGTTCCACGCTGTGCAATCCAAAATATCACCAAAGCAATCGTACTAGCTCCTCAAACCTCAGCCTCTCGAGTGAAATTGGTGCTACGGGCAAGAAGCCAGATGGGGATGCAATGGACAGGACAAGATTTATGGTGCTTCTTAAGTGTAATTCAAGACACAGCTATCAAGAACTGGAGGGAGGAGACAGTGAATTGAGGTCAGGCTAAGTAACAAGTTCATGTTTTGTGAAATTGAAGAGAAGAATTGGAATAAAAATAAGAACCAGAGTGGGGATAGATTATTGCTGATGGATAAGGAAAAAAAATGAGATAAATGGTTAGTATGTGTTCATCTTTAACTAGAGAAACTATTCCTTGCCAGTTCCTGTACAGGGGATGCCTGACCATGGTAGTTAATTGGTAAAGGGGAAGATTAAACTATCACTCATGTTAGATACCTCCTGTGCAGATGCCCACATCTGAGCTGGTTGCTCTAGGTTTCCTCTTTTATCAACAAAGAATAATTAGCAGCTGTGGCTTCATCTGACTGAAAACATTCATGTGGTCCCTTATAGATGTTTTATCACAGATTAAATTATTCAAATTCTAACTATAAAGGACAATTAAGATGACTTGCTCAAATACAAACATTAATGCTGAATATGCCTACATACGTTCAGGCAGACAAAATGCCAGTGGGACTACAGTGGACCATAGTGATAAGGTGGAATCACAGTTATTGTATTACCATCACGAATGGTCAGATGGCTATCGTTTCTGCGAATGCTATGAAGTTAAGTGTCCCCTCTAGACCCTTCCTACAGGTGGTCTGAATCATTGCATTCACTTCAGATTATATCTCTCTATCCCCCAGAACAGAGTGGCTGGATTTACTTTACTGTGATATGTTCAAATATGTTTATATATGGATGTGTTCGAGTAAGTGTCCTAATAATATAATAATGCTTCAATAATACTTAAAGAAAACAAAGCCAGCCACTCCTTTTTGGTGGAGAAGGAGATAGACACTGATCCAAAAAAATACTTCCTACTCACCAGCTTGTCCAGCTTGAACGTCACTAAGGAATTACATATGTACCATACAAATATGCGCACACAGAAGGGAGAGCAGGGTAACTCAGCAAATAGTTGGGAACAGGATTTTGTAAGATGACATGACAGACTGCAGTGATCAGAGGCAGGGTTTGCCAGGCGACCGTGCTGACCAGCAGCTTGCTTACATGAAACTGGCCCTTTTTATGCCCCCTCCTCTCCATTTTCTTATGCTTCTGATCCACCTTTATCCCCCTCTGTCCTGGTTTTGTCTGGAATAGGGTTAATTTTCACAAGAAGC
This sequence comes from Alca torda, assembly GCA_008658365.1. Lineage (NCBI taxonomy): Eukaryota > Metazoa > Chordata > Aves > Charadriiformes > Alcidae > Alca > Alca torda. The sequence continues at coordinate 142,957,067 of CM018076.1, forward strand.
TGGGAGGGGACACAGCCAGACCGTTGACCCAAGCTGGCCAAGGGGCTATATCTTATCATGTGGTGTCATGCTCAGTGTGTAGCTGGGGGAGCCGGCCGAGGGGCAGGAATCTCTGCTCGGGAGTGGGCTGGGCATTGCGGGTTCTGGTCAGTGAGTGGTCAAATTATGCATTAATTGTTTTTGTATATTCCTTTATCAGTATTATTGTTGTTGTTTTCCTCTTTCCTTTGCTGTTCTATTAAATCGCCTTTATCTCTACCCATGAGTTTTGCCTTTTTCTTCTGATTCTCCTCCCCATCCCACCGTGGGAGGAGGAGTGAGCGAGCAGCCATGTGGTTCTTTGTTGCTGGGGCTAAACCACAACATCCCCTGTCCTGGTTTCAGCTAGGAAAGAGTTAATTTTCTTTCTAGTGATTGCCCTGAAAGGAATGTCAACAATACATATTGTTTTAGTTGTTGCTAGGCGACATTTATGCTTTTCAAAGACTCTTTGCAGCTTCCCATAGAAGATGAGAAGCAGCATAGACAGAACAATGGAATGGCCAATGGAATACTCAGTACCATAGACAACATGCTCAGTATACAAATGGGGGTTGCCGGGGGGGGGGCACGATTGGCAAGCACTGCTTGGGGTGATGGCAATTCACTGGGTGGTGAGAATAACTTATGTCATTATTATGATTGTTATTATTATTGTTATTTTCCTTTACCATTATTATTTTATTAAACTGTCTTTATCTCAACCCATGCATTTTTTTCCTTTCCCTTTCCCCTCTTTTTTTGCCTCTTCTCCCAACCCTTTCTTGGGGAGAAAGAGGGAGTGAGCAAGTGGCTGCGTCATCCTAGTTGCTGGCAGGGGTTAAACCATGACACTCCCTTTCCTGCCTTTGGCCTTTCTGGAGTTTTGTGTATTCCTACCATTCCTTTAAATAATCCATAATAATATTGCTTTTTCCCCATGAGACCCCTGATAATCTTCTTTCCCCCCTTCTCGGTTACACAGTTCTGGCTGAACTTCTAGGCAATCCCATTTTCTTCAACAGCACTCCCTTGACCCAAAATAAACGTTAGTGTAGATGAACCTTAATTAAAGTTTGGAAAACCAGCCTGGACAAATTGAACCCCTTTATGAACACTTTTTATGAGAATAAATAGAAAGAAGTCTTTTTAGTATAATTTTTTTTCCTACTCTCTTATTTTAAAATTCATTATTTGAGGCAATGGGGCGATTTAATAAACTGGACTCGTAAGAGTAAGAGATGCAAAAGCGGGCCGCTTAGGCTTGAAACTCGACATCTAGCTCCCTCAGGGATGTCTAATGTTGAATCCACTTTTCTCTTCAGTATTTTCTAGCAGGTAATGTAATCATCTGGGGAGTGGCTCAATGCTCTTCTTGCACTGCCTAGAAAACCTGAGCTCCTAAAGTAAGCGAGAGGCTCACAAATTGATTTTTTCAGCTCTCTTTCCCTTTCATGAGGTCTTCTGTGGGTGTAGCCCTTTATGTTTTTATACTGTCGTCCATACTGTTCATATTAAGACAATACATACAGAACCTAGAAAAGAAAACAGAACTCATGAGTCATTACATCTGTTTTCTGACTTTTATATTCATTTTATGAACTTTTGCAGTCTATAATTTGGAAATAATCCCAGAAAATGAATAAATGGATTACTCTGATTGCAGTTTCAATAAAAAAAAAAAAAAAAAGAGAATGCATAGTGTAGTCAATCAGGAAATATTATGGTAATTACTGTAAAGATAACAGCTGTTCATACTCTTTAGATTATTAACACCTTCTACACTCCAGCAGGGAAGCATCCCATGCAACGCTAATCTTCCATGTGCAAACAACTGCTGTTCCTTCACAGGGAAGCAGGTAATACATTCTTCTCTCTGACAGAACAATAGGCAAGCGACAGCAGGCAGAACAGAAGTTTTATGACTTTCAAGATTTTGTTAATGTCATTGGTGCTGCAAACTGTACAATACATATGCTACCAGTAGAAAACAAATGTGTTTCTTATAAAGCAAAAATCACATCCAGCCTTTCATACATAAATAAATTGCTGTATTATGCCAGCTGTTTTATTTTTTTTTCTTTTTGGACTTTTCCCTGTTTTTTTTATTCCTTTATTCAAATAAAAGTGGTGAATACCCAACATTAGTTCTGAATTTGGTTTTGTGAAAAGGTCAATTTTGACTTTATAAATCAAACCTGTAGCCAAATTACTATGATGCTCACTCCTTCTCATTTTCTGGATTATTGAAGTAATCTTCAGCATATTGCTACTTTAAATGTTCTGCTCATTTTATAGACCAGGGAAAAAATTGTTATCATAACGAAAAATCCTTTCCTACCAAGGCAAACTGTCTGTGATCTGGGAAGAGTTGGAACAATGTTTTATCTTTGAAAAATATGACCTGAATAGTAAAAATATCTATTCTAAATCTTTGTAATGTAAGCTTCGAAAATGCAGTCGTAAGAGCGGTAAATCCAAGAAAAATAATACAAGCAAGTTGTAGAATTAGCAGGTTCAAGGGCTCTCTGAGCTGTTAGGCCTAAGGAGAGTTTAATTAAAGTTAATTGAGAAGTTTAGAAGTTGTAAAAACTATCACGAGAAAGAGGGAAAAAAAACCCCAAACCAGAACATCTAGCCCTGAAAGAAATGAGATACTTGTATGATAACGCTGTCTCTTAGGGCTGTGTTATGCTTGTTCTGTGAATGAATCACTTGGCAAGACGGGTGCTCTGTGAGCTTGCTTTGGCAAAGCTGTAGGCAGGTGCCTGTCTTCTTGCTAATAACCAGCCAGATTAAAAGGTTGTCACCCTCAGCATACCCCACTCCTCTTCACCCCTCCCACTAGACAGAATGTACCAAATTTGAGATTTCCCGCATACTTGTTATACAGGCACTTCCCCCTGCTATGATCCTGTCAGGTGCTCTGCATCTGCTGTTCTCCCCTCCCTGCCTCTCTTAGAGCACTGTTCAGGTGCCTGAACTATCCTGGATCATTTTGCCTGAGGTGGGGCATCCCAAGAGCAGCAACTTTATAAGTTCTGAACAGTTCATTTTTCAGTTATTTGCATTGCTCACAAACTTTGCAGCTTCTCTGGTACTTCTGGTCAGCCAACAGCTAAGGAACTTCCTTAATAGGGTGAGTCACTCTGGGTGAATCAGTTCTGCATCACTCTGAAGCATTAAAGTATGTTTTACCTCACTCCAGCTAGGGACTGAGCTCAAGGAACTGCCAAAACCCAAATTACCACCTCTCCTTACCCAGAACCCATGTAGAGAAGGACACCATGATGTGTGCCTACCTCTTTCCTCCTTAGTTAGTCCTCAGGCTTCATTATCTCAGAGAGATCCTAGGTGCAACAGGGTATTTGCTTGTGTGGGTGATGAGCTGTTCCTCAGCCCATCTCAAATGAGAGGCCACCTTACCTCAGTGTTCACGGGAGACCAGGAAGTGTAAAAGGATTTCTTATTTTCTGAGACCTTATTTTCTGAGATGGAGGGGAAAAAAAAGGCTTTGCGCTCTCTGTGGTGCACTCTAGGCGTCAGACATAGACAAGCTGGTAGTAGGCTGCCTTTACCAAGCCAATCTGAGATTCTGGGACACCGAAATCAACCTTAATATAAAGGATATGTATATTTCTCAGCTGATCTGATAGAGATTCCTTTCACTGAATCTTAGGTCCAGTGTAGACACCTGAGCTAGCACCCTGTGGACTCCTTGACAGGCAATGGATGCTTTTAGAGCAAAAGTCGTTTTGGCAAATGAAAGCACTTAATTTAGGATGAGGTGAAGTGTACTACAGAGACATTTCCACAGACAATAAAGGGAGAATAGAGTCATTCACTGATGTGTAGTGTCTGTATTGAATCAAGTTAATACCGATCTTGTATTTAACTTACAGTAAGCCTTGTTCTAATTTAGCTGAATATTAAAATACAGTAGGTGCATCAGCTATTCTATTTTAGCAACCCACTGTACAGCAAGAACATTTTTAATGTAGAAAAACTTTCACAGAGTTGACTTTTTATTAAGTGTTGTCTTAAAATCCCCAGTCCACCCTTTTTTTTTTGAAATTTGAAGTGAAACAAGAAACCTCCTCTGGTTTTAATAAAGCATAGTGCTAAGTTAGGAACCTCTGAAAGGTTTATTTTGTTATAGACTTCTGAAGCTCTGTTAGACAGAGTTTGAAATGAACCCACTCTTAGATGTTTGCTTGGATATTAAAAATCTCCAAAATTTGAGTGGCTTCCTAGCTTCTGTGCCAAGGATTATGTGGTGCTTGATTTTTGAATTTAGCCCTTTCTTAGCAATTACTGTTTTAACTGGAGTGTAAAATTAGGCATCTGCAAAATTTGTATCTATTAATTACAGTACTGAAGAGAAAAAGGGACAGATGAAGAAACCTTCATCTGTAAATATGATATAAACACGTGGCATGTTGATGAAATAATATTTATAGCATAGAAGCCCCAAATAATGTAATTATTTCTACTCATGTTTCACATTTAGGGTGGGTTGCACAGGAAGAATTTTAAATAGAAGATATTTCTGATATGTACGAGGAATGTCTTTAACCTTCACTAAAGCTAGAAGCATATGAGATTGATCTTTTCTATGTACAGGAAAACACTACGGATATGCTACCAATGTCATTCAAGTCATGAAGTTAAAGATTTTCCTCATCATTTAATCTGTGGTGGTTTTTGGCGGGTTTTTTTGGTGAGTATCCAAACACTTTCTAATATATACACACTTTTTTCACTTTTAATGGGGGAAATTGGAACACTTTGCAGGAAAAAAAAGGGCACTTGTAAAAGATTATATTTACGGAAAAGTTATTCTGTGACCTACAACTTCCCTTTTTTGTAACCACTCCATGTAACAAAATGCACTCATCTCCTAAATAAGTGTTCCCATGATCCCCCAAAACAAAGGAAACATCTTAGCCTTCCATCCTTTTTGTGAACTTGTGTTCTAATGAAAACTTTCTTATTGTATTTCATGTTCTGCATGTCAGACGGTGGCTATACCAATAGATTTGCTCTGAAAGATAAAACCATGACAAGAAAGATTGGGGAATAAAGAGTTTGGTGAACTCTGTGTGAATCAACATTTTGTCTGCTTCCTTATACCAGCAGGAGCTGGAAAAAGGCTTCCCAGGTAAGTGAAGGTCGTCACGTATTGTGTTTGTAACTCTGTGTTTTCTTTTACTTTGGATCATCTTGGATTTCCAGTTCATGCATATTTTTCTGATGTATATGCTGGCATTCTGTGATTCCATGAGAAATTGGCTGAATGTCTTGGGAAGCCCGGGATGGTTTCCAATAGTTGTTTATAATTAGGAGCATCTCAAGTGGCGGTGGTTTTTCACATCAGTGGAAAATAGGAAAAATATTTACTTTTAGTACTTATTTAATCATCAGCTCTGCTAAATTGTGGTTCTGGGTATGTTCTTTTTCATTCTGTTTATTGTGCATTGCTCTTTTTTTTTTTTCCTATATTTTTCTCTGCTGCACAAGGATGATGCAGAATTTCCTGAAAAAGGCTGCCACAAGCTAGCTTGAAAATGTCTGTCATAAAACTAATTTCAATATTGTTTGTGATTCCATGGGCTTTGGATCAGCCCTGGAGAAAATGGTCATCTACTTGGAAGACCTGATTACTTCCACAGCCCCGCTGATGCTTTACCTGCTTTGCTGATTCACAGAAGGTGCTAGGTAATCCAGAGCAAGGGATTCATAGTCCTCTGTAGGAATGTCAATTGTCATGTTAGTAGCTTTTACACCTGTATTTTAAACCTGCAGAAGAAACTGATACATCCCTGCAAACTAGCAGGATCCTGGGGGATACCATGTGAAATAACTGTAAAGTTTTGGTGTTTAGCCTCCTGCTTCACAGTTCTCCAGCTAAATTTTACCATACTTCCTTGACAAGGACAAGGGAGGTTGCAGACAGACAGTCATCAGTTTTGGTCAAGGTATGACCTCCTCTAACTCCTTAATCTAACAATGTCCCCTCTGCTTTCTTGTAGGAGATCAGGAACCAGAAAGCCTTTTGTCTTCACTGAAGCCAACTGCAGAAAGCAGAGACATTTGTTGACAGGTTGCATACATACATATATGACATGTGCATTGACTCGTTGTATTCCACCTTCCAGGATAATTTATAGAGGCAGAAAGCTTGTGAAGGACTTTTCCAGACCTTCCCAAAGACCACATCCAGTCTTGATCCTGGGAGTGCTGAACCGTTCTGCAAACCTGGAGGGGAGCCCCTGGCAACGCATTTTGGTATGCAGACCAGATTTGTAAGCAAGTCTGTATAGGTCCATTGAAGGTTGATTAGCTAAATCTCCTCTTCCATACAGAGCAGTCAATTACATGGTCCTTGGCCCAGTCACCTAGGGACTGGTCCCACACAGTCTTCACGTGTCTCACAGGGGGAGCACTGAGGAAACGTTCTGATGACAGATTTAACATCCAAACAGGGGTCTAGGATAAGGCTATTTCTTGACAGTCAGTCAGACGATGCCCCTGTAGCTAAGAATATGAAGGAGCAATTCTCATCTATATCCATGTTAGGACTTAAGGGTCTGGATGGGTGGGCATCTACATGGGTAAAAAGCTGTTTGGGTTATCAATGGCTAATGGGTCATGCCCTGCATGGATGCCTGTGACTAGAACTGCAGAGATATGTCCTGTGACCTGTCAGAAGTGGCAGACGGCATTCTAATCAAGTTTGCAGATGACACCAAGTTGGGGGAACAGTTGCTTTGCTAAAGGGTAGGTCTGCCATCCTGTGGGACCCAGACTGGTTGGAGGAATGTGCCAATAGAAGCCTCATAAAATTCAACAAGGACAAACGCAAAGACCACATCTAGATACTGTGTCCAGTTTGGGCCCCCCAAAATAGGAGAGACATGGACAAATTAGAGGAAGCTTAGTGGAAAGCCCCAAAGGTGATGGGGTTGTCATGCTTGCCCTATGAAGAGAGGCTGGGGGATCCTGTTCAGCCTGGAGGGTGTATGTTTTTGGGGACACCTAACAGCTCCCCCAGTATCTACAAGGGGTCATCAAGGAGACGGAGCCAGGCTTCTCACAGTGGTTCATGGCAGGAGGGCAACAATAGGCACAGGCTGAAAGAAGAGAGGAGAAATGTTTTTCTGAGAGTACAGTCAGGCAGTGGGGTAGGTTGCCCAGAGAGGCTAAGCGGTGTCCATCCTTGTAATTTTTCAAGACCCCGTTGTGCAAAGCCCTGAGCAACCTGGTTTGATCTCATCACTGACTGTGCTTTGGGCAGGATTTTAAACCACCTGATATCCCAAGATCCCTTCCAACCTGAATTTTCCTAGCAGTCCTATGACATTCTTTCCAGACTTCTTTTTAACCAAGATTTCCTAGGCTGCAGCCTTTCCAGATCTTTTAGTAGTGAAACAGTTTGGATTCAGGTTGTTTCTATCATTCTTGTGTCTCCTGTCATTGGATGAGGAAGACAACGTGAGAGTCAAATCACTTGACTGTTAGGATGTACAGCATAGATCTCTACATCTGGGCTACTTATCTAGACTTCCACTGTAACTGACAGAGAGAAAAAGGCATTTTAGGGATGACACTAATCTCGTCTGAAGGCAGATGTCTAAAATAGCTTGTCTGGATCACGCATAAGAATGTTTTTCTCCACTGGCTATATCGGAAATTTAGATGAATAGCTCAGCTGTAGCTGCCTGTAATATAGTTGCCCACAGAGTTAAATGAGTTCATTCTTATCTGAAATGCCTGCAATTACCCACCACCCTTTCTCCCTTCTCTTTACACTGAAAGCTGTATAACAGACTGAAATCAACTAGCCTCTGAGATCCTTTGCATTTGCAGGTGGTGGCTGTGAAGCCCTGTGGGAATAATTCAAGGGTAGCGTGAATCTGTGGGCAAAAATGGCTTTGCCCATTATATAGAAACCATAAATGGCTCAGAAACCATAAATGGTTCAGAAACCATTTAATCTTGACAACACAAATGACAGTTCTCTCATATCTGTCATCATAGTTTGAATCAGGTGGAATTATCCCCTGTTTTATATTTAGTAGATGACAGCTTATTTTTCAAGGCTTAATTCTTCTAGGAGTGGGGGAAAGGAGAAGAAATACTAGGAAACAGGCATTGCAATTAATTATGTACCTTAATCCTACTATCTGAATGATAATCCCTAGTCACTCCTGCTCACAGGAGGATCAGGAACTCTTAGCTGATCATGCCTCATGTTCCTATTTATTAGGTCTGTATACATTTACTCTGAGCACTTTTGGTTTATGAAAAAATCATACGCCAGGGAGCTTGACTGTAGTTACAAAATTTCAGGAGGGGAAGAGGAACACAATTTCATGACTGAGCCTTGAATGATCTCTCAAATCTCCTATACAGGACTACACAAACAAGGCTGCTGGATACCTGAGTCAAGGGAAATTAATCACGCTATCTCCAACTGGCAGTTCCAGTGATTAGTGTGCAGAGACCTTTTATATCTCAAAGCACCAGCACATTAATCTGATCAATTTAGGCAAGTGACATCAGTTATATACAGTCATATTATAGCAGAAGCCTCAACTTTGCAATGATAAGACTGTGTTAATCTGCTGCCTAAGTACAGCAATGGCTTAAAAGAAAGCTCATTTTGACTTTGCTAAAAAAGCATGCAAGTTCCATTTCTAGTTCGAAGCTTTTCATAAATAGATTCAATCCTGTAAGTCAGAGCAAAACATTTAATACTTTTGGTTGTGTTCCCATTAAGGCAATGGCAAAAACACAATTTTGCTCTTTATGTTCCTTTCAGCAAATAATTTATGACTCATGAATTTACTTCTTATTACCTGACATTTTTCTGTCATTTCTTTCCCTCTCCCTGCTGTGTGATTTTCTGTGAATGGTTTGTGGCAGATAATGAAGCCATAGTGTTTGAACTCAGATTCATTTTGGCCAAAGCTGTGTTGAATTTTTCTTCTTTCTAATTGAATGCACATGTGACAGTCAGTATGATGTGTACCTGAGAGAAAAGATCATTGAAGATGTCACCAGGTAAGCAAAGAGTATGGAACAGGTGGAAGTTTAGAGATGATAAGGAGGATCATGGAGAATTTTTGCAATTTAGAACTTTTTCTTTTCTCAGTCTAAGCCATGTCAAAGAAGGAAAATAGCCTAATATCGAGGTTTCTGTCTCAATATTGGTAGAACTTAAGCGTAATTTTTCATCACATTCAATCAAATAATTGTACATGAACATAATAAAAATAGGAGGTATAATTCTGGTTCTGATTCTGTTGATTAGGAAGATTTTTTGTCATTGATTTAAATGAAATTAGGGTTTCACGTGAGGTCTTTAAAACTTGCTAAATGCCATCAAGGGGGTGCACACGCAGCACACATAGGAGGTAAAAATGTCCTATGGGTTTGAATTCCTTGTGCATGTGTGTGTATGTGTGAGAAATTAAGTGTGCTGAGTCTTGTAAATGTCATTTATTTCTGCACACAGTTTTGTGTAGGTAGAAATGGATTCTGAAAGACTATTTGAAACTGTGGTTTATAAAGTTAAGATTGTGGAGCACTGAACAGAGCTGGTTTTGACATTTCAAATGAAAGAAAAAAGCTTTCATGAATTTGTGGAACTGAATTAAAACAATGATGTTGGCAGCTGAAAGGTAATTAAGCCTAAAGAGCAAAATATGTAAAATGCAGTTACTGTGTCAGGTTCCCACGGCTGCACAAAACTGGGATGTGTGTGCAGTTCCCTAAACTGCAAACTTCAAAAGAAATAATTGGCCTTCTGATTACAATGGCGAGTATCTGAGAAAGACACTTACACTTCTGTTTAGATTGAAGGATACTGAAAAGCTCTCTCAGAAATTGTTTCTATCTACTCAGACAAGATGGCATGGATTTGGTGGCTTGAAAATATCTGAAAGGGAAAGCAAGAGAAAAGTTCATTTTTTGAGGAAGTTGCTGCTAGCAGAAAGTTGATTCATGCTAGAATAAAGGTCCTTCCTTCTACATAGTATCTTCTTAACTCAGGGGTATATTAAGGGAGAACATTTGAGATCAAAGCAGGCAAAAAAGGTACCTTTTTCATATTTCATAATACTCTTTTACAAAGTGCTGAGGAACTCCCTTCAGAGCAGGGTGTTCTGAAATTTAGGTGGATTCAAATATCAGCCTGAGAAACTCTGGGTAAAAGTGTCCATTGTGATTAGCTCTGCTTCAGGATGTTCCTAAGCCAGAAATGACTGGGGATGGTGAAAATATTCTTGGAATATATCTATTCTGTTCTTAAAAACTAAAAAAATAAATTATTCTTTCCTTATATTCTTCACTATGTGCTTGATACTGGGCTAGATGGATTCCATGCAGCTCTTCCCATGATACGTTTGTATGTGCTCTGTATGGTTCTCCTTTCTTCTTAGATGGAAAAGATGGACTGTTCTAGATTTTGATGTGTCCTATGGATGTTCATGATATATCTGAAAGTAGGATGCCCTCCATGGGTTTCCCAGAGGATTTGTTTGAGTTTCATGGAAATTCCTGCAGAAAAAGATTGGGCTCTGAGTGGCATGATTTTATCCAGAAGATAATGACAGCTACTGTAGTTCAAAATCATGATTGCAAACTATTTGTTTAGTACACAGTGGCAGAAAGGTCTTCCCTTTATGTTGACCTATGTAAAAGCTGGTGTTTACCACTAACTAGTATTTCTCTGCTCTGTATAAACAGAGCTGTTGATCTTCTGGGGGATAGACCAGCACTGGGGAAGATCACGGGATGAGATGGGAGCTTCAACAATTTGTCCTGCCATTACAACAGTCACTCCTGAATAATGAAATAATTGTCTCTGCTTGCACCAAGCTTCAGACTGCTGGAAGTAACAATAAAGTTGTTGTACTGAAGTAAAAATTGCCTGTCATTCAAATTTGAGATCAAGTTAAACCAAGAATTTTCTTCAGCAAAAAGATCTCTAGTCCTCAGTTTTCATCCCTTCTCTTTTTAAAAGAAGTCCCCAGTGTATTTCTCTCGTAGAACAATGCATCCCTCAAAAGTTTTGTCTGATCTCTGGTTCTGCCAATAGCAGATACCTCTGCAGACATCAGCCATGTCACATAAAATAGTAGTCTGTTCTTTATAACGCAGGGATAAACGTTGCTTCCTATAAGCTAGAGAAAATTAGATTCATCATGGACAGGTGGAAGCACCAAGGATCATAGAAATTCTTGTGCTTTGACCCTACAGATTGTCTTCTTCTGAACTAATGTTCTTTCCCCTTGTAGTTGATGAAGAGGAACAAGTACTTTGTTATCTAGAATAGTAGCATTATTAAGCTACCATTTTAGATAACTATTCAGGATGAGGTTTTTTGGTTGTTTTTTTTTTTTTTTCTTTGACTGTAGGAGAAGCTGAGGGTCACTAGATCCAATATAGACGCTTTAATGTGGTCAGATGAATCCTACCTTGTGAGTCTACTTCTCTCCTGAGAAATTATTTCTGCCTTCCTTTCCACCTGTGACCCAACAAGCAGAATCGCCTAGCTGGTTTGTGAAAGCCATATGGCTTTATGAAGAAACCCAATACAATGATCCAAAAGCTTTGTCTTTTCACCATTCCAAAACAAAGCCATGGAAGTAGAGGAACAACCAAGTCCTTATATGGATGAGCATTATGCCCATTTTAGCAGTTGTAATTCCAACAGTGTTTTTTTTACCAAAACTTGCAGCAGTAGCTGGGAAAATTTGTTCAGATGTTGAAGTCAATAGTATCTGTATCTGTATGTTTTCTGTCAAGGTAAGCAATACTTTTTAATTAACAGTTGTGTGTGTTCTTTTTTGTACTTTTCCCCTAGTAATAACGATTCATTTTTCAAACAAAATTTGTATTTTCAGATAATCAAACTATGCTGTTATCATGTGATTGCAGTACTGTATGTGCACAGAAAAACACAGTAATTATTAGAATTCTCCCTTTCAGGGTGAATAGGAAGATTAATATGGATAGGAAACCCATTAATTTAAATAAATGCTCCCCATAGCCTCCTGATTAATTTAGTCCATAACGCTCTGGACCTCCTGGAGTCAGAAATAAAGGATCAGTGGGTTCTTGGGGTACAAGTGACTTCCATGCCTTTGATTTTATTATTTAGCAAAATCCATTTATTGAAATGTACTGTCTATAAAATATAAAAGTCCATTCAGCACAAGCAGTGCGGGGCTCCCTCCTCCTACCCCATGCCCACCAGGCCAGGGCTCACTATGGAGGACACCTAGAAGCTGTTGGATGTTTCCAAATCCTGCTGTACACATTGACAGCTACTCATGCTGAGAGATAAGAAGAAATTATATTGCCTCTGGATAAACACTTATTTTGTGGAAGCTGGAAAGAATAGATTAAATTAGTGTTTGTGGGCTTAAAGGATCCATTGTTCTACCTGGAACAAAGGCTCTTTGAACATCATCCCCCTAGCAACCATGGCACTCCCAACTCCACAGCGCCCTCTGAAAGGTCCCAGGGTGCATCCCTGGTTTTTCCTGATCTTTTTTATCACTAATCCTGCCAGCAGCATGGCAAAGGGCAGGTTCAACATCCTTTTCAAAACAGACCATTGATACTCTAAAATTAACTACTGAAGCTGCCTCTGCCAAGTGAAAGTAAGGAGTTGAAAGACTGAGGGGGGCAGGATGAGATGGAGTTGAGGCTTTGATCTTCTTTATGCACTCACATCAATTGCACATGGACTGAGAGCACCACAATAACTGCACTGACATATCCTGCTTGCCTACTGCAGAATGCCAGGATACTTTGTGGAACCTGTCTTTTCTGAGAGCACGTCTGCCCAAGCAGTTCCCTGAAAGTTTGAATGAGAGCAATACGCTAGGAGAGAAACAACTACACCCACATCCCTGTCTCCATCCCTGTGAAGACACGCACTGCTTAAGATACCCCCAGTGTCTTAAGAGCCACTGGCAAATACCTGCTTCTTTACAGCATTGGAGAAAGTAGATGATGCTGTTGCCTGCAGTGCATTTATTCCTCTTCAATTCTTCCCACCAGCCTATGAAACCCCACCATGGGCCTCTGCTTTATGCTGTTAAAACCTCAGTATTTACCCCACCACAGTACGCACTGCTCACAAATTCCATTTCCTATAAGATGTTTCTATCATAACTTTTGACAACAGACGACTTTTCAGAGGTAGAGTGAGTAATAATTTGTGCATTTGGGCTTTCAGAACTCCTCACCTAGTTCTTATTAGCCAGCTTCCTCTGTGTCCTCCCAAGCAACTGATACTTTCTCCATCTGGGGACCTCGGTTACTGCTCCTGCTGCACTTGGACTGACTCCTCCTGAGTTGTGCGTAACCTGAGGCAGATTCAGCTGTTGCTGTGACCTCTGCTTGTCCTGCAATAAGTGCTGTTAGGGCTGCCTGCTTCACCTGAAGGAATTCTCTCCAACAAATATTTGTGTGCCTCAGGAAATGGCATAATTCAGTATAGCAGGTAGTAATCTTTCTAGGCGCTAATATTAATCCAGGCCTTGGCATCATGTCAACAAGCTGTGCTGCCTGGAAGCATTTTCTCACTGAGGTGATGTACAGCTAAATGATTGACCATTCTTGGTTATCAATGAAATGCTTCATTTTAGGTCCATTGAAAACTGAAAAGATTTAAATGTTCCAAGCACCATTTTCTTTTTCTTCAGTGTGACTGTTACATAGAAAAAGGAATTATTTGCCCAGCTCTACTGAAGATGGTATTTTTTACTGTTCTTCCGTTATCACCTGAAACAATCAACATTTAGTCACAATTCTAGACTTGTCTGTGGCACCATTTCTGCACAGCTGGGACAAAAATCACCTTCTTAATTCTAAATCTCTGCAAATTGTAAGGGAAGGTTGGAAGACAATAACCAAAGGCCCAAACAAAAATGAACACTGAGAACTGAAGTGCTGGTTCTTTTACTACTATACAAAGGCCTTGTTTTGTGACTAACACATAATAAACATTTATTTGCATGAAGTACATTTTTCTCCCAGAAGATACTATAGAAATGACTGCAAGTATTCAACTGAAACTTATGAAGGGTTGATAACGTGAGGCACAGAAAACGAGATGAAGGTAGAGCCTAAGACGCAACACTTGTCGAGCAGTAAAAGGAGGAGCCAAAAAAGGAGAGCAAAGAGCACTTATCTGCAGGATGCATATTAAGACTTCCTGCTATCTGTACTTTTGGAAAAAAAAAATAAAATTGGAGATACAGCCGTACAGCTGCAGCTCTTCTGTAAGCTGATAAAAACAAAGAAAGAAATAACTTCTTTGAAAAGCGCAGAATGTTCGTCCACTTTGAATACTCAAAAGTCTGAATTCTGAAGTCCTTTTCACAGACAAAGCTGAATTATATATTCTTTTGTCTGAGTCTACAGAAATAAAATCAATTTTTTTAAGTTGTTCATGCATTTGTCAGTACATTGTTGTGTTTGCAGGAATAGGCCTGAAGTCAATTTCCATTGCCAGTTTTACATTTCACACAGCAACAGTGAAGAAAAAAAATACTTCCAAAATAGGAAAATATGTTTATATGAAAAAAGAAATGGGTACAGGGAATCCAAGGCAGGAAAACACCTGAAATTATGTTTATAGTATTTTTGTTAAAATGGACTATAATTTCCAATATATAATTTTCCTTTAAACAGCAGAATATAATAACATATTTTCCTTCTCTAAATAAGATAAGTGAAGTATGTAATAGCATTGTATGAACCAGAGAAGTCTCCAGTGAACCTTCTGCAGTAACATCCAGGTGTCCTTCAGGAATTTCACTAGACAAACATGTGATGTGCAGGGTGGGCTTTTTCAGAGCGTGCTCTGTGAACGTGTGCTGGGAGGATATGATACAAATTGGGCAGTAACTGAAATAGAAGTTCATGTAAAACAGAAATTGTGAAGGGTGACTTGTGTAGTGTAGCATGGACAGCTCAACTCCCAAAGAAAACAGAGCCAGATATGCTCCCTTTGTGATGACTTTAACATTTGACTAAGTCAATTGACACTGAGTTATTATTAGTTATTATTGACATCTACTCACACTGGGATCCCCATCATCATCAGAGTCTCCTTTGCAGAGCTGCTGCTTACTCAGTATTCATTCATCCTACAGCCCAGGTGGAGTACTTCGGAATTGACCTATTGTATTTCACACCATTTTTTTAGTCTTTTTTTTTTTTCTTTCCAGTTTTAATGATCATCGTTGGTCTCAACAAATACCCTAGGCCAATTTTAACTTTTAGAGTTTGGCTCAATACTTCTTGCAGGGATGGGAAATGTTTCTACTATCTTTAGAAAGCATGCAATCAGTCTCTTCACAACCAGTTTATCCCAGAGAAAGTTGACTAATATCAAGATAATTAATCTGCATTAGCAAAATCACTGAGCCTGCTCCACAAATACAGCTTGGAACAATGGTATTATTTCCCCAGAAAAAGTTATTCTGGTGGACTACACATCTCCGAGTCAGTCCCTGTGTTTCCTATTGCTTTTTTTGTATTATATTCTTTGATGATTCATTTAGTTTTTTTCTGATATTTTCTAAATTTGCATTTACAGTCTGAATTTAATTGATTTTACCATTAATAATTCATAAAATGGTAAAGTTATCAATCAATATAACAAGCTAGCAAAATAATGGCAATTAAAATACAATTAATAATTGTTAATATGATTAGGGGTCTGGGTCATATGACTCCACCTGTCTTTGCTTCTACAGTCTGTGTCCTCACCACAGTGGAATGTGGCAGCGCTACCAGGGTGCTTTGATACCTTTCGTCCATGCACATTAGGAAGGAGTTTATGTATAGAGTTTTTGATACAGGTATGTATCTGAATATATTTTTCTTTCTCTACAGCTAGGACATTCATCTTGGCCTCACAGTGTGAAATCTTCAGACATCTCTGGTGAAATTCCAAGGCTCAATGAAATGATCAGCCTAACCTCAAATCATGACCTGAATGTCATGTGAAAGTTTCAAGGAGTGTAATTTCAAGGCAAATGCAATGCTTTTCTACAAAGCTTCTTTCTTTATTTTTTTTAATGTGGAGAAATTAAGCTAACCTTAAAATAACAGGCTATTTTTTAAAGGACTTAAAATTTTAAACCACTTCTATTACTTCTAAACTCTTTGTCTTGGAACTACTGCAGAGTGGAATTTTCTCATGAGAAATTCTACCTCTGTCAAGTGGATTTGATGAAAGTTTTTTTAAATTGAACTTAAAGTTACTGGTGATTAGTGTTCTGAGCAGAAAATCATAAACTTTAGCCAAGAAAAATTCCTACTGTGTTTTCTAATTAATTTTTATGTCACAGTAACATTGCTCGTTATTTCAGATCTACTACTGTGGTTTATATCTTCCTTTAGACGTGCCAAATACTAACACTTCCACTGCTTCTAGTTAGATTTTTTTTTACTGCCTTACATGATAGATGTCACTGAGGAAACAGGAACTCTTTCCTTGCACAGACTATTTAGAGAAATTCTCACATCATATTTTCTATTGAAAAGAAAGAGCCCAGGGTGCAAAGTTTGGGAAAGAGTGAAATAGGCAAAGTCACAATGTAAGCATGTCCAAACTCAAGAAGATCAACCCACTCGCTGTAAACATAACCTTCTCTCATGAAAGATGCATCTTAATCAGTTAATACTATATGAGTCTCAAAGTACACATGGATCTTCTTTCTCTGCAGTGTCCTTCTGGTTTCTTCTTGTGTGATTGATGACTAGATAAGAGTACGACACAATAGGTCCAGGGACTACATTTTCCAGGACAATTATTTTTAGATGCTGAGGAAAGACATCCAGGACTCTGCAGGCAACTGTGTTTCTATTTATAATCAGCATCCCTTTCTTCAGCCAAGCACTCCGGTTTAAAAGCCAAGTGACACTTGATGCTACATAAAGCTTTCCTCACATGATCATTAAAAAATTTAAAAGTCTGCAGAATTTGTGTTTAGAAAAATGATCTAGTTAAATCCCATCTCCATCCAAAGTTAGATTAGACCAGTTCTAAAATATCATCGAGCTGCAGCAACAGGATATTAATCCTTTATAAGCAATTGTCTGTTGTGCCTTTTGTTACCCAGACAATTCCTCCATAGACCAGTGGCTAAAGGGATGTCATATCAGGGCTGCTTTTATCTCCATGCTCATGGGAATTCCCCCCAAGAATCATAGCATCAGAGAATCACAGAATCATAGAATTGTGTAGGTTGGAAGGGACCTTTCACATCGTCAAGTCCAACCATCAACCTAACACTGACAAAAACCGTCAAAGAACCCTTTGCTGTTAGTGCTGGAGGCACCCCCTATATTTCAACGGGATAGCACCAGGAAAATAGCAGGGGAAGAGTCTGATACAATATGTTCATTAGTTTTAAAATGCAAGTTTGCTGTTGACAGAAGCTGTATTTGACACTTAGCAGAGGATTGTATTGTCCTCTGTTTTCTACATTCCTTCAAAGCTAAAGAAGTTTTTATTTTGGTGCTCTTCTTGGCAAACTGCTTTTGAGTCCATCAACTTCCTCTGGAGCCTGTCAAGCACTCCTACCCTTTCATTAATTTTTGTGTTCATGTTCTCTTGAAGAAGGAAGCTTCATATATTTCTGAACAAGCAATAAAAGGTTACTGTTTAATCCCCTGGACCTCTGCAGAACTAATTTACTTTGCTTGCTGCTTTTTCCTTCCCTTACTTCCCCCATTTATAATTACATTAATTACATTCCTCTAAAAATATGTTGTCTCTTTGACATTAATTACTTGGCAGTGAAGATTAATGAACTTTGTAAAATGTTGAGTGTTACAAATTCATAAATGGCTAACAACCTGCATGGGTCACCGGTGTAGTGGTGACTCAAGAAATGACCCCAGAAAAGTTTTTTTAGTAGCCAAGGGAAAAAAACATGAAACCAAACAAAACACTAAAAAAAAAACCACTCCCAAGAAAAATAAGAAGCAGCTTGGTATACAAAATGCTACGCAAAATATCTATGTAGATAAAATTTTCATACTCTGTAGCCATTTTGCACTAGAATAGGTAGCCCCAATGCTTTTTTTTTTACCCTAACAATGTTCAACTTTGTTAAAGTTTTGCTCAGGTTTCTCCCTAGGTTTTGAGTCCTTTTTTTCATATTTCCATTTCTGAACAAAGGAGAAAGTCTACCACAGAGCAGAACAATGATAACATTGTTCTTGCAAATCTGTCAGGGTTTTCACAATTGTTTGACCAGAAATACCTTTTCTGAGACAGAAGACATTAACACTGCTATAACTGGATTACTATTAAGACCGGAGCTGCACAGCAAATAGGTGCAATATTAGGAAAGTTGGAAAAAAGTGCTTCAAACATTAGTGTGACCAAGACTGTTATGTAGTTTCCTCAAACTTATCCTGTGTAGGCTACGTCATCCCTAGTGGGAGGAAGTCTTCTGGTAGGAAACCTAAGAAAACTCTACAGGGGCCATTTTCCTGCATCTGCTTCTCATGTGCCATTGGGGTGCAGAGGAGAAGGTTGGAGGAGCACAAAGAAGAAGAAAGTGGACCCATGGGGAACGGTTTGCAAACACTGTACCTTCCAGAAACCGCACAACAAGGGATTACAGCTCCCTGGAAATGTGACTGCGTTGGGACATGCTGGATGTCCTGGCACTGCAAGCCTGTAGAAGATTAAGTCACACGGCATAGTCTAACACAGGCTGTAGATGACTTAGCTTTTAGCTGGTACTGGAGTAAACAGATGAGGTGTGTCTGAAAGTGGTGACCATCACTGGTCTTCGGTAGTTACCGTGAAATAGCATAGGGAAAGGGTCAACAAAAGCCATTATTTTTATAATATCCTATTCTTTCCTCGCAAAAATTGTGTGTGTGTGACTAAGTTTGGACGGGGGGGGGGAGGAAATCCCATTAGAGTGAACTACAGCCCCTGTAGCAAATGAAGCCAGGTTTTAGAGGTACTAGCAATATATTACATGGAAGTTCCCCAAAGGAAAAAAAAATCCCAGTATGCCATGACTGTCAGGTTAAATATAGGTAGGAAAATTGCGTCATTGCTGTCTCAAATTCCAGGTTGACATATGTACATCACATATGCAACACATATGTGTGTACAAAACCATTTCAGCACTGATTCCAGTTATGGTCACGGTCTCTGTATAGTTAATTTCACCTGAAGTTCTGCAAGTACTGCTGTCTGGAATATGAAGTCAATACAATTATTCCCACCTAACAATTTGAGCATATACTGAGAAGTTCTGCAAGGCACTTTTAAAGAAAAATATGATATATATTTGCAATTCTCTGTAACTTTATCTTGAGACAAGACATATTTTGCAGACATAGATTACCTATGCTATTAAAGCTCTTCTCTTAAATTATATTATGTAGTAAAATTAAATCCAGTTTTGATGACCATTATGTGATCAAAAGAAAAATGTCTGGTGGCCTAGAATTCAGTCGCTTTGTGATTACTAGATTCCTCTGTCAGATGCTTTCAAAATGCATTTCAGTGTTTACTGCTGTACATAGCTACTTCACAGTCTTTTTTTTATCTCAACAATCCCATGTATTAGGGAAGTTCCATTACTCTGAATTTATGGTTTTGGTATGAAGGAAAAGTCACAAGGAAATTGGTGACCAAGCTGGGCAAATCCTGACTTTGGAGTCTCAGACAGATGACCTTAGAACAAAACTGTCTTTTTCTTCCTATAGTCATGTAGAGGGATGTACAGGACCTTATCTCTAAGTGCATGGACATGTACATTGACTTCCAGAGGCTTGCGTTTTATGCTTGCATCTGGCTATGGGCATAAGACTTTCCAGGACTGAAGCCTTAATACACAGTGGACTCCATTCAAACACTAGCTCACTGCATCACTACCCTCCTTAAGGCTCCCATGAAAGATTTTGCCACCTATATCTTCCTGTGTAAGTGCATTTGTTGTGGTTTAATCCCAGCTGGCAAGCAGGACCATGCAGCCCCTCCCCAATGGCATAGGGAGAAGAATCAGAAAAGTAAGGAAAACTCATGGGTTGATATAAAGACAGTTTAAAGCAAAAGTTGCACCCGCAAGTAAAGCAAAACAAGGAGTTCATTCACAGCTTCCCATAGGCAGGCAGGTATTCAGCTGTCCCCTGGAAAACAGGGCCCCATCACACGAAACCGTTACTTGGGAAGACAAATGCCATCACTCTGAATGTCTCCCCCTTCCTTCTCCTTCCCCCAGCTTTACATACTGAGCATGACGTTATGTGGCATCCCTTTAGTCAGTTGGGGTCAGCTGTCCCGGCTGTGTATCCTACCAACTTTTTGTGGCCTCACAGGGTGCTCGCTGGTGAGGTGGTGTGAGGAGCAGAAAAGGCCTTGAATGCTTAGCAACAACTAAAAACTCTAGTGCACTACCAACAGTATTCCCATCCCAAATCCAAAACAAAGCACTATACCAGCTGCCAGCAGAAAGTCAACTCCATCTCAGCTGAAACCATGACAACATTGTAGTTTATTTATATTTCTGCAGTTCTTTCTACTTTTGGGTGACTCATTGTGTGACTGATAGACATTTTTCAAATAAAGTGTTCAGGAAAATTATGCTTGAAGTTAAACATTGTTATGTTGAATTGCATGGCTTGGTTTAGCTGTACAAGTCAAATGCACAAGTGTGATCACTCAAAGTGCAAATGGGTCACTACTTACTATCCCTTTGCTCATCATTAATTCCAAAATAACTCTGGTTCTCTGTTGTGGGAAGGAAAAAAAGGTCTTTGAATGAGCTTGTACACAAACAAATCTCTTATGCCAATAATACACATGTGGTAGCAAGGGCTAACATTAATTATGCATATAAAGTTTTGCAAGATCAGGCCTTAGAACTTTCCTAAGCGTGTAAACCTAGTTTTCCTTAATGGATAGGTGTGCATTTCATCCAGGCTTTCTAAAACGTTGAGTACTTCAATTTGTGAGAGCCAATTTAAGCTACTTCAAAGGAATTCCATTTTACATAGCTTGTACAAGGAATGAGTTTTTGAATATATAAATCAGAGTCAGTTTAGTTGTTTCACACTGGGTACCTAGAAATCTCTTGAATTTTTAAAAAATGTATAGATGTGTTATTTTATTTTTTCCAACTGTTAAGAAGAAAAGGAAAATTACATCCAGTCTGGGAGAACAAAACACAACATACAGGCTTTTTCTTGTATTTTTGTTTCTTCCCTAGATTAAGAATGCTTATAGAGGCAAAGAATTTTCCCAAAAGTAACAAAAGCTTCATGTAGTCTATTTAAAAAAGAAAATTGTCATTTTGACAGAGCTTCCTTCTCCCAGGGTTTCAGTTATGGCTGTCTGGCAAACAACATACTAAACACATTCATCAACAAAACCATCAGTGTGTAGAAAGAACCAACTACATGAAAGACATTGCAATAAATGCAGTCATTGCTTTTACAGGTTAACTCAACTCATTTAAAATTCAAATCCTGCAGCTTAGAAACATGAATTATGACAATTTCTCCAGCTGATGATTTCTCTGATCACACTGGAGCAAAGAAAACAGCGTAGGAAACCAACTTCTGAAACCGTATTTCAAGCATAACTTTAGTCATTTTGGAATAAGAATATTAAAAATGTAAAATGAAACTACTTCAGAAGAAAACATCTTTTTATTTGTTGTCTTGCACTGAAGAATTATTCCTTAAATATGTGTCAGCAAAAAAAAAAAACCCACCCAAACATTTGTTGCTTCATAAATCCTAGAATTACTATGTTACACATCAGCAACAGAAATCGGAAGGGCTTGATTTTTTACTCAAGTCCAATATATTCTTCCATCAACAGTAACTTTACGTAGAAACCCCCATATTTTTAACCTCAGGACTGGTGACACAGTTTAGTCACCCCCGAGCTGAACTGAGTTTTATCTCATCCCAGATATGTTTTCTTAGTAAAGAATAATAACGTACTTAAGAAGTAACGAGAACCTACTGAATACATTTTGGGAAGACAATAGCCTATTTGGGTGTTTCCTTTCAGAGGATTTTGTGTGTTTTATTAATTTATGTCTGGCTGTTTAATAATTGCCATATGTGAATTAAAAACGAGCATGGTAAGTTTAAATTCATGGCAGTACAGAAGGCCAGCAGAGGGTACTCTGTGATACTGAGATTTTTTTCTGAATTTAAAGCCACAGGGGGTTCCCAGGTCACCTATTCTGACCTGTAGTATATCACAGGAGAAGCACCATTTACAGATTGGCCTTCCAGTCACCATTATTTGAATAGTGTGGGTAAATCACTGTTTACATGTACCTTTGCAGAATCCGTGAGGATTCACTTGGCAGGTGCTTTTCCCCAGGTGAGCCCAGGATCTGTCTGAGCAGGTCTGTCTCAGCTTGATAAAGTAGGAGAGTGCATATTATGTACGTGGTGCAGGTGCAGATGGAAGGGGGACAAGTCTGGCAAGACACTGTGCAGCTGGAAGATGTTTCTTAAGTCTTTATAATTGACTGACCCCCTCATACTCTTGTTTTCCTGTATCCCTTGTGATGCAACCCAAGACTTAAAATAAATCAAGTTACATACTAGTACTGTAAAAAAAAGTGATGGGAAGGAGATTTCTGAGATCAAATTAAGCCTGATGCTTATCTGGTATATCCACTATACCCTGCCCAATGCACTATTAATTAAGTAATGAAGAGGGTGAAAATTATATGCTTTGATCAACTTTTTTTTGCAATTACTTTCACTCTTATTGTGTTTATTCAAAGTAATTAACTAGCTGTATAAGGCCACAGAACTGTGTCTTTATGCTCAAATGAACAAATAGAAGCAACAATTGTTTAATTTGGCAACTATTGTGTGGCAATGATGAATGTGGAAACAAAGATGCAAGAAAGAGGCATCAAAATGGAAGCTCCTTTCCATCTGTTTGCCTCTTCATTTAAAAGAGGTTGATATGGGGCACGGCATCAACAAAAGTTAACTAGATTATCATGAATAGGAACAATAGTGCTTCTATTCATTTACGTGAGGGCTGCACCTTTGCTGTTCATGCAACGGGAAGAATATTAGGAGGCCATCCTTGCAGAGTGGGATTCGAGGAGCCTGTGATTTTTGCTGTGTACAAATGCATGAGTCTGGTTACCTGTGCCAGGTTACTCATGCAGCTAAGGCAGAGGGATGGGTAATGAGGAGCTCCTGCACTACTTCAAAGGACACCAATTAGTCTCTACAGACAGTGGGAAGACCTACAGCTCACTGTAGCCTGTACTGACACATGCTGTGTCCAGTTTTTAGCCTGACCCAATCAGTCTTGCTGACATGGATTCTGCGTAACACTATATGACTTCTGTGTCAGAGATAATTTGTGTCTGGTGAGCTTGGAGCAGACATAGGCAGGGAAGCATGTGTCTATCTACACCATCCACATTATATCTATATCATCTATATCTATATCTATATCATCTATATCTATATCTATATATATCTCCGTTCCTCCATAACTATGAAAAAGCATACAGAGGTGTTGCCCTGTTGCAGTAAAATGCAGTCCTAGAGAGTACAGTTGAATGGGAAGGATATACTTGGTACGACTGACTCCACAGGAGCCTCCCCAGGGCCAGGTGCCTCCGTTATTTTCATTAATGCCTTCGGAAAGCAGCTGACAACTAAGGTGTGTACGTGCTGGACTCCACTTCCTAATATCACTTGTTAGCCCTCCTTTACCATCATAGCCCTCTTTGTTCATGACCTTCATGCCTTGCATATTACTTTGGACCTCATCAATCTTAAAGACATGTTGTCCATAAACTGACAAAATAAAACCGCTCTCAAGTATAGATTAAGTTTTAAAAAATCTTCCTGCTATGTAGCCTTAAAGACAAAATTGAAATAACCACAGGGAGGAACTGCCTCTTGCATTCTCATCAGGAATACTCCAAAAATGCTCTTTGGTCTCCTCATGGGCACACTCAGGAGTCCCGTGAGTCCTGTGAGGACCTGGCTCTTGTTTTGGCTGCAAAGGAAGGCTGTCTGGATGAATTTTGCAACAGTTAAAGAGCAGTTCTTCTTCAAGCACAAATTTTACTTTCTCATGTTTTAAGGCTTTAATGTCTTTTACAGTTTCAGTTCCACATGCAAATGTTCATCCAGCTTTTGATTTTTGTCTGGAATTCAAGCTGCATTTTAGAAGTTTAGATGGCATTCCTCTCACTGAGATTTATATATTTTTTTTTTTTCATCAGGACAGATTTGCTTTTCTGGATGATTTGGGAGTGCACAAATGATGGTGGAATTATGGCTGCCTTAAATCATTGACTGAATCAACTCAGCAGTTAGTTGTTACTTCCAAGGTGAGATGTGTACCTCGGTGAGAGGTTATATGTCACTGCCCATTTCAGAAGTCACATATGTTGGTTTGTAATGGCATTGTTCCCCCGTATCTACTGTACCTATGTGTGGTTTTATCCCATAGATAATCTCAGTCCAGTTTCTGGTTGCATGCACACTATGAGGGAGAATTGTGCTGTGCTTTTCTCTAGTGATAAAAGGAAATCCAACGAAAATATTCAGTTAATGTTATGCATCAGCAGTCACATCAGCCTGTTGAAGCTTTGTACATATGAACCAAAATCGTAACAGGGATATTGCCACACACCAGTTTAGTCCACAGCCTGGAAGTGGTGTAAGAGAAGCTTGACTAAATCATCGGTTCTTCACTGACTACAAACACAGGAAGAAGTTATCTCTTCCCTCCCTCCTTCCCCCTTCACCTGCCAAACAAAAGAAATTTAGGCAAAATATGAATAGATGGGCATAAGATAAAGGGGAGAAATGAAAAACATAAGCAAAGAATGACAAAAAAGTTTTTTAGAAAGTGAATTAGCTGAGGAGGGAAAAGCAAGGAAAGCATCAGACTAACTACCGCTCAATAAAAATGGAAAGCAATCAGCAGATTACAGTAAGAAGATCAGAGTTTTCCTTGTCTTTTTGGCGAAAGTCTTCACTGAAAAGATTGATTTTAATCAGATGTCTGGCGTAAAAAAAAAACAAGTTAGAGAACACAGAAATTTACCCTACATCATCTAAGTGACTGAAGGGCTTTGAAAACTGCAGGTAGTTACTTTTGAAAATCCGAAGGAGCCGAGTTAAGCTCCCAGAAGACTGGAAAAAGACAAAAAATATGCCTCTCTTTTTAAAAGGGAAAGTCATCATCCTCCCCAACCAAGGAATTCTGAGCTCAGATACTTGCAATTTCCATAAAGAAATTGAAATATAATGAAGTAAACCTTGTGTAAACACACAGAAGATAACAGAAAGAAAACTTTCAGCAAATATATTTTTTCAAACATATCTCAAACTAATCTAATGGAACTCAGTAGCAAGCTCTATATTACAAAGGCTCTTCTAGCTATCTCATTTAATATTGTTGAACACAAACTAGGAAAATATACAACAACTCTTAGGTGGATGGACTGATGTTGGAAAACTTCTTGGAGAATAATTATTGAATGTTCGTTGCCAGGTGGGAAGGAATCTCCTCTCAGCCACGTTCTTCAGTATCCTCCTGAGTGGCGTGGGTGGTGAGGGACTGCACTGACCAGGAAGGGCAGTGGGAGGGCAGGATCCGAACTCCAGCTACTCAAGGCCCATTGAAGAAATGGTGCAACTCAAACAGGGCACGTTTCCTCGAGAGCAAGAACCAAGTGTGACCTGCAGGTTCCACAAATACAGGGTAGAGAACAAGTGGCCGGACAGCAGGTCTGTGAATGGCACGGGGATTACAGTGGCACACAAGGCAAGCAAGCAGTAATGTTGTGCCACTGTGATAAAACGTGTCCTTGGATGTATAAACAGGGCTATTATGTGCGAGGGACATGAAATAATTCTTCTTATTTGATCCTGGTAATATGTGAGTGGACCTGTGAGCAGTGTTTATTACCTCATTTCAATAAAATATGCATAGCTGGAGAGAAGTGCATGGCAAGCAGGATTTAGAAAGCACTTTGAGTGAGGAAAAGCTAAAGGAAGGCTTGGCGTTCTTTGGTTTAGAAAACAAATAACTTAAGGCAGACATGAGATCACATTTCAAAAAATTAGCTGTGAAGACAAAGGGAATAAGGTCTTTCCCATATTTTCTGTGGAAAGGACAAAAAGTCATAAGTCTTAAAACATCTGTCAAGACTGGTATAAGTATAGCTGAACCTGCCTTGGGGAGGGAGAGGAAATGGGTGATCTAAGTGCTTTCCAGTACCATGCTTTGTGAACTATAACTCTGTTTCTATATCTATATTAAGGAAGGTCAAGATTTTAATTTATTATCGGTGGTGCAATTTTTAAGTCCCTTTATTTAAAAGCAGGATTTTTCAAGTATAAATAATTGGCAGCATGCATACTCAGCTGACTTAGAGAATAAGTATATAAATTGAGTAAGTCATCATTCCCCCATCCGATCTCAGCTGGACATAACCAGAATCAATGCAAGAACCTGAGTCAGATCTTTAGAAAGGCTTCAATTATTTCGGATTGATCTCATCTTAAGGTGCTACAGTCACACTGTGATTAATGGCTCTCTAATCATGGTACAGTTTTTCAGTAGAGCTGTCACAGACAGTCCATTTCTAAAGAGAGCCTTTGGCCTTTATTCTAGAGAACAAACGGGCAGTGCTGACCGAAGAAAGAAATTAGTTATAACTGTTAACATTTCCACACATATTTGCCCATCAAATCTTTCCACTGAAACAGGTCAGTGTTACCACCCACTTCAGGTGTTCATGCCTGGAGTCTTACCCCCACACACCACATCATGTCTTGCTGAAGAAGTCTCAGCTTGAGAGAATCTCTGTGTTGTCTGAGTCAATATGGGAACTTGAATCCACAATGCTTATATGTTTGGGTATTGAATATTAGAAATGGGGTTTTTTCAGGGTCTCTTGCTGGAGCATCGCACTTTGCACCAGGAATTCAACCTTCACTTGGACAGAAAGAGATGAGGGCATTCGTAATCTCACTGCTCTGTGCACTCACAGGGATGTTAAAGTCCCTCCATGAAAGTTTTTGAACTTAATTGTATGTATCTACTAATCTACCAAGATAGATGTTTATTTTGCCTCTCGGCCATTTGCTTACACAAATACGGTGCTGTCCTTCTGCCTGTGGGTGAAATATCCCCGACTGAGGCATGCTCTGGCCATTCCCACAGAAAGTTCATCCCTGTGGCAGCACAGGTGAAGGAAGGCTTAATAACATTTGCAAAATATTCAGGAGCTGTGACTGTGTTTGTCTTTCACAAAACTCACATATTAAACTGTTGTCCATTGTCTGCCTTCTGGCAGCTCTGTGCACACCACATAGCAGCAACTGAAGAATTTGATGTGTAGGATAACTGTCAAGTGATGCTTTGAGATGATCAGTGATGCTTTAAACAGCTAATGGCTTGTTCTGCTGGTGAAGCAGGGAATTTGAATCTTTGGGCATTCCTGGTGTCTCTGAAATCACTTGTACATCACTAAGGTGGCAGGCTCCGGGCTTTGCATCTCCACATAAAATAACAGAATAATTTGTGTTGGAAGGGACGTTTAAAGATCATCTAATCCAACCCCCCTGCCATGGGCAGGGACATCTTTCACTAGATCAGGTTGCTCAAAGCCCTGTCCAACCTGACCTTGAACACTTCCAATGATGGAGCATCCACAACTTCTCTGGGCAACCTGCTCCAATGTCTCACCACCCTCATCATAAAAATTCTTCCTTCTGTCCAGTCGAAATCTATGCTCTTTCATTTGCTCATGTCCAATTTTTCAACCACCAGTATCCCCAAGACTTCTCCACAGAGCTGCTCTCAGTCCATTCATCCCTTGGTCTGTATTGATACTGGGGATTGCCCCGACCCAGGTTCAGGACCTTGCAGTTGGTCTTGTTGAACTTCATGATGTTCCCACCTCATGCATCCCCTGGAGGACTCAGGCTTGGCTTGTTCAGTAGCAGTGTTATTGGTGGCTGTTCCACCTGTGCTTCCTCCAGGTATGCCAGTTAGTGGGAGAAGCAAAGGGGAAAAAAAAAAAAAAAAAAAGCAGCATGTGTGCTATTTGTTTACAGCTTCTAAAACATACAAGAAAGCCTAAGATAGAAATGGGATTTAACCTATGTCTTTGTTCTTTCCGTTTTGAGTTAGCTTAAGCGGGGTTTATCTGCTGAACTCTTAGCTTCTGAAAATATAACTAGCTCTCTAGGCTCACTTTATTGTAAAAAAGAGAGAGAAAGGATATCTCAAGAGGGAAATTTTTCTTATTTATTTTAGATGCCTGTCCTGAGTTGCAATGATTCTCTCTGGGAAGTTATCCGCAGGTTAATATTGTGGAACCCCAGATGACTGACTTTTGACTGAAGTGCTTGAGTTGCACACATAGCACCTGTTCATTTACACCTTTTTGTCCTTTTTTAATCACAGTCTTGGTGTGACTTTTCCCCACCTTTTTATTTTCTTCTGGTGATTTATTATGTCTGCTATCCTAAGGGTCTCCCAAGATCTGCATTATCCCAAAATATCAGTTGGGTAAGTGCTGCGTGATAGTAGAAGTAGCACTCCAGATGAGTCATATTTGACATACATCAAAATTATGCAGAAACATATAACTAAATTATGACTAATACAGGAATGACACACTGTCAGACAACTCAGGCAAACATAAGTCACTACCTATAAATGGAGGTGCTGGAATCAGCTGAAAAGCAGTTAACTCTTTCAACCTGGAACAAGGCAACCTGTGTTTATTGATCTCTCTCTTTGTGCACGTAAGGGGAGAGACTGATCTGAAAAATCTAAGCTGTTCTGTGAATGGCCTGTACTCAGCAGTTTTCAAGGCAGTAAAATCCATCTTGGTCTTTTACATCAAACTTGGTGGGTGTGACTGGCCTGGGGGTAGACGCAGGAGAAGCGCGAGCTCTTGGCCTGCGAGTACTGCAGGTACCTGCCTGCCGCGTGGGCTCAGCTGCTCTGAGGTGCCCAAGGTCCCCTGGTCCCTGCCAAACAGGGAGACATTCTCAAGCTTTAACGTGGAGCTGCAGTGAGGCAGCACCACAGGGTATATGGCTGGACAAATAAATTCTTATGGGTCCTGCAAGGATTGTGGCCATGGCGCTGTGGCACTGTGCTAATTAGCCTCATTTGAGTTAATTAACAGACTTGTAAACTGAACTCAGTCAAGTGCTGCTTTTGCCTCCAGTTCTGGAAGAAGCTCATTAAGAGCCTATTCTGGGGTCTCTGCACCAAGGACTATTACACCTCCCAGCAGCATCCTTCAAAAGGCAGCAACCGAGTGCCAGTCTCTAACTTCCTTCAGTGCCACCAGAGCAATCCAGACTCAGGAAGCGTGGTCCTGCAAAGCCATGTTGTCACAGGCAGGGCTGCCAAGAGGGTCAAGTGCCGGGAGACAGGCCGGGGAGCGTGGCGGTGCCAGCGAGCGCTGTCAGTCCAGGGACAGCACGAGCATCGGCGCGGTGACCGAGGAGCCGCCTGTGGCGCGGGCTGTCCCCAGCAGCGGGCTGGCAAGCAGCGGGCATTACCGCAGACAAGAGCTGCGGCTCTGCTGCTCTCTCTTACGCGGTGTGTTGATCTTGCTCAGCTCCAAAGGAAGCAGGTTTAGCAGCAGCAACTGGAGTTCTACTCTTATCTCGACGGTTTTTTTCCCCCCCAAAAAGTGAGGAATTAATCTTTTCAAATACAGTCTAAAATATAGTCATACAAGAGGTTTTCTTATAAAACTTTTCAATGAAAAAGAAAAGGATTAAGGATATCATTAAAGTAAAAGACTTCCTTAATACCTTATATCAACACAGCCTTAACCGTTTTCATTTTCTTCCTTTCCTGCATTATTAATAGGATTTTTCAAGATTTTTATTGGTAGTCGTTGCTGTGGAATGAAGCAGACCGAAACCACTGTTCAAAATCCTGCACCTTTTTTACCTGTTTGCTGCGGTATCTAGCTCTTGTGTTAATTTTTGTGGCTCTTGTCCCATCGCTTCTGTTGGAAATAGAACAGTTTAACAGCACTTGCAAATCCTGGAGCTGAACCTGCAGCTCTCAAGGCACACTGTGGCCAAACGCAAGGCTGTTCACTGCAGCCATGGACAGAGCAGCACCAGGAGGAGGAGGATTTTCCCAGTGTTATTCACCAGATCAGTTACAGAAACAAAGACAGACTTTCACCGTTCTCCTAGGCCAGTTCAGAGCCACTAAAAGATGACATTTGAAGCGCTCTGGACTAGATTTTTTTGAGGTGACTCTCTGAAGAGTTTCTGAGTTTCTGGTCAAAACATGAGGGAGGACAACTGTGAGTCCAATTTTGTGAAATCACAGAGCATTCAAACAGGCATTTGAATTTTCAGTTTGACAAGTATCAGTCAGGTTATTTCAGTTGTCATGAAACTTTGCCATGTCGTAGCCAAACAAAGTGCCACCATGGTGCATGTGACCTCTGAAATTTAGGCTTGCTCTTTTTTCTTTTTTTCTTTTTTTTTTTTTTTTTTTACATAAGGTAATTATGAAGCTTCTTTGGCTGGTAATTTTCTCCTTTATTTTTTGAAAATCAATGTTCATACCACCTCTCAGGGGGCACGTTTTCACAGGGCAAGGACAGATGATGTTTTTAATGGGTTCTGTGCAGCAAGTGTGGCAGAGCTTATTATTATTCTCTCATAGGGTGCATCGAAAAGTAACACTTAATAAAAAGGACCACAGGAAGCCAACATCAAGTGGTATCTTTTATTAAATACGAAGCACCTGTGGCTTACACAATTTGGGAAAAATGAAACTCAGTCCTGTCTTTTGTCTATTTCTTTAAATCCATCAGGGAAGAAATTATAAAGCTGCTTAGGGTCTGTAATACAGATAGACATTCGGATCCACCATGGGCACTTGAGCATTGCAGTGCAGGACATTGCAGCATCTAAGGTGCCAGCCTTCCTAGAAGCAGTCATCCAGCTGGGGGTGTCCAGGATTCATATGTAAAACAGGGAGATTGAATGTACCTGGATAAAACAGCCCTATTTGGGACTGCAGGCACTTCCTGTGGGAGCTCCAGGCATCTTTTAAAATGGAATCCACAGTTCTGCTGGCCTCTGACACATAAGCGAAGGCTTTTTAAAATAAAAAATATTAAGTGTCGTTCCAGCTCCAGACACATAAAAATGTAGGTGAACCTGCAATGTCCGCCCTGTGAACAAGATCTTTAATCTGCATGGTGGGAATACAAGTAATGCAAATGGAGATCTGTTCGGTTCAGCAAACGTGACTTTAACTTCAGTGAGGTGAACAGGTCTCTCTATTTCAATGAAGTGTGATTTACTTCAAAGGTGAAATCAGTTGCTCACTTGTAGATGTCCAGTGCCATTTGGGCAGCTCTGAGGCATCCTGCCTGATCTCCAGATGCCCTTCCAGGATGTGTGTGACACTAATCAATCCTGTGTGATACCTGCCTGTGCCTTGCAGCTGTCTCCAGAGCACCTCTGATGGCACAAAACGTGGGCAAATGACTCAAGTTCTCTGTCATAGGAGCTCAGTCAGGGTATAAATCAGTTGCCTAGTGCTAGATAGTCACTTAGCATCTTTTTAGGAATGATGGGAAATCCCTCTGGGCCTCCAAATGTTGTCCGAAAGGCTTCAGTCCTTTGTCACGTCCGCTACACGCACACAGATATCTCAGATGCTCTAAGGCATATCATATGGCACAAGGATTTTATGTTTTAGCAGCTGAACTCTGATTCAGGTTTATATGCTGTAGGCTGATGTGGCTGAAACCTAAATCTAGCGGTCTGAATTTAAATCTGAATCTCTCTTTCAGCCTTTTTTTTTTTTTTTTCTGCAAAAGCTGGCTGACAGGAGCACCAGTGGTGATCTCTTCTGAATGGACTGTGCAATTTCCTGCTCCCCCATGACATCTGCTCGGCTTCTCTCTCTGCTCCTCCCAATGCAGGTTATTGCTCGGGAAGACAATTCTTTTTTCCATTTTGAAGAGCTGGAGTGCTGTTTTCTCTGTTCCCCTGTTCTCCATGCTCTGCAGATGCAGAGAGTTAACTGCAGGCTGCAGTAAGCAGCAAGTAATAGTTTCCATTGTTTTAGAGCCTGGATAGGTTATACATTGCAGTAAAATATGTGCTGAGACTTCACATGGGAGGCAGTAGTTGGTAGCTTGGGTTTTCCTCTCTGTTGAGGTACCAGGACAGCTGGGAGCAGAGGGACCAGCTGGCTCTGCCGCTCTTTTCTATTATTGAAGGAAATTCTCTGCTGTAACGGTGATGTGCTCCGTTGAACATGTGGCTTGGTGGACTTCCACCTCTCCCAGTCAACCCTCCAAAAGAGACCAGAAGGGTAACTTCAGTGCTTGGAACTGCTGTTTCAGTGTCTTTGTGGACTAGGCTGGAAAAAAAAGGGTCTTTGAAAGCATTTGGGGCACATTTCAAAACTTAATTTTCAAAATGAAGGCTAGGCTGCAATGTAATCAGGTGAGCCCAGGGGTGAAGTATGCAACTGAGAGGTATTAGAAACTGCACTGTTTCAGTTGATTGCAAGACAAATCAGGACATTTTAGCAATTCATAACTGTCTTCAGGATTTTCAGACATTTTGTAAAGAGAAAAACTTCTGCTTGGAACCACTAGCTCAGTGAGCCTGAAATACTTCATTCAAAGCATCTCGGATTCAGCACGGTTCCTCTGGAGCCAAACCAGGTTTGTGCCTATCCCAGAGATATAGATCCTGGGATCATCAAAGTCAGCATCTTGGCATCCCACCAACAGATCTGCTATGGGCAGGATAATACTGAAACCCCCTGCAACTGCTCTCATAAATCAATGTTACAGCTATTTTTAGTCAAACTGACAAGAATGTCATTTTCACAGAACAGTTGCAGGCTCTGGGGAATTTCTCCTTCATAGGAGATTTTTAAAAGAGTTGGTTTTAATCTGATTTGAATTAAGATCATATGTCAAAACTTCCTTGTGCACTGAAACTTCTGTTTTATTGTCCATTCTGAGACAGGAAATCATACTGGAAAAGGGCAGTCTGAGTACAACTGAAATGAATGATATGTTTGCTTTTACCAAGCCACGTCTGCAGTTACCAAGCGCTTAGAACAAATATGCATACACTCATTGATATTGGATCATCCCGTTCATCTTATTAAATCACCCAGAGTCAGCTGAAGGTATATGAAAGGAATTGGTTCAGTCTCAGTGGCTCATCTAAAACCATGTATTGAAGAAAAAGTGACTGAATATGCTTTTCGTGAATTTTATTAAAAGTAATAAATAAGCAGGAATCAATTTAAAGAGGACACAATAGTTAAGCCTTATACAAATACTTCCCAGTCAGTTAGGACTTAATCAGTGCAAATATCAAATTACAGTCAAAATAAAATCATGTAAAAATTTAGCAGCACCACTAGCAGTAAATCCTCAGATTAGTCAAAACCATCAAATGAACACTGCAAATAATCACTCCCAAATCCAAAATGAAGAAGTTCAGGGAGGTACCCACTCATTCAGTTCCAAAACACGATCGAGTACAGCCGTGGCATAAATCTTTAGCTGGGTAAATATTTTAGCATAAAAAGCAAATGAGCATAAATCTACATTACAATCTCAGAAGCCAATTAATGTTTTCTTCTTGGAAGTTCGTCATCAAGTACAGATGCTAATCAGCATGCTCTTTCTCTCCTCTCTCCCAGGGAATATAAATGTTACAAGGTATTTTGATAAGCACATATTTCAGTAGTTTTTTCACTGATCCACCACTGACAAAACCCTAGGAAAACCACAATGTTTGATTGGAAGAGAAGGCATTCTGGTTTACTACGGAAATATTCTCCAGTGCTTTCCTATGTGGCTCCAAGGATTCCAAAGAATTCCCCAAAAAGCAGAGTTAAATAATTAATGTAAAAAAATAATATAAAAAGGTATAACATTAATATAAAAAGATATTCAAACATTTCAGCTTTTGTAGTCTTTGGCCCTACTTGCTATGGGGAACTGCCATTGCAGTTAGACATATTTCTGATCATTTTCTGGACTGAAAAACATGTCTTTAGATTGCTTTTGTCTGTATTTCAGGCTGAAGAGTCAGTACTGTGATTTCTATCTATTTTGGGAGGGAAGGTTGCAAAGTGATAGTTCATGCCTGGAAAGGTGCATCAGGGCCCACAGGATGTCTGTGGTGTGATTCATCACACCGTAGGCCCACAGAATATCTATGGTGTGCTTTAGTCTATAGCGGATAGTTCATCTGTACCCACTTTGCAATAACTTCCTTGGTCGTCAGTAAAATAGGGATGTCACATACCTGAAACGGGATCTGATGTCAATATAGCGACGATGCTGCAGTCTGTAGCTAATTACAGAAGTCCCTTTTGAAGCCACCCGTCTCTTTCACATCTCCTGATTTTGACTTTCTTCCACAAACAAAGGAAAAACATCAGGTGAATCTTGGAGAAAGGAATCTAAAATGTGGATCTGAAGTTTCCCTTCAGCTTCTGGAGCTGGCACCTAAACAGCACTTCACCATCTGGTGGTCCAGCACAGTATTTGAGCAGCCCCTCCGGAAAGCAGTCCAATAAACCATTCCCTCCCTTTACCCCTATGAAACATCTGTGTACACCTCAGAGTAAATCTGAATAGATTTAATGACAGCTGTCAAATCAGCTCCTTCGTAAATGAGAATTAGGGTGAGCTGGCTAGATGCTTGAAGTTTAACAAGACATTTCTTACGCTTGAAGGTCTCAACATTTTCTACCTTCTAGAACCACAACACAAGTTTAAAATGCTAATTAAACTACAGCCACTGAAGTTCATATAAATCCACATTTGTATAAAGACCATTTTTCACTTATCCTAAATAGTCTGTTATAGGTTAGATTATTTTCTCTTCCCTCTTAATCTCTTCTTTCTACATGTTTTGTAATTTCTCAAAGGGAGGGATTTTTGGTATCCAACTTAATTTGATTTCAGTGTTTACACTTTAGATGTTTAGCTCCTGCTTTGTGAAATCCACAGCCCTGAGGTCTGGCTACTGATGCCTACAGAGAAATTGCAGTTTTATACTGTAAACGCTACTAACAGAGGTGAAATGATATGCCAGAAGCAGGGGTGTACATCCAAAGCTTCTTCTCTCCCAAATTCATCTTTTTCATTGCTATTGTATCATTTCTGTGAGCACAGCTGGCCCAGATTGGGTTTAGCTACCCTGACTTTACAGTACGTAGCTTTTAGTTATGGAATGAATGCTACAGTCAGGAATATAAATAAGCTCTGCAGGTAGAGACCAGCCCTTTCCCCTCTCTTTACATGACTGCGTGCCCTAATCACTGGACACAGATAATTTTTGTTTGCTTTCCTGGGAATCCCCAGGATTCCTAATCCTGGGAATCCTGGTATTTCTAGTTGCATGATGGCCAGCTAACAACGGGTGGGGTCAGTGGGGTTCCTTCATCAAGCCTCCTTTAACTTCTCTTCTTTCCAGTTTGGTAGCGGGAGTGAGTGATGTGACTAACCCGCTCTGTGGGCTGAGGATTTCAAACTTTTCTGCTTTAAGAGGTGGGCCACTGTGGAGAAGGGGCAAACAGCACCTGCTCTTTCTGCCCAGGAGCATTTAGGAGGGGGTTTTCAGCTCTGAGTTTTGAATGACAGGAGAATTCACATACCTAAGTTCTGGAGTGCAGCAAAAATTTCTGACTTATTCCAGAATTTAGCAGGTTTTCCCTGCTCACCATGAACAATTTTTGGAGCACCTCCAACCTATTGTGCTCTCTGTGCGCATGCTTTGCCATACAGCTCAGGCTCAGGCACCTGAAAACGCAAAATTGGTAACTTAAAGGTACCAAAGTCTTTTACTGGATCTGGCTCAAGGTGTCTATGAATGAAAAGTTGGAAATAAAAATTTACCAAAGCATCAAGATTGAGGTGACCATAGAAAGCAATATAAGCAATATTCAAACTCTTGTATGAGCTTAAATTTTAAGTGAAAAATAATTCTAAAGAAACCAAAGCAGCTCTAGTGCGAGTTTGTGTCAGGTCCTGGTCCACTACTCAAAATTGAAGTGAATTTTTCTTTCTGTGGTATTTCAGTCATGTTTTCCCTCACTGAGACTTCAGCTGAAACTGCCAAAACACACAATCCTTGACAGAAATTACTTGAATTGAGGACAGAATGACTGGTTGCAGGTGGGAAATTTGTACCGCTACGCTGTCACAACAGAAGGGTGCTCTGAGGGCAAAGTGTACCATCTTTGTCAATAATATAGACAGAGGAAGAAAACTTAGCCCTGCCATGCCAACTTAGATGAATGGTGTCTTGCACTGTCCAGATGTTCATTTAAATGCATCTGATTGTTTGTTCCTGACTTTTTAAAAAGCATCAGTAGTCATAGGACATTTACCTGAAAGATTAAGATGTATCTTAACTGTGAACTGCAAGTACTTATCTAGAAAAGATTTCTGCTGGAAAATGACAAGAAAAAGTAACAGTCTTAGAGGTGTAAGACAGACCTTTCTGACTGCAAACATTTCTTAATTTAGCTGGACTTTCATTTCAGGCTTGATTTCTAGTACTTATCAAATCACAACTATCAGTCCTCAGTGCCAGGGTGCTATTCTCAAATTACAGTGATCTGAAGCAGAAGACAGGTGGGACAGATACCTCTGCAAAGCCAGGAGAAGTGGAAATGCTTTGCTGAAGACCAGACTCTTCCCTGTCACATGAGCTGGAGCATGTGCTAGCACAGATGGGCAGAGTGGGCACTGCAATGCCTTCAGCTTCCCCAGAAGATGCTCTTCACTACCAAGTGTCGCCTCACAGTTCCTAGTTTTTAGCAATGCACCAGGACCTGTCACAAACCCACACTAGAGCTGCTTCAGGTCACCTCTCCACTATGTTCTCCCTGCCATGATCTGTCACTAAAGTGAAGCTCCAACTCACTGGACAATTACGGGTCCCCAGAAGAGCTGCAGTTCCCAGTGGCAGACACTTACTAAGGTGCTGTTCCTTATTCTTCAGCCAAACTGGGACACATCCAGAAGATGTTCCTGCTGTTGGGCTTGCTTCAGGTGGTAAGGAGGTACTGTAAATCCTTCTGGGTGATATTTGACACCCAAGAGGCTAACAGCCATGCCATTTCTTTCTCTTGCCATGATGCAACAGAGGCTTAATAGTGATGCAGCTGCCAGCTGAGCCAGGATGTAGATTCAAAAGCCTGGATTACCACAGGCTCTTAAAGAAACATGTTTTTTCTAACTATATGGCAAAGCAGTTTATATCTGTCAGATTTAATTGAGAGGCTGGTGAAACCTGCTAACACAGCAATGACTCCAGGTACAATCTGAATAGAAGGCATGAATTTGGAGTATTTTCACTGCAATATTTAATGAACAGATTGTCCTAGGTTTTAAGATGTTATTAATTAAGGACCTCAATTACCAGTAAGTACTGTTTGTCTTGCTATTATAACCATTGCCTGTAAATGGTATCATTGCCAAGAGTCATGTTCCATGCCATACTGAATCATAATATTTAGGAATATAAATAAAACTAAATGGTGCAACCTTCTCCCTGAGTTAGAAAGGAAACACAATTATTACATCAATGATAGGAACAAGAAAGGACTGCCAATCAGGGTGGTTTTGAAAGTATTGCTACAAGAAAAGATATTATAATATGAAGCCATTAATAGCTATTAGAAAGTTCCATCATGATTTCAGTCAACTTTATAGTAACACTTGGACATATTTTTCTGCAGAAAGAGAGGTAGAAAATGTTCATTTGGTATTGCTCAGTCATTTTAAGCTCCAGTTCTCTTAGAACAGTATTTAGCTCTCAGCTACACAAGTATAAGGAAGCGTCTTGCCTTTAAATTGTCTTTAAGTGAGTTTCCTGTGACGATAAAACAGAAAGGAAGCTATAAAATCCAATCTTGATAATGGATTGCTAGACTAGTGGTTCCCCAATGAATTTTGCAGCCACCATGATGTTGGCTATCATTTGAACAGTTACCATCTGACTGCTATTTAGAGGTATATATATTTTGTTACACCAGAGAATAGTTACAGAAGTTAATAACAGAACTAGATTAACACTTACCTTTGTACTGAAGTGGAAAACAGTTTTAAAAATTAGGAACATACCCTGAGTTGGCTTATGTATCCTTATATCAGTCAAAGACAAGAGAAGATAATTATACAGATGAGGAAGCCGGTGTTGGTTAATATGTAAGCCAAAGTATTTAGATTCTACCTGTGCTGTACAGAGATTCAAATTAAAAAGTATCAGGTGGCCTGGAGACTTATATAAATTATTGCTGGTCTGCAAACCTGGCTTTGTAGAGTTCCTGTGTCTCATACCTATAATAGCTGTTGTGTGTTCCTTGTGAAATAGCGACCACAATAATGAGAAGCAACACTGTGACCACATTATTTCACTGGTCTAGGTGCAGTACCAAAAAAGCTGAATATTTTTTTTTAATTTACCTTGATTATGGAGTAACTTGTGAAGGTTTCCACATGAACTTGGGAAGGTTTCCACGCAAGGAGTCTTTGGGAAACACAGTGGAGGCTCTACATCAGAAAAAAATATCAGTAGAAGAGATCAGGGAACAAATCACAAAAATATTATTAATAAATTGCAAGGTCTTGATGGTATTAACCCAAGAGCTCTCAAATTATGGAACACTTGGATGGATGCACAACCTTAAGCTTGTAATTGCTTCCGAATTACTGTACTGTGGCACCACTTTTGGAAACAATTCCAGGTTAGATGCAATGAAATACCGAGCAATAAGCCTATATGAGGAAGAGAGTTACATGGATACGTCCTAATTACTTGTGACGAATCAACACAGATTTTGTAAGGGCAAGTCCCATCTGACAGTTACTACATTATGCTGGAAACAAAGAAGATGGACAAAGAAGATCTGATTGCTGTATGTATTTCATTTTCTAAAAGTATTTTGATAAGATTCCTC
Organism: Alca torda; assembly: GCA_008658365.1. Lineage (NCBI taxonomy): Eukaryota > Metazoa > Chordata > Aves > Charadriiformes > Alcidae > Alca > Alca torda. Next base: position 142,996,143 of record CM018076.1, read on the forward strand.
ACCAAAAGCTCTTAAAGAAGGAATTATGAAACAAGGGGACATGCCCCCATATTGATAAAGAGAAAGGGGAATAAGTGCTCAGGATTCAAGCTGAAGGAAGTAATGAGTGAAGGAAGTTATTCAGGATAAAAAAGGTAAGGCTAGAGGTAAGGTATAAAGATAATGAAGAACTGCAGAAGGCCCTAATGACAGACATGACATAGGTGATAAAATAGCAGATGAAACTCAATACACGTAAATCATGATCAAAGCTTTAGGACAGCTTCTGTGCAAGGAATAACTTAGATACAGGCTGTTCAGTCTGAAAAAGAGGCAACTGATGGGGTACATATCATATAGGTCTATAAAATCTTTGCTGCCCTAGGGCAGCGGTGTAGGAAAAAATTCCAGTGTAAGAACTAGACAGCCTCCAAGTAAGCCAGCAGCAGGAAAATTCAAAAGAGTGAAAAGGAAGCTACTCTCCAGGTAACACATGGTTAATCCAAAGGCTACAGCAAAGTGCTGAGGGTACTAGCTTACAGGTCTTTGAAGAGTTACCAATTGAAGTTATCGGAGAAGATCCCACAGAATGGTCTGAAATACAAAGACACACACACACACACACCAACTCCTTCTGACACTCCCTGGGCCACAGATTCCTGCAGGTTGGAAAGATTCACTGCAAAAGTCTCATGACATGAGGTGCTCGATCTTATTCTTGGCCAAGGTGTCTTTTGTTAGTCACTGTTTAGTTTTTGTAAAGTAAACAAGCAGGAATGAGAGGAAGAAGTAAAGCAGCAGTAAGTAGGTCCAGAGTGGGGACTCAGCTCTTCCCTCAGTCTGGCAATTGCCTGTCGTGGATGGAAATATTTGACATGGTTATGATTCAGCAGCAATTCAAAATTTATTTATAGTGTGAGGTAAATCAAGAGGTTAAATTTTAGCAGCACTTAATCATTAACTGATTAAAGAATTTACAAGATGATTTAACAAAACAATTGAACAGCTACTTAATTACAGATTTGAAAATGACAAGATTCACACTAACTTACTATAAGGTATGCCAAATCAATACATATGCCTACGAGCACAAACACACACCACTCGAGGGGTCACACACATGCACACATGAGTCTTTAACAGCTAGGACCAAGGATCTCTTTGCAGTAGGCAACTCCAGTGGGCCGATGGGTGCCCCTTTTGACTCCTTACGTGTGCATAGACAAATGGACAGAAGGTATTTGGATCCAGTAACGTATAAGAACACCCACACTCATAAGACCTAATGTGTATATTAGGGACACAGTAATAGAGAGGTGGATGAAAGAGAAGCTAGCCTATAGTTAAAATTTCCCTCTTCTTGAGTTTGGAGTAAAGACTCATAATGCATCAGCATTGCTCAGTGGGCAGTAAGTGAGACTTGAGAGGGATGACTTGCCCTGGCCTTTTAATCCTCAAGATTTCTACCTGAGCGGTGTCCCAGCTCAGGGAAGATGCTGGTCACAGCCTGTTGCAATCCAGAAGAGCTCCAAGGGTCTTGCTATAATCGCTACTTATAGGGTCCAAGATAATTGACTCTCGTCAGGTATTTTTCCACTCCAGCCCAACTTGGACAATGGAATATTCTGGTACTTTCCACCAGTTGCACAAGCCTAGAACTTGCTAGATCCTGAAGTTCTGGTATCACCCCCTTCTTTGGGCCACGATCCATATATTGCTAGGAGTGATCAATTACCATTATTGTTTCCAAGTGATAGGAGTCACAGGAACCAGGTGCACTAAGGGGTTGCCATAACGTTCTGGTCTGTCACCGTTCACTTTCTTGCTTTCTTTTATGTTGGACTGTTATGTGTCCCAGGTGTTAACGGATTGACATAATGTTCTGGTCCATTGCACTGTTACGTGGCCCATATTGGGGGTGGGAATTGTGCCAAACACCACGTGGCCTAAAGCAGGGGAGTAGTTGCACCACCACATTGCCATCCTGGGCAAGGTGTTGGGGAGGCAGGGAGGTGGACTAAACCTGGACAGCCCCAGGGACTATCTGTCTCTGGAGGTAATGACTAGCCTGCATCATGCCATGTGATGTGCAGGAGTAATGAGTGATTTGAAAGCATACGTAATACCAACAAATAAAGATGCAGGTCAGTAGCTACAATGACATATTAATATGTTAAAATAATTCCAGAATTGCAAGCTATTATACTGTTTCACCAACATTTGGTGTATTAGCATTATGTTGAGCTCGGAATTTGTTTCCAGTAAGTCAAATATTTTAAAGCTCTCTGCGTTTCTAAGACTGTTTTGCAACTAAGAACACAGAATCATAGAATTTCCTAGGTTGGAAGGGACCTTTCAGATCATCCAGTCCAACCATCAACCTAACTCTAAAAAAAAAAAAACCATCACTAAACCATATCTCTAAGCACTATGTCTACCCGTCTTTTAAATACCTCCAGGGATGGTGCCTCAACCACTTCCCTGGGCAGCCTGTTCCAACGCATAATAACCCTTTCAGTGAAGAAATTTTTCCTAATATCCAGTCTAAACCTCCCCTGGTGCAAATTGAGGCCATTTCCTCTTGTCCTATCACCCATTACTTGGGAGAAGAGACCGACCCCCACCTCGCTACAACCTCCTTTCAGGTAGTTGTAGAGAGCAATAAGGTCTCCCCTCAGCCTCCTTTTCTCCAGGCTAAACAACCCCAGCTCCCTCAGCCGCTCCTCATAAGACTTGTTCTCCAGACCCCTCACCAGCTTCGTTGCCCTTCTCTGGAGCTGCTCCAGCAGCTCAATGTCTTTTTTGTGGTGGGGGGCCCAAAAGTGGACACAGTACTCAAGGTGGGGCCTCACCAGTGCTGAGTACAGGGGGCCAATCACTTCCCTAGTCCTGCTGGCCACACTGTTCCTAATACAGACCAGGATGCTGTTGGCCTTCTTGGCACCACATGGTGTCGTTTCATGTCTAATAACTGACAAAAGCTAGAACGAAGAGTGACATTTTCATTTGAAACTAACAAAAATCAAGATCTTTTAATGGGTAAAAGAGAAACTGCAGCCCCCTCATAGACAATAATCACCTTCAGAAAACCCTTGGTAAAGATATGACAAAGCTTAAAGACATTTACTATACAATGATACATTTTTATTAGATTTTCCCAACTAATTTTATTCATCAGAGACAAGAAATATAATGTTGCTCCCATCAGCTGCTCCTATTTGCAAAAATGACCAATCTAGAAAGTTTATACTGGAAATCCCTTTCACCTAGCTCTATCTGAGAAGAAAGAGGACAGCAAAAATCTTTGGGATTATCTGTTAAGCTCTTTGCTCCTTAGTAGTGCATCTTTTACTGGTTTATCTGGTTTTGTTTCCAGTGATGCCAAGGATGACTTTTTCAGTTTTTTGGTGGAAAGCCAGACCAAAGACGAAGAGATTTTTTGACATAGGTTTTCACAGTCATTTAGACTAAGTCTTCTGATGCTCAAGGGTAGAGTAAAAGCCACAGCAGCTCCCTGTTGTGACTGCCTGAATCCACCTAACGCTCATTTCCACAAAACAATGATTGTCGCAGACAGGCTCTTCTGGTCTTTTCTTTTAAGTCTTATAGAACCATTCAGTGGCTGTTTTAAACACGTCTCCTGCTTGCTTAAGCATGCTGCCTTTTGTGTGTTGGTAGCTATTTCATGTGCTTTTCACTAGGTCTCTCTTTTCATCACAGAAGAAGTGGTACCTTGGTACCTTATTATGTCCTTGTCTCAAAGTGTCTTCTAGCTCTTGAAATACTCATCATACACTTGTGTAGTTCATCATCTGCTCCTTTTGCCTATCTATTCTGTGACCTTTTTGACCCAGTCATATTTAGACTTTTGAAACATCTTCCTAAGTGAGTGCTTTGCCTGCAAATGCAACTAAAATTAGGATTTCAATCCTAATATGAAATCATGGCTCAACAAGAAGAAGAGGAAGTGCTAGAGTTACAAATAAACACAGCAATATTTAATTCATCTACTAATCAGTTCCTTATGATTTTAAAAGTTCTAAAACAGTCTGGCACTGAGTGACAGATGTTCAACCACTGCATCCAGGATCTGAAGACGTTGCAGCTGCACTGTGGAAAAAAATGGTATGTGGGCTCTCCCCAGATGCCAATATAATGTAAATGCAAATTTATACAGTCAGAGGCTGTGTGCAAACTTTCATATGCAATCTTATTTGCTGGAATTCCAATCAGTGTGATTCTGTTGGATGAAAATCATGAACACTGGAACCATTAATCGTATAGAAAAAAGGGTCACCAGCACATCTGACCTCCACAGCGCCAACGAATATGAAATGTGAAGGCAGTAATTCTAGATGCCGCAGGATTGCTGATTGCAGAGCCTTCATGCCTCATAGTAATCCTGAGATAAGCCATTTATTCTGTCATATCTGATAAGACCTCTGGCACCTGGTTTTAAATTCCCTCCCTTCCCCCATCTGACTTCTGTCTGACCAGATCTGTTAGCAAAGACTCTCCTAACACCCCATGATTAAATTTTACATATGTGAAAAATTACTGATTTCTCAGGCACCTACTGATTTAGACAGCTGGTGGCTTTTGTCAACTATATTGCATAGATACGTGATCTGTATCATTGTGATGAAACTTGTAGCATGACATGAAATTTCTCTCATGATGTGCAGATAAACCCCAGATTGGAAAGTGCATGAATCCAAAAAGCATTAATAAAACCAGACCCAACGATTTGCTATTGACTGTTTTATTGATCACTTCTGCTCCAGTGATTTAGCTATATAGCGAAGTTAATTATTTTCTTGTAGCACTTATGATGCTAATGAAATATGGACTGCTTGCAAGCAAATTGCTTTCATGCACTAAAGTGATAGCACAATCGACAGATGCCAGACCATCTAACCGTCAGTCCTACAGAACATCAGGCTAACTTTAGTAGAAGCTCAGGTGAATGTTGTTTTTCTCGCTATAAGCTATTTTATGCTAAGACAATAATCTCGAAGTGAGACTGATAGGTTGGAGACTGTCACACTGAACACTGGTGACTTTCAAGTTGACTCTGATTTTTATTTTTGCTTTGATAGTCCTGTTTTTTCTGTTTCATATTCTTGAAGGATAGGTGCTTCTGGGAGGCTTCCTAGAGAAATACTCTTGGGAAAAAAATAACAAACTTAAGATACACCTGAAAATGAAAAGTATTATTATTGTCATTTAACTAAAAGTTAGAAAGGTAAAATGGCATACGCTCTTCTAGGTTACCTATGTCTGTCATCTAATGATTGCCTCACTGCTTGGATGTCTCATCTATTTTAAAGAATTGTCAAGGAAGTTGTTTGTTTTCTTTGTGGAAAATTAAATTTGCAGTGATAAAGCTATTTAAAAAAACCAATTGACTGGTGTCATTCTTGCTGTAGCATTTGCTGTAACTACTTGTCAAAACTGAGCAAGGCGTTGTAGGTAACTGCAGGTACACAACAGCAGGAACATCCAAGGCAAGCTTTTCAGGGGGCTTGAGGAATAATAATTAAACAATCATCTCAGCAAAACATGGAAGTCTATTTTTTCCAAATGGATCTGTTAATTTCAGTTTCAAAATATGACATTCCTTACAGGGAGAATGTGACAGTCCTTATCATGAGAATGTGCTGAGCATCACCTTTCAGAAAGCAAGACTTCACTGAGATTTCTCAGCCTGGGCTAAAGTTTCTGGCAATCAATACCACTAGGAGAAATTTATTATGGATAGAAACCAACAGGAAGGACGTCTGCATTTTTTTGTTATCTCTTAGTTAGAAGAAATATATTTTTTGCATAAACTTACTTATCACGTCTAGTCTGCTGTGGCAGGGGGAGTGTTAATAGTGCAACCAAACCCAAAAAACCAAAGTCAATGAACTGAAAAAAACCCCCCACATTAACTGCACAATAGCAAACACATTGTTTTGAGCTTCTGGGGCTGAAAAGTGGCCGACCTTAATCATTTAGCCAAGAAACATAGAAAGGGAAGGCATAACATGGATTTAAAGAAAATAAAAAATGTCAATGGAATATTGAGGATCATGTGGGCCATGCTAAGATCCATAACTATCTGCAGCCCTTCATGCAGTCTTCCTCTGAATGCAATGCAGGTTGCACAATATTACATAATTTTAGAAATGTTTCAATTGTCTCTTGCTAAGAGGAAACAAAAAAATCCAGGATTTCTGCTGTTGGCAAAAAGAGGGGGTGGCAGGTAGATCGCATACCAGAGTGACATCACTCAAATATTTATACTAGCTTCAAGCGACACAGTGTCAAAACAGCAAAATCATATTATTCTACTTCAAGTGTCATTTGAGTGCTGCAGCATCCTGAAAATATGCCAGTCATGGCAATTGGCCGCTCACTCTGCATTTTTTCTTGTAAAGTTTCTATGATTAACTGCAGGTGACATCGTACTTTGAATAAGCCTTTTTAGATAGTGCAGGTGTTCACTAGCACAAGGTCTACGGTGTTGTGAATCCCACCTTTGGCACCTGCCTGATGCAGCCCCGCTGCAGGGAAGGCAGGTCACTGAAGGGAATCGTGTACCCCTGGGCATTTCGCAGGGCAAGTGAATCAAGTGGATTTATTGTTTTGTCTGTCTTGATGTGCTCTGAGGAAGTTTCCTTTTTGCATCTGTGGTTTGCTGCCAAATAAACCTTTTTGGCACAGAGCATTCATACTGGTGGAAGGAGGGGGACTGTGTACTGCTTCTTTAGGCTATACCATAAGCAGATAAAGGCTATAAAGAGGCAAAGGAAGCTGAAATTTGAAGGTGGGAGAAAGAGACAGACTACAAGCCCTGATATAGGTAGATTTCTTAATTTAAAAAAAAAAAAAAAAAAAGATATATTCTGTGGTGGTAGGGTTTTTTGCGCTTGTTTCCCCATTAGGAATATTTTATTATTGAAAGTGGCTTTTTGCTCTGATTCCTTAGCCTCAGAAGGTGCTAAAATACTATTTGAGGTTGTGTACAATGTCTTAAACAGAAGAGGAGAAAATCCTGCAGACTGAGCTGTATAAGAATTTCAGTGCATCCCTCTATATTTCCAGCTGTGAAAGACAATATATACTTCCTGTCATATTTATCTTTGGGAAACAGTGAATTCCTTCATTACCCATTTAAGATCAGGTCATTCATGCTGCAGATTCATAATGAACCACTTCTGCCCATTTACATGAAGGTTATCACCTTCTACGACTATAAATAATAGATACCTTCTTTATGAATCCTTGTATGACTGATTTATATTAAAAAATGAAGGGACATTTGTATGTAGTTTACAGAATCTATTTGGTTGATGACAGGATAAATATTTTAATCAACTGATGATTTTTCCCAAGAAGACATTCATTTCCGCGACTAATGAGCTAGAAAGTAGAACTGCCTCAAGCTTCATTTGACTGGCAACTTCAGTGGCTTGGTCAAGAGCAAAGTGAGGTGAAAAATTCGGGGAGAAAAAAAAGAAAGCATCCCTCTTGGGTGTTTTTGAATGCTCTGAATTTGCTGATGCTTTGAAGTCAAACTTACCTGCAGGAAAGGCTTGTTCTTTTCAGGAGTTTGTGCTCAGCTTAAGCACCCAATTGTTACCAAGATGGGGACTGACTTCAGCAGCTGCACAGACTTCAGTAGCAATCATGGAATAACGCAGACTCCCTTTCCATTGGGTTCAGAGCTTAGTAACAATGGGACTGAGAAGAGTTGTGTGAATTTCAGTTGGCACCAGCCAGGGCTTGCTTGGTCCCCAATCCCAGCACAACCCCTACCAGGGAATGAGCAGGAGCCTGCTCCCTCTGGAAACCCCAGGTCTCTGTTCTGTCCAACAGGCAAATCCTGTTCTGGGAAGAGCTTTTCATATTCGGCTTTTTCATGCCTAGTCCTCATTGGAAAATCTATTATAAATGGTGATGACAGTGACAACAGTAATAAAAAGTAATAGGAAAAAAAATACAACTCCTCTGTTGTTACTGTTGGTTTTATCGAGCCCTTGATTTTCTGCTGAGTCATACTCAGTCATAGCATGTATGCAATATTTTAAACAGTTAATTAATTAACTCATAAATGCCTCTGAAGGCTCCTGTCATTATCATCACATTTTTAGGAGTTCCCTGTTCAAACTCTTTTGGGAATAAATTAATCACCCATAGAATTCAAACTGTGCTTTGTAGTATGCCTATTATTTGTTCTTAAATGTTAAGAGAGGCTTTTCTGGAAGCTTGATTGTGTTCTTCCAGACACTGGCAAAAGATTAGACTGCTATAAGCTTAGACTGTTACCACTAAAGTTGATTATGTTGTGGAAATTTCAGCATTTGACCACATGCTGTTTATTAATATTTTGTGCCACTTCAATATTACGTGCTTAGGTAGTGAATTTCAGCAAATAATATGCTGAAAAAGGACTGGAAAAGGGGAAACATAATCCCCATTTTCAAAAAGAGAAAGAGGGATAAATCAGGGAACTATAGACCAGTCAGTCTCACCTCCGTGCCTGGTAAGATTATGGAGCAGATCCTCCTGGAGGCACTGCTGAGGCAGAAGGATAACAAAGAGGTGATTGGGTACAATCAGCATGGCTTCACCAAGGGCAAATCGTGCCTAACAAACCTGGTGGCCTTCTATGAGAAGGTCACAACATCAATAGACAGGGGTAGAGAGAGCAACTGACGTCATTTACCTGGACGTGAGCAAAGCCTTTGACACTGTCCCGCATGACATCCTGGTCTCCAAGGTGATAAAATATGGGTTTGATGGATGGACAATTCACTGGGTAAAGAACTGGCTTGACGGCCGTGCCCAAAGAGTGGCTGTCAGTGGGTCCATGTCCAAGTGGAGGCCAGTGACAAGTGGAGTCCCTCAAGGATCAGTACTGGGGCCTGGTCTTGTTTAACATCTTCGTCAGCGACATGGACAGTGGCATAGAGTGCACCCTCAGCAAGTTTGCCGACGACACCAAGCTGTGTGGGGCGGCTGACACGCTGGAGGGAAGGGATGCCGTCCAGAGGGACCTCGACAGGCTGGAGAGGTGGGCCCATGCCAACCTCATGAAGTTCAACGAGACCAAGTGCAAGGTCCTCCATCTGGGTCGGGGCAATCCCAAGCACCGATATAGGCTGGGCAGTGACTGGCTTGAGAGCAGCCCTGAAGAAAAGGACTTGGGGGTGTTGGTGGACAAGAGGTTCAACATGAGCTGTCAATGTGCACTAGCAGCCAAGAAAGCCAATCGTATCCTGGGCTGCATCAGGAGAAGCGTGGCCAGCAGGTCGAGGGAGGTGATTCTCCCCCTCTACTCCACTCTCGTGAGACCCCACCTGGAGTATTGCATCCAGTTCTGGAGCCTCTACTACAAGAAAGATATGGACGTGCTGGAACGTGTCCAGAGAAGGGCCATGAGGATGATCAGAGGGCTGGAGCACCTCTCCTATGAGGACAGACTGAGAGAGTTGGGGTTGTTCAGTCTGGAGAAGAGAAGGCTCTGAGGAGACCTTATTGTGGCCTACCAGTATTTTAAGGGGGCCTACAAGAAAGCTGGTGAGGGACTTTTTAGGATGTTGGGTAATGGTAGGACTAGAGGGAATGGATTAAAACTAGAGATGGGTTGATTCAGGCTGGACGTTAGGAAGAAGTTCGTCACCATGAGGGTGGTGAGACACTGGAACAGGTTGCCCAGAGCAGTGGTGGAAGCCCCATCCCTGGAAGTTTTTAAGGCCAGGCTGGATGGGGCTCTGAGCAACCTGGTCTAGTGGGAGGTGTCCCTGTCCATGGCAGGGGGTTTGGAATCTTTAAGGTCCCTTTCAACCCTGGCAATTCTATGATTCTATGATTCTTGTGCATGTTCCAGGGAAGCAGAATTTACACTAGAAACAAACTTGGAATGGAGTATTTCTACTGAATACTGACAATTATTTGCAACAGGAGAAGATCTATGTTACTATTGCTGCTTTTCAAGCACCTTTATTAACATTTCCATTTTTGGAATTAAGAACTTGACTGGGGATATACTTATGTATTGCAACATTAGGTGATAAATCTGATACAAATACTGCTTGCTCATTCAAACGATGACAATAAACACCATTCATTCAAGAGCTGCAGTTAGCAAACTACCAAATATTTCAGATCCAACTCCACCACAGTAAAATGAAGCAAAATAACTTCCACTATAGTAATTGTTCTCATCACTAAATAAAAACTTGGTAATTTTTGTGGATGTGAAAACAGCAGGCTGTCAATCATATTGCTGTTTCCAAAAGATGATTTGCATTACTGAATTTTTACACATTTGATGGAATGCCAGGATAGGATAGGTCTTATCTCTCGCAAACAACAGAAGATAAGAATTTTAAAGCTCTAGAGGCATATTAGGAAATATAATATGAGCATTAGCAACTCATTGTGGACCAGATTTGTACAGGTATACATGCTACATGATGAATACATAAATTTTGCATTTACTATCAGAGCAGTGCCTTAAGTCAGAAATAAGACAGCTGGCTGGAATTAATCAGTATTTGCCATAGCATAACTAAGAGTAGAAATTAGAACAAATCTTAGGAAAAAAATTACCATAGTTCTTTTTCTCATTTTCCCCCCTAATACTACTACCTTTTCTTGTTGTAGCACATCTTATGCTATACATGCATGATGAAATTGCTGAAAGTCTTTCTTCTATCTTATGTCAGAGATACCAGTGTGTATAAAATCAGGGTTTTCTTCTGTGAATCAAGGGAGCACTTAGCAGTGTATGGGTGTTCTTACTCACTGTTTCTTTTGCCCCATAGAATGCTTTTTTCTTTCAGACATGTGAAAAACATCTTTTCTTCTTTTTTTTTCCTCCATAAAGGCAAGGAAGAATAGGAGATGGGGTGGGTGGTGCTACTCCTAACCTAGAGGAATTCTGGAGCATTGACAGTATTAATGGCTCCAAATAAGCAAGAGCTCACAGTGTCACTTACAGACGGTTAAAGCCACAAGGCATCATTAAATCACCTAGTCTGACTTCTAAATAACACAGGCACTACACCTGATCCATTTCCGTCTGTTCTGAGATGAATAGCTTGTATTTAGCTAAATAGAAATATCAAGCCTTGATGTGAAGACTTCAAAAAATGACGGCACTGCTACATCTCTTGGTGTTTTCTCACAGTGGTTAATCATACTTGCTTTGGAAGGTTTGTGTCATATCTTAAACTTGAAGCTCTATATCTTTACACAATTTCCATTGGACTTTTATGTTTTTACTTCTTTCTCTCTTTATTGCCATGCAATGTATCAATGCACCAAAGAAAGATTGCCCCTTCTAGGATAGGGGCTAGGGATCAACTATCCCATCTGCTCTAGATGACATGGCTTGGGCAGGGGATGGGACTAGATATTCTCCAGATCCATGTCCCTTGTAACCTCAGATATCACCTGGTTCTGTGAGGTACTTCCATTTGGTAGAGACGGGGCAAGGTTTTCTGAAGCACAAAGTGAAACCCTCTCAGCTCAGCCACAGTCACACAATCATCTGATCTATGAGTCTTTCTTATGACTTAGGTGAATATTTTAGGAGACAGAGAGCCCATGGTTAAAAGCTTTGAGTAACGAGACAGTTACATGGCTAGATAGAGTATTTGCCATCCTATTTGACATTCATCCACGAGGGAAAAGTTCACCCATGGTGGTAGGTTTGCTGAGAACACTGCCATGAGACAGGCAGGGGTAATGCTGTTTCTGGAATTGAGGCTGTGAATGTGAAGCTACTTTTCAGATGCTACGCATATATGAAGGCTTGGCTCTCTAAATGTGGCTTCTGACTGTTTGTAAGCTCACAGAACTGGGTGGGATTTTGGGAAATAAGATATTCCTAAACTATTATGACACTGACGTGCAATTTCCTTATTCCTAAACAGGAGGAGTCCAAAAGGTCAATAACTACTTTTTAAATGAAAACTTACATAAGGCCAGGGGAAGGGAGAAATGATGGAACATTGAAGGGAGAAAAAAATTAAGAATTCATCTTTGGTTGAGCTTGGGAATGTCTCTTTCATCCCAAAAAGACAAGAGAAAATCTAAATATGTAATAACATTATAAACCAGTCCAAACTAAAATAAATCAAATTTCTGTCCTCCATATTGCTCAATATGGTAAGAAGAAATCCATATTTCTGTCTTAATAGAGTCACAGATTTTTCTAATGCTCAGCAGGTTATTATTCACACAGTAAGTCAGCAAAGACAAATGTGCAGATTGTGGTGGAGTATCAGTTGCAACTTATTCACAGCAGTTTGTTTCAGGGACATTGCTCCTAAGCTTATTTCTTGGACTTACTTGTCAGGAAAAATTAAACACTTACTATAATTTAAGTAGTAAGTATGGCAAAGTAGATTTTGCAGCAATTAGGTTAGCATACTTAGAGTTTTCAAACCCAATTTTATCCGAAATTGGCGGGCAAGGATATGCCTTCCCACAGGACAACTGAGCATGAAAACACTCTATCAGAGTCACAACTCACTGATGTTTGACCTATCTGTCAACAACATACTGTAGGGTTCATCACACTTGCCTATATAGATCCATCATAAACATCTACGTCTGAGATCCTCCAATATGCAATGGAGAGAAATCAGCACACTCAGAGGCATAAATCCTCAGAGCAGATACAGAAACGTACACTTGAGTTTAAAGGTTCACCCTTGAGCATTACCGGCTTTCCTCCATGTCTGATGTGGGAGCTTAGAGTCACCTGCTCAGATGCAGAAACCCACCTTGGATGGTTCCCAGCCGAAGTATCTCCACTCCTATTTTACTTCAGAATTTCACCTGCTTGGATAAAACTAGCATTTTCCTCTTATTATGCAAGCTGCCTAGAATAATGAAATAAAGCATTTGAAAGATGACAAGATGTAATTTAATTGTTAATTACATAACTGTATATGTCTCAAGAAACTGTACCAATTCCCATGAAGTTACCTACTTCAGCTATGTAAGAACATAGATTTTGGCATATGGTGCTAATGTACCAGCTTCTAGGATAAAATTTTATTGTCCCTTTTCCATTTTCAATTCATTCTCATGGATCAAAAAAACCTATAGATTGCATTTGCAGAAGTATCTTGTCTATATTTCTATGCCATTGGTAATACATAACGTAACGTAACATAACGTAACATAAGCTAAATTTTTGTGAAATCCCAAAGAACTTCTAGCCTATGCAACTCGTAGTTTAACTCCAAATTCTGAACTCTGAGGGAAGAAAAAATATTAAACTGCAGTTGGAAGACCAGGTAACAGCCTACTTGAAATGTGACAGCTTGGGACCAGGATGACAAATTCTCTTTGAATTTGAAATCTTCCTTGTAAGCTAAAAGATGGAGTACTGCATTCAGTGGCACTTCAAGTGTATAACAGAAAGAAGTGTGTGTATTAATTCAGATATATGACAAAAGTAGGAAAATTATGAGGAAAAAATACAACTTCCAAAGTATGTACACTCTAATGGATTTGAAGCTTTTCAGAATATCTAAGATGGTTTCCACCTTATCAGAAATCACTTCCACAATATACTAAAATTGTCCTCCTGTTGTGATTTCCTCACTTACAATAATTCTTTAATCAAAGAACACTGCAAACCAGTCTAACAGAACAAGCAGAGAGAGCTGTATAATTATTAACATTTATGTAGTTCATAAAGGCCCATATATTCTTTATGCAACACTCTCTCCCTCCATGCTGTACACCTTGCCTGGGAGGGAGTCAAGCTGATACAGATAACTGAACCATGACTCATGGACTTCAGCTCACTGGTATGAAAGTTTGGGGAGGAACAAAATAGATCCTGAGACCTGAAGCGCTGAATATAAAATAGCATTTGGGGCACCGCCAGTGCTTGTTGTGGAAACTTTTAGGAGTAGACTGGGCCTATACATCACACCAAAAGACAGAAATAATCACCATTCTCCAGCTGAGCTAAGTTATTTCAAGTGGTTCCTGTAAATGAAATGAGGGAAGGGAAAATGGGAACCATGAGCACACAAACAGTGCTTGGATAACTCTTCAGCACACACACTGTTGCCAAAGTGATAAATCTGGATAGCAAGCAGTTGAGCAGTGAGCAGCTGAGACAAAGACATTCTGTCCTCTAGTAGAAAAGCTCTACTGGATACCTATACTACTGTGCAGAACGAAGTGGTGATTTGTAGTCCTCATAAATAAGATTTTACCAGATATCCTTGGGCTCTCAGGTACCTGCTGTACATCAAAGCTCCCGCAGGTTCTGCTTCTTTAAGTTCAAAGGATTAAGAAGCCCACAGTGGCCACAGGCTCTTCGTTCTTGTCAACTCTTAAAAATTTTCCAGTTCTTTCTCTGAGTCTGGTAATGCCTCTTTTGTCCTCAGTAGCTTCTTTCCCTGCTTCATTGCCATTCATCTTCATCTTCTTCTCTTCAGCTTTGTGAGCTTTCAGTCACACACTGGCAAATACAATTTTCTCGGTTCAGCCATCCTTATGCATGGTAATTGTTCCTCATGCCAACTACTGTTAACCAATTACAAAACTTCCCACAAGTTACAACAGAAATATTAGGTGTAGAATTAATCTTCATTAGTAGTCCAACCTGAGATCTCTTTGGTGTGCTTTTCTGGAGGACAACAGCAAGGGCAATCACTCTGGACTCCAGGTAATGAAAAGACCCCTTGGACTCATTGAGACTGCAGGGCAGACAGTGGACAAATAGGAAGGAACAAGCACCCCCATGAGTCTAGCTCCAACTCTAATTCTTGCTGCCTTCCAAGAGCAGTAAAGCGAAAAAAAAAATGAGCAAGGAATCCAGAACATCAGATGAAACATTGATGTGAACAATATTACTCTTGCAGTAGTGGAAATCAAAAGTACCTTAATTGTTTAAGAACTGATTTCTGGAGGGAAAAAAAGTTCAAAAATTTGGTTGGAAACTTTCCTGAAGCTCAGCATTGTAATTGTATGAAGCTACATATTTGTATATTTCTACAAATAGCTTAATGCATATGACAGTCCTACAGTCTTGATGACTGCTTTTAAGGCAGAGGACAACAAAAAGAAAAAGCTCAGAGAAATATACACGAAATGGGGACAAAAATGTGTAAGAGCAATAGGCAAGCACATTTTTAGATCTGACTGCTCACGAGCTACATAGCTAACAGCAAAGCCAAAGAGCCAGGCTTCAGACCTCACTGAACCAAGAAAGCCCCCACACTTTCATCCAGTCTGGACCAATCAACCCCATTTTTGCATGTTTGTGCAAACTCAGCCTGCTGCAAGCTATCTAAAGTAAAGACAATCTTCAGTAAAGACTATTTACGTTCACTTTAACATCGGATTGCAGTATCTGTCGCTCCTGACCTATGCTTTTTTGCAAAGTGAAATTGAATGTTATGTGTATGGGTGATAATCACTAAAGTGGGTGATCCTGGGGTCCTAACAGCCCACTTCTGTATCTGCAGTACAGGCATGACCAGTAGGAAATCAAGAAAGTGATTTTAGCGGATGAAAAAATATTCCATGTCTGACTTTGCTCTCAATCTCCACTAAGCCTTGCTCTGAATTTGCAGTAAGCTCCTAAGCGTGGGCTATATCACCCATAAAATCCCTGTGAAATTCAGTGGATAAGGTGCCTCCCACATAATTTCAGTTAGTCTTTGCCTCCTTACACAGTCAGTGGAGACACCTCCAGGAGGCAATTCCTCACAAACTGAAATAGGCATCCAAGGAGACTCAACCCTGCAGGCACCAGCTCTCTTCACTGATTGCAAAAAGGCTCTGGGCAAAGAGAACAAGTGGACAAGTAGCTCTTAGGTGGCTGAAGTTAAATATTATCATTAAATATTCTCAGTGGAGATGAGAGGCGAGACAGTGCTTCACACCACATAAATACACAATGACAGGATCTGCTAGAAAAGTTTATAATTTCAAGGACATGAACAAAGTAGTGATTAAAACAAATGGGTCCGCATGGATATCAGAAAATGGTTTGTGATTACAAAAATCCTGGGCTAGTGTCTTCCTACAGTTATGCATTATCTTAATTATATGCAACACTGAAGATATATTTTCGTAGCAGGTGTATATACTTAATCTATTTGACATGCACATCAAATGTATTTCAATGACCAGATGCTTGATTATACAGACTTAGAGAAGCCTACGTTTCTGAAAGTGGAAAAGTTTAAAGTAACGACTTTCTATGACACATCTTGGCTTTGCAATTTATGAACAAGAGAAAAAACAACTCACCTCACCAGCACATCTACTCTCACATCCCTATTAAATCACTAGCACCTCCCAGATTGCAAACACATGGCTTATAAACTGACTAGAA
Source organism: Alca torda (assembly GCA_008658365.1). Classification (NCBI taxonomy): domain Eukaryota; kingdom Metazoa; phylum Chordata; class Aves; order Charadriiformes; family Alcidae; genus Alca; species Alca torda. The sequence goes on from CM018076.1 coordinate 143,012,494, forward strand.
AAGCTGACCGGTGTACTAGAGACATTTGGAAAGAGTTGTTTCTTGGTATATCTAGAAAGAAACTATTGTTTCTTTGTTGATTCGTGACTCATTACTCAGAAGAATCAGACTTCTCTGTGCAGCAAAAGGGGAAATATATTACTGATTTTAAAAACTAAATAATTCAGATGTACAGCAGAAACTCCTGAGAAACTCAGCTGATTCCAGTGTAACCAGCTACAGAGGAGAGTTAATTATTATGTCATTAAAAGATTATTTCCATTATTCTATGTTGCAAATAGGAAACACCAACAGATAAAGCACAGTTTTGCTGTATTTATTAAATACCCAGAAATTTTAAAGTACCAAAATTGAGATGACTGCACCCAAAATTCCATTTGCCGTTACAAGTGCTATTTTCAAACTTGAACATTCATCTTAACAGAAATAATAGATAGACACTCAAATTTGGAAGAAGGGAACTGCATTTTGAAAAAATAATTCAAAGCTTCTTCTGGATCTAGAACGTCTAACCACTATGTCTTAACCAGAAGTTTGACACAGGAGTTGTATATTTTTCCTGAGCACATTAAAAAGCCTCCTCCTGAAATGCACAAACATCTTCCTTTGCCACACGCTCATGAACTTTTGGAAAGAACTCTCTATTCTGAAGGTGAGAGGTATATTTTTCATTCATAAAATTATTCAGGTCAAATCGAATGTTTTAGCTTTCTGGAACCTACAGAGTAGGGTTTGCTCATGTCAATTCTACTATGGTCAGCACACAGATTATCACTTGAGAAAAAGAAAACAGCTTAAAAATCTTCTGATAAAATAATAAATCCAATGTACCCTAAGAAGGAATAAACATTAGATATGTTGTTTGAGGGAGGACACAAAATAGAGGAGGAAACCAGCAGAAATAAAATGCAAGTCCTAATTTTGGTAGTCGACATATGGCATTGTTATAGCAGTTCTGCAAGTTCTATTTAACAAAGGGTAAGATCACACAATCACAAGTCTTGAGTTATTACAGATTAGCAACATATCATTTCTCATCTGATATGGGTGTTCTGCTGCCACTGAAAATGTCATCACCTACACAAAGTGTCATAACTCAGTCATTTGGAGCCATGTGAGCAAACCTTAAGTGTACATGCTCATAGGAAAAACAATCAGCTGTTAATTTGTTGTTTCCTGAGTCTAAATTTATAAAGTATTGGTTAGGGAGTTGTGATCATGTCTGTATAAAGCAACTAGGAACATACTGTGAAGGGAGATTCATCTGACCTAGTGTATGTGTCTCCACCTAAGCTAGGCATGTAGGCTCCTGCTACAGGCAAAGGAGAGAAATGGGTATTTCTGGACTGCTCTTCATTTCCTTCCAAAGCAACCATGTCAATAAGGCAGATAAATCATGCCTCAGCAGGGTCTTTTTCATACCACTGACTATAAAGAGACCTGAGGGTGACTAGCTTAGAAGAGGTTGTCACTGTGGACATCTGCAATTAGCCCATCCCTGATGTCAAAACTACAGCAAGCACTAACACATGCAGGAAAAGAAACAACTTGTGCACCTAAAAAGACGTTTTGGAAGCAGGATCTCTAAAAATGAAGTAATAAAAATCCACTGATAATGGTGATGACGATAGTTATTTTTATGGGCCTGGATCTTCTGAGGCAATTTAAGTGCTTGGGAGTTACATGCTGCAATACTTCACTTCAGAGTGGTTGGCCCTCAGGATAAAAATTGGAACCTAAAGCAAGACAACCAGAGATTCCCCAAGGGCCTGGTGTGGAGTGGGCATCCAGCTCAAAAAGTCAGTCTGAAACATCCTCGCACTGAACGGCCAAGATGCATTTGAACTCCTGCTCTTTCTGGAGGTCAGGCACTTGACTAAGACCTCGAACAAAAGTGCTTATGTCCACCTGGGAGCCATACCTCTGCACCTCAGTTAAATCCTTGCCTGCACCTCTCTTTTGAAACCACTGAGCTGAGTTCACTGGCCTCTGATATCTTGATGTCAAGAGTGTTGTGCTTTTGCCTACCTATGTGTTGTAAGACACTGCTGGAAATGTTTGCAAGGAAGGTGAGAGGGAGCCCTTTGTGTTCAGATGGATGCACAGCACAGCAGAGAAGAAGAGATACACGGGACAAGACAGAGTGAGCATCTGCAGCGCAAAAACCCTCACTTGACAAAGATTATTCAGTGCTCCTACGTGTTTCTGCATGTCACTGCAATCCTACTATGTTAAAAAAATAATGCAAGGAGAAGGAAGCTCAATCATTGGGGTGGGGGGGTAAGAAGCTCAAACTTTAGATGTCATAACTGAAAGGGGGAAATCTGTGACTTTATATATTAAATAATAATAGAAGATGATAAATGCCTTCTGGAAAATTAAGTGACCTTAGATGTAATGGCCATGAGATGGCTATCTAATAGTTGCACTAACACTGCATTAATACTTCATTTATGGAGACTGTATAGTCACGTTGCAGTTAGAAGAATATTTATTTAATAGATTTCTTGGTAGAACAACAGGAGAACAATATGATAAGATCCAGACAAATCATCCAGAAATATATATATATATATATCAACAGCAATGGAGAAAATGCCAGCTTCTTATATTTCATGCCCCGTGTCTGTTAAGCTGCAGGTTTCATTTGCTCTCCATGCAAAGTGTTTTTACCTACAGGTACTGACTGGATCAACCAAAGCCTAGAAAAAATGTTTTCAATAGAAAATTTAATGGGAGGGGATATAGGCATGTAGTTACCTAGGGGCATTTTTACAGTCTGCTTCTTTTTTTTAAGATGCCTTTCTTCAAAACACGCCAGTTTCAGCGTGTTTGCTGTTATTACCCGAACATCACTTTTGGAAAGCTCTTTGAAAGGCATTCCACTGTCATTTCTTTCTGAGGGGAGAAAGCATCACAGATTTGCTGTGACAGTTGCAGATAGCTCATGGTCTAACCTGAGATGGGAGTCATGCGTGGCATGAGCTCAATCAGTGTACAAACAATTGAGACTACGGAAGAAAAGCGTCCAAAACCCAGTGAATTAAACCCAGGCTGTAATGGGTTTACATCCCCCAGGTTCAGTGGAGGGTGGTTGGTGGGTCTAGTTATATGTGTCAATGTATGTTGTCAAAGCTTTTATATACGAGTAAATTTACCGCTTTTTTTGGTATTGATTTTTGAATGGTGCTCCCCACTGATATTTATAAATGCATGATATGATAATGGGGATTCATATACCTGGTGGTATTGGTAGTATCGCTGTTCCCACCCTTATGACATACCACCTGATGAAGCTTCACTGCGCACTGCACCTCTCCTTCTTCCCTCTCTTCTCCCTGTGCCCATCCTGTGAGTTGGTGGTGTGTCCATGAGGTCTTTACTTACAAAGGTGAGAGAAAGTAGTTTCCATGCTTACTTTCTCCCTCCCCTGGGCACAGTGTTACTCTTCTGTTCAAGCAAAGCCCCATCAGGGAACAGCTGTGTGTACAGGACTCCAGAAAGGGGCAATTATTGGGGATGGCAGTCTTATTCCTCAGAGCAAGAAGGACCTTCCCTGGGAAGAAATCTGCTGGGAACAAATCTGAAACACTTTTTGCAATCAGACTGGCTGGTGTAGAAAAAGCAGAGAGAAGAGAACTGGGGTCCTCATCTGCAAACCTCTGCACTCACACTGATCCCCTCCACTGTGACATGTACAAGTATCAGGATACTTTTTTCGGAATCTGTCTCACAATTTTGTTTTGGCAGGATTGCTCAGCACAATTACGAAGCTCATCAGTCCCATCTTAGATACCACATGGAAGGCATGAAATCTCAGGAGCTTACTGTGAATATTTATTTGCCTTCTGGGAAGATGAATAACAATATATTCTGCTAAGTGTATCTTTGACTGACTGATTCCACTCAGTTTGTCAGGACACTGAAACAGAACTATTAGAAAGCCTAAACATCACTAGATCCTTACTGTCTGCTATAGATTTTTACGTTAAACAAGGATTTAGTACACTGGTTCTAGTTGAACTTTTGCAGCAAAGAAATATTGCTGTCCCTCAAATCAATTTGTCACAAAGTCACCTGTGAATGTTGCCAAAGAAGTGTTTACAATTCTGCCAGTGCCTTTTTTTCTGCCATATTATTAAGTAAGTATATGGATAAATGTATACATATATATATGACACTAGTCTCTCTTTTTTAAAAGAACACAGTGCCGTTCGTTTTCATGCTACACTCCAGGGCCTAATAGAGAGATATAAAATGAAGCTATATTGTAAGTAGCTTCCAGTCAGTGATGGACTGAGCAGAATTGTGATTACCTCTTTTGTCTTAGAAGGGATCTTCTTCATTTATTTGCAGCTCAGATTGGTATTTATTTACACTGCAATGACAATTCATTGTGAGCACCTTTTTAATACATTTGTTATAGCTCTGGGTTTGGTTTTCTGCATTACTGCTTTTCTAAACAGCATTTTCCGGTTTTCTATCTCTGCCAATTATTTTTTCTTCATAAATATACTACTTTACATTTATATATTTTAAGTCTCATTTATTTTTATCTGCCTCTGCTGGCTTGCCAATGACTCTGCAGCACTGCCGTACGGTCTTTTGGACAGACAAGCAATTCACAGCCATTATCATTAGGCAAACTCCTTGTAACTTTTACCTTTTTTTATTTTCTCTTCACCTGTTCATTCCTGTTGTATGACTTGCTTGGGTTATAATTCCTCATCATATTCATTTGGTAATGACTAACTATTTGACACTGCTGCTTCACTGCCAAGATCAACCAAGGCCAGCATTTTAATGCATCTGAATGTCACCGATAAGAGCCCTGGGATAAGAGACATGGGATGCCAAGCTGGATTTGGATCTTTAGCTCCTCAAAGCGCAATGCTGTACAGAACTGACGTTTGGTTGCAGTCCCCACTTCTTGAGACAGATTAAATGTGTGACTCAAAATAAAAAAGAAAACCTTGCTTAAATAAGGATTCTGTGACTTGCAAGGCAAACTTATTTTTCATTTCCTTATGTCTCCTTATTTTGAGATTTCAGGCAGAAAACTGTTGGGAAAACTGGTTTTCACCCAAAAGAAAAAAAAGGTCATTTAACATCAGCTTATTTGAATCTTGTTACAGGCTGATTTTCAGGATGCAGTTCAGATAGGGAAGGAATATGCATGCTTCATATTACAGATTGTGCACAAACTGGAAGAAGATTGCATCCATCATGAGGTACGTGACACATCACGAGTTCAGAATGGTCTCATCCTACAATTGTTCTTCCTATTCATTAATGCATCTATATCAGACCTGTCAAACCATTAAATCCCCATTACAGAAATGTTATAGCTGTTAAACACGTGATTCATGCACAGATTTCTGCTTTGTGGTTTCCTCTTCATTCCAGGAGGTATGCATCACTATCAGGTTCATGGGTTCAGCTATTACCAGCTTAGACAAATTGCAAAAAGAAATAGGAAATAAATGTACAGATGTTAAAAGCAGTTTTTATTCTGTTTCTCAGAATCTCTCAAATCTTTCCGTGTATTTGCAAGACTTTTCTTGGTTAAAGACACCTTCCTGGTCACAAGCAACTACTTCAGCAAACAACTGAAGGGCTGCACAGGAAACAAACAAATTGAAAACCAGAACAAAATGTCAACTTCAGAAAAAAGCGTGCCTGAGGACAGTAAGGAAAAGCCCCAGAAGGGTTCCCGGAAAGGACCATCTGAACCAGAAGAACTGGCTGATGGGACCATGAATCAGAAACTGTATTTTGAGAAAAAGTTTCACACGGAGGTTTGGGGGAAGTGGGGGGGTGTCCCTTTGCCCATGGCTGCTGTGGAGCTTGCAGGTGCCTGTAAGACCACCACACAGGGTACAAGCTTGTGCTGAATGTGTTTCCTTATGCTTGGTTCATTGATGGCCTTCTGGAAAGCATCAGAGTGAGGAGGGAGAAGACAGAAGCGTGCCATGATCTCTTCCTGTTCCTGCCAGGGCTTGCAGCAGGAAAAGGAAGCAGAATGGGCATAGGGGGACAGCAGAGTTTGAGGAAAAAACTGCAGCCTGGGTTTCTCCACCGGACAAAGTCTTTTTACAATCACACCTCCTCTTGCATCTCCTCTCTGCCCCTGCCCAGGTGGCTCTTCACTCTGCTCCTACTTGGGCGACTCAGCTCCCCACGGTCAGACAAAGGGACCATCGGGGGGTCCGCAAGTGGCCCTGAGCAATGGTGGAGGAAGGTGGGACCCTCCGTGGCTGCCAGCCACAGGCCCGTCCTCTCCTCAGCAAGGGCCTGGTGAAGCGGTTACTTTGTCACTGCTCATATAGCTGACAATGTGGGAAGGAAATATTTGGCAACAGAGGCAAACAAAGGAAAAAAAAAAATAACCTAATGATCTGGAGCTGAAAGTGGACATACCCAGAAAGCAAGTATAAAAAACTTCAGAGGACAATTAACCACAGACTCAGATGATAATAGTTGTGTTGAATTGGATAATTCATCATATTTTTAAAAAAAAGATTTGGTGTTAATTCTCTACTGAGTAATGGTTTGCTCAGAGTTCATCATTTTATATGTGAAGCCTGGATTCATTTGTCCGTTCTACATTATTGTGAATTTGCTAGGTTCAATTTCATCTGCCTTTTTATTATTTTTTTTTTCTGCCCCTCAGGTACCTGGTCTCAAGGTCTTCCAGCCATTACTTGCAATCAGACCTTGACTTTATTACCCTCTGTACGTAAATGCCACCAGTAAATTCTGTCACCCAGCTATGCACCTCTTTGAAAAGCTCATAAACCAAGTTAGAACAGACTAGTTAGACCCACACTTTGGGGAGCTTAAATATGCTATTTCTCTCCCTGTTGAAAAAAAAGCACGGGCATAGATCACTCATTTAAATCAGAGTTTTCCTGGCTTTCTGATGGGAGTTTAATCCTTGTTTAAAGGTAGGTGAAGGTCTGTTCTGCATCAGGCTTGCCAGGGAGGGATCATGACAGACTTTTGTGACCAAATTCTACCGCCTGTCCTATTCCAGTCCCAGTTACAAAAGACAATGCCCTGACAAAAACCTACAAGGCTTTTGACGTCTGCATTTAAGTCACTTCCATATGTCAACTTGGGGAGGATATTGCATTCACCGTCATAGGATCTTTCACATCATGCCTAATAACAAACTAAATTTGCAGTCACATTTGAGTTGACCGATGATATGCTAATGCACTTGCTAAACCCATCCTGAGTTATACTCAAGAACTGCATTTCCGTTAAGGGGCACTAGCAGTTGTCAGATAACTTCCCACACTGACTTTCAGCTACAGTTTGCTCTATGAGTGGTCCTGAGCAGACAGGTAAGTTTGACGTACCTACATGAGTAAGGTGCTTCCGAAAAGGCAACGGGTCTGCAGCCACATTCATAAGCACTTGAAAATCTTTCCTTATCCCTGGGAATTGTAGGGATCAACAGGCCTTGCACTAGTAGGGATTTTTTCCCCTGCCTAAGAGTTTCCTAAATATTTTGGAAACTTATCATCAACACTTAACAAAAATGAACATTAAAGTATTAATTTAATACTAAAACTTTTTTTCACCATGCAGCTCAATAAAAACTATTGACTCCTCAGAATCAGAGAAAATGTTCCCTTGACACATCTTGTGAAGATGAATTGACATGTTTTTTGTAAATAGGGTGACTATGAGGACAAGCATTAGAAGCCATGTACCATACCTCTGCTGGGAGAAGTCAGTAAACCTGGAGGAGGAGAACCATCGATCTAGAAAACCTGTGTTCGTGTGAATTATTTTTAACTAACCCAGTGGTAAAAAAACATTTTCAGTTTCTAAGGGTACTTACTAGATTTATTTCTGCTGCACACATGACTTACCAGCACTGTCTCTGTGAGAAAGCCAACTCAGGCTAAGCCATACTCTAACCTGGCTCCAGGCTCTGCTTCTCTTTAGCTGACCTTGGGCAAATTGTCTGTGCATCAGTTTTCTATCCATTCTGCAAATAAGCAGTGCTTCCTTTCTTCAATTCTCCGCTTCGCCTTTTTAACAAGTGAGTGTTTCAGAGCTGGTGTTGTCCAGTACACTCCCCAGGCCTAGAGGATGAATTAAGTGCTGCAACTCTGAGATGATTCAGTGTTGTACAGGCCCCTGTAATATAAATAATAATTACATCCAAAGATGATCAAAAGAACCTTTAACACTGACAAATCAAGCATCTAAATTTAAAATACATAAAAACTGAGATGAAAGCTTTGAGGTCATCTCTCTCTTGTAGCAGATATTAGCCCTGCTCAAAGATGAATTAATAAGCATATGGTAGAGGTTTAATCATCAGGTGCGAGGACAGGATACATAAAAATTCAGTGTCTCTTCAAATGCAAGAAATAGGTGGCACATAGCAGATTCAAAACATACAAAGTAAGGTGCTTCTTCGTGCTTTGTGTATCTGACTTGAGAAAAACCTTGGCACAAAATGTTAAAAGCTTATGTGGATTCCAAACCCAGCTGGACAGATTCATAGAAGAGCAAATAATGGGGTGACTCCTGCACATCCAGGAGTTCCCCAGGCATCCGCTACCGGGTACTTTCAGGTACTGTTGGGTTTTTAAGTGAATCACCTGGACAGCCCCAACTCTTGTGCTTTGGTTTGCACTGTGGAGTGATGTCAGAAAGCACGAACGAGATTCCTCTTGTATCAGACTAAACAGGATGGTCCTCTGAGACACCTCTGCCATTGGAGATAATTGCAGCAGTAACTAGATGTCACTTTAGACAGAGGGTCCAAGGCTTTTCACCAGGAGGTTTCACAGATACCGTTTGAGAGCAGACAGTGGTTGACACCTGGATATTTCTGGTTCCAGGACTGTTCTGAAGGGCTCTTTTCTCTCCTGGTCAGATCCTTTTCTTTCACACGGTCGTGCATACCCTCTCACCTCCTCACCCTTGTCTAAATTTGTCTCTGGCCCATTTTCCTTGCTTTCCCAGATCTGCCTGCCTGGCTTCCATTCCCTAGCTATGTGCCTCATTTCCCAACAGTCACAGCTGCTACAGCCTCACCAGAAGGACTAAACCCACATAAATTGCACTTCTACTCTTCTGACCTTTTGCTGCTGCATATTCACTGTAAACGCTGCAACCCAACTTTCACACCCTGCCCAGCGTTACTTGATAATTTGCCACGTGAGATGCATGTCGTAGCCAAAAATGGCCCAGACAGCATGTTTGTGACAGATACCAGGGAAACGTTCTCCACATCTCTGCCCCCAGAGTTCTCCTTCCAAAGCAGGAAACATGATCCCTGGCATCTTGAGGGAAAAGAAAGGAAGTGTTGTAAGAAATAAATACAAAGAACATTGACAAAGTACTGGTCTTCCTAATCATACAGACAGCCACATCCCAAGAAAAAGCCAAATCTTTTTCTTACCCTTTTAAAGAAAGACTGTCATACTGACATGAAACCTGTGTCTAGAAAATTTCTGCCTAGACAGTTAAAATGAGTGAAAATGAAGCCTTACAATGTCAAGTGTCCAAATCCTTAACTCTACTGGCCACAGCTGGTGTTGCATACAAAAATGTAAGATATAAGCAACCATCTGTAAGAAGACAGATCCTGTTTTTTTCATTGATGATTTTGTGGATTTGACATCATTTAATATCTGTCAGACTCTTTCTTTCTCCATTAGAATGAAGCTGACTTGATAAACTTGATAGGTATAAGACTATACATAACCGCAGTTTAATATTTAATTTGTTATGTATTTACTTGTGAAGCTTATCATACCCTTGCCAGGGATACCATTTATCCAAGCCCACAGGACTAATTAGTGCTTAGCTGGAGCCTTGCAGGAGTCAGAGGAATTATACTGGACCAGAGCAGGATCTCATTTTCCTAAGGACCACTCCCCCCTCCTCCCCCCAGACACATACACATGCACACGCACACACACACACACCCCCTTTGTTCAGTTTACGGTGAGCCCTTAAGGAGGAGAAACTGAAGGACTTTTCCCTGTAGCTGGCAAATAGCCATGTTTTAAGGATAAGTCAGGCTCTGCTGAACATCGTATTTAGCCCTGAGGAAGGTTGACTGAGTTCTTTGCTGGCAGAGGCAAACCCAATTTACTCAGCAATAACAGATTTTAGAGTGGGAACGGTGCATATAAACAGTTCTTTCATATCAGTATAAAGATCACATTTCCTGTAGAATTTTTAAGTCTAATTGAATGCCAGTTTATACCTGAGTGTAATCAGTTATAGAAGGAAGAGTTGGCAAAGTTTGACTGAAATAAATGTATCTCTGTCCAGAACTTCCTTTAAGCCAAAGAGAACTAGGTAGAAGAATAGCACAGAACATTGCAGAGGACTTCCTATTGACTTAATTTGTTAACTGATAATTTATTCGCAATCAGTGGAGAAGTCCAAAATAGAGTAAATGATTATGCATTTTCAACTTATACGCACATATTTCGAGGATTACTTTTTTTCCCCTGTGAGTCTTTCACATCTCAGGTCAGAATTTATTTTCTTTCTGCCTCAAAAGACAGGGGAAAAAGGATACGAAAGCAGAACCACCTATAGATGGCAACAGCGAACAGGAGCTATAGCTCAGTTATGTGGCAGCATTGTGATGGTGAGTGAAGGAGGGGCATGTGATAACTGTGTGCAAATACACTGGGGCTGATATTTTCAAATAGGCCAGGAAAGCAGTGTGCACCCAAGCTGAGATGTTATTATTAGGGTTTCCTTTAACATTCTTTAAATGAAACTGGAGGAACATAGAAATAATCCAATTCATTTGTTATCATTGTAAATCTCAGTTGTACTTCTTCAAGTATCAGAGCAGGTCACACAAAGGAATTTTTCAGGTAGCGTGGGTGGCATAAAGGGATAGATGTGACATGCTAAATTCTTTCTGCTACCTGGTAAGAAATAAAGTCCCAAAGCAATTTGGGACCTACAGAAATCACAGATGACAGTACATTGAGAAATCTCAGCTTTCCTTCCATTCTGTAAATATTCACCACATGCTAGCAAGTCTTTCAGAAATTCAAGCAGCCCCAAAAAGCCCGGACAACTTAAGCCAGTTGAAGAGCAGGTGAGAACCTTCCTTCTCAGGCTACTCTTTCTTTTCCTGGAGGCACCACCATCACTCACTTCTGGGCCCATCCCAGACTATCTACTCTCCCAGTCTGCACTGCAGGTAGGAAACTTTCTGTATGGCATGTCAATAAAAACCTAACCGCTTAGTTCAGATAATAATAGAGATGTGGGACTATGTAGGAATCCCACTAGGATTGTGTCATTGTTCAGGAACTTCTCGGAAACAGAAGGTATTATTAGGTCACATTGTAAGAGGAACAAAATAGGTAAAATAGATTTAAATTTTCTAGCCTTAAATTCAAAAATATTGGAAGCTTTCTACACTCACCCATTAACTCATTTTGCTATCCAACACTCATGTCTATGCTAGGGGATTGTGTGGAAATGCATGTTCGCATGTCACACTGAAACATGAAAGAAATTAATTTTTTATTCATTTATGGCAGGAGACAAACCAAATAGTATACATATGACAAGTTCCCAGATCACATGGTCATGCTTTCTCCAGTAGACTAGTTATCACCAATTGCTAGCATTCTCCATTTCTAGATGTAATGGCACTCAAAAACAAAGACAAGCATTTTAGAAAATTGTATAGGAGAGAACCTAAGAACAAGGACTTGAAACAATGCAACATTTATGTAATGTATGCCAGAAACTTTTCCCTTATTAAAAAATGCTTTCCAGATAAATAACAGGCACTCAAGACAGCCATTATTTTCCTCTGCAATCATCCTTTCATGTAATCTGTACAAGTATTCTCACAGGAATAATTACAAAGTATTCTGATGACTACTATTAACAATCAACTGAATTGCATTTCAGAATAGTTCCTCTCAGATTGTGACCATTTAAAAAGTATTGTCAACATATGCCCAGAAGTTTGGAGAGAAAATAGACCAAGTCTGCAAGGGAGGCAGAAAAAAGGAAAGACTGAGCCAGATAATTAAAGACACAGATGCAGAAGCTACATGTATGAAAAGAGGATGAATATAATTATAGAATTTGGGATCATGAGGAAGAATTCAATTTTCCAAGCTGCACAAGAATATTCTTTATGCAATCTTCTTAGAAAAAAAAAAAATAGGGTATCCTCTTTTGAATTACTTCCAAATTGTGGAAAAAAATAGCATATAACGATAGTTCAAATGACCACATTTGAGGTTAACAGAAAAGCTTACTTCAGTTAGAATTAAAGTGTATAATACTAGATAGTTTTGCTAACCTCTGTCCTATACTGTGAAGAGAGTTGGCACAAGAAATTGCAAAGCCAGCAAAATGAATGCTTGTTTGTTTTTTCCCCCATATATTTTATTTCAGGACTGTTTTGATACATGGAGAGTAGTAGCAAGTAGAAGTAAAAGTGTGGGAGTGAAGTGATTCAAGGAAGCAGAGATGTCTTGCTTTTACATCAGTATTTTACAAAATCTTGGGAGAGATTTCAAAGAAAAGTAACAGAGATACAGACATGGAGTCTAATAAATTGAATACCAGAGGTAGAGTCGTTAGTCTGCTCAAATACCTTTTTACTGATAACAGATTTTTCAGACAGGTAATGCAGTGGGTTAATCCATTTGTACTTAAATAAAGTACTTTATCTGATGCTCATAGGAAATCGTTGGTGGCAATAAAATAGAATCCAAGGTTAACAGAGTTGACTGAAGTAGAATTATCAGGATAAAAAAAGAAGACCATAAAAAAAGGATTCCTTAGGGATCAGACTTGAAATTGTTACTGCTGCAGATAATAGTATTTCATCTCTAGGTAGAACTAGGCAAAAGTTGATGATGAAAAACAAACTTAGAGAGGTATTACAAAATCACAGAATGGTAGGGGTTGGAAGGGACCAGTTAGTCCAATCCCCCTGCCAGAGCAGGGTCACCTAGAGCAGGTTGGACAGGAATGCATCCAGGTGGGTTTTGAATACCTCCAGAGAAGGAGACTCCACAACCTCTCTGGGCAGCCCGTTCCAGTGCTCTGTCACTATCAAAATAAAGAAGTTTTTCCTTATGTTCAGACAGAATTTCCTGTGTTCCAGTTTGTGCCCATTGCCCCTTGTCCTGTCACTGGGCAACACTGAAAAGAGTTTGGCCCCATCCTCTTGACACCCGCCCTTTAGATCCCCTCTCAGTCTTCTCTTCTCCAGGCTAAATAGACCCAGGTCTCTCAGCTTTTCCTCATAAGAGAGATGTTCCAGTCCCTTGGTCATCTTCATAGCCCTCCGCTGAACTCTCTCCAGTAGCTCCTGGTCTTTCTTGAACTGGAGAGCCCAGAACTGGACACAGTACTCCAGATGTGGCCTCACCAGGGCAGAGTAGAGGGGGAGGATGACTTCCCTATACCTGCTGGTGGCACTCTTTTTAATGTACCCCAGGAGACCATTAGACTTCTTGGCCACAAGGGCACATTTCTGGCTCATGGCCAACTTATTGTCCACCAGGACTCCCAGGTCCATCTCTGCAGAGTTGCTTTCCAGCAGGTCAACCCCTAACCTGTACTGGTGCATGGGGTCATTCCTGCTTAGGTGCAGGACCCCACACTTGCCCTTGTTGAACTTCATTATTGAATCGAAGCTTGAACTGAAGCATTATTGAAACTGAAGAGGACCTGACCATAATATAAGATCATTTTATCAGCTGGTCTGATGGATGCTGTATGAAATCTAACAGAAGAAAACACAAAGTCATGCATAAGGCCAACCACAGGAGTTCAGCTGTAGCCCTGCCCTGATGGCTGCTGCACCACCCGCTTACTGGGGCAGTCCCATCTTCTCGTCACGTGCTCTGCTGACACCACCTCTTTTTGCGCCTGGAGTATCCGCTGGGTGATAATGCCACATCCTACATGTCCACAGGCATCCTTGTCATTGGCTGCCAACTTGCCCACCCACTTCACCCAGAAGGACATCCGATCAGGAAGGCCTTTCCCACTCCATACATGGGGGCCACCATTTTGTCTCAGCCATTATTTTTACAGCAGGGAGACGCCATTTCTGACAGCGCCGTGTTCCCTGTGTTCCCAGGCAGCCCTGTGTCTGGCTGGCAGGACCAGCCACCCCTTCCAGTTTACCCAGAAGAGGAAGCCCTCACCTGCATACACAGAGGCTGACATTTCTGATGGTATCAGTCCCTACTTGTTTTCACAATGCTTTGAGATTAGTTTGATGGTAATTTTTGAACACATCATACTCCTGTGAGCTCAGAGCATCGTCTGATTGGCTGCCCATTTCCTTTGGAACAGGAATTAATCAGAGATATGAATATATATGTATATATGTCAAATCTGCATGTGACTGACTGAGGAGGGAGAAGACAGAAGGGTGCCATGATCTCTTCCTGTTCCTGCCCAGGCTTGCAGCAGGAAAAGAAAGCAGAATGGGTGTAGGGGGACGGCAGAGTTTAAAGGAAAAATGAAAAAAGTCTGGAAAAGCCTGACCAGCATCCAGCTCCCTTGATTGTCCAGAATTTCATTTCTTATGTGTGAGTAATAGCAGTGGGTCAAATACAGGCCTTTTCCAGCTGTGAGACAGAAATGTATTCCAAGCTCACAGGGGGGCTGAGAACGTGGGATTGCTATGGCAGAACATCTGACTTCTCTCCAGCACCCACAGCAGGGGAAAGGGGGCATAAATGAGCCCTCAACAACCTGGATCTCTCAGAGGGCATTTGGAAGGGTCGCTGGAGGACAGAGCAAGCAGGTTCCTCATGTCTTGGAACAGCGCTGGCAGTTGGAGAATTGTGGTGTGGAAAAGGTACAGCAGCCCACCCTTTCAGAGATATTCTCAGGACCCCCAAAGTCTGTCCCTTCAGGAAGGGGTCAGGCATCTGGGTGCTGCTGGCTCACACCCTGCAGATCCACCTCAGTGCCTACTTATGCTGGCAGCTCCCTCTCCAGAGCTCCTGGGACTTGTGGGACTGTTGCCTGGAGCCAAGGGAAAAAGCCGGCATTTCCTTACCATTTAGGCCCCTGAATATCTGGATGTGTGTCTGACTGGCTGGAGCAAATGTCACAGCTATCCAGCACCTCTCTGTGGCCTGGGATAGTGTCCTCCCTTCAAGGGCTCACTCTGTCCCTGACTTGCTGGGCTGAAACTGGACAGCACACGTAACCTCCCCATTCAAACCTCCCTCCCTACACAGCCCTCTCTTCACTTCTCATTGATAAGCTAAATAGATTCATCTCCATTATTCATCTAATGAAACTTAGATCTCTAAAAAATTGTTGTCTACAAGTGACCCGGCCATGTCAGTTTTTTCTTTTAGCAGTCAATCCCAAACGATTTCAATCCTTTGGCCAATCTCATTTCTTTTATTTTTTTCTCTAATGTTTATGCATCTCTTGAATTGCGAGTAATGAAATTCCATAGACAATTTTCAGACCAAATGGTTGAGTGGTCTCAAGTGAATTTAGAGCAGGTGCTGGAAGAAAATATCCAATTAGTGATATTCTGGAACCACCTTCCAACAGTATAAAGAAGAAAGTATCTAATTTTAAGATACATTATGGCTGACTTCTGAGGTGGATGAGGGTAATATGATTGGTTGTAATAAATTTGATCATGATCAAGAAGGTCTCTCCCTGTCCTGTGACTTATTCCAGTAAAGACTGTCTTCTGGCACATGTAGCGCTGCTACAGCTTCTCTACCCATTGCTTCCCTGGCTAAGACATCTGAAGATTTCTTTAGCCTTTTGATCGCATTTCAGTAGGTAAGTAGGTAATTTTGATCCCTGAACCATCAACCAGAAACCTTGCAACAGCACTACAGGCAATTAAAGAATAAAGTATGAAAGAGGAAATGCATAAATAGAAGACTGTCCATTAATAAAGAGTTTTGATACACTAAGGCTGACATTTCTCAGAACAGCTACTTACAATGATACTCAATTTTACATCACAATAAATGTTCAGAATTCAGCTTGTCTAAGAAACTGGACCAATATTTTTATAGGCGTTTCTTTGGTATTAATCTCCATGGTATCCAAGCACTTCAGAGGAAGAAGTGCATGTGCTGTGAGGTTGTTTGAAGTGTGTCTCAGGATACTTACAGTGCATTTATTCATTTTCACACCATACAGCACAGGACATTTTTGTTTAAATGAATGTCAGAGCAAAACCCACGCAGCTCCAGTCTGAAATTCATTTACGTCTAAATAGCTGTCTACCAATTCCCCCATATAAATGGCTTTTTGGAAATAAACGTTATTACGTTCACAGATTGTTTAGGCCTAAAGAAACAGTGCTAGATTTAACTTCTTATTTACGATTACACCCCCTTCTTTTTTTTGCAGTCTGTCATTAACATGATGAAAGAAACGTGGTGTGATGGTATTGACTTCTTTAGCATCCAGAAGGAACAAAAGCAGGTTTCATCCATGCTACTTAGAAGAACCATGTTACCGTATTTTCTCACATTTTTTATTGTATTGTTTCTCACAGTGCTTCTGAGTTAAGGAAATAGCATTATTTTCATTTTGCAGATGAAGGGCTAAGGCAGTTTGCTAAATACGGAGTTTTGCAACCTGATGGCCCCAGTTCCACAAATAATTGAATAATAGACAGGTCTAAAAGCCTGATTCTGGACGTACTATTCACATAGTCACTTGTGTGACAAAGTCCTTATATGATACATTGGAAAGCCTTTTGCACCTGAGCTGGACTTAGTGACAGCATGGGCTAGTCTACAAGAAAGTTCAAGAAAAGCCTGTATGTGTCCTTCAAGGGCAAAGGTCTCCCTGTGAAGCTGGGAATGCTGCAACTGCAACCTTTTTTTGCGCCCAAATTGTTAGCTTCTCTTGCTAGTCTCAGTCAAGGGCCCTAAACAGATCTTTCCTGAGGTACAGGAGATGCCACAGAATAACATGGCTCCTCGCAGCTTTCACTTGTGTGGAGACAGGCATCCCTTACGTCCTGTGTCATGTCTGTCATCTATGTGAGTTCTCCGGGTACTGAATCTAACTCTAGTTCTCTTGATTCCATTTATATATGGTGAGAGAAGAAGGTATTTCTAGGGTACCTCGGTCCAAGGTGAACGACTAGGGCTTGATTCAGTTGCTCATACTTACATATCTAATGTCATTTCAGACTCTCTGTGTTATCTAGGGTTTTCTTGGGTCTGCCAGATATGACACAGGTCCTACTGGAGACCTGTGCCCTTCTGGAACAGCTGGAGGCAAGTTTGAACATCCAGCTGTGCCTACATTGGCACAGGGTGCTTATGTGTGAGCAAAGGGTTTGCATGCTACGCCTGAGCAAAAGAGTAAAACCTCTGAAGGGAGTTATTCTTACTTATGTCCGTTATTTACAGAGGGAGTTAGATGTCTAGATTAGATTAACCAGCTGAAACTGAGATCAGACCCACCCCGGGGTATGAGAATTTTTATTGTAGTGTTAGGTTAACGGTAACAATTTTTTAAAAAACTACCAGGTAGCTCCTTCTGCAAATGCTTCCTGTTCTGGGAATACTGAAGCACATAGATGTTTTATAAGTCAAGCTCAGTATTTAATGCTATGAAAAAAACAATTGTTTAAAGTGAAGAATAACCAGTTGAGGCTTACCAATAAGCAAGATATGTAATATTACTATATCATTAGCTGTGATGTGCTATTAAATGTAATATGTATTTTTATTACATATATTGTTCTTTGTTTATATATTAAAACACCATGAGTATAAAGTATATGACTAAATCTGTAACAATATATGTAGCATTAAAAAAGTTAATACTTACTAATATGAAAAATACTTAAATAATTTAAATATTCTGGGGGATTAATAACAGGGCTAGAATAAATTTTTCTAGTCTTAATACATCATTTAAAAACCCCATAGTCTCAGAACAAGAGTGTTACAATAAGAAGGAAAAACACTTTTCAGTATAGCACATCATCTGAAAAATTGGTCCAATACTTTACAGAATAATGAAATTACGCTATTGACTGACAAATCTGAAATTATCAAAGAGAATGGTAGAGCACTCTCGACATACAACACTTGAGTTCCAGGAACATTCTCACTGAAAAGTACATGCTGTTTTGAAAAATGTTCCTAAGTGTTGAAGTACTTAGAATTTTTGTAGGGTTTGTGTGGAAAGTACCCACTGTGTCTTTTAGTATGTTCTTTTCAAATGAATTTTGGTATTCCTAGAAGGACTGGATTGACATTTACGTAACTATTAACAAGGTATGAGCTGAAGAACAACAGTGAAAATGCTCCATATGGCTCTAGCCATGGGCCTCAGGTTTGACTTGAGGAACCTAAGCTGAAGGGTAGGAGTCCTGGGTACCTCTGTTAACTCAGCCGAGAAGCATAGGGTTGGTGCTGCTACATATCCATCAGCTGGCAGAAACAAGTACTTACAGTCCTCACCTTTGTCTGTCAGGTTAATTTCATGTAGAGAGTGGGCAAATAGTAACAAGAAAAGAAAAGGAATTCACTCCCTCCAGGGAAATGCATGAAAACTATTTTTATTACTCCTTGAGGACCACTACTTAAACAAGCAGTGTCACTGTTTTCCAAAACAGAGGGACGTAACTCCTATTCTGTTTACTCCAGAGGGCTGTCAGACTATGTGCCGTGGTCTCCTCACATTATGAAAAGGCAGGGAACAGAAGTAGAAAACAGCCTTACTGCAGCTGGATGGGGGAACAGTTACACTGGAGCTGGAAAACAGTCACGGCAGGGCCACCCTTTTGGCAGGCGAGCTTTAGTGCGATAAATTAAAGCAGCCGGTTGCCTCTGGTGAGTCACACTGAACCAGCATTTAAACATCAATGGCCATTGTCTGTCTTATACAATTTCTGTGGCAACTGTGGCCAGACAGAAGTGCTGCCCTGCTCCCTGCTATGTCGCTAACAATGGCTACATCCCCGTTTGTGAACGGAGGCCAGTCTCTGTCAAAAGAGTGTGGGATGGTGTGTGAGAGAAGTACGAAGAACCATTCCAGCTACGATTCACATTCATGTGGCTCTGCCAGCTCCCAGTTATTCCTCACATTGTGCCAAGTACAGGATGAAATGCAAGTCAAAAAGGGAGGGTAGCGTACCTCTCGCTACAGACCATATGGATGTGAGACTCTGCATGCTCTGCGGCTGTGCATGCTGATCACTTTGCCTCCATACTTCGCTGGCAAGTGTTTGTGATACGTGACGTTATATTCACAACGCACAGGCGTACCCTCTTATCCATTGAGAATGTGTTCTTGGAAAGTGTGACGGTTAGTCATTCAATAGGAGGGGAGTCTGTAAGCAGGGATTTGGGAAATACACACAATTTAACCACACAGGGACAGTAACACACAGGGACAGTACGTCAGTAAGTGGTGGCAATAAGTCCTTTCCCCTCATTCCAGCAACACTACTCAGAAAAGCAAGATCTCGATGGCACGAGATCAGGACAAAGACAAGAGGGATGCTGCTGCATAGTCACACACAAGGTTCTTAGCGTAATACTGCTAGTGTTTGTGTGATACACAAACAATATATTAACGAAATATTTAAAACACTGCACTGCAGCCTACTGTGTCTATATTCTCAGCAGTTATTTTAACACAAACAGGTATTTGGCAGGAACAATTCAGTATGACTGGGTGGCTCAGGGTAGTCTTGATGGAAGGAAAACAGTTATGACAGTATTTAGCAGAGCACAATATGAAATGATTTATGATGGACCTCCAAAATGACAGCAGAAAAATGACAGAAGCTGTGGAATTGTTCCCCTGTGGTCTGATAGGTACTTAGGCCTGCTGTATAACATGCAGAACCTCACCCTGCTTGAGTGTTCCTCGTGTAGAAGAGCTCATTGTAAGTCCAGTAGCAGTAACAATACAAGCACAAGGCTGTGAATCTTCTCCACGACACAGTTATTTCCTGTTCCACACCATCTTGTTTTCCTACATGTTATTGTCTTTTGATCCTCACCCTGTTTAGAAAGTCTTGAGATCATTTAGAACCTAACTGGAAAGGGAGTTGGAACACTTGCTTGCTGTGTAACAGAGAATTGCCATGACTTTTTGAGACTGCTATGCTATATACTTCTTTATCTAGGTGCCTTTGGGTATGAAACTGCTGCATGTTGTAGTGAAATCTAGAAATATTTGAGCTGATTTTCTTCAGATGGCTTGAATTGGAGAAATAGTGCAAACCCTTTAGCCCAGAGCTCCCTGCACAGTAGACTGAGTGATCTCAGGCACAGCTCCACGCTACCAGAGCAAAAAGGCCCCTCGTACTCGTGCTAATGCAAGCAGCCTGCGCACAATGCACACCATATAATTTAGCAGGTACTGTAGACATATTCGTGTTGGTATTTTCCTTTAGTTCTAGAAAGAACAGGGAAATCCCCCCATCCAGCTATATTCTTTGCAACTGCATTATTTCTTACACATCTTTCTTATGCTATTATAGTTCTGCGTTTCTCAGCGCAGTATCCCTGTTTCTGCTGTTTGAAATATAATGTGGATGGAATTCATCTTCCATAATTGTAAATGTTTATGGCTGGGCTAGACTCCCTTTAGACTCCCTTTCTAGATGCTGAAAAATAAATGAACTCTTTTAGAATACGGTTTATATGACTCTGATTTCAGATGTCTAAGATAAGATGAGTTGTGTTCTGGAAGTGTCTGTGCCTTTCCATCAGCTGTAAAGGGAATTCAGATTACTAACTCCAGTGACAGTGTCTACAATATTTATATCTATAGTTGGTCAGATGAACTTTGCTTTGTGTATATTGCTGGGTTGTGGTTTTTATTTTCCATTGAGATTCGATTTGACTGGACTCCTGCAATATAGAATTAAGAATTTATTTTTGCCTGGTAGCCACCCTCAGTAACAGTAACTCAAGCAACAGATTGCTTGGAAGGGTCTTTTCTTTTCCTGTTCTCATGGATCTACTCTCACAACATGGAGAAGAGTCGTGGGGTTTCAGTTTTTGATGGTGGAGGAGTGAAGTGGTAGTGATACCTGTGAGCCTATAGAATAGGGAGTAAAGCCTGTGAATATGCAGATTACCTCCCAGGATTATCAATGTCTTGGATATTCAACACTTCTAAACCTGAAAGCCCCCCTGTCTGTCTGGGGTGCGTTGCTCTCTATCATCTGGAACTTGGGGTGGAGGGAGAACAGCAGTCCCAGTTGCCTACATAGAGCTGTAGTGGGCAGCTCTCTCCTGTCCTGCATGCTGACGTGAAAAGGCTGATAGCGCTTCAAAGATCACTCTAGTGCTCACTGCCGACAGTTAAAGTTCTTCCTGCCTTTTGCATTTCTGAGAGTATTGTCTGTGTGCCAGAATCCACTGTGTGTCTCTAAGCTGCAGTTCAGTAGCTTACATGGATGCAGTGTAGATGAGCTCACGCTGTGAATTCAGCTCTCCTTAGGATATATTCTGCACCAGTTTATTTGTGCAGTTGCCAACCTTCATTGCCTCATCTGAGACTCAGTGCCATGTGATGAGGACTTTGCACAGTCCTACTGCCAAAAACCCTCCACCCTGCTATTTCCAATACCTCTTCCCTGGAATGAACTATTTAAACCATCCTCTTCCTCGACTCAGGTGCTGCTGTGATTTGATTTACGCACATCTGAAATTGTCTGTGTCAGTAGGTTTCTCCACAGCTGTATGAAATTAATACCTGTAGTGGCAAGATCTTCATATGATCATCAGTTTCAATCTAGATTTGTTTCACACATGCAGAACTAATGAGTTTAATGCCTCTATTACACAAATGAGTGTATGTACATAACAGATACAGTTGCAAACTTTGGGACAAAGATAATAGCTGGAAATACGCTCACTATCTCAACCCCTTAACCTTCCTCTGAGCTTTCTGTGTTCATCTATCCATACAGTCTCCACGTGTGAATTGTTGGCATTGTACATGGCCAAAGGGGAGGAAACTTACAATAAGAACCTTGTAGACAACCCATTTTTTCACCCTTTTGGATATAACTGCACACTGCACATTAGTTGCAGAACACAGGCAGCTAGAGGTTGTTTTATTTGTATATGTAACACATAAAAAGAGGTTAAAAATATGTATCTGTTGTCCAGCAGTTGCTGAAATAACTGCAGATATGCGTCTGGAAGATCTAGTACACATATTACAATAAGGGCTAGAAATGTCATTAATTTGTTACGGGGTTTTGTTTGCTGTTTGTTTATTTTTTTCATATGTTGAAGTACCTTCTGACATTCACACAGTTGAACCACACCACAGATTCTCTGTAACAGTGAAGCTGTTACTCAGTCACACATTTCAATGTTCAAAGTTAATACTTTTGCCTATTGCAGTCTGGATTTGTGTAGAAACGTAGCATGTAGGTTACCTCCTAAAAGCAGCTAGAGGTTTTCCTTCATGCAATGTGATATGTAAATAGTATAATTTACCAATTTACAAGGGAAAAGAAGATTGGGATAGTATCAGACGCTTCTTCTAAGAAGTTGCATAATGAACAAATTTGTTTTATTTGATAAAACTGGGGCAGCAATATACATTAAAAAAATTAATTGACATAAATACATGTTCAAACTGGTACTTTGCATAGTCATAAGAAAATCCATTTCTCCAGATGGCATTGAGAGGTCTCACTAGGAAAGCATAATGTGATCCCTGACATGTTTTATGTGCTATAGAAAAAGAGAAATCGTTCAGAGAATGAACAATAGCAGCAATGCCAAAGCAGATAGCTTGTATGTTGGCTTTAGTTAGGTCATTGTTCACTATGTATCTAGTTGAATATTTGTGGAAAAGGTGACTGCTGAAAAAAATTCCTTTTATAGAATCATAGAAAAAATTGATTAGAATGTCAGGTTTTTTGGAGGTCATGTAGTTCAACCTCGTGCTTGAAGGGGGACTCCCACCAACAGTACATCAGGCTCTGTCCAGCCAGGTCTCGAAAGGCTCTGTGGAGGGAGGTCCCACAGCCCTTCCAGGCAGCCCCTTTCCTCCAGCATTGTGCAAAAGCTGTTCCTCATCTCCAACCTGGGCCTCCCAAGGTGAAACCCATGCCTCCTGTGGTACTGTAGCAGAACTGAGAAGACAGTGAGAGTTTGACTCCAACGTATTTGTAACTGTCCTTCAAGTAGTTGTAGTTTGTGACTGGAATCTACCTTAGCCTGCTTTTCGTCAGTCTAAATGAGCTCAGTTCCCTCAGCTTCTCATAGTCCATCTGCTCTGGGCCCCTGACCATCTTAGCAGCTGCCTGACAGGTCCCCTCTAGTTTCTTAGTGTCTTCCTTGATGATGTGGGCGGGGAGGACATACCAAAACCAGTATATTTATTGCTGCCCCATGCTCACCAGTGCTGAGTACAGGGCAGTAATAAATTCCTTTGATCTGCAGGACACAGCCATAACATAGACATTACAGAGTTGCATGAGCTGTGGTGAGAGCACATTGCATTCAGCCTGGCAATTGCCGCAACCTTCACTGTCTTCTCATGCTACTCTGCTAGCTGGTTACCAGCCTGTACTGATGCGTAGGGTTTGTCTCCTCTGGTACAATGCTGTGCTTTTTCTTACTGAAATCCATGAGTTTTCTGTCTGTTTAATTCTCATCTTAAGGGCCAGGACTAGACCATTGAATGGCTTATGGTTCACTGCATTTGAAAGATATTGAGCTATGTTGTCAATTGCATCATCAATGTGTACTAATGACAGCATACATGTAGTATGAATCCTACAAGTCTTTGGGGGATTCTGAGTTAGATCCTCTGTATGATCAATTAAGAAGCATTACAGCTTTCATTTACATTTCATCTAGCGTGGACACTAGAAAATAGGGGAGTCAACGGGAATTTTGCATTTAACTTTTATAATTGTTGTTGTTTTGAGGGGAGAGTTGTATCAAAAGTTGTCAGTCAAAGCATTTGACCTGACATTTACCAAGTTTTTCTGGTAGAAGATTCATGAATATCTTTAAAACAACATTATTACATAGTCAAAAATATTGGAAACAGAATGTCTCAGTGTTTGGGAGAGGTAAGGTTTTGGCTGAGTATCAGCTTTGCCAGTTGAGTTTCTCCTGGGTTCTGTAGTGCCCTGACCAACAGTCAGATGTATTCAAACCTAGTATTTTCTGATAAAATCTAATCTTTCATTAGTGTGTCAAAGGTTGCTTTCACTGAGGATGCCTGATGGATGAACTGTCAACAGCTTCCACTCCTGGGTGTCTTAGGGTCTGCTCCTTCATGTATTTCAGGTGGCCACCACACTAAGCTCTACAGAATTCAATGCTGTTCCTCCTCCTGGTGGCTATGCATGCAGGACTGTGGTACCTGGGCTTGCACAGGCTGCAGTACCCTCACTGCTCTGAAGATAGCAGAAACACTCTACCCTATCTGATTCAAGCAGTGCTATTTAGTTGTGGAGGGGAAAAAAATGGATGTTAGAGGTGAGAAGACATACAAGATAGCAAGGACTCCCTCCTTTACCTAGGAAGGGTGAGAATTTCCTTTTTTCTTGATTTGCCTTATTGTTGTGGTCTGGTGGACCTTTGGCTCCTGTCTGACAACTACAAGACCCCAGAAAACTCAGCTACATCTTAGCAAAGGGTACCTTTTCAGCTCTGCTATGATCCATGAGGCTCTTAGACCAAGACTTTCTTTGTAAAAAATAATCCATCTTCTGACAACCTAGAAGCTGAAGCCACTATAGTATGTAAAAATGCGTGTCTAAGATGTCCATCAGTTATAGAAAAATAGAGGATGGGCTAATGAAACACACATTGGCCCAGATTTTACTTACATGAAAAATTCTTTCTTTTAAGGCCAGTTCTGTGTCAGTCTGGACGAACACATGATAAATGATAATAAAAATAAGCAAACATGCAAATTGATAAATTAAAAAACCCACTGGAAGATGTTGCTGTATGTTAAACTTTGGCATATATCAATTATTTGCACTGCTAATGCAGATGCCTTACATTTCTAAACCAACTTTAAAAATGTGAGGGTTTTTTATTTATAGCTATTAACTGACAGTGGTCTTCTAATATCAGTCAGTAGGAAAACGTCTATTCCATTTATTCCTAACTTTCTGGATAGCTCCCTGATGTTCAGCTTTGCTCATTTTCCATTTCACAGACTGAGTTCACTTTAACTGAAACTGCCAAACACTAATTCAGTTCTTAACTAGATTTGTGGTGGTGAGACAGAGGGTAACATAAAAAGGCAGAACTTATTGGTACGATTCATCATCATACTTTATTGCACACTCGAGCCTGCTGGGCAGGAAATGGAAGCTGTATCAGGGCCTTCTGAATCTGGCAGTATGAGCACCTTAAATCTCATGCAGGGCTGATGTGCTCAACTCACATTCAGTCCCCCTGAACGGTTGTAAGAATATAGGTGGTCTTCCAGGTTAAGCTCTGCAAGGAAGAACAGCTGGCGTTGTCTTCACACTGTGACGGTGACACGCGTTAAGGACTACTATGTAGGAGGCAAATAGTCAGGGCAACAGTGAGAGTTATGCTTACCTGTTATTCTGAGGAGTGGGGCATAACCCCATCTAACTGTGCGTCAAATACTGGTATAACAAGTGTCAGCCGCTGTTAAGGAAGTCCAGAATCTATATTTATTTTTGGGTAGACAGGCCAGTACTAGCAACTAGTTTTATGGAAAAACAAATAGGGGTAAAACATAGAATCATAGAACCACGGAATCATAGAATTGTCAGGGTTAGAAGAGACCTTAAAGATCATCTAGTTCCAACCCCCCTGCCATGGGCAGGGACATCCCCCACTAGACCAGGCTGCTCAAAGCCCCATCCAGCCTGGCCTTGAACACCTCCAGGGATGGGGCATCCACAGCTTCCCTGGGCAACCTGTTCCAGTGCCTCACCACCCTCACAGTAAAGAATTTCTTCCTAATACCTAATCTAAATCTCCCCTTTTTAAACATGAATTGCACATCAAACTAAGTGAAAACAGTGGAGTTCCTGAAGGGAAAAGAGATTTCTCAGTGAAAACTTAATGAAAGACTATGCAAGAACTAGGTGTAATTGTTGTTTGTGAAATAAAAAGTCTTCTGGAAAAAAATGCCTTAGTGGTAGGAACATACAGAAAGTAGAAATACAACTCAGATAGGGAAATCCCTATTGCACCATGGGATTATGAGAAATCTGGGAAGTTTCTGCATTATCTGTGGCACAACTGTCAGCTCCAGTGTTGCTGTGGTCTGGAATCCTGAAAAGGAGTTGGAGTGGGTCAAGACTGGGAATTCTGTGGTCGTGAATGTACAGACGTGGCAATTAAATTGCTTTCGAAGAGGATAAACCAAGACACTCTTACCTAACAGTAAGTGGCTGCCAAAGAAATTATACTTGTAAAAATGCAGAATATAGTTTTACCAGTAAATTTCATTGTGTAAGCAGATCCAAAGAATGAGCTTTCAGTGTACTGAAAAGCTGGGATTGGGAAAGCTTTGAAACCAAATTTGATTGCAATTTTTAAATTATGAAGTCTTTACATTCAAGCTATTTGTGCAGAAGACACGGCTTATTTGTGGATTTCTCTTTGAATTTTGTAGGATATTCTTACCAGTATTTGTTAACCCCATGGATAAACCTCAGTCTCAAATCTTTTAGTTTACTGGCCGCTCATGCTGACTATTGAAAATATTTTTAAAGACTCATCTGAAATTCCTTTCAAGAACCTTATCAGAAAGGTAACATGCTACTCCTCTTCTCTTAGGCAGATTTGCAGATGTCTGTTTCTATTTCTCAGCTTTTGTAAGAAAATACAACCCCCAATATATGCACACAATACTTTCATTTTCTGATAATGTGTATTTATTTGTATCCAGAAATACAAATGTTGGGATCAAAATACGAATATAAATAGTATTCTAGACGCACAGCCCTACTCCTTAACACAAAGTAAAGTGGAATGGATGCGGTTGATCAGGGAAAGTCGTTGCATGAGAACTTGAGGAGATGAAGCACACGGGTGTTTGACTTTTCTGGTTAGGTCAGTCTGGGGAATCACTAGGATGGCTATCTAACTTAGAATGACATACTGGTACTAGTGCTACCTGTATTATTCAAGGCACATTGGGCACATAATTGTACTTTCATTTCACTATGACATCACAAGCTGCACTGCTAGCAAAGAAATCACACACCCCTAAGAAAAACTTAGGAAGGAAGGACGATTAGAAATCTAAAATTTTATTTGTGTTCTATAAGAAAAGTTCAATTTGGCACATAGTTGGCAGTTTTTATGTGATTCCTAAAATTGCACTCACTTAAAATTAAAAAAAAATCCATATTTTGTCATTTTGGGAAAAAAAATGTTTTCAGAGGAATATACTGAGAGTTTAAAATAGAATTATGTGAGGTGGTTGATGACTGCCTGTGATAGCCACAGACTGGGCTCAGCGTCCCTCCAGCCTAGCGTTCCTTCTTGTGACAGCCACATGTTGGCCCATGATTTAAGGCTGGTGTTGCATGTGAGCATGGATGACAATAAAGTCACAGGAGTCCTTAATGACCACAAAAGAGAATATGGGGGACTGATACTGTAATCTCTCTGCACAAAGTTTCCCACTGTTGTTCAGAGGAGCATTGTTTTGTGGAAGGCTCTTCTGAAATTCTGTTTCCTTTGGAGCACTCTGTCTGGCAGCGACATATTTCCCTGTTCTGCCTAATCCTGTCAGATGCAAGTATTTTACCAGCTTTCCATGAGTTCAACAGCAGCTCATTTTTTTAAGGATCCTGTGTGGTCTGTAAGTATGAAATGGACTCTGTAGCATGCTCTGTTCCACACTTGCCAGCAATTTTTTTTCAAATATGTCATCAATATTGTTCTCATCATCCGTTTTCTATTAACATGTAATTTAGAAATTTTGGCATTTTCCTCTTTTAGGCCTCACTTTAAGTATGTAAACTACAAATCTCACTTGAAGTACTTAAGTTACAAATCTGCTCTCCACGAGCTTTGAAGCCAGTCAATGGATAGCCAACCCTGCCAGAATATGATCCAAAGCTTCTCCTGTTTGCTGGTAGGAATATTTTGATTTAAACCCCTCTTCTGGTCAATGATCTTAATTGATGAGGAAGTTTTTGACTCACACCTAGAGGCCTTTTCTTTAAAACTTGTAATCATAACAGTCTCAGTAACAAGCAGCACCAGCTTCACTGTGGATATTTCATTCTTTTTATTTTATAATATATTGTGTCGGTACAGCTTCGTCTCTCCCAACCACTGCCATAGGCTGCAAGAAGGCAAAGAGCCATCAGGACAGTATTAAGCACTGTATTAAACACTAAAGGGAGGACGTGGGTTCCTGTAGAAGCAGCTCTGCAGGCTGGCTTAGCCCTCCACGTAAAGCTGAGTTACGTGAATGCTTCCATGACACCAAAGAGGCTGTTATGGCTCCTCAGGCTAGTTTCATTCATTACCTAGATAAAAGAATACCTGGCAAATAACTGACTGTATCAGTGCCTGGTTTGCCTGGTTCAGTCCTTGAGAAAGCCTGCCCCCAGACATATGAATAAACATAATCACATGTCTTCTGCTGTCTTACTTTGTCCTTCAAAAAATAGCAAATTGTTAGAAGATCAAAATGAACATTTTGATAGAAAGTAGAGAATTCTCAGGTGTCCAGTTCTGAGGCACCGAACTTCATGATGAATTTTATTGTCTAATTTCACATATATTCTAGGAAAACCCTTGAGGACTCCAGATGCATACAGACGCTGACTTGAGGACCCAGAAAAAAAGAGAAAAAATAAAATAAAGTTAAGTTTGTAGAAAGGAATACATCATCACAGATCTTGGGTATCTCCACTGAGGAATATAATCAGATACTAAGTAAGTTCTCAAAGTCAGTCACAATCCAAAGTTATTTAAAGCAACAGCTGCTAGGTAAATTGGATGATTAGAACAATATGTATCCCTAATTCAGGACAAAGTCCTAGACAGGGTTATAGGGTGACATATCTCTTTGAGGTATCCACCATAGGTATGGTGTACAAAAATTTCCTGTTTAACTTGTCAAAGCAATGCGGTTCAAGCAGAGATGATTTTTTTTTCTGTTAAAACATCATTTCACTTTAGACATGAAACATAGTTTTGTTTGTAGTGTCTAGAAAAGTGTCCTAAATGATGAGGAAAGTAGATTCTCTGTTTGTTTGTTGTCCAGACAAATCATGGATCCCAGGGGAAAAGGCAAAACTATTAAGGCCACTAAGTCTTGAAGGAAGGGCTTCATTTTTCACATATGTACTAGAACCCTTCAAGAAGACAATGGGAGGGTCTAAAATTAACTCAGGGCTAAAAAAAAAAAAGCTCTAAAGGAGAAAGAACCTCACCTTTCAGCTGTGGAAATGCATTCCCAATGCATAGTTTGTTTTTTGCCTATTTTAAACAGTCTTCTGGAAAGTGACACAGATGAGGTAAACATCAGCCTTGAGTTTAAGATCTGGATCTCTTGGTGTAGTGAATTTGATGAGTGAAGAAAGAAGGATTCTGCTAAACCGCTGAAATCCCACTGCAGTTTTCTTGCTACTTAGGAATTAAGAAACCTACAGAGTGCTTGGTAAAAAAAAAAAAAAAAAAGAGAAACATCAGAGAAATGTTCAATGTGTAGGTTGAAGAGATCTAGAATATTGGTCACACACTGTGGTGCTCAGGAAGAACTCCAGCAAGGTCACTGTCCCTCTTTCTAACTCTCAGGACAGGAATAGTATATCCTTCAATATCAAGAAATGCTAAAGGCACTAATGTAAGAGGCACAAAGATTTCACTGTAAGCAAGAAGAAGAAGATAACTTGAAAAAAAATCATCTGATTGTGTAGGCAGCTAAGATTAGTCAATATGGCTTGCCTTTTCTTAATGCTTTATGGAAACCTGGAAAGAGCAGCCAATGAGAAAAGTACAGTCTGTTATGGACAGCCTTTAGAAGCTGCAGTGGGTGCTTTGTTTTACAGCTTAGAAGGTAACACCACCCCTCCAGATCGTGAGGCTAATGAAATCTATCTTAAAATGTTAAGTCTCCCTTCCCAGAGAGTCAGCAGTACAGCAACCATGGTGTTTTCGGAGCTGTCTTGCACCTGGAGCATGGGCAGGGCAGAGTCATTTTTCTAGAGGTAAGGCGAAATTCGGTGTAAAAGGAGATAAGCATCCTCCCCTTCATGAAATGACCAAGTAAGGTGAGTTGTAATAAATTCATAGAGCGACATGAGGTGCTAGACTCTGAGACACATTAGGGCTGCAAAAGTGTTTGAGATAGCTATCTATCCCAGCTATCTGGCAGGATGCCTCCAGTTCCAGAAACATCATTTCTTAGCAGCTAAAGGCTCATGTGTCACTGCTGTTCCAGCTGATGAATGTGCAAACCACCAGGTGGATGATTCGGAATTAGCTGTGGGAAGGTAATGGGAAGAACTGAATAAGAGGAGTGGGACGGGTAAGAACTGCACAGCAAAAAAAATATAGTTTCTTCCTCCCCTTTTAGCTTCACTACTCATTGCTGTCTCTGTGAAAATGGTTCTGGCTTTTTTGACTTTTTTTTAATTGATATGTACGATATACGAATATACAGTTGAGAGCCGATGAAGGAGACAAGGAGCGTCTAAGAGAAGAAAGGTTATCAAAGTGCCTGAGGTGTTTTAATCTACAGCTGTACTTCTTGATTAGAAAGTTACATTAAAATTGTCTGGCATACTTCAGTCCCACATTACTACTGGACATGGAGCCAACATAAACTGCCTGCAAGTTTTTATACACTTATTCTTGGAAGAATGGCTGTAAAAGAAGAAGCTGTCAGTACGTTAGGCATTGGAGCCAGAAGAGCCGAGAAGACTGAATTAAGCAGAACAGTATTTTTATACATTCTTAATTGCCTTGAAAATGCTGCCCTCAATGTAGGAAAACACTGTCCATTGACTTTTAATTGAAGAGGGAGAGTAAGAGGTTTGACTTTAGATCCTCCTGGGAAAAGTTGGTTATCTAAAAAAAACCCTCACAATCTTTTCTGTAACTTCAAAAAGGAAAGAATGTAATGTGAAGACACTTGATTTTGTGGCTTTAGATACACATCCAAATGTGTTCAATTCACTAGTCATTTGGTTTTGCCTTCTTCCATTCCCTTCTCTTCCTTGGAAGGGTAAAAAAAAGTACCAAATAAAAAAAATAAGTAGTTGAATAAAGTCTTGAATATGAAATAATGTGATAAGAAAATGTTCTAAAATGCTAAAAGGTGGTTCTTACATTTCTCATGGGACAGTGCCCAAGAGCGTTATTTTTTTTCAATTTGCAAAAGGAGCAAGAGAATATCTGGAGGTTAATGAGGAGACTCTCACTACTACAGAAGGATATGGCACATAGATATATGCAGACCACATTACCTAAGTGTCTAGAATAATTGCATTTTGAATGATGCAGAGCCTAGAACGCTTATCTTCCCTGATCCCTATGGTTTTTCAGTGGCTGCCCAAGCACAGAGCAGTGAAGCAGAAAGAGCAAACCAAGCAACTAGGACTAAGCAGAGGAATGCATTCTGGAACCTGCCAGCCTGCGGCCGCTCACCTTGCATATAAATCAATTTTTTGCACATAACCCCAGAGTAGAGTGTATTACACAGTAGAATATGTCCTCTGCTGTCGGTGTAAGAGCAGAAGCCAGTTGTGTCTTCAGATTCTTTCTTGGTTAGGACCATGGAAAGAAGTGGAATGATACGCTTCCAACTTCTGGTTATGAAAGCACTCAAAAACCAGAGGCAGTATGAATGGACTTGGCAGAATAAGTCTTCCAACAAAGAACCTGATGGGATTGCGTGCTTTTAGCAGGAATGGGTAGCAATGACCAGAAGTGTAAGAAAATAATCTAAAATGGGAACGTTCCACACTTACTCCCGGGACATTCACTCAAGTATGCAATTGCTAAATAAACCTCACTTTAACTGTTCAAGATCTAATAGTGGATGGCACCTTCTTGTGCCTCATCTGTCTCAATACTCCCACCAAAATCAATTGATTGTGCAGAGGGTTTGCAGGATCAGGGCCTTAAGGGATAACTGTTTCCATTCTTTTATTTAGACTTGAAATATTTCTAGTATTCTTGCAAAATATGGCTGAAGGTGGCTGTTTAGAGTAGACTAGTTCATAATTAGAGACCAGGATATTCAACTTCAATTCAATCCCTTCTTGCACTGCTGAAAATATAACTCTCATCATTAAATAAAATCCATACTTCCAAGTGCAGGGCACAGAGCTTTACAGAGTAATAGATTTTACAGAGTAATTTGCTACTGAGAGTTAGCAAAAACTTCAACATATATTTTGAAATCAGAAGGTTATCATTGGTTAAGACGACATCAGATTAGGCAGATTTTGCTGAAAATATGGTTTTGATCCTGCCCCAAAATACTTCTTCTCTGTGCTTCTAATTTGAATTTTGTCAGTCCTTAGAGAAGTGATTTCCCTCCCCCACCTAAACCCAGCTCTGTTTCTGATGTTTTAGACAAGTGAAAAACAGAAGAAAGTATTTTGAATAACTACAGTTAACTTTTGTGTTAGCAATTTTTTTCAATTAAAAACTCACTGGAAGCACAGAGCAACAGCAATGACAGACAGTGATGTTTCAAAGAATATGACAGCATTTCTGTTCCTTTAGAATTACCATTGCATTAGTTTTTGCTTGTTTGCAGGCTTTCCTTCTGATGAGAAAAGGAAATGCTCTTCAATCACATCCACTACTTATTTTATTATCAAATACTGTGTGGAAGAGACACACATTTTTTGAGATGACAAAAAAATTATCAGGTCCTCCAGAAGAAAAAAAAAATAGAATTTTGTTCTTAGGTATGTTTTAACCTTAATCCTTTGTAATCATTTGTCATCCAAAGGGTAGTGAAAAGCTATTGCTATTTAGTTTTGAATCTGTTTTGTTTGCTTAGTAACAATTATTGAGACAGTCTGTAAAAGTTGTAATCTAGTTTGACACTGTAAAACTAGTTTTTGAAAAAATGTGTAGCTTAAGAATTTAATGGTCAAAAGTTTGAAAAATACGAAATAGCTTTTTAGGGTAAAATATAGTCGGTAGTTGAGGAAAAAAATGAAAACAACCTTTTCCTACATGTGGCAACTATTCCATGTGTAATCCAAGTGTGACAGTTGAGTTCCCGTAATGCACTATTCAAGTCAAAAGTGTTCAGTCTTCATCTCACACCCAGGAAACAACTGCCTTGAGTAAGGACTGCAATATTTAACTTCATGGAAGGAACAAAAAATGTCCTTTGGCACACACGTTTTGTAAAATAACTTTGAGAGAAAAAATGAGAGCACTTTTTAGTAAATTGCAATCTGAAGAAAGTCACATATTCCTAGTGCTATTATATAGTGATTTTTACTCATGGCCTATCAACTATGATCTGCTACAATAACATAAACAAGCAGGAATCTTGTCCTGCTTTAGAAATCAATGACCATCCTGTATTTAGCCAGTCATAAAAAAGACAGTTAAAAGCTTGAAAAACTTTAGAAGTTACGTCTACAGCTGCCTCAGAGATAGGCAAGTCTTCTATTTATATCAAAATAATAGCTTTCTTATAACTCTGCCTTTTCATCTTAAGTTAAAACCAATATGTGTAGGTAATTGGCTAATTCTATGAATCCCAGACCTTTGCAGAAAGTAACGTCCATGTTTTGATCCCACCGGAGACATTTCTTACTGTCTTTTGGTGGTTTCTCTATAGCAAAGAGATCACCAATGAAATATTTCCCAAAACCGATGGGATATACCTCAAGCAAGTTTAAATACAAATGAGTGGTTTTGTCGGCTTTGGCTTATTTGCCAGTGCCAGTGTATGTTGCTCTGAGCCTCAGGGATATGGCAGCATTTTGAAGAAAGTATGGGAATGAAGAACAAAAATGACATATTTAACCTTTGCCTGAATTGTGTATAGCTTCTATGCCAAGGGAGAATAGTAGAGATTCTAATATACAATAATTATTCATAAACATCGCTTACACTACAAATTCAGCTGAATTTTGTAAGAATCTTTTCCTTAAAATGTATAGCAGTAAGGAGAGAATTCTTCCATGTTTTTCTTTTTCAGGCAATTATATATTAAAATTCTTCATCAGGCTCTGTGGTGGTGAAGGTTAATGTGGCCTTTATAATTTGAGATGAAACTGACCGTGTCCTTCACTTTTTCTGCACTTTCACCATCCCTCCGCAGTGTGAAAACACAGCAGTCTTCACCATGACAGGCAACATTTAAAGATAGAGGTATCCAACCCAGTAGACCAGGTTAAACAGCAGGAAGGAAGTAGGAAAAAAGACCCTGGAGTAAGAGTCCAGTTCTAAGATGTCTATGTGAATCCGTCCTCTCCTCCATGAGCCTGATTTACACTCTTCGTAACAACAGAAAAAGCTCTGGCAGTCTTTCCCATCCAGACATTCATAGACGCACGCATCTTCAAATTCTTGCCAATACATGGCATTGTTCAATGTGATGACTGTAGTTGGAGGTCTCATGTCAAGTACAGAATAATTCTGAGGAGAGAAAAAGAAATCAACAGTTTGATAAGATTCTATGGATGATGCAGCTCGCAATTAATAATCATGGGAAGAAATCACAGGAGCGGGGGGTAATAGGAATTCTCGATTTGGGGAGCATCTTTCTTTCCCTCAAAAGATGCCTTTTCAGATGAATTGCCATAGAGAGATTGTGAAGTGGCGAGTTAAATAATTCTAGGTATATTTTCTGCTTGTTTAGCTCAAAGCACATATTTTCTAGTAACCATTTTTTCACACTTAGGAGTTCACTTGCCTGTGCAAATGTTGTTTGCAAGTTGCTTTAAACACTTGCAGCTACTACATTTAAGAGCGTATTCTGAAAAATATGGAAGATGTCCCTCCTCCCCACTTAATTACAGAACAATCTCCACTTGGTATAGCTGCATTCGCTGCCTCTTAGCTTTACCATGATTTGTAAAAACAGGTATGGTCAGCAACAGATAGTGATGATTTCAGCACAGGATTTCAAAATGCCATCCCTAGGCATTTCCCCTTAGTGCTTATCACACTAACCACGCTCAGAAATAGGGCACTTTGATATCACACCTCCTCACGGCACCACTGGTGCCTACAGACCTCTCCTTCTTCAATGTACTCCCTGTTAACACTTTGCCAGCTTTTCTGTCACACCATTTCCTTTTCATGAAAGGTGCTTTCTCACAATAGTCTCCTCTCTCATCAAGCCACCTGTTCCATCCTCACAAATGTCACCTCCTCCGCTGGCATCTCTAGGAAAGGTCCCATCAGCTTCGCTGCCTGCCTGCACCGCCCTGACAAAGCAGACTCCAGCCCCGTCAGCGCGATTTTCTCCACCGCGGGGGCCCTTCCTCCCGCTGTGATTGCGCTGAGCGTTGCCTTTGCCTGCAGGAGCATGCCGGGTGCGCACTAACAAGCAAGTCACGCCTCCGCATCATGCCTGCTTCCATTCTCAGGGTTCTCTGGGCTCCTGCTTCCACGCTTGCTGTACAAAATGCACAACGTTGAAGGTGCTGGGGTGTACCTGAAATTTCTATATGTGAAACAGATCAGTGATGTGAGTGATGTGCCTCAGCGGAAATTTTTCTTTTTCTCTTGGTTTTCTTTCTACAAATCCTTTGTTTTGACACATGATAATATTACCCATCTCATTAAAAATACTGGTCCCTGGGCCAAGAACTTGATGTGGCATCCCTCTGCTTAGACGTCGGCACCTCCAACATAGATAACGACATCTGAACAACTGCCCTATGATATCCAGCCAATTACTTCTAGGACACAAGTCATCACATCATAAGTAGATGGCTAAAATCTCTCAGATGCATTGTGCTGTGGACTGTAAACAGATTCTAGATTGCAAATCTACTTGTTGTGAATGACTTTTACCTCTGAGATTAGGTGACACAAATTATGCCCTTGTGGTCTTCTCTCTCATTTGTAAAGTTTCAGGTGGCTGGTATCAGAGCTTTACAAAGTGCTGCCACATAGAAAAGGTCTAAGATTATTTCACAGGCAACCACTTTTTGACTGTAGCACTTTGGAGAGAAAAACCCTGTAACTAAAGTATAGATGGAATTCTTCTATACCAATGTGTCACATGCTGTTCATTTCTTGCAGGCCTTTATGAAAAATTCCTACTCAGGGACTGAAATTTTCTATGCCTGGCTACAATGTTTATGTTAGAAAGAAGAAAGGTTGATTTCCATCTCTCCAGACAGTTTTGGTAAGTGAAGACAAATAGTGCCCTGGTTCTACAAAGGAAACTTTCTCATCTGTCAGTATCCTGGGGTTTTTTGTTGCTGTGTATCTTTTTCCTTTTTTTTTTTTTTATTAGAAAAAGGAAAGTGCCACCATGCATTCAATGTGCCTTTTTAAATTCATCTTTCAGAAAACTCTGTCCAGGGAGCGACAGCAGTGTCAAGTGTATAAATGCAATGCTTGCTGTAAGCCATTCATTGTCAATAAGCAGACTTTCAATGCTACATGAGCTCTTTAAATAAATCAGAAAACTCATGGAAAAAAAAAAGAAGTGTGTAACATTTTTTGTAAAAGGTAAGCTAGTAACATGGAGCTAGCAGTTGTAAATGATAAACTTCAACATATTCAAACCAAGAAATGCAAAAGCAAGGTTTTAGTTCTGTTCCTGTTCTTATTTGCATCTGATATCTGGGAAGCAGGACCCGCAACCAGCTGATTAACTGGCCCTCTGCATGCTTTATATTTATATATATTAGAGCATGTATTCCAGTTTCAGATTTCATACAACTTCGAGACACAATTTTGTGCTCAGTTTCAACTTTATTACCACTGTACATATATAAACAGTTATCTAGAACTTCAGGGAACAGAATTTATTCCATTTATAGATATGTTACAACTAACTGTGTTAAACTTGTGTGTCTAAATTATTTGAAAATCGACCTGAAAGCTTGCCAAAGATTTTACAGATATGCATAAAGTAATTATTTTCCATGAAATTCAGTTAAAACTCCATGTAAGTTTATGCAGTAACTTCTCCTTATTACTTCTTTTATAAAATGTAATGAGAAACTGCAGTATTATATAAAGAAGACACACAAAATTTCTGAGGTAAAAGTAACATGCAATATTCTACACTTGACCATTCTCCCTCAAAATCATTTGATAAGTTGTTATAGAAAGAGGCAGCTATGTTCCTCTGCCACAACCAAAACCAAACTGACCTTTCAACAAAGCAGAAGAACAATATTGGTAGGGAAGTCAGGGTAAAGCACAACATAGCATTACAGCTTTCTCGGGAGTTACTGCAAGTAAATGTCAGCCATACATTCATGCCTCCATTTGTCTGACTGAATAAAATAGTTTACTTACCATCACATGACCAAAACTGACATCAGGTAGCTTAAATGAAGATAACAAAAGAATTATTCAGAAGAAAACATACTTATTGCTTCATATGCATCTAATGTTCAATAGCATTCCTTAAACCAAGCCTTTAAATGCATTTGTCCATAAAACACTTCATGCTGAGTATTCCATATATTCAGAATAATATTCTGTACACTTTAAAACTGCATGAAACCTCAGCAGAATGCACACCTAGTTTCCATCCACTTTAAGTCTTTATTCAACCCATTATACTTATTTATTTAGCGAACAATAGCTAAATGAGCATTTGTTCTTGTGTTAATTTAAATTTCATCAATGTTGCATGCCTTCCCTCATCTTCATTCACGTGTCTGGAAATACATCCTACTCACAAAGATACTCATGACTTTTTCATTTAGTCTTTCTATAGGATGGCAATTTTAGTTTGATCATTAGCGAGTTCATTTTGATTGTCTCATACTTTTTTTTTGGTAACACTCTTTTGCCTTTTGTGTTCAATGGATTTTACAAGAAGCTATTAGAGGTTTAATGGAGTTTTCATTGACTAAGTCTATGGCTTTCTAGCCTTTCTCTAATTCCATACTTCTTTCAGCTTTTCCTTCATTAGTTCTTAATTCAATTATTTTCTATAACCCTTCATTCAGTCCCTTTTTACCTCATGACCTATTCTCTGAATTTAGCCTTCTCTCTCTTAGTTTCCTCCTTCACATTTTTTCGTATTTGTTGTTGCATTCCTGATTTCGAATGTCCTTATTTCCTCCATTATGCAAAATGGTATCCAACATCTCAAACTACCGATCTCAAACACATAAGATTTTCCGCTGATCTTGAGGGAACAATCCACTTCCCCTTCCCTATGTTTACGCTGAGATTTTGTTCTCCATTATACTGCCTCTCTCATTCTTGTAGTCAATGATGTACACCAGGCAATTCTTCCTGCGTGATTGTTTTAATTGATTCCGAATAAACAGCTTTTGTGTGTGTCTGGGTGTTACTCTTGGAAGTGTCTTTTTGGCCAAAAATGCAACCACGTATAAAAACTTTGCTAGGGACCTCCTCTGTTTTTGTGCTTAGAAACAAGCCCCTTTGTGCACCGGGCTAAAAATAAGCGCTGGTTCCCAGTGGAGACACTAAAATCCCATTTGTAAAGTTAATAAATATTTCTAGACCTGTTAAGCTATGAAATAGCAGATGCATTTGAATATACATTGATGTGCATGTATTTGTATAACAAGCTATGCAATCTGTTTCGGTGGGAGTCCTTTATGGCCACCAGCACAGCAACTGGAGGACAAAAGAGGCGTAGGCAGGGTTGCTGCCTCATGGTCAGCAGGCTGCTTCTGTTAGGAACAGACATCACTCAACAGGCACATAACTGCTCCTGCTGTTGCTGCGGGTAACTATTTTCCATCAGCTTTCAGGGCAGATCACACCACAAAATGGGAAGAGCTCAGAGGAGTGGAGTATCATGGGATTACAGGCTGTCGTTGAATGATATTCCGCTTTCTGAGCCAGCTGCACACTAGAAAAATTTAAATGCTCCCGTCTTACCGACTTTTTCTTCTTAGTACAGTTTGGTTTCCTGCAACTTGAGTAGTAGTTGAGGGTTGCGTACTCCATCAGAGCAGCAAAGACAAATAGAAAGCACACAGTCACAAACAAATCCATAGCGGTGACATAGGAGACACGGGGTAATGACTTTCTTGCAATGGTACTTAAAGTTGTCATGGTCAATACTGTGGTGATGCCTGCAGAGAGAAACTTGATTTAATTGTATGCAACATCATTTCTCCATCTTGCAGAAGAATCTTTGGAAAACACACAAAAACAATACAAAAAAGAAATCCAAGTAATTCATTAATTTCATTTGGTAGTATAAAAAAATAATGAAAAACAGCATCAGTAGAACCAGTAGTATTTTGTAAACCAAGTTTTCCTCAGCTGTTTATATTCGTCTTTGCACAAGTGACATTCCCATGTCTCTCAATATGCTTTTCCTCTTCCTTTTTCTGGTCCTAGTTAGGTTGGAGATGGGAGTGAGAGAGAAGGAGATAATGAAGAATTTTTCGAAGAAAAGTATAAAGTGGAAAAGATGCTAAACTGAGAATAAAAAATAAGAAACATAGAAAACAAGGAAGGAAACATTGTCTTTTTCACAGCAGTACTACTCTCATGAAAAAGTTTGTGTTCAAAAAAAAGTGGGCGGGGGGGGGGGGGGGGGGGGGGGGGGGGGGGGGAAGAAAAGAAATTTTCCTGCAAAGTTCTGACCATGAATTTTGAAAATGTATTTTCACACCTCTGCTTCCTTGGGAGTCCTCCACTGCTATTTTCCTTCTGAGTAAGGGAAAACACACTGTCATACAAGCTTCAGATGTAACCTTAATGGAAATAGCCTTTTTAATTCATACAAAGCATCACATCTTAGATTGATTTAGAAATAATGAATATAATGGGAATTTCTTAGTGTGAAATATCCTGAAACAATAAAACCAGTCGTAGAATGAAATCTGTGGGGTGGCAGTTATTTGGCTGCTGGTAACTCATCTCTTTATTCCCGAGGAATAGAAGTCTTTTCATTCCCACTTTGGACTGATGCTTTTAATAATTTGTTAAGAACTGCAAGCCTTCTGAAAGAAGAAATAAAACTCCTCAATGACTTGGAAAGAAAAAATAAAGCTCTCACTCAAATAAGCCTCAAGAGAGAACCTGCTCTAAAAACAACATAACCATAAGGTAATGTTTCTTTTTATAGTTAAAGTGATATTTTGCAATGGTACACAGTGTTTGAAATGGCAGGGGATGACCAAAATTATGCATTATAGTAAAATTACTTCCCACAAATGGCACTCTGGAGAGAAAGAACTATCTGTGGGTTACTTTTGACTACTTTCTGTTTATGAAAGAATGCCCATCTACAGTGATTCACATGAATAACCCTCCTCATTCAAACCATCAGACAGTCCCTGGAAGAGCCAGAAGGCAGATTATTGCCTACGCCTCAACTTTCTCCTACAATGAATAATAAATAATTGTATTCCTTAAATATTCACTTCCCAGAAGCAAGCAAGCAAACAAACAAAAAGTTGCTGAAAAACCACAACTCAATAATCAAGATGAAAGCAATGCTGATAGGAAGTGGGAAATGTGGATTTTCTACATACCTTGGACATCTAAAAGCTATTGGGAAAATATTTCTGCTTCCTGCCAACAGTGCCACCTCCCAATATAAGCACATGTGATTGCCATGGACCCGTAACCTC
Organism: Alca torda; assembly: GCA_008658365.1. NCBI lineage: Eukaryota > Metazoa > Chordata > Aves > Charadriiformes > Alcidae > Alca > Alca torda. The sequence continues at coordinate 143,053,217 of CM018076.1, forward strand.
TCCAGACCCTTCAGCAACAGTTCTGTAGGTAGCTAGTGCTTTGAAAAAGCTCCAGAGACAAACTCGGTGCTTAGCCATTCATCACAGCAGTCAACTGCAAAGATGCCCAACTGCAAAAGGTGTTGACTCACTAGCTTTGATTTGGCCCTTGCTAACTATAGGTTAATTAGTCTTTCAGTATGACTGTGACTCAGGCCTTGGGAGTCTTTTTAGAAGAACTTTAGGAGAACTGCATCCAGGCTATGGCATACTCTGCATATGAAATGAAGTTCTTTAACACTTTCTAAACCACATTTAGATTTCTACCGCAAATTTGTCTTTTTCAGAGCCACATGTGCATGCACCAGCTCTCAAGTATTTTACTACCTTTAAAAAATTCCTCAAAACCTACCGTCTTCTTCCAGCACAATATAAAACGTCCTTTTTACCTGGACTCAAGCGAAAGTTTTTATTTCCCACTCACCCTGTGAAAGGACCTCAGATTACTTTAGGACACTTTTTTATTAATAGGCTAAAAAGAAATAAAATGGAAAAAAAAAGCTTGCAATGCTCAAAAACCTTTTTTTTTTTTGCAAAGGTCTGCAATTTTTCTACTGAATGCTGTATTGACAATGTAATATTTTTCCTCTGTTTTTGCTGAAATGGAGGTATAACTTTGAATTATTTGTGACTATGACTATTATTTGTAACTTTATTATTTGTGATACATTATTTGTGATTATATCTGCAATGACAACCAGCTGCCAAAGTGACTATGGACAGGAAGGCAGAGAAGTGAAAGAAAAATTACCATTAGTCTCTGTGCTTAAGTACAGAAGTCCTCAACTCAGCCTAAGTGCTATAAACATGCCGTAAGGCTGAATGTGAAATGCCTACTTGAATCATGCTTGAGACTGTGAAAACCTAGAAGCTCTAGGTGAGAACTAAACAAAACCAGCACAGTAAATCATGTTGTAAATGCCTCACTGATATAGAATCTGGGAGTTTTGGGTGGTTCCAGACTAATTTTAGCTGATTGAAACAAAGTAGGTTTCACTAAATTTATAGACAAAGCAATCAATGGTGTAAGATTTATTTTCGTTTTAAGATATGAATAGTGCCCATCCTCAGTCTCTTTGACAACAAATCACATTTTGCTATCACAATATAAAACCTTTGGGAAAGGAAAGCTATAACGTTATCACAAGTCATCATATTTTCTGGATTATACATCACATTTCAAATTACTGCAAGGGCATGAAACAAGATTGCTGTGCACATAGGCGGAAACATTCAAAGGTAAACCAAAGATATTTTTACTTTTTTTATTTATACAAAATATTTTTATGATATAAAATCCAACAGAAAAGCATCATTCTTCATTTAAGCTGAGGCTTGGAGCTGGTTTCCAGCTCACACCATAAGCAACAAATGAGTTTTTGAAATAATAAAAACTCTATATAACAAATATATATTTAATAATAAAATTAATATATAATAAAAAATATTATAATTATAATTATTATAAAATAATAATAATAAAAATATATAATAAAAATACTCAGTATATCAACTTTACATCTGATACATCAGCACAAGTTTTAAAATATTAAAATGAGTCATATGAGGGTAAATACAGAAAGAAAACAGAAAGAAGGTGCACCAGATGATATTTATGTATTCCTGTACATTTACAAGTTGGAATATACAGATATGCATATATGAATAAAAGGCAGCACCCATTATTTCCAAAGAGGATATCTAGTTTCCCTACCCTTAGCTCATTTTATCTCTCATGCTAAGAAAATTCAGTTTGTTGAGTGGTTTCAAATGCAATAAACCTTGCCAGATGAAATTGTTAAGTCTCTCACTTTGGGGAGGCCCATATGGTAAAGTGAGCTTTGTATCTGTTATTGAAATTCACAGCGCTCTTGAACCATCTATTTCAACAGAATTTTAATATCAGACAAGAACAGCTTTGAAGTAACCTAGCTTCACAATTTTCAGGTAGACGAGTGTAAGTGGGAGCTTACAAGTTTGTGTATAAATGCCATTTTGTGACATTTATATTCTCTGAGCAAATTCCATACCAAAGATGCTATTTGATAAATCAAAAAGGGCTGTCTGGAACATCAAATGATGCAGGGATACATAATGCATGAGAACTTTTTAACCTTTAGATCACTGGCCTGAACAATTATATAAAATTATTACTGTTTGAAAGCTGCTTACTGGACAAGAGTAGGCAAAGTGAGGTAGCAGGAGCTTCAGTGTTAGAAACTCTTTGGTCAGTGAGGCTCATTTTTTATTTTCCTAAGGGTACATTGGGGGAAAGGTGTACTGTTCTTACCCATGTCATCGCTTGTTTATAAACTTAATATCTCCATCTTTCCAGTGTGGCATCTGTTTTGATCACTTGCTTGTTTTTCTAGTCAATGAGCTATAGGTGGAATGACAAGGAGAGCAATGTTCAAATGTTCATTTTTTATTAAACATCATCTGTATCATTTGCATCAACACATTGCTGGCCTTGATACCCACTGTATTTTTTTAAACTGCAGTTTTGAAGTTGCTCTGTAGTAACTGCCTAGTCACATCACATGTTATACCCGTTTTGAAAAAGCAGGGGGAAACTGCAGTTTAACTTAATTCCCTTTATCTTCAAAGAAAACAAACTATTCTTTTCCAAATCATAACTTTTTTTCAGACATTTGCTGGCTGCTCTTTACTGTGAACATTGGGAGAAAATAATTTTGATTACTAGAGATAAGCAGAAGCAGCAGAGAGCCTTTTTTTTTTTTTTTCATTGAATGGAGGGCAGAATAACCTGAGATCAGAAAACACAGAGTTCTCATCCAACACTCAAATTCTATTCCCAGTTTACCACTGACTCTTCAGGTGGCCCGGACTGAGTCATGTTACCACTCTGGGCCTCAGCCCCTCAAAGAACATGTGAAAAAGGGACTATGATTACAAGTTTTTAAAGAGCACTTTGATGCCTCTGGACAGTTCTGCTGAAAATATACTTACGGTCTCATTTTCCTCTCACAGCTAAATACCCAGATTGCATTTATTTTTTCCAGCACAGAAATAGCTTATTACTTAATGTTATTCAGAGAGGGGTAAAACCCATCCTTCATGTAACTGTGAGTAGTTGCCAATAGCTTAGGAAATTACTCATTAATTTCAGAAAGTAAAATATTTCCCTGATGCGAGCCCTTTACATTAACGCAGCTATACTCAGGGCAGGTTTGGTGCACTGAGTTTACAATTCATTTAAAGTAATTAGCAGGAAAATTTCAACAGTTTGCCTTTGGCTGTATTACTCACAATTTCACCATGTGCCACTTTCCAAATGTGGATGTGTGCTGTTGCTCAGACAGATTTATAGGTTGCATTATAAAAGTAGACCTACAGTAAACTGGGAACACCTGCTTACTGCATCCCGAGAGTCAACAGGACATTGCCCTTTTGGGAGGAACAGGGGTCTTTGCATAAAAAGAGGTGACTCATGTATATATTATTTTCTTGTTATTTGACTTTATTTATAAAAGATTATATTTTAGTCCAGCAATTTAATTCTTCATCAGAGTTTGAGGAGTTAGTCACGATAGCCATTGAATATAGCCTTGGAACATCTCATTCTTATGTTCTTACTTCAAATTCATGACCTCAGTATATGAACACATTTTTTGCCTGAAGTTCCCACTGGCTGAGGGGGTGAGGCGGGGAGAGTCACACTGTTGTAATTAGTGATCTAACCTACTTCTGTGTCTAATTAATTGGAAAACAGAGCTGTGTGGTCTGAGGTACTTCCCTCAGGGACAGGGTACGAACACTGCTTCCAGAAAATTAGTAATGCAAACTGTTAGATGCCTTTTCTCCATTTTCTATTAAGCATTATGAAGGACAACCCGAATGGCTGGTGTGTGTCTATGCACACACATGGTGCTTCAAACTCCTAGTTAAAAAAGATGGAGCATGGTCAATCTTTTCTCATCTCCACCGAGTCACCCAATTTAAGAAGAAAGGAGTTCAGCAGAGAAGTACATTAGAGGTCTGTTTGCCCAGAGAAGTTGTGGATGCCCCATCCCTGGAAGTGTTCAAGGCCAGGCTGGATGGGGCTTTGAATAACCTGGTCTAGTGGAAGGTGTCTCATGGCAGGGGGGTTGGAACTAGATGATCTTTAAGGTCCCTTCCAGCTCAATCCATTCTATGATTCTATTGCTCAATTTTCTGGCCATCAGAAGCAAGTCAGGAACAGGCAGTTCTGTCCTCACCTTTGTATTGTTTTCGTGCTGTCCTGGAGTTGGAGGGGGTCACAGAATAACTTTAGTCTTAGGGTCTGTTGTGTTGCTGGAGCTGCAGTGTAAAGGCACCTTGGCACTCACATGAAGGGAATGAGGACTGAATACTCCCTTCCTGGAAAATAACCTCAGAAAACTGGACACAAATGATGCCACATGACTTATAATGGTCAGAAGATCTATGTTTATTAATTTTACAAACTCCTGGAGCAAATCCAGCAGGTTACGGTCTTGTGCTGACCTCACACAGAATGGGTTTTCATACAGAATTATCTGCAAAGTGTGAACCAGCGATGGCTGCTTGCAGTCATCTTATTACAGGTTCTCTGATACTTTTCTTCCTACTGATCCTGTTGCATAGCTCCAAGTCCCTTCCCTTGGTTTGGAAGGATGCCTTGTCCCTCACTAAGAATTACAGTTGATAGAACTCCCCCCAAGGAAGATGCCTAAGGATTATAGCAGGAATGACTGGCATATAGCTTCATTGCTTAAATAAAGCTGTGAGTAGTGAGGGAGTTACACCTAGAGGATATTTTTGGTAACGTATTTCTTCTGTCATTCACCTGAAAGTTACTATAAAGCTATTGAAGCATTGAAAGTTTTAGGAGGAAAAATGTTTGTAACCTGGGCCTTGTAACCCTGAATAGATGACTGTAGATTTTTTTGTGAGGGAGTGAAGGATTTAGAAAGTGGGATCAGACTTCTGGACACATTCAAGAGACATAGTAGCTAAAATCTCATTCAGTGTGAATGGGCTTCAAAGTCTCTTTAGCCCTTCATTTTTATTTTCCTCTTCAGGGCCTTCAGGGGGTTTATGCTAGAAACCACAGCACCCTCAAAATTGGTGGCTGCTTAGATTTATCAGTGCAGGAGAGAGGCAGACAGAAGCAGGACAAGTCATTTTGAACAACAGCGGTATAAAGGCTGTGTTGTCAAACAAGGTGACTTCCTCCTGAGATCAAATAGAGCACCTCTACGTGGTGTTTGAAAGAGAGATAACAGGAATGGATTCACATATAAATATCCATCATTTCTGGTAAAAGCTGTTTAGGGGAGTGGGAGACAGACTTGGTTTGTGCAAATGGCCTCTCCTATACTGTGGTTGGACCAAGGCTTGCCAGCACACAGCAGCACTCGGCAACACCATGCCTGCTGCAGGCTGCCTTCACGTGGCCTCCAAGGAGGCTCAACCTGTTCGCATCCCTTGCTCTCCACTCTTTCCTCACAGCAGTATCACCCTCTCGAGCCTGGGGACTCAGTTGCTCCTGTGAATGCTTCCCATCTGATTTCAGTCCAAAAAGTCAGGCAGGTCAATTTTTAATAATTTGTTCTTTCACACTGAAATGATTTAGAGGGTTCATCTGGTTGACTGGAGACAGTGACAAACTCCAGCAGGAAGAAGCAATGAATAACTGGGAATGGTAACCTGTACGCTTGGAAACAGACATGTAAAACTTGACACAGCCTCCCCTTTTTGCTGGACTGGTAGATTTCTGAATCAGTTAGTATTTGCAGCCCTGGCAACCACAGTCTTGGCTAAAATGTTTTTCCTTCAGTTCTGATGTACACCTATAACTGGCTATTATAGAGCCCTATGTTCTCGATGCTGGCAAAACCTGCAGGTTTTCCTATAGACATGAGAATAAATGGTCAACATTTCTAAGTGTATCCTAAAGCATGATGCCAAAATGCACACGCTGGTCCTGACATGAATGAGCTGCTGGAAAACCTATACCAGTGTACCTCTCCACAAACTATGAAAAATATCTATACACCTAGTGTGGCTCTTAACTTCAATCATGCAAGCTAAAACACTTTGAATGAGTTTATATTATTATGCCCCACCATTTTCTGTATATAAAAGACATAATGCCCCATGGGGGAGAGTTTCAGAAGGGAAGGAAGCCAGCAGTGCAATTAATTTATTCTTCAAAAATGTCACTAAAATATCATTGTGGGAACAAGGAGACAGACATTAATTTTAGAACATTATGTGAAATAGGTGGCAGTGCCGTTCCAAAGGGTCAGCGTAGTTTACTTTTAATTACCCTGTTAAAGGCAGAAAACCAAAGGCTTCAGTGATAAGTAGATCTGTGTCTGCAAGATGTGTTAGCAATAATCCACAGCATATAGCTAGTGGTCTCTTTGAAAGGAAGATGACATTTTCAAATGATAGTGTAGGAACTACACAAAAAAAAAAGCAGAAAAGGGAATTATTAACAACTTACCTAATGCTGTTCTTGCTGGTGTGGCATCTTTTTTAATCCAAAAGGATACCCAGGAAAGAACAACTGTTAGTATACAGGGAATGTATGTTTGAATAGTAAAGTATCCCATTCTTCTACTTAAGTCGAAGTATATAGTCATGACTACATAATCACCTGCAATAATAGCACAGAAAATAAATTGATATTGTGGTGAGATACAAACGATTGTTCATTGAGCTGCTAATTTTTTGAGCTTCATAAAAACACCATATATGAAATATTTCTTTTGAAACAAACCTTTCCATTTTAATTTCCTTTAGTTTTAGGTCTCTGTGGAAATGTTGACCTATTTGGACAGGAAGAGGTTCTCAGTAATCATTCTGGATGAGTAAATTTTTGAAAGGCGTCTTGGCTTTCCAGACTTGATATTTCTGAATGGCTCCATGGCCACAAACATGAAGCTACTATCATTCACCAGCTTCTGTAACCAAGCCGCAGAAAATCCCTCCTTCTGCAGGCTGTATCTTCCTTGCCCTAATTGCAGATTTGAGTGGTTTCTGTTATCTTCTTTTGAAATGTGAATCATGGTCTTTATGGCAAGTGCAGCATGCACAGGAGTATGTCTTTACATAATAAGTCATTTATAGATACTAGAGCCTCAATACTGGTGAGAGAGGTCAGACTGCATCCTTTTAAATGACACATCATTAAAAGTCAAGAGTCTGGTTTTGTCAGCATTCCTCCATTTGAAAGCAGTTGTGGTCACTTGTAGTACCTGTAAACCTTCAGAAGGTGAACCTGGATATAAAGTTTATTATTCTGCTGGATACTAAAAAATCATAAAATCAAGAGCTTAGTAAGAGCCTAGTTTACCTCACATTATATGATTTTCTTCACAGTATCTCTTCTGCTAACCCTTGTGACTCCACAGGGGATAATAATCTGTCCCTCTCTCTCTACTCAGTAGAGGCTGCCGACCTTATCACCTCTCTCCTTGCTAACAGCTCCCTCAGCTTCCTAGATTTAAACTATCCTTTTCTCTCAGACCATCACAGTGATTAACAATAATGAAACTGAACTGAGACCAATTTCTGTACTTCGCTTGAAGTATGTTGCTTCCATTTCAGATGTGAAGAGTTTATATGCCTGAGAACTTCTATGGGGTTTTGTCTGAGTACTTCAGACTTGATCTAATAAATTATATTGCTTCTTGTTACAAACCTTGGCTTTCTAGAATATGATATTTGCAGAACGCATCATTTGCAATAGGTAGGAAGTATGCCCTGTTACAGCAAAACGTCGGAAGACTGAAGGTATTTGTAGCACAGAGGGACAAATCCCTCAAGGAATATACATACTACTCACCCAAGTAGAGGCATAGCGGGTTTATAAGGAGTTTATACAAATTAAAGCTTAATCTTCTAGTAACAGAGAACATATGAACAAAAGCATTTAATACAGTTGATATTTTGACTATAGCTAAATATTACATAGAAAAGAAATTAATTCAGTAAGAATAACTTTCACCCAAAGAATCCCTGATGGCCACTACAAAATGAGTGAACTACCATAGCCTACAAAGTCAAAGGTAAATAAAAATCTGAGAGTGGGATCTGGGGAGAGAAACTAAGAACAATGAGTCAAAAGGAAAATTTTCTATGCGCTAAGTACATCAGTTTGATATAGATATATTTGGAAGAGGTTGATAAGCCTGTGGATGCTTCCATCATGCCTCTGTTAGATGAATGTGTACGTTTTCAAGAGTACTGTGCCAGTAAAAAGTGTGTGACCCCAAGAAGTTGGACAGTCATTTCAGAAGCCTCGTGTATTTGGTATTGAGGGGCAGAGCTTTGATGAAAGAGCTCACTGCTCTTACAAGAAGGAAATATTGCAGTATATCATGACATAGCGAGCCTTGTGCATTGTTCACAGGCTAAGGGTTATTTTCATTCCACTAATCCCCAGCACTTTTCCCCGTGCAGGGAATGGCACCAGGGAACTGATGTGGGTTAGTAACCACTGGTTCTTCTGGCTTATTGTTAGACTGCAACAGCTCCTTAGCCTGGTTTGCTGCATCAAACAAAAATTTACACCACAGCAACTGAGGTCATTTAATAGAAACAGGTGTAAGGAGTCAGAGGCTGTGTAAACCAGTGCCTCTCCTGACAGGAACCAACCCAAGAACCATGGAAAAAAAATCATAGAATCATAGAATCATAGAACCATAGGGTTGGAAGGGACCTCTGGAGATCATCTAGTCCAAGCCCCCTGCCAGAGCAGGGTCACCTAGAGCAGGTTACACAGGAACACGTCCAGGCGGGTTTTGAATGTCTCCAGAGTTGAAGACTCCACCACCTCTCTGGGCAGCCTGTTCCAGTGCTCTGCCACCCTCACAGTAAAGAAGTCCCTCCTCATGTTTAGGTGGAACTTCTTATGCTCAAGTTTGTGCCCATTGCCTCTTGTCCTGTCCCCGGGCACCACTGAAAAGAGCCTGGCCCCATCCTCCTGACATCCACCCTTTAAGTATTTATAAGTGTTGATAAGATCCCCCCTCAGCCGTCTTTTTTCTAGACTGAAGAGACCCAAATCCCTCAGCCTTTCCTCATAAGAGAGGTGTTCCAGTCCCCTCATCATCTTTGTAGCCCTCTGCTGCACCCTTTCCAGCAGTTCCCTGTCCCTCTTGAACCTGGGAGCCCAGAACTGGACACAGTACTCCAGGTGTGGCCTCACCAAGGCAGAGTAGAGGGGGAGGATGACCTCCCTTGACCTGCTGGCCACACTCTTCTTGATGCACCCCAGGATGCCATTGGCCTTCTTGGCCACAAGGGCACATTGCTGACTCATGGTCATCCTGTTGTCCACCAGGACTCCCAGGTCTCTTTCCACAGAGCTGCTCTCCAGCAGGTCAGCCCCCAACCTGTACTGGTGCATGGGATTGTTCCTCCCCAGGTGCAGCACCCTACACTTGCCCTTGTTGAATTTCATAAGGTTTCTCTCTGCCCAGATCTCCAACCTGTCCAGGTCTCTCTGCATGGCGGCACAGCCTTCCGGTGTGTCAGCCACCCCCCCCAGCTTTGTGTCATCAGCAAACTTGCTGAGGGTGCACTCTATCCCCTCATCCAGGTCATTGATGAATATATTGATATAATGATGAAATAATGATAATGTTTCAAACATTGTCAAGGCAGAAGGATGAGCAAAAAAGGAAATCAAAGACTCTATAGGAAATGTGCCAAGCCTTTACATTTCCCTCATTCAGTTATTGTACCTAGTACTGCACGTCTGTGGATAAGTTCCTTGAGAATGGTATAAAGCAAAGCAATCTGCAGACTCCTCATTGTGCACAATGATATGTGATACACACAATTCAAGTACACACACAGATCACTGCTGCTCTGAATAGTATGATCGTCATACCCAGCACAGCGAATGAGAGTTGGGCTAGATACTGGACAGTAAGGCAGAGTCCCTGCTTCCAAGGTCTCTGACTGAAATAAACCTGATAAACTGAGAGTGGGAGAGAATTATGGCGCATTTCAACTGTTTTGCAGACAGGAACTGAGGCAGAGATTAAATGACATAGAGAGTACATCATCATTTGTTTGACTGACGGCTGAATATGAGCCAGCAGTGTGCCCAGGTGGCCAAGAAGGCCAACAGCATCCTGGCCTGTACCAGGAACAGTGTGGCCAGCAGGACTAGGGAAGTGATCAGCCCCCTGTACTCAGCACTGGTGAGGCCCCACCTCGAGTACTGTGTCCACTTTTGGGCCCCTCATCACAAAAAAGACATTGAGATGCTGGAGCATGTCCAGAGAAGGGCAATGAAGCTGGTGAGGGGTCTGGAGCACAAGTCTTATGAGGAGCAGCTGAGGGAGCTGGGGTTGTTTAGCCTGGAGAAAAGGAGGCTGAGGGGAGACCTTATTGCTCTCTGCAACTACCTGAAAGGAGGCTGTGGTAAGGTGGGGGTCGGTCTCTTCTCCCAAATAACAGGTGATAGGACAAGAGGAAATGGCCTCAAGTTACATCAGGGGAGGTTTAGACTGGATATTAGGAGAATTTTTTACACTGAAAGGGTTATTAAGCATTGGAACAGGCTGCCCAGGGAAGTGGTTGAGGCAAGATCCCTGGAGGTATTTAAAAGATGGGTAGACATAGTGCTTAGAAATATGGTTTAATGATGGGTTTTTTCAGAGTTAGGTTGATGGTTGGACTAGATGATCTGAAAGGTCCCTTCCAACCCAGGCGATTCTATGATTCTATCACATTTGGTCACAAACTGATTCAGTATCTTTCAGGCAGGATCCATTTGCCTTTAGACATCTAGAAGGTAAATTCTATGGATGACCTGCACAGTGTGCCTCCTTTCTATACTTAATGAAGAGAAGTTGGCACTTTTAGTATATGGTTTGTCTAATCTATTTTAAAGGTATAGCAGAAGAAGGTGCCCGAAACATTTCCATTTCTCTCCCATGACTAAAAAATGAGAGCGATTCACTCAGATGTGGACAAAGACACACAAAGACACTGTAGACACTTGCAGATGATCCAAGGAGTCAATCACACCCCTTGATTCCATGGTGAAAGCTAAATTGGGCTACTTCTGTGAGGGTGCTAAGGTTATCCTAGATGAATATAATAACCTTCTTAACCTTTCAAAGGATATTTTAGTTATTTTTCACCTTGGTTTCATTGCTAAACTTGATGCCTTCATCCTTGAGGACATGCACAACTCCTTCTCTGTTTGCTCCTCCTCCTTCCTTCCTTCCTTCCTTCCTTCCTTCCTTCCTTCCTTCCTTCCTTCCTTCCTTCCTTCCTTCCTTCCTTCCTTCCTTCCTTCCTTCCTTCCTTCCTTCCTTCCTTCCTTCCTTCTCCTGCTGTTTTTTAGAACAGAACTTTACATCTTATCTACATAATATCCTTCCAGCAAGTTAAATAAAGGAACTGTGACTTGGTCAAATTTTCCAAGGAGCTGCAAATTCCCAAGTATCCAACAAAGGCCTATAGATGTCTAACAAGTACCCAATGAAAATGAAATCCTAGGATAGTGAGTGGTTGCATTCATTTAGACACTAATCTATTTTCTTGTCTGAGATCCATACAAAAATTCTCCCAACGAAGAAGGCAGACCCAGTCATACAGGCAGCAGCTGTGCATATGGACTTTTATACTGCACCCTCTGTGCTGTACTCTTAACTTATGGGGACACAAGGATAGATAATATACCAAGAGATTGGGAGAACAATTTGGTTCAATGGAATTACTGATGCAAAGTGGAAGTAAGTGGAGAGTTTGCTGGTTCTCCTACAGTACTCTGACCATGCTTAGAAAGGATGGAGCTCAGAGATGATGAATGCTGATGACAATGCTTAGGAGGAGGAGGAAATCGCCACTGCTGAATGCAGAGCCCCAACTGGAAGCACCAATGTTGTGACTGCTGTCAAAGGCAAGCATGTTTCTGTACAACATGTACTGAATGCATTTTTTAATAGCTACACTAAATTACAATTTTCAACTAAATTACCACTTCAGTTCTTCTATCCTCAGCGAAGTCAACTTCTGTTGAGATTCCTGAATTCTCTCTTTGCATACAGAAGAGCCAGCATGGATGTGCTATGGCTACTTTCCTCATTGAACTACTCCAAACTGCATTATTATTATTATCTAAATTACTCCTTCCAGAAGTAATTATTCTCTATGTATCTAAAAGCACTTGTCTGCAGCTTAAAGGAAAGTAGCCATGGTACGTACATTTCTGACTTTCTCTATACACACAAAATAATTTGTACAAAGAAATTATCCTCTCTTCTAAAAGACTCGACCTACAATTCATGCTGTATATCCTGCAGGCATGAGCAACCCAAAGAAGACAAAAAGCTTTCAAGAACCCTGCACAGTGCCTCCTTGCTCCTTTGTCAGCCTTCTGAGCTCCACCTGCCATTACTGCCACCGCTAGAAGAGGAGCTGGGGCTGATTGTGTGACAAAGCCCTGCAGTGCAGGCAAGATGGGAAAAACTGCCTTCCAAACTTCATATCATTAAATCTGAGCACTTGGTTTAAAAGCAATCACATGGTGATTGCCTAGTTAGGGACCACTGGAATAGCTAATACCAAAAAAATCAATTTTGAAACCTGGAGAGGACTTCTCCTTTTTAACAGATAAAATAATTTCCCAGGAAGGCAAACTAAGTTTTAACTGAACCATCAGATCATCAATTCACTGAAATAATGAAAATTACCTTGAGGCAAAATAGTGCCCGACCAGTTTTCTATAATGAGAGCAAAAGATGCTCCTTGAGGTAGCAAATCTGGAGTAATAGGAATAGTGTAGCAATACTTCCCATGAAGCCAAGATGACTGCTGTCTGTGACACGTAGGACTTATATTAGCTTAAGTTTCTAGTTTGAAAGTAGGACACTATTTAGAACAATAATGATTTTTAAAGGAATAACTGCTGTGGATTTTAATGAACAGTGCTAATCTATAGTCTATTTCATTTGTCTTTTGAGAACTAAGGGCATGGTTGACTGAATTGCCAGAATTTTGCCTACATTGCACCAAGAACATCTCCCTTAAAGGTGAAATGTTTAAGCAGAATGCAATTGGTTATTTTATTTTAAGGAAAGCTTTTAAAAATATAAAATGATATACTGTAAATCATTTATTTACTCAGACCATGCTGTTCTATCTTATTACACATTTTCATTTATTCTCTGATTATACTCTGAGGTTAATAAGTGTTACAATTCCAATTATCTTACAAAAAAATTAAACAGAGTGACTTTACAAAGACTGCAATATGAAACTACAATGCATATGCAGAGCAATTTCAGCATGTGAGTGCAGGTTACACACTAATTGTTCATCACTAGACCTGCAGAATAATGAGGAGCGGCAGAGTTCATCCATGTTGTTACAAGAGTTTGATTACAGAAAAAAGTCCTAGTCGTTAGAATGAGAACTCCCACAGTGTGTCACAAGTCTTACTTTGTTGATCAGTGAGATCACAGAGTACACTGAGGTATCTTCCTTATTATCCTAACAAATGAAATTTACTTAATAGTGAGCAAACTAAATTTCTAATCTTCAGTGCTTTTCTTTTTTCTAGATTTTATTTTTATTTGGAAGCCAAGAGAAGATCCTGTTCAGTCCTGCTATTCGCTCTTCATTTCCCTCTAACCTGTTTTCTGGTCTTTGCTTCCCAAAGCTCCATTTTTTTCTTTCCTGAACTAGGTTTCTCTGCTTTCTTAGCAAGCTGAAAATTTTCTACTGGTTTGGCCACTGCCTATCAGTCATCCAGGATGCTGTCCTTGCATCATAAATGCTTTCATTTACAGACATTCATCAGGGTAGAACTGTGATATTTGAGAACAATTAGCTCAAGCAGGAGACCACTCCTGTTGTTGAATACATTGGTCAGACAGCTGCCGAATAAAGCCATTGGAAAAACAAATATTCATCAACGTCATTATGTACAGAAGTTTTTGCAAAATGTTCACAAGAGGTTTTTTGGAAATGATGCATGCTATCATGGCAGTGCTGGTGTCAATTGAGGATGTGCAAGTTTCAAGTTCAAGAGATGGTTTCGGGTTCCAGATTTTCCACTATCTGGAAAGAATATCTCAGCTCAGAAGCAGACAGAAACAGAGACTGTGGTACGAAACCCAGCCCTGCTTCATTCAGAGTAGAAATTTTCTTCAAGATCACACAGAAGAGTCATGTGAACTAGGCCTTTTCACATCCCAAACCATCATCCTAACTCCTCAGGGACATGCCCAGTGGAAGTTCAAGCTATCTTCTTACCAGCATTACTAAAATGAAAACAGGTGGATCAGGATTTCTTAAAGTACACTGCCTATTACTAACACTTCAGCAGCTGGTGTGTCTACAGAGCTGGTGTCCCACCCCATGTGACTTGGTCTCCAGCCACATATGAAGGAGGTTTGAACTTTGGAAGATCCAAAAACTAGGCAAAATGAGAGAAGAAACAGCTGAATGCCCTCACAGGTGGTTATGACTCCAAAAGGAGCTATTATTAAAAGAGAAAAGACAAAGGGGAAAAGAGGATTTTGCACTTCTCTTGAAGAGAAATGTAGAAGGAATGAGAGTCACGGAAGTATCTTCTTCATTGTCTTTAAACAATTAAGAAATGCTGAGGACTGATTGCAGTCTTATTATGACTCCTCCAAAATGTGTGAATCAGCATGAATCAACAGTTTTCATTTCCAGGAACAATCTTTGCTCCATAGCACTCTAGGACAAATGCTTCCAAGCCATAAGGAAGAACAAAATGATTGAGGTCATGCTGTCACTTAAGGGCTTGTCTTAGATTCCCTTATGCTGCTTTGACATTTAGGTATCTTCATGGTGATACCTAGACAACCAAGATACCGTGGATGGGAGCATATTTGCACCTCATCCCAAATAAATTGAGTGTTCTTGGAGTGGTTACAGGCACTCAGTACATACATTATTTCTGCATAAGCTGCATGCTTAATCACACAAGAAATGCATTCAGGTCTTCAGAGGTGTCGTTTTTATACGTATTGCCATAGTAGCTGTGAGACGCCCAGTCACAGGCATAGATCTTATATAATAGATATTGAACAAACAGAGAACAAAAAAGCTTCTCGTATCCAAAGATCTCTGTTTTTGAATTCCTAATTGCCTTTGGCATTATCAGGGTGTGTGTGTGTGCGTGTACAAGTACAGTCCAGCCCAGATTTGGCTTTCAGCGCTTACACTTGAAAAGCAAATTTTCCACAAATGCATGCACACCATGAGTGCCAAATCATTGCTTAAGCTTCCCATTATCATAAACAAATTACTATACCAGTATACAGTGAAAAAAAGAAACACAACATCAACAGCATTGCTTGTGCTTGTAGAAATCATGTTCAATTATAAGTATATACATATTCATAAGCATGCATAATAAAAATCAAATATTGACAGATTGGAGTGTGAAAAGCAAAGACCAGATCCCAGGCTGTCTGAAGGCAACAGATTTTTTAAAGTCAAGTAAGACCAAGACTTTGTCCTAACTCATTTATCAGAACCGAAAGACATTAAGTTGTGGGGTTTTTTTTCTTGTGTAATAACAAGAGGAATATAATATTGAGGAACACATTTTTACTTGAAGCTATGAATTTTTTTCATCACCCTCAAAAAATTTGCATTTTTTCTGCTTGTTCTTCCTTAGATAGTGAACTTTCATTTTCTTTGATGCAAGCAGCATTTTCAAAAGATTTTTATGAAATGCCAGGTTTATTAAATGAGCTATTGCCTGCTTTTAAAAGTTAATGACTATGTTTCCAGCACGTGAAGTTATTTCATCCTCTAATTTTGGCATTTAGTATTAAATCTGGAAAACCTATGAATTTGTTCAAAGATCTAATTTCTCTGTATTGATTTTTTTTTCCCAGAGTTATTGGTATACACCGGTTGTGAACTGGAACTTTTTATGAAGAACAGAAATTAAATAAATAAAAGAACCATTTTTCGACATTTAAATTCTTTGTGTCATTTGAAACCTACTAGTCAATATTGCTTGTACCCTAACCAATTCATTACATGCCATAGTAGCACTTTCAAAACCAGCTACTTTTGATTCAACTGTAATCATTTCAGTGTCTGTAGCCGTAGCCCATGTCTTCTGTTAAGTGTCTGGAGTGCTTTGAATGCACTCGGGAGATGGATCAGTGTCCGTGAACACAACTGATGTCCAAAATTAATTCTAAAGACACAAGCTTGGCAAAAAAAAAAAAAAAAAAAAAATTATAATGTTTGGTGGCATGATCAAGAATGTTTTACTTATTTGTACACTTATGTATTTATATACTTATACAAGCTGTCCTGCCAAATACACCTGTATATATAGGTGTCTATTACACTCTCCTCCAACAAAAGCTATGTGAAGCTATTGCTTCTTACTCATCTATGCGGTATTACAAGCATCAGAATTGTTCTCAAGCTGTTCAGGCCTATTATCTTTAGGCATAATGACAGTTTTGTTTTACAAGATGACGTATCATTTTGTATGTTCTTTCAAATAGGCTACTAATGAAAACAATTTGGCTGTTGTAATGTACAAGTAATATTGGAAAATCCTCCAAAAAGTGCAGTTTCATCAAGCCACATAATGGGTATAAAAATGTATAATATCGTAAGCAAGACTTCGATCCATGATTACTAGTCCAGTTCGATTTCTGCCTTAACAGTAGAAGAGTTACCCACATAATCACCATTTGCATTCACGCATCAATCTGAGAGAAAATCAATATACAAATATGGTATAGCATGCATGATCCATTACTCACTATTCCTAAGAAGTGTTGCTATTTACCATGTATAGGTTTTCTTTTGTGCTTGAAGAATAAAAGTGAACAATAGCAGATGAAGTAAAAACAATAATAAATTACCATATCTGCCTATGTCAGTGAAAGTAGATGCAGGATCAGCGTGAAAATGAGTGTCATTTATGTAGGAAACTTTTTGTGAAAGGGTTTATTGATGGTGATGGGGAGCTGTGCAATGCTTTTTGAACAGAACATTCTTCACGCTCCATAGAGCACCAAATACTGTAGGTCTCAAAATATACAACACTAATGACTCTTGCATTCATTTTGCTCTTAATAAGCACCATATCATGCCTGAGAACCCTCAGGTTTATATCATCTGTCAATGTTGATCAATTCTCATTTATTTCTAGGACTGAATTTCTTTCTCATAAGAGCTGTTGTTTGTGGGAGGAGGCCCCTTTGTACTGAAGTTTGTTATGAAGTCCCATAAGACTGGATTTGGTAAGCTTGTAATTCCAAAACCAGTTGAAATAGTTTTCAATTAGCTATCAAAAAGTCCCATTTCAACATTTTCAAATGTTCTTTTTTTTCTTTCTCAGAATTTACTTTTACACAATGTTTTTTTTAAATAATAACAAAAAATGCAACCTTTTGCTTGACCTGGTGTTCTTTTTGCTTAATTAAAATGTTGGTGAGTTTGGCCTCACCATTGTGACTGTACTGTGACATCTCTTATATACTCATGGAATGGGGTAGCCTGTTTCTTCCTATCCATACTGACATCTAGTTCACCTCAACTGTCCCTAGCATACGCTTTTGTGGCCCAATTTTCCTTATAATCTATTGAAAGCTTTAAATAGCATCTCACTTTTGGAAGCCCATCCCTGTTAATCATGTCGCATTCTGGAAGAGGCTGTGGTGATTATCTGGTCTCACTTTCTGCATGGTATAAGATTTTCCTGAAGTAATCACTGCTGCAAACCCAAAAGTTAGGGATAAAGTAGAACATCTTTTAGAAAGGCATCCTATCTTCATTTAAAAATTTCCAGCAATAGAGCTGAAGTTCTTTCAATGCTTAGTTATTCTCACTGTGAAAAACAGGTGGGTTTTTCTTATTCTGCAGTCATCTAGCATTAACTCAGACCTTGAGCCTTAATTTTCTTTTTCTCATGCGGCTATTTAGAGACGGTAACCAACTACCCTTTATCCTTCAAGGTAAATACTTATGGTCTCTTAACACAAGGAATTCTTTCCAGTCTCTAATAAATCTTCACAGTTGTGTTGCACTCCACAACTTTTCAAAATAACTCTTGAAGTGCAGCCATCAGAACTAGGTCTTATTTTAATAGCATCTGCATAAGCATAACATATAGAGATAATATAAATGCCCTTCTTCTAGAGAATAATCTCTCTCTGAATACATATCCAAAATCTGTGCTTGCTGTTTTGGCCATACCTTCAAACAAGGAGTATATTTTAAAGTAACTATTGATCGACAAGAAATATCCCAGAGCCTATATACCTGCAGTACCCAGAATGGCAGGTCTCCAGTTCCAGGAAAGCAAAATCCAGAGGCTTCAATCCTAAATACATGCTTCAATTCTGAATATATATTCTGTAATACAGAAATGCCTACAGGCACTTGAATTCAGGTTACCAGGCTATCTGAACTGTGTTCTACCCTGACTTGTACCTGTTATTGACTGCTCCCTCAGCCTTTGTGTCACCTATAAACTTAATGAGTCTTAATGTTATGGTTGCTTCTCCATCATTAACAAAAATTATTAAATAGCATCAGGCCAGAAGACATAGCATCTCAACAGAAGGTCCTGATGAATAATGGTTTTTCTAGCTATGTTTTGCATCTTACCAGGTAGTCAAAATTTAATAATTTGATATGTGGCACAATGATTTTCTTATCCCTGTAGCTTCTTAATCAAAATGTTATACTGCATCAAGTGACATGTCTTACAAATGTACATTATATCACCCCAACTGTATAAGATTGGAAGATGGTATTGAGCCAGTTTGACAGCATTTTGTTTCTACGAATGAATGTTTATTGGTGTTAATTACATTATCCTCTACATTTGTATTAATCTATTCCACGATCAGCTCTTCCGTAATTTTGCTCAAGACCAATGCCAGGACAAAAAACCTGTAATTACTTGGGTCATTTTCTTTACAGGTTTTTGAAACTCAAAAGGGAGGGAAAAAAAAGTTTTATTTCCCCTCAAGCCTTCTTTGAGGACTTGTCACAAATGGGCAGTAGCAATCCCTGGTCAGCTCTTTAAACTATTGTTACCAACTTATTAAAGGGTACGTTAAGTAAAGAAGGATTTTATGAAGGGCTTGTGCTGGGGAAGTGGCTGGTAACATTAGGATAGGACAGGATAGAATAGAATAGAATAGAATAGAATAGAATAGAATAGAATAGAATAGAATAGAATAGAATAGAATAGAATAGTTCAAATGAAAATGACCTACAACTATCATCCAGCCCCACCGCCTGACCAATTCAGGGCTGACCAAAAGTTAAAGCATATTGATAAGGGCATTGCCCAAATGCCTCTTAAACACTGACAGGCATGGGGCATCGACCACCTCTCTAGGAAGCCTGTTCTGGGGTTTGACTCCCTCTCAGTAAAGAAATGCTTCCTAATGTCCAGTCTCAACCTCCCCTGGAGCAGCTTTGAACCATTCCCACGAATCCTATCACCTCCCTCTCCACTTCCCCTCCTCAGGAAGCTGTAGAGAGCAATGAGGTCGAGCCTCAGATTCCATTTCTCCAAACTTAAACCGTGAGTTCTCAGCTGCTGCCCATAGGACATTACTTCCAGCTCTTTCACCAGCTTTGCTGCCCTCCTCTGGACGCATTCAAGGACCTTCTCATCCTTCTTAAATTCTGTTCTCTATTTTCCACACATAAAACCAATAAGTGACTACTTGCATTCAAAAAACCTGTAATAGTTTATCTTTTACACTCTAACTTTCTGTCTCACACCAAATTCCTGCAAGCTGCAGACCATGCTTTTTCGGTTAAGAAATTGTAAAGCCTAAGGTCAAGAAATTCAAAGGTATTTGCAGAGGGAGTTTTGTAGCATAGTCTTTCAGATTAAGGCACAGCTATTTTTCACTTCACATTATAGGTAGATGTATTTTGTTTTTTACAGAGCTTTTTGGTAGTCTGTAACAGATGCAAGCTTGCATTCTCTTTGCTGTTTTATCTGGTAGAATAAAGAAAAAAAACTGATCCATATGCATTCATGCTTATTTACTTCCAATACATTTGACAACTGGAAAAAGGTAATGCCACTTATGTTTGAGTTTTATTTTATCTCCTTCTTTGCCTACTCAATACTTTCTATTATTATTGGTCCTTCTGACATGACCAACAATGACTATTTTGTTTCTCCAAATTTCACTGATATCACCTTTTCGAATGTACATTCATAAACAAGCCATGCCTATTGCCTTTATTAATGTCCCTAGCATGTGTCTCTGGTATTCATGGAATGTTTTTTCCTTCCCATCCCCTAATGCCTTCATTGTAATGTGCTGTTAATAAATTAATTCTGTGCTACATAAATGCTCTTTTTTTTTTTTTTTCCCTGTTTCTACTAGCCCTTTTTCTTTAGTGTACTGCCCTCCTGGATCATCTCGTCAGTCTGTTTGGCACCTCCCAGTTCCTTTGTGACAAATGAAAAAGCCAGCCTAAATTGCATCCAAATCCAACTACTTCTCAGCTGTTCATCTCTATTTATGAGTAATATTTTTTATTTCTGATCTCCATACTCATACTTCCACTAGTTTTCATCAGAAGTATTTCCTTCTTTGAGTTCACCTGGTGATAAACTTGGCTTTAACCTGCCAATAGTGTTCACTCATAATTGTTAAAGACATCAAAACAGAGATTCAGCCCAAGTCTGTTAATATCGCTCTCCTTGCTGTTTTGATATTGCATCCCTTGCTGGCAATAGGGATGCCTTCTTTATGAATTGTTTTTGCTTATTGATGAATTCTCTTTATCTGATATACTGCAGTGTGAAATATTCAAATGACAGGAGAATAACATGCACTGAATTTTTAAGGGGCTTCTGTTAAATTACGCACTGTCAGAAAAATGCTATCCTGTTGCAAATGAAGACATAGAGCTGTTTTCCCTGGTCACCTTTCAGTAACACCTTTTAATCATTCTCTTCAGTCCGGGGCAAGAGCCTACATGTCTTCCTACGTTTTTCCTGCATGATCTAGAATAGGAAGAGTGACCACAAAGAACTGCAGAGAGAAGAAAGGACTCCTGTAAAATTCTGAAGAAAGGGATGAGCAAGGTCAGTGGTTCAGTGACACGGAGGTGATGTTTCATTCACAGTTCATAGTTAATTGTAGAGTGGAGCAACTACAGTGCAGGAGGATATCAACATCCATTGATGCCAGAAGTTAATTAGTTCTTGGCAAATGAAAAAGTAGTTCTGTGTAATGACCAAACTATGGCTTTATTTTGCAACTATGCTAACTTTTTGAAGAGCATATGGTAACATCTTTGATTATTACTTCATAGGTTCCAGTTTTCCTCAACTACAAATACCCATGCAATTACCTAAAAATGTATAAGTTTTGGGGGGAGTGCAGTGGCCTTCTGTACTTCAACCTATGAGTTATCATTAACCACTTATTCAAATGGCACTGTGTGAAGAGGACTGTATGTCAGATACGTGCAAATTAAAGGGAACATGAGATGAATTCTGACTGTAACAGTACAAAGACTTCTGAAATTCAGCAACTTCAACTATTTATAAGAGGAGAACAAATTGGGAGTGGCTAAATATGGGAGAATCTGTTCAGTTGTTAATTATTTAATGACTGTGCTGCTGTGTTGGATGAAGCTCCAGTCGGCACATAGAAGCAAACAGCAGAGTGTGTGATTTAAAGTTATTTTTTCCCCAAATGTTTTTAAAACACTAAGTTTTCATGCATGTTTGATTTAAAGGGCCAAGTCTGTTTCATTCATGTGAAAGGACTCAGTTACAAGTTTGAAGAGCGACACCAGTGGAACAGAATAACTATGGAAAGGCTGGAGGCTGGCAGTTCGTCATTCCTGCGTACGTCTGGTGGCGTGGCTTGTTTCTGCATGAACAGCCTTCGTTGCTGGCCCTCGCCGGCCTGCGACTTGTAACCGTGCCCTGCTTCCATTAAACAACTAGGTGTGAACTCTAGCCCAGGGGATGTCTTCTGCTGACTGAGGCCTAAGTATTAGTTGTAGCACTTTCAAAAGCGTTTTGCTCTATTGGAAATCAATGAAGTACAGGTTTCTAAGTCACTTATGCCACATATTTACAAGGTAATTGGATGAGCACGAGACAGGCTCGAAGCATAGCATGGACTGGCACCAGTCCATGTTGCAACTATATGAATGCCTTGCTAATACTGATGGATTGCCAATCTTAATGGGATCACTTTGGGACCACTGCTACTAGGCATCCACAGCATGCAAGGTCCCTCATGACTCTGTGCACTCCACAGACTGGCCAACAGGCACTTTTGAGGGTTTTCTCCTGTGTACATTAATTTTACATATGCAAACAGAATCTTGTCAGTACTGGTCACCTAATGAAAAGAGTATGGGACCTACATTATTTACATTTCACTCAAATTAAGTCTTCTGAAGAAGAAAGTGTAGGAATGTTTCCATTTCTGAAGGTCTTAGGATCGCAAAAATGTTTAATGAGGTACCCAAGGGGCAGTCAAAAAAATTCACTGGTAGTCTTAATTTAAGCCTCTGATTTTTGTTTTTTTCATAGCCAGCAGTCTCTTTGCCTTCTGCTTTGATTCCACAGATGAATCTGAATGCAAAATAGGGAGAAAACACCACACGCAGAAAATGGTAACAGGTTAGAAATAACCAGCTAGGGAGATATGATTCAGCCCTGTGAGAAGGAAAATCAGGAAATTCACAAATAGTTAGGGTCCCATTTAAATAGCATGCACACCTTTGCAAATGGACCGCATACAGAACAGCCATCACATTTGAGACCTATTTTGCCTAAAAGGTAGCTGAGTAACGGTCTACTTTGGGAAAGAAGCATAAACAAGTTTTTCATATTTCTCCCCAACAACATTAATGATTTTAGAAACCACCAGACAGACTGGAGAATGAAGTATCTTATTTACAAAGGCTGGTCACAGGTTTCAGCAAGACTATTAATATTCATGATGCTTAGTGTAAGAAAAATTTAAGGATTTTTTTTGCAGAGGAACAACTCGGCCAGTCTGCAATGATGCAGTTGGGAATGATTAACAACACAAAGACTTATCAGGAGACGTGCAAGAATGCTCATCCCTTAGACAAAGGAGAAACCAGTCCATGCCAGCTCGGTGGTTTAACGGGAGAATGAACGTTTAACTGAGACTGGCAACCGTGGGCAATATTACCGAAAAAGGGAAGAAACAAACAGGTGAAGTAAAGGGTTTAGGAGGGGTGATGGGGAGAAGTAAACAGAAGCGGAGCAAATGGAAATAGTTTTAGGCAAATCGCATATGCTGTAAACCCTGAAGTACCTAGCCAATGCAGAAACAGGGGAGGGAAACTTTGGCTGGGAATAGGGAATAAAAAGAAGTTATTTCGGGAACTCAGGTGTGCCTGCTTGCTGGGACACCCATTCTTGCAAGAATTTTTAAATACAATGTGCTTCGTATCGATCACTGCCAGAGCCGTTGTTATTGGATAAGGAGCGCTCCTGACATTAGCAGGCATCAAAAGAGTCAGCTTGAGGAAGACTAGTCTTAAGTTTCGCTCTCTGAAGGGTGCTGTAACCCAGTGCTATGGCTGAATCTGTGCTGTCAGCACTTGCTTACTGAACACTAGCCTTTGACGGTTCAGTGATTTGCAGCACATACAACATTTAAGAAGGGCATGAGAGTAGCCTAGGATAGAGGTTGGCACCGTGTAAATAGGTGCTCAAGGAGTTGCTGTCAGCAAGGAGTAAAGTTTGCTGTGTACATTTGTTCCAATAAAGAGTGCTTTCAAAAAAAAAGCCCAAAACCCTGGGGAAGGAACAAAACATTGTGCCCATCCCTTTTTCTCCATCCTTCCCCCCCATTTCCCCCCCACATTACTGCTCTTTACAAAGAGAGCCTATTCCTATGTGCAGATTATACCTTATCGAATGAGAAGTGCCTTCTGGAACCGAGTTACCACTGATCAACTACTGTTGCATTTGCTGATGAGCCTGAATATGACAAGATGCTCCATGTGAGACTTAATACTTTAGGCAAACAGCTTGAGTGTTTGGATATTAAGATTTAGTTTTCCCTCAGTGTGTTCTCTCTTTGACTACACAATTTGAGGCTTGACTAACGGCAATTTTATTCTACATCTAGACCTCTGCTGTGCATTATCTCCAATTCATACCAGGCTGTGCAGTAGGTTTGCAATAGGAATAATGGGAAGAAACACACTTGTGCCCTGCTCGGGTAAAAGGCTATTGTGCTAAGCCCCTACATGGTTTAGCCCCTGGAATCAGGTTTCTATGGCACTACCAACCAGTTACAGCAAACTTTGGGTCTTTGTACATAAATAAAATGTTAATGAGATGCTAACGGCAGATGTAACCTCCTTAAACTGTCAGAAAACAAATAGGAGAGATGGGTAAAACTGAAATGCTTGGAAAAGCCCAAAGAATCACTTGTGATGCAAGTAGGTTTCTTTTCCATTAATACTTAAATGTATTTTTAGCACAAGGACAACCCATACTGATACATACCAAAATACCAAATTGAAAATGACAGATCACCTGTAAGCACTGCCTTGAGTTTTTACTGCAGTACAGTTTTTATATGCAGTACAGCTGCATTTGGTCAGCATTTCCCTGAGTTTTTAGGGATGCATGGGTCATCTGTGAAAACCTATTCAGGACTGAACTTTGGCAAACAATAAGGCAGCCTTGAAGCTCTTTACTTTCAGAGCTTTCAGAAAGATTACCCTAAAAAAAAGAAGAAAGTTGTTCTCACTGGTTAAAGATTTCTCAGTATGATTTGTAACTTGGTTTGATTCAAACTGTTATTTTTGGTGAGTACTGTAATTAGTGATTGACATAAGCTAATTGCTTTGGCTATATTGGAAACAGCACATTAAATTAACTACAATACTGAAAAAAAAAACCCAAGCCGCCTTATTTTGAGAATATCTTCAAATTAATTCAATTATAAAATCTCTAACCACTTCGTCCTTGCTTTTCTCCTTGAATCAACCTTCTTCTACCTGGTTTATTTCATCTGGAGCTACCTATCCTCAGGCAGTCCTGATTTCTGTCTCATTATTGCTTTATTATGATTCTTTTCCAACTTTAAACAAAGAGATATATGCAATTTTGCTCCGCCTCAACCTATCATACTTTTTTTCCCTCTAGCATACTCCCTCTTAGTCTATGAATTGCTTTGGAAATTATCACTTCAAGAGTTTTCTATACATTGAATTTTAATGTCAGAAAATGCAATTTGTTCTTTAAAATAATCATTAAACACAGCTTTTTGATGAAGCCAATGGGACCGATGAATAATGCTGTCTTCTAAATACCAGCCAGTGACCTATTCTCTTGCAAGATAACATGTATGTCTCCATCAGAAATGGCAAACATAATTAGTTCCCATGAGCACTCAGAAATATTTTTCTATTCTCATGATATCTTTTATGATACTACCCATGAATTATTAATTTTAAGTGGTTTTAATCAAGGCCTGGATGATTTAAGGTAGTAGACAGTATTATAAAAACATTTCTGACACAGTTCCATAGATGTGAAAATACATAAACATAAAAGATAACTCTTAGTAGTGAAGCAATATATGAGGTTAGCAGCTCAAGATTCTAAAACTGTGATTTGGTTAAACTTGGGATATATATTATTCCTTGCCATCTCACCCTCTCAACCTTGCAGTAATGAACTTCAGCAATAATTGATATTCTTACATCTACTCCATCCATGAATGGATGTCTATACAGCCCCATAATAATTCAGACTCAAAAAGAAGAAAAAAAAGATTAAATGGAGGCCAAGATAGTCAGGATTATTGCTTACTACAGACAGGCAGTCCAGAATATGAAGTTCCTAATCTACCTATGATATTTCTAATGTAATAAAATTGGATGGTTATAAGCAAAAACAGCTCTAAATCTAAATCTAAAACTAAATCTGAAGTTCTAATTCTGGCATGTTCCCTTTTCAGTTGTTGTACATCTTTTGCCTTGTAAAATTTTTTTGAAGTGCCATTCTCTTATGTTGGCCTGTCCTGCTAAATGCTGCTCTTCAGGTTCTCTCTTGCAGTGATTATATAGGGTAATTCTTTAAACAGGCTCATGCCAAAAACAGCAGACTACAATGTTAAGAGCTGAAACCTTCTTTTTTTGTTCCCTGTGTTCTGCAAGCATCTTTCAGTACAGAGCAGTGCATTCTTAACAGAGACTGCCTTGATTTTCCCTGCAGGAGCCTATCAAGTCTCACAAAGCCTGAAGCCCTACCAACAGGGAATATTACATTTTTTGGCAGTTCCTTCCAGATAGCAATGAATGACAAAAGCCAAAATGGTCAAAGCTTTGTGGTTCTTGCATTTAGGAAGTTGTTTGTTTGTTTGTGAAAACATAAGCAGCTTCATTTCTTGATTTTCATCCAAAGTTTTGCTAGATTTAATGGCCTCTATTGAATCTATCCACTTCCCGATTGAAAACAATCCTCCTGAACATTTTCTTTCTTTACTTTACTTGCAGGCCATCCTGCAGCCCTATGGATACCTGAGCGCAGTGACCGACACTGTCTATGATCATTTAGCACCCAATTCCAGAAAAGGACAAAACACAGACATTTTGCCATGAGTTCATAAGCATTTTGTCGGCAGCAGAGAATTGGTGAGATCTGAGGGTCTTGGACTCCCTTCCAGGCTCTGAACAGCAATGTAGTCTTTCCACCAAGCTTAATATATTCTGCATCCGTCCAAAGCCTTTTGTCATTCACAGCTCTGACTTTCTAGCTGGTTTATGCAATCATCTCCAGCACAAGTTCACCAGCTTCTCATCCCAGTCCCAGCCACCTCATTCCTGCCATCTCCCTTTCCCCTGTGCCCCAGTCTTTCCTGTGGTTCCATTGGCTCCATTTCCTACAACAGAAGTTTTCTTGTCCAGCCTTCCCCAAGCTCCTTCTCTGTTTTTAATTTTCCTCTTCTCAAGGGCTTGTAGTCCCGTCTTTCCCACTTCTCCTCTCCCTGGGTATTAGTGCCCTTGTCCCACCAGTTCCAGCCCCTGATCCGAGCTTCCAGTTTCTCATCACTTCCCAGCTCTGTCTTCTCTTGGAAACTTTTAAGATTGTTTAATGCATTTATTAATGAACTGTAAACAGTAATGCGGCAAAATCACCAAATGAGGCATGCTTTTAGATTAATTAAGTTTGGAGAAAAATATGACCTGGAAAAGAGGATTCCTTTCCTCCTGGACTTACAGGGCATTTTTACGTCTCTCCTTGAGTGTGATCTCCTGGCCAGAGGGAGCCTGGACTGAGCCCACAAACGTTTCAAACACAGCGTGAGGCAAGGTATTTTCCCTGGAAAGCTGTCATGCTGGATTTATTAACTCTAAGGTACAAGCTCTTCCTTGCATGGCTTAGCTCACAGGGTGACCTCACGCTGGTGGACTGAGGACATTTTAAACTTAACTAGCCCTCTTCCTCAAAATTATTTATTTCAGTATAAATTTATTTCCACAATTTTGTATTGTTTCAACTCTTTCTTGTTTTACTTTTAGGGTGAAATCTTTTGGAAGCACAAACCAAAGCATTAAACAGAATATTTAAGTGACCAAAACTGCTTAGAATTTAGCTACTTAAATGGACAGGCAGGAGACTGGACCATAGTCTTATAAACGTCAGGGCAGGCCTGTTTATGATTTATATTGTTGGATTATGTATTTAAAGAAAAAGGGAGCAGAGGGCTAGACATCTTCTCAACACTTCACTTACCATTAAATCAATTTTCATGAAAATACTTCCAGGTGCTTAAGCATTTCCACTATAAGATTATATCAAGTTTTAATCATGTTTGGGTGGCTGAACATGTTTGATTAATAAAACTCCCACTTTTCATTATTAATGTTAAGGTTGTCAACTTAGTGAAAACTCTGAATCGGAAAATCAAAACTGGAAATCATCAGAGACCCTGTAATACTAATGCTTGAAGCTGCATTTACATGGAATTGCAGAGGGAGAAAACTGCATTTTATCATCAATAAAAACAGTACGTTTAATTTCACAGACACTGTTATAAAGAGGTTTTTCCTGGGATTTGGTTTTTGGGTTTATCTGGGGGTTTTTGTTTTGTTTTGTTTTTTCTTTCTCTTTTCTTTAAGCATATTTAACTGGAACTAAATGCATATCTCAAAGTTTATATATTATAGCTGAACAAGTAAATTGTTCCTCTCCCTATTTCTTCCTTCAGTCTCCAGTTATGTAGATCACTTCATGTTCAGTTTTTGCAGTAAAAAAATGGCATAAATGCATCTATAGTAGGAAATCAGTACATTTAAATTCTATATAGTTATAATGTTCTCTTGCCTTTTTATGAAGTCATGTAAATTCTGGTAAAATAATTTAATTTAAATATTACATTCCAATTGGCTGTTATTTTTACAACCCCCTTAAACTGATCTAAGTTACCACACTAGATTCAAGGGAGAAGAGAACATGTAGCCCATCTCCTCTATTTATTCTTGTTTTCCTGATTTTAGTGGTCTTCCTATAATATATATCTATCTATAGATCATATTGCACAAAGGTCCCTACAAGTTTTGTGAACATACAAGACAACATGCATCTTAAACAGTTTGCCAAATCGATTTTACAACATAAAAAGCTGCAGGTGTTCAAAGACAAAAAATAAAAAAAAAAAAAAAGAAAAAGAAAAAAGAGAAAAAAGAAAAAGTGGAGGGAAGAAGACTTTAAAAAGTTCACTTTCTAATGCAACCCTTTAAAAATAGGTTTGATTTCTCTTTTTGAGAGAAAGCAATTTAAAACTCCAGTGTTCCTAATTGTATGTCTCATAATATGAAGTGGTGGGGAACAGGGCAGGCAAGGGGAAAACAAAGTATACCAAGGAAAGCGAATCAGGTTGAAATATTGCTATTTTTATCTATTGTCAAATTGTGAGTATTTGAGTCACTTCTGATTCAGAACAGCGGTAACCCCATGATCACAGTCCCCCATCAGAAGAGGACTGGGGACTGGTCAGGTAATTAAGGAAAAGAGAATTTCTTCTTTGGAAGAGGGAAAACCTTTCATGATGCATAATACCACTGAATCTTAACTCCTCACTAGGATGTCTTCTGATTGCTTTCAGAAGAAACCTGGCACACAAATAGGGATTACTAAAGCTAGAGTCAATTTCTGGCTTTGTTGAATACTTGTGTTTATGGGCAGTTCATTTCACCTTTGCTTCTCGCTTTGATGAACGTTTAATGATCTTGTGCAAAATTTACTTTGTTCTGCTTTTGTCTATCTTTTCCTTCTACAGCAGAAACTCTCTCTAAAGTAAAGGGAATCAGGCTTATTGAATTTCTTTGTCCATGCCCATAAATTCCTTCAGAGTTAACACAATCCTGTAATTTTGCCTAGTGCAAAAGCCACTGAGCTGTTTTTCTTAAGATAAAAATTCACTACAAATCGAAAATGTGTCTAAGACATTCCGTGTGCTGTAGTTTGCCCAATCATTACATTAACAGCTTTGTGCACTGTGGAATCAACCCAAAGCGGAGGGAGAAAAGCAGATGTGTAGCCAGTAAGGGATACTGAACACTCCAGAGCCCTATTAAACCCATTGCCTGTGTCTATGCCCAGTTCGGACGGTGGCAAATAGAACCAGGAGAATGTGCATGGCCCTCATGTGGTGATGGTGTCATGCCTCTGCATAGGGAAAGAACGGCAAGGTCTGAGCTAAAAAACCACAATAGCCAAGAACAAGGCAAGAGGTCTGGAGCAAATGGGCAAAAAAGAATAAAGGTCTTACTCCAGCATGTGTTCAAATGAAAGTAAAAGCAAAGCCCCAAACCTGCCTTAAAAGAAAGACAGCAGTACTGAGAGAAAATGTTTTTGGGGACAAAAAAGTGGGAAGGAAGAAAAAAGAAGCAAGCAAATACGCCTGAAGACTATGTGTGGAAAGGTAAGCTGGCTTTGACATTTTGGAGTGGAATTGGCATAAAACTGGTCAAAGCAGAGATAACCCAACATTTTTGACCACATCTAAATCAGCACAGTGAGATTATAAGTGATTGCTACTATTTACAGTGTCTGTGGTGGTTTTGATCCAATACCAGGATCTATAAACTGTACTTTTGTTGAACCCTACCCCATGATAGGGGGTTGGAACTAGATGATCTTTAGGGTCCCTTCCAACCCGAACCATTCTATGATTCTATGACTAAAATTTTAAGATTGTAATTAAGAAATGTGATGGGCTAAAGAAGACTTCATCCCCTTTTTGATTAACATATCATTCTCAAACTGACCTTGAGTACTGCCAACTGGATTTGTTATTTGTTTAGTATTTGTTGACTAGCTTCAATAAATAATTTAACAATAAAATTATTAAAAATCCCTTTTTGATATATTGACTGAAACTGCATTGACTGTGCTTTAATTGAATGACAGTTTTTCTAAATGGGAGAATAACAAATGACTTTAAGAATAAAGCAAAACCAAAGTAACAAAAATGGCAAAACCTGGTGATAATATACTCAAAGATTTATGAGCTACATGAATTAAAACCATGAATGCAATGAAAAAATCTCCAACATTATTCTTTTCATTTTCTTACTCAACTCTACACTGAAATGACTTATGGCCTTCTTTACTTACAGAAATTCATATGACATAATATGAGATGAAGGCATTTCTGAAATACATAATGCTAAAATTACTTTGTTGTCACTGCCTTTCAGAATAACTTTCTGAAGAAAAGCTGAAAATGGTAACAGCATCTTACATCTACTTTATGGGATCAGCTGGAAGCTTACAATAAGCAGACAATAAATTAATTTTTGGTCTTTTTTTTTTTGAGCCAGTATCAGTACTTAAAAAAACACTTCCAAATACTAATTACAGGGTTGCACAAGAATCTTACACTCAAAGAGAGATTACCTCAAGAAAATGGAGGACTGCAGACTTCAAAATTCTTTTTTTTTTCATGAGTAGAAACACTGATTGTCCCTAAGTATGCAAAGTTACATTTACAATATTCTTCAAGAAGTTATTATTTCCAGAAGTTGCAATGCTTGAGATCCGATTTTTTTCTCGTCAATTTGTTAAACACTTTGGGAAGCAGTGGAGGAAAACGGGCATTTATGTATGAATTTGGGAACTGCAAGAAAATGTTCACAAATTATCTTATGAGGCAATGCTTAATAGGGTATTAGTAGGATTGAAACTGTTTCAGGATGTTATTGCTGGTTCCATCTCTGATAGAACTACAAGAGTAAATTCTTCTTTCCTCAGGATGACTGAGACTGGATGCAGAACAACTGCCAGCAGTGCTCCTATTTTAGAAATTGTTTTGAGTACAGGCCAAAAAAGGGGTATATTGGCAGTTCAATATCAAAGACAATCAGAAGTTACTGAAAACAGGAGCAATGAAAAATGTAATGTTTGCTATGATTTGTAAACTTGTCTGGAGTTCCCCTGTCCTAAGAAGTTTTTTTTGCCATAAACTTGTCAGGTTTTGCACAAAGAAATTGAATCTGTTTAAGGTGCAGTTTTATTTTAAGGTCGTGACAATGGGAAAACTTTATATTATGTTTTAAGAAATCCTCAATTCCTAGATGATAGGGTATTTATTAGCATCCTGTAATCCTGTTCTCTGTGCATCTCACCATGGATCTGACTTTTAAACACATGCTGTTAGAGGATGGGATTAAGCACCATTTGCAATGGGCCTTGGCCTGAAATGAGTTGTGAGCCTACCGCTGAGCTAAAGGGGCTTCTGTTATCTCAGATGACACGGCTAAACCTCAGCTTTCTACACCTGTAAGTCACACTGCAGAATGTCAAAAACAAAACAGCTTCCAGCTACTTTATTTGCTGCTAGAAGAAGCTAAGGGTCAGCTCCGCACCCTTGTCAGTGTTCCCTGAGGGTGATGGAGGGAGCTTTCGTCAGCCCGGTACTGAGAGTACTCTTCAAGGATGCACTTCATTGCAAAGGGGATGGTCCCACCACACCATTCAGCTTTCCTGCTTCAATTTTTCTGATGACTTCAAGCAGAAGAGATACCCCAGGATTGCTCCTTGAAGGTTTCTGATGATGCCTGTCCCAGGAGAAGACACAGCTTGGAGGCAGCTTGACTTTAAAAAAAAAAGTAAAATAATTCCAGGTGTGTAAGCCAGGGGCGACCTGAAGTTCAGAATTTGCTGAGGGGATCCTTGCAGGCATTGTGGAAACCTGTCCAGGGACTCATTTTTTTCAGACGTGCTGCTCAGGATGTGTCCTGAGAAATTAATCTCCCTATTCATATAATTAAGAATAAGCTGCAATAAGCTTTTCTTCACATTTGAATGTGCTTCTGTCTTTACTTATTGTGCTAACACAGGCAACATTTACCAAGTTTTCCTACTTTCCTTTAGAAAAAACAAACAGACCAGCCCTCTCTCAGTGGAGGAATGGAAGAATAAGGATAAAAGACAGAGTTTGGAAAGGGAGTGTGTAAATTGGTATTACTAGAACAGACATTTTAATCAATGTTTTATATGAATAGACATCTGTTTAACTGTATTTTTTTTCTGGGAGGTATCCTTATTAAAAAATTGACTAGATGGAGAGAAATACAAACCAAATTGGACCAAAACAAATTAAAACTATGATCTGCATATTTGGCTTCAGGTTTGCCTACAGATTTGCATTATTTTGACAGGTGTCCTACTACATTAGGAAGATGTATGGGAATTTCAATACACTTTCAACATCTTTATGTGCTTCGTAGCAACCTGTGTCTAATGAACGATGTATAAGATGCATATTTTTTTTTCTCTTCAAGCTGCTTTATAATTCTTCTGTGATTCTCCTACTTCATTATTCTAAGAACATTTCTGTTTTGAACCAATAGCATTAAAGGAATAATTTGGCACACTGTTTATAATATGCAAAAGACATGCCCAAAGCTGTGTACATGAAGAACAGAAAACTCTTCAGATGTTTTTTCACTCTAACTGCTCCTACTTGCAGGAGGTCTGCAATTAACTTTGATACTGACTCGAATTAGAATGTGGGTGGTGGTTCTGTACTTCTCAGATGAAAATCTATTTTATACTTACCTAAAAATAAACTGTTCTCCTTTGGTACAACACTGTACATTGACTTTTTTGGGGGGGAGGGGTGTTGGAAGGGGGTGTCCCCAGGTCCAAGACACACTTGAAAGATTTGTACAAGCTTAAGGAAACTTACTGCAGTTGCAGACACCTAAAACAACTAAAACAGGAGTAGCTGTGGACTGTTTCTGTTAAAGAAATATAACGTAGATGGTATTGCGAAACCCTTGCCTTGGGGAGCAACCCAGATCTTCAGCATAGCTAAATGTAGTCTCCCAAATGCCAGTCTTTAGGGGTCACGTCAGAATAAAAATTTTAATTTTGCTCTCCACTGAGGATAAATACAAGATGGTAAATTCTGAGAAACAGTGAAAGGTTTTGAAAGAGAGGCATACAAGTAAATGCCCTGCTATCATGCAGAATTATCCTATATAGGGATATTGCCTACTATTATAGTTCTACCACTGTTTTATATAACTGACTCACTTGCAAGGCTCATATGAGAAGGCGATGTATTCAAGAGGATTCATTTGTTCAGAAGTACAAGGACATCAGCAGAACTTAATAAAACACACGAGAGTGTTTTGAGATCCTTGTCCTAATACCACCTTCCTGTACTCTTGGGATTATGTATTTTACTTCTATGAAGCAATGAAACTTTAATCCATACCTTCGGTTTGTCTCAAGTTGAGTATGATTAACTTTCTCTGATGTAATGACTGACAGTCTGTGTGGTGTCTTCTGCCAAAATTATTTTGTAAACACCGCAATGCATCATGACTGATGCCAGCCCAGATTTCTGTCACTGCCAGACTGCTGCACCCAACTGCCAAGGGTTCACCTCTGGTTCTCCCTGGGATGCTGTGGTAGCCCTGGTCATGTCAGGCTTCCTTACATTTCAGGAATGCTCTCTCATGTTATCCCATATCATTACTTTGGTTGCATTTGCTGGAAAATTTGGAAACTTGCTAAACACTTATTCTTGTACTGTACTATTTCCTTTGTGACCCGACAGCGCAGATCACATTTGTCAGACTCTCTGGCAGGTAATGGTAAGACACATATTGGCTTCTGTAGGTGGTGGATAAATCCAGCATCAGGCAACTAATCATAGAAGAGATTTTGGTTCTTGCCAGTGTAACTAGGAAGCAGAAGGTGTTGACTGAAATGGAGTTGTTATTATTATGAACAGGACCTAAATGTTGTGAACATCAGCTGCAGAAAAAGGTCCTAGAGGCAAAGACCCTCTAAGACCCCATGGAAGAAATCGGGAAACGTGACTCCAATGTGAAAGAGTAAAGCTGAAATTTAGAGACATCTTGCTAGCACGTAACTAATCTGTGCTGCACGTTTTCTAAGGTATGGCAAATTAAAATCTAAAAAGACACTTAGCACCTTTCCGCGACATGTGAATAGTCACCCCATTCTGTATCTTAAAATTCTCATTAAGATTGTAGATTCAGCAGTGAATAAAATATAAAATATCCTGTGCAATACTGTGAGTTATAAATTAAGTACAATTGCTGCTTGTGAAAGACTTTCAGATAACATTATGGGAATCCTGGGCAAAGGCCAAACCTTCACAGTTTGCATTAATATAAAACTTTTGAGCGAGTCAACCATAAATCACGAACACAGTGGTGTAATGACACAGCAGTACTTCCAGAGAAGTAGGAGAAAAAGACAGGTGCTGGAATTGCAAGAGTCTTGAAACTTGTTCTCAGCTGTATAAATGCAAAGAGGCTCACAGTTCTTACAGGTCTTTTCACCCCCATTGCGGTGACATTAACACCAGAAATTCTGTCATCAATCTGCCCTGTAGGTCAGAAAATCTCGAGGCATCTTTTACAACTTCAGTCAAAATATTCTGTCTACACTGTGTACCTCTTTAGAAGTAAATACAATTTATGAATCCAATTCTGCTTTGTATCTTGTGTATTAAAGACACTCGCAAAGCCATTCTGACTGCAGTCATGGTGTCCCTTCTATGGAAATACTTCCCTCTCTCCCTACTGCGATTGCCACCACAGACAGCTTGCTGTTTACTGCCTTTATAAACGTAGTCCTGTAGACCAAGGGTTGGACTCCTAAGGGCCTGGCTATCATGCACACGGCAGTGCAAATTCTCACTTAGCAATCCCTGGCCACACAATCGTCCCCACAGACCCAATTTTGCCATGACTCTCTGCAGCAAGTGGGGGAGCTGGGCATCTCAGAATGAATCCATGAAAGCCAGCATCTTACCACGGTGTCATCTAAGCTGGGCAGGAAAAAGTGCAGATGAGGAGAAGTTGCCACTAGGAAGGCTTCTGTTGCTATGAAAAATTCACAACTGTGTTCTTTTGAAGTAAGGAGCCAAAATATTTTTCTGTTGCTAATGGATGAGTGAATGAGGACATCGATTCAAGAACCTCTTAAAGTTAGACACATACAAAACTTCCAACATATGGATTTATCAGATAAAAACCTCAGCTGAAGAAAACCTTATGGAAAAAGATTGTGTGCTTTTTTCCATACATCCATATTTTCATCCATAAAGATGAAAATCTTCACAAAGGAGAACCTGAGGTCCTTTAACCTGAGGACAACTGGGTATTTTTTAAGGGAGAAATAGCTTCTTATTGAACTTTTCCCTTAAGAAAATAAAAGGAGTCAAATACCTGCCTCCGAGTCTTCCACTGTCTATTTTATTTTAATTTTTGCTTCTGCCATAAAATAAAGTTAATTTATTTCTAATCTCTCTTGCCATTTGCAGCAGTAGGGCTTATACAAAGGACACTAAGCATTTATCTCGGCAAGGCAAAGCATAAGAATTAAGCCAGTCATATATGCAGTTCTTCCAAACTTACAAAATATGGAGAGGAATAACATCCTCTCCACTCCTCTTTTTCTCATTATCTTTTGTACTGTTTGTAAACAGAAGAAGAAACGTGTTTTTAGAGCATGCTATACTTAGCCCACTGATATATCGATAAGCTGAGCTTTCTCTTGTTTCTAGTGACTGAAGAGTTACTCATATTAGATAGCCAGTTCCAGGCTTCTGCATTTCAGGATCTGATCCCAGGCCAGCATCAGGGAAAACCTCCATTAACTGTAGTAGGCTGTTGATCAAGTTATAAATCACTGTCTTCGGAAGCTGTCTTACTATGAACTTTGTGAGACAATTTTTGTAACAAGTGCTGGATTTGCAGGGCAATATAAAAGTTTTGATTCCTGTAAGTGTCAGTCAAACTTGTAACCAACACAGGAAAACACATTAATAGAAGCATTATTTGTAATCATCTGTTCAATTATTACATTTCTAAGCTGAGTGTCTAAGGGCAAAATTATCAGAATCTATTATATGAAGTTTACAATATCAGTGCAAGATGAATTGCTGTTAAAAATAAAAATTGAAATTTCTCTTAGAAAAACTATGTTTTGTTCAAAACATTAATTCTGATCAATTATCATTTGACATGTGAATATCTTTTAAAAGTCCATACAGCCACTGTTGATTATCTCTGCTAAACTGGGATGTGATTTATTGCAAATACTGTATCAGAGATAAAAACTCTGTCAACAAAAAGATTATAGCTAAATCTTCTTCAAATCAGGCTAGTTTTCTGTTTTCACATAAACTGATGTTTACTGTCAGAAAAGAAGTCCTACGACATCATTCCAGAGATGACTGCAGTGGCAAGGACTTTCCGTATTATTCTGTTCCTGTGAAAGGAGCCAAAGAATGATAGCCAATTCAAATCCAGGCTGTGCATTTGGTGCTGCATATAAAGTAATTTGAAGCTGTATAAACATTCTGGATTTAAAGGTGTCATTGGAGTCATATTTCATAATGAACTATGAAAAATTAACAGGGGAAAAGTGAGAGAGTGAATTCGTTATATGTGCCATAGGTCAGTTCTGTGGGTCAGTACTAGGCATTATTTTCAAGTACTAAGTAGCATTTTCAACCTATTTGAAGTCCTAAATGGGATTTTATGTTCTTGCACCCGGTCTGATGGATTTAAGTAAGGACAAAGTTGTGGAGAAATCCACAGATAAGAAAGAAAAGATGAGTGAACGCTAGGTTGCAAGTGCTAGCACGGTGTGCACATCTGCCTGTGTGAAGGTAGCAAGCAGAGGTGTCTTCAGCACTGGAGCTGGAGAGCTGGGCAAGGAGGACTTCAAAGGGTGTATTCCTGGTACCTGGTTAGCAATGCTGGAGCTGCTGGGGATGAGGCCCCATTGGGGCAGAAGATGCACAAGGACTCTGAGAAGTTGTTTGTGTGTGTTTTTGTAGGCAAGGTGAGAAAGCATGAAGGAATGTGATGGGGGCAACAGATTCTGGTGAAGGGTGGCACCTCAGGCACCAACTGTCCCTGTATGGTTCTGTCTACCACCTATAAACTTATACTCAGCTTCAAGACTCAACACAGGATTTTAGCAACACAGGATTTTAGTTTGATTCCTAACTTCTTAGGATTTTCTTCTAAATGACAGAAACAAAATTTTTGAAAGCCCAAACCTGACTTAATGAACCTTGGGAACGAACACAAGCACAGTTTGTAGGTTTGCAAGGTCTAAAATTCAGACCACAAATTTCAAGAACCCAAGGACAGCTATGAGGATACTTACATCTACCTGATTCAAAGGAAGGCACAGCAACCATGAGAATGGGTTGTGTGTGGAAGTGAGAACTGAAGAGCTGGAGAGCAGAGCAATGGAGAATTCTCCCACCAAAACCATTTTCAGTTCTGCGTCTTTGGGGAGTGTTAGACAGACTTTTTCCACACACAAATGCCAGACACACAGAAGATATTGGCATCAAGGGAAAGCAGGTCCTGAGATGCTGGAATCCAGCTGTCACACCACTCGTGCCAGGTTAAAAAAGACAACCAAAAAAAAAAACCAAAACCAACCCACAAATTCTTTCTCCCCTTCTGCACTCAGGCAGGACAGAATAAGGGGAGGAAGGGACAGTATTTGGAAGAGAAGGGGACATTGTCTGGAATCATGGGAACCCAGAGTAGATGTCTGCTGAGGGCTGTAAATCAAAGCCTAACCATTAAAGCATTTGAGATTATGTGATAACCTGGCTGAAAGAGGCAAAGCTCCTGCAATGCCAGGTAGGTAAAAATAGGCACTGTTTTCAAATGATGCCATGCATTTATATGAGTCTCCACTCATCTGCTCCAGGATGCCATCTGTTAAAGACAGGCTGTGCAGCACAGCCAGCTGAGGTAGTGTGTGCTGCATCCCACTGAATTTGGTATTTGAGGAAAAAAAACCCCACAAGATTCACATTTGTCCTGGGAAGAACACACTGAGAAGATGACAAGCATTCTCTGATGTGCCATCAGGACTCAGTGGGACATTAAAAAATGTCAATGACTTTAAAAACCAAAAGAGCTTAATGAATATTCATTAAGTAAATGTCTTCAGATCAGTTAGCTGGTACAGTAGAGGGTGTGACTGAATCAGATCATTATAAACAACCATGCACAGACAAAACCACATTCAACAACTATGGCATCTCGTGCATTTTTTTCCATTCATTTTCAGGGCTGTGAGTCCACCAACAGGCTCCGGTTGCCCTGATCAGCCTCTGACCATCCCTCCCTGCCACCCCGCCTTGCAACCCCTTCCCCAGGCTGAGGGGCTTAGCTGCCTGCTGCCAACCCTGGCCTTGCCTTGCCAACTTGGTGTCTGGGTTGGGTGGTGGTCCTGCCCCATTAACACGGACCTGTGGGATGATGGCTGGACTGCTGGTTGGACCCTGTACTGCTACTGGGCAGCTTGGCTCTTCTTGTGTGGGTGCTCATCATGGGCCCTCTGTGCCTACATCTAAGTGACCTGGAAGTTTTTAACAGAGAAAAGTAAACATAATCACTGATTTTGAAACAGTTTCCCAAGCCAGCCGTTCTTTGCTCACCTAGTAGAAGAGCTACATGAACATGAACACATGAACATCTTTTCCTCTGGATAAATCTCTGGGAGAGTGTTGGTCTTCTGACAAAGTCAAGGAGCATCAGCTAAAGCCTGTCTCTGCCTGATCCATCCGTTGATTTGATGGGGGCTCCCCCAGTGAAATCTGGCCTCCCTATAAAAAGATGTCTAGTCCTCCCTTCTTCTGCCAATAGCTATTTATGCAGATCTTTGTATCTTCTTAAAAGACAAGCGTTCTTTTTTTGTTCTAGGGTAGTTTTTTACTTGCCATTAACTGAGTCCCCTGCAACAGAGTATGGACTTTAAATTGTCTTGTTATTAGCATTGTCCCAAAGAGCTTTATCTGAATCTGTGACAACAGATATTAACCTTGTTTAGCAGCCCTGTGATACAGGGCTGACAGCAATATGAAAGCTGAGGTACTTGATGAAACAGCAATTTTAAAATATGAAGCACAATTTAGTAGTCATATGACAGGCAGACTCCAGTAATTGTCACCCATTCACTGTATGTATGCGAAGGTGTACCTTTTTATGGAGGTAGTTACGGCTATTTATTGGGTTTGGGTATTGATGCTTGGGGGTTACTCAGAATGTATGAAACAGCACTTTCTGTCTGGTTCTGTATGATTCATTTGTAATGATCAGCTATTAAAGTTTTTAAATAGGGCACTTTAATGGTGTTTTCTTTCTGATGAATTATCTTGAACTTATTTATGCAAAGGCTCCTTTGGACTGCAAAAATCTCTCAGGCTAAAGGCATCTGAAGAAGAACACAAATAGGACTTGTATGATGCGAAGAAATTTTAAAGTAAAGGAAAAATAGATTCAGTAGCTACAAGGTCTTTGTGTTTATCTAGCAGTGTAAAACACTGAGTGGTTTAAAAAGAATGAATAGACTTTCCCTGGGGGACATGTCTGCAGAAAGTGCAAGCAACTCTACAGCTCACTCCACGAGCTTTACTTGTGGATTCCTTCATGATTCTCTTTTGGGTTTTCTGGTGGTGTTTTGTTTTTTTTTTTTGTTCACCCACCTGCCCTCTGTTTCCAAGTGTACTTGGAAAGGCTGGGACTCAGAAATATGGAGTTTACTGCAAACACACACAGAGTGCTTGTACGGATTATGTGCTCCCTCTTTCTCTCTCCTGTTTTCCTGACCACCCTTCTGTTGGCTGATTTGCAGTTTTAAAATTTGAGAATTTTCTCCCTATATGCAGTTGCTCCTTTTTTCACAGCTCAGTGCCAGGTGGTTTAGTATTCCTTCTACTTTAATTATCTTTGTCAGCCTTATTTGACATTGTAGCAAGAGAAATGCTCTTGCTGTATTATTTAAGTACCTTGCCAGCTGGCAACACGGGAATTCTTCAGTACTTGTGAATTAGTTTGATATCACCTGACAGTGAGAGCTTACTTAGGATGCAAAATAAA
This sequence comes from Alca torda, assembly GCA_008658365.1. Lineage (NCBI taxonomy): Eukaryota > Metazoa > Chordata > Aves > Charadriiformes > Alcidae > Alca > Alca torda. The sequence continues at coordinate 143,093,690 of CM018076.1, forward strand.
GGTTCACGACCACAGCACTGGCACAGTGATTTCTGCTGTGTATGCCATGTAATCACCATATGCGGTAGATATTTATCTGGTTGTGTTTGGATCTTAGCATGAAATTCAAAAAAATCCTCAAGAAAAAGCTGAACACCTCTTCCAGATGGCAATGAAAACTTTCTCTGGCTGCCAGCTTATTGTAAAAGAGTGTAGGTCTTCTTGCAAGAGTAAAGCACACCACTGTGGCAATGCTTTAAGCCACTGCTGGTTCAAGGCAAGAGATGGCAACATTTCTTATCTTGCTTAGATTACAGTCTTTTTGACAGCTGGCTTACTGCTTGTGTACCTCTGAAATCGCCTTAGATTAACATAAGGGTTATTTAGATGTCTGAAAAAGGTTTGGAAAGGCTGAAAGAATATCAAATAGCAGAACTCTGTTGAGTGCTAAATCTAGTCATTTTGTGGTGAAAATTTCTACCAAGAAAGGGCTTACGCAAATGCTGGAAGAACATCAGCGTGTTGCCGCGTGGTCAGTGTGACCTCTCTTCATTACAGCCAGAACACTGCTGAAAAGGAGCTAAAAGAGGCATCCCTGATTTGGTCACAGGTAGGTAACACTGCGGCAGCTCTCACATTATAGACGAACGCACAATTTAGTGAGAAGTAATAGTGTCGTAAACCAGCAGAAAGATGTAAGTCAGAAGCAAAAAGAGATGTTAGGGTTTATGAATCCACCTCCTGCTAGTGGAGGACTGCTCCCTGCAGTTAATTTTCTCATACTTTGCCTAGTCTGCTTTTAAATGCCCTGTATAATAGTAGTTTCCATAATTTCCCTTGGGATGAAGAGATGATGTTTAGTACTTCTCTTTGTCAAGAAGCTGCCGTTGGTATCCTGCCTCTTTTCCTTTCCCCAACTCCATCTCATTACTCTGAATGATTCCCTGCACAGCATTCTCAACAACGACTGCTCTTCCTTTCTGTCCTGAGTCTGTGAAGGGATGGTGGATGGTTGGGCTTTTATGGGCTCCCGCAAGGCTCAGAGGGGCCCCACATAGTCCCAGAGGCCAGTCGGTGGGAACTGGTCTCTCTGGGGAGCAGCCCAAAGTCAAGCGGGGGAACCCTATACCCATAAGGTCCTAGGGGCAGCCCCAGCGCAGTCTCTCTCCTCGGGCAGCTTTAGTGTAAATATGGCACAGATCTTCCATGACAGAACCTGCCATCTCTTTCTTGACAGCCTATAGCCCCCATGGCGTGGCTGTAAAGGAGATGGGATACCTGTAGGCAGCAGGTGCCGCCTCCTTTCATTAGAGATTGCCCACGTGGTAGGGAACAGCAGCCTTGGGGGTTCCCTAATTCTCAGACTTGGACAGGACTACTTTTATTCAGTATTATCGGCATGTACCACAGCACAGATGCCTCTTTATTCTACTCATTCGCATATACTTAGACACTCACAGCAGGTAGCCACATAATTACCTTAAATTTTGTCTCTGAGATATATTGCACAGTCCTGGGTGGGTTGTGTCCTGCCCCTCTCCCTCCATTTTGGGAATCCTTGCTTTATAGCATAGGGCATACTCAAGGTTTTCCAATGTACCAATTAGTTTTCCTAAGTCCTGGCCCTGGGTTTGCTCCTGACAGTAAATACTGTTGATGTTCAGTAAATCAGTACTTGAAAGTACCTTAAGCTATAGTCTAAATACAGTCAGAGAGTCTGTTCTATGTAAATTCAGGTCCATGTGCAAACTCAGGGGTTTATTTTTCAGGTCTTTCACATATTTGTTCAATGAGAGCCACTCTTCAGACATCTGCTGGCCAGAATATATGGGCCATATGCACAACTCATTTTTCTACCTAGTAACCCCAGCTGACAACATGACCCATACATTTTATAATGTTTCTTTCAAGTTAGTTTCCACAACCTCCTGATAGGGCTGGTTTGGGCTTATTTTTAGTGTTTGAATAGACTCCAGTTTGCCAACAACTTTCTGACACTGTGATGTCTTTAGGAGAATAGAAATGTCATGATGGTTCCAGTAGGTTCAGTTCAACACTGTGGTTGGGTTTTGCACTCATAAACATGGGAGGGCAGAAGCAGCAATAGCAATAATAGGAAGAACATACTGCCAGCTCACTCATCTTAATAAGAACTGGGCACATACAAAAAGGGCATAGGAAATATATTTTTCCTTGCTCCACATTAAGCATTTACTCACTTGAATGAGACCTCTATAAAAATGGCTTTGTCTTGTGCAAAGGAAGAGTTTAATAGATCTGTTTATCAAGACACTGTCAACATCCTAATATGACTGACTCAGTAATTCGTCTTGCATGCATATTTAGCAGTTCTTGATGCAACCTCAGAATGGCATCACTCCAGATGTGAGCAAAGGAGAAAGAGCAGGGCTTTCTCTCCTATCCATGCTATCCCTTCCAATGAGCAGATACTTCAGTGATTTGGTGTTTGGTACTTGACTGTTATCTACCAACTCCTGGTTCAACTTATGGCTGACTCACCTGAAAAATCGGCATTCCTGAGAAACTTACAGACTACAAGGATTTCTATCCATAACAGAAGTGAGGTTTTATGTGTGTGCTGTTTGCAACACTTTGCTCTGCTAAACTACCAGCACAAAATATTCACTAAAGCTTTAGTGTCTTTTCATTGCTATCAAGACTGCTATCCACTCCTGAGAATACATCACTGATGTTAGTGGGTGGGCCATGACCCAACAGCAGTCGTTTCACAGATTAATATTTTTTATTATTACTATTATTTATTATTCACAGTGTTTCCAAAAGAATAACGTAACATAGCTCTGCTTACATTTTGAAAAAATAAATAAATTGGATTTTTCAAAAATTCACCACTAGTTAAGCAGGAGGTTGCTTCTAAGCAGGTTCCTTCTGCAGCTGGGAGAAGACTTACCAAATGGGAATCACGGAGCTTGCTGCAGAGTCATGTATAAAGCTTAGACATTGTGTAAATTTTATGACAATTTATCCAGTTCAAATAACATATTCTATTTACACATCTCTTTTTTTTCCCTATGTTGATGTTATTATAAGAAACAGTAAGATTTCTGAAGAAATAAAATAGGCATCAGTAGATTCTAATGGCAATCAATTGGTAAGGTCACTAACAAAGGCATCCATCAGCTAGGTAATAAAGAGTGCCTTTGAAATATTAAGAAAAATACCAAACTTGTGGCTGAATGACTAGTAGTGAAAGTGTCTAATTTCACTCACCCTACCATTGCGCTCAAAATCTTCCTGTTTAATTTATGGTGAAAACATATGTCTCAGTGCAGGAATGGCTTAATAAACTTAGCTGAGGAATAAGAATCATATAGTAACTTCAAGTATATAACAAATAGCTATGTCAAGTTAGCATTTATTCCTTTGTTTGTGAAATTACAAAAAGAGTAGAGAAAAAGAAAAGGAAGTTATCAAAATCTCGACAAAGCCAATAGTTTTGAAGCCTGCACTTCGGAGGTTTTAATCTGAACATTGGTACACATTGAAATAAAATTGCACTTGAACAAAAGCAAACTTGGAAAAAATATTTTGAAATAATTTGTTTTCCAAAACAAGCATTGCTATTTGTATCATTCTTACCTGCAGAGGTTTTCACAATTTCTGAAGTATTTCTCAGACCCATGAAGTCAAACTGATAGAGTCTCCAAGATTTCTGATCCGCAGCCTCCACTGAATTTTTTCTCCATCTGTAAATCATTTCCTCTTTAGGGTAGCCATCTAGAAATTAAAAATAAAAATTAAAAAAATTACATTTCATAAAAAAGGTACTGCAAAATAGTATCTGGTCACTGATTTAGAGCTACTTAGGAATATCTAAATTTCTGATCTGATGCTTTCCCATTGGTTTTGGTGGTATAATTCAGCTAAAGAGTTGTATGGCACACAAAAATAGTCATAATACTGGCAAAATTACGATTTTTCACACTAATTTTTCTTTTCCTTTGAGGAAAAATTCGGATTGGTTCTATCGGAAGCAAATTTCTTCAGAGATGCAGTTGATTGTACTAAGTTGAGATCCATACACAGGAGTATTCTGCTTTACATAGGCTCTGAATAATCTGCGCAAACCAATGGAGTGTGAAAAAAAAGTGGGGTGGTGTCAGCGTAAAATGTAAACAATTAAAAAGGACCGATTGTTTTTAAAGTGACCATAATTCTAATGTGGTGTGTGCTACTGTACTTCTGAAATGAGCTCAATACAGTGCAAAAAAGCAAATGTTTAATCACTATGGGATTTTTGAAGTGATTATGCCATCATATTACTTCTAAAGGTTGTAGTATTTAATGAGACATCACCTGATCTCTACAGCTGGAATAGCTTCTGAAAGTCTTCCTTTACCAATTTAGCACTTAGTAGTCATAATTAAGCCTCATGCCAATATTTAATTTCCTTTTTGTTAGAGAATAGCATTTTCCTATAGAAGTCCAACAACAAATCTTCAACCAGCCCAATCCATAATAACAGACAATCTAGAAAACAACAGCACACCCATGCTAGTTAAAACTACATTGTTCTCTAATACATAATACAATAAATGCCTATTCATCTAATAATTAATATAGTAGATGTAGATTGCAAGACAAATTAAAAGCCTAACAATAACAACAGCCAGTTAATATAACTGTCTCAGCTGTATTTTTTTTTTCCCATTGGATGCTGATAAATTTTGAAATTCGCATTGCAAAACAGCTTCTCTGGTCACGGTGCTATTTCCTTGATGTTTTCCTCCTATGAGCGTCGTCTTCATCTTGTTTAAGGTTCCACCCTGCTGTGGCACTGCTGTAAGGTGTGCGTGGCCTCATTTATCCCGCTCACTAACACAACATGAAAAGTACCCATCAGTCCCTCAGTATTAATCCGGAGAAAGTAACTATGTGTTAATTCAAAATGCCATGTTTGTATATTTTCCATCAATGTAAATGAAGAAGGAAGGACCCGACTGAGTTACAAACACAAGCCCCGCCGTTCTCCACGAGAACTCTTGCTGGCAAGCAGATTTCACTGCCAATTCTGCTGTGCCAATCTGCGAGACTGATCGAAAGGTTAATTATTTTTGGCTGGCAGATTATGTCAGGGGATGCAGAGGTACACTGAAAGAATTCAAGCTTTGCAGGGACTCTGAGCGTTAGGCCTGCATCATCTGAAATCTTCTCGAGCCTGCCTCGTATCTGACTGAGCCCTCTGGTCACATTCCTGACTGAATAATGTCTCCCTCTAACAGAAAGCCCTACATTTTACCTCAGTAGCCTTCTCAAACTGTCTTCATTTGTGGAGACTCTGATATTTCTCTATCATTTGAGGAGGGAAGAAGCATCAGGTGTCCTCCTCGCCATGCTGTGGCTGCTGCGCCCTAAGGCCAGGTGGCGGTGGCAGAGCCACCCTGTCCCCACAAAAGCAGTATCAGGACCACAAATGGGACTGCCATGCTGACTGGGTCCTAATCCTACCTCCTGATTTGCCTCCTGATGAGGAGGAAAGGAAACCCTTACCCTGTTGCACTCCCTACACCAAGCTCCCACCGCAGAACTTGTGGCCTCAAGCACCAACTTGCAGATTTTGTAGCAGGCAGTAGATGGGGTAGGCCTCTTTTCTCAGGAAAATTTCACCATAATCATTGCAAGTAAAAATATTTCAAATATCCTGGAAGTAACAAAGATTTTATTTTTTTAATACATTATTTTAAACTGATCCAAAACGAACTTTTTACATTTCTTTCCAAATTTTACTGAAAAAAAAAAAAGTATTAATTAATCTTGAATTCAATTTTTTCCTGATTTCTTGGCTTTTTTTTCATCCCATGGCCACCTCACAAAAATCCATTATGCTGTCAGTTAGCTTGAAAGCTTGCCATTATCCAAGGCATAACTGTTTATCCTGGCACGAGCATCATGAAGTCAGGAACAAGTTCATCAGCGTCTCATCCTTCAGGATTTTTCCTATATTTTTGACTAAGAAGAGACAGATTCAATTTCAGAATAACTACTTTTGGTATTATTCATCATCATTAAATAGTAAGCCACTGACTTCAGGAGACTCATGCTCTTTCAATGGTAGTCTCCTTAATCCACAGTCACTGACATCTGCTCTTACAATGGTTGGGTTACTTACATCACAGGAGATAAGTACTGGTGATTCAATGGGAGTTGTTTCAACCTGTTAAATAACTGCTATTATGTTCTGCTCCAGTGCCAGGTGACTTCACTTTTCAATTCATTTAAAAGATATAATATTTCTTGTGGAATAATCACATATCTACTTGCACAGTATATCACCCCTAGGATTCACTTAGCTTACAGAATGGACTATTCATGATGGTTCTTCTTTCAGTGATCTCCAATATTTCTTGTATACGGCCTAATTGCTTCTAGCCCTCTAAATGTTTTGTGTTAGAAAATATCAGAACTGGAGACTTCAGTACTTCCACTAGAAAATGAAACCTCTGCTGTTCAGCCCGCAACACAAGAAAGAGTGTATTACCTATAGAAATGTCTGTTTTCTTTCACTTCTCCAGCATGACAAATGGCAGTAGATTACCTTAAATGCTGGCCTTGTGGCCTCAAGCCATCCACGTTGAACAAATTGCTGTCCATCAAGTGTATTTACCCTGTCAGGTTGCTTTAGGTTGTGTAAGAATATCCATGCTGCAGCAGGGCAAGGCTCCAAGAGGTCCTGGAGGCTTTCCAGCAGGTGCCGGTAAGGCAGCAAGGGGAAGGCGACAACCACGACAAGCAGGTGTGTGTTCTGTGTTACAGACATTCAAGTTCTGGCAACCTGCAACTCAGGAGCTTCTCAACCAAAGTCTGTGTCAACACCTTCATTTTCCCTCCCGTGAATGTATTTGATTGCCTTTAAATCCTCCTATTTTTTAGCCTGATGGTTGTTTTGTAGTCTGTGCTGTAGCTATTCGCATCTTCTGCAGGTTTTAGATTTATATACTACCATGTCAAAGACTTTTCCAGAGCACCTTGACCATTTGGCTTTTCATAAGACTGGTACTACGTGCCTTTGTAAAATCAAGTCAAGAACAAATCTGGTTGAAGTTATTTCTTTAAGAGCCCAGTAGAAAGTATCCATGTAACACCTCCTGTTTCCTTTCCCCAAACATACTAATGGCTTTTCCAGTTAACATAAGTGACTGGTACCCTTGTTGCTTTACTCATAGGCTTAAGCATATAGATTTTCAAAGTGTATCACTGACTTTAACTTCAGTAATGCAAACAGGGATAAATAATAAATGCACTTCTTGCTGGTTTGGAGGTGAATGAACCTATTATAACAGAAAGCCGAATTGTTACGATGAACTGTGAGATGCTGTGGATTTTGTTTTATTTCCTTTTTGTTACTGGAATAATTGAACTCATGTTAACACATGTCCTCACAGCACCATCATATAATTTATAACTGACAAGTTAAAAATATTTAAACTTCGTTCTTCATCTTCATACTGCTCTACTTTCTACGGAGACTGATTTGTGCAGAAGCCTCCACCAAAATGCTGGAAAAATTGTCAAGACCAGAAATACCTCCAGGCCGGATGAGATGCATACGCAATCACAAGATAGCTGTGAGAATTGGTGTCAAGTCGCCCTGAAGCACAGGGCGACTCTGCTACAGGAGTCAACATTGATGGAAAATCAGCAACTTCCATAATACAACCATTGATACATCCATGCTTGTTAGCGCATACTGCCTCTAACCTTGATTTTCCCAATGCTGTTGTTGGTCTGGGCATCTTAGATCAATGCTTGAGTCTTTGTTTCACCTTCTTTTCTGTGATAATGGGTCTATTTTAGGAAGTGAGTAGATGGGAAGAAGATGGCAGAATGGGGGTCATGTCAAAAAAAACACAGACCACTTGAAGAACTAGTTTCTGTCTAAAAAACTTTCCTTAGAAATGTATCCAAGGCATGGAAAGACAGAGGGGCATGGAAAGAAAACCCCAACCTCTTTCATGTCTTCAGACATATTTTCCCTGTTCTGTGAAATCAGTTTATTTTACTGCTGGTTCTCCACACTTTGTATTCAAACATAACACAGGCAGACTCATCTTGTAGCAGAAAGAATAATGCAACAAGGAAGCTCATCCCTCCTTCTAGCCTTGGAAAAGATCGTATGCTCAGAGTATGCAATGAGGAGTTAATGAAAGCAGCAGCAAAGCTGAAAATGTGGGGGAAGCAGGCAAGAAAGGATCGGTTCAGTTAAGTATCTGCCAGGAGGCTGATGTGTACGACAGGAGCATCTATTTGAAAGATACAGCTGGATTCTGGGAAGGTTCTGTTTTTCCAGGGGTGTTCGATATACAAAGTCAGGAGAAAGCATGATCTGAGAAACAAGCTGTCGCCATCAGCTAGTGATCAGAGTTTACACCACAGGCATGAAGGGAGTGTGGTAGATTTGACAGCTGCTGCTGGAGGCGGTCAGGAGAGGGTGGATGCCCCGATGCAATTAGAGGCAGGTGATGAGCAGCCCTTCACACCTTACAGCCAGCTGCTTCCAGACACGCTTTGCTTCCTCGAATGCTACCCAGTAAACTCTTCTTCAGACTAATCGGGGGGGCCCTATCAACACAGCCCTGGTCAGACGAAGAGGGAAACCTCTGTCAACACAGCCCCAGCCACACGAGGTTAATGAAGATGCACTAGAAATGCACCTTTCTCTGGTACTGTGCTGTGGATGACAAATCACATGCTTCCACAGAAGCTGCCTGGGCTCTTTTTCTTGTGAGCAGTTATTATGAATGCTCATTTTTTCAGCAAGAAAACTGCATTTTTAATCTCATCTTCTCAACATTTCAGAGGAAGAGGTTTCGCAGTGATCTATTCCTGTATCTGTCCAGTGTTTGTTCTCAGAACGTGTGTGTGCTTTTAACTAGGAGAATCCTGAAAGTTCTCCTATGAAAAATGATACTACCTTGGATTTCCTGATTGTATGCACAAGTAGATGGCAGAAAGAGCAAAGTTTCAGTTCAACTATTTTAAAATAAAACAAAATAAAAATTAGGGAATATAGAGAATACATTATGCCTTTTCAGGAGAATCCATTGGGTTAGATGGAAGGAGAAGTAGGGAAAGAGAATGGACACAATTATTTACTTAAGACCTATTGAAAAAATACTCATGCATAAATTTCATGCATATTGAGTTCTCTCTGTCAATAAATGAAGTTGACTAGCATTTTTCTCACTCACTTATTTAAAAAAAAGGCATTTTAAAAGGCAGCTATAATAAAAAAAAAGATAAATGTGGATGCTGTAAAGGTAGCTTTAAAACCTGAAGTGATTTATTTCAGCAGTTGTAGATAATTGCACTTAGATGATAACTACAGCAATTATAAACATCATTCTTTGCCCTGTTTGCTTACATTGGTAATTGACACCTTATTAACAGTACATTAACTCATGAAAAAAAATCAACCAACATAGCCATAACTGCAGAATAATGGATCTAATACTGCCCTGAAGTTAAAGGATACATCTCCCATTAAAGAGAACAGAATTTTTCTACATAAAAATGTGTTTTACTATGATCACTTTAGCTAAGAACTAGAGAATCCAATCACCATCACCAACAGTAATGCTTAATTATCCTTTTACTTGCGACTAATTCTGTTTTTTTAGAGAAGTGCTAGAATGGTAATGCAATTTACTGATACATTATAAGGTAGCTTAGCTTTCGGGAGGAACTTGCGGCATCAATGCATCTTTTGGGCCTTGAGAACAGAAGGGAGGAAAAGACAAATGTTGCTGTCAGAGAAGTATATCCCAAAAGAAGGATCTTCTGTTAAACAGCTCTTGTAGGAGATAAACTTTTTCCTTGACTTTTGTTACTCATAGACAAATTGTAATCTTAGCTCAGGGGAAACACAGAAGAGAATAAAAAGGTGAAAATGAGAAGGGAAAGAAGGAAGGCAGAGAAGAACAAACAGGATTGGACTGAAACGGGAGACAGTTGTTTTCCACTGAAGATATTTTGAGATGTGGCTTTTCCGTGTGCTCCCTTTCTGAGAAAATTCTTAGTTTTCTTTTAAAATCTAATATAATTAGATAATTCTCATATATGGGTGCTATGATTTTGTCACACACAGACCTAGTAGTCAAAAATCCCTGTTCTGAGTATCAGATTCTAAGGATAGGTGGATTATCTTGACCTTATATTAAGAAACTAAGACAATTCTTTGAGTCATCATGCCTTTGTACTCTGTCTTTAAGATCACTAAGCAATTTTCCTTTTGATTCATTTTCAATTGGTACCAAGAGTGATTTGGTTTTGGGAAACGGTTGTTTTTATCACATATTGGCCTTATAATTACACTTTTCTATTGTCTTGCGTATGCCTTCACCTTTTCTGAAAAAAAGAGAAATAAAAGAACAGCCTCATCTTACAGCCTGTCTTAATGTTTTGTTATGCATTTTCATTTATTTAATTAATTTTACTGCTTGCTAACAGTTCTATTTGGAAGGCAATTTTCAGAAGCCTCATGTGCAACAACTGCTTTTGCCTATCTGTTTGCATTGCTCTGGCCAGCAGATTATCTCACAAATTATTCCACTGGTAATTAGAACATCTGATAAATGTTCATATTCCTCTGATTTAGCTATATTGCATCTCCCTTCCTGACATCATTAATGGCTAATGGGCTCATCTCACTCCTAGCTTACTGGGTATAAATCGTACCTTATCTAAGGAGAGAGTTGTTGCACTGATCAGTGTACTGAGGACATCTGTGGAAACCTTGCCTAGCTTGCACGCAGCCTTGTTCATGCTTTTTACGGAATGGATACTTCACCCCAACCTCCTGTTCTGTTGTGTATGGAACAATATGAAGATCTCACCCTTGGTTTTCTGCAATATCAGCCTTGCAGAGAAAAATGAAAGTCCTGAAATCATTTTTTCCTGTCTCAGGTTCTCTCCTGATCTAAATTATTCTGGAATATGTACTCATTCTATTTATTTAGAAGTTTTCTGCTTATAAACAAAGATGCCAGTAGGAAACAGAACTTGATTTTCTAGCTCCCTGTACTGATTTGTCCTTGCTACCATAGCTATTTCATAATGATCTTGCGATGCCTCACATTTGTGTGTCATTACACACAAAGAACAATCCAAGATTTTATTAATAATGTCATTTAGATATTTTTTGATAGTATAGACCAAGTCTCACGTTTTTGTTGGCTGTTAGACCGCAGATGATGATTCTAGATAAAAGGAAAGTTTCAGAAACGTATGGCAAAGAGATGTCCTTTCAGAGTCTGCTGGGATCCTGTGCTGCTGCTTTGCCCTACCCTAGGTCATATATACCACAGCCATCTATGCACAGAGATGGGAGGCTTCCTCTGGGAATTTGCGGTTCTCAGGAGGATTTGGGGTGAGATTGGAGCAGCTGGAAGTCTCCTTTCTCCTCCCTTCTTTTACCTGGACTTCATGTGGCCTACCACATTGACTGAATGATGCTGAGAATTCAAGAGCTACATACTACTGGTGAGACATTAGCTTCATTATCGTACCGCTAAATATGTACACTGAGTTCTGAAATAGAAAACAAACAGCACAAAATGAATATTGCAGCAGCTAAGATTTTGTGTTTGGCTGGCTGCATGAACTCAAATGAGAAGAGAAAAATTGCTTGTCTTTCGAGTTTGTAACTGACTATCACAGAATGTTATGCTGCATGCAAGATTTTCTCATGTCTATTTAAACACGAATTTTGTGCTGGATGTGCTGAGGGAAAATTTTGAGGTGCTTCCCAGGATTTTTTGCTGAGATGTGCAAAGTCTGAGTGGCTGCATACTCAGGTAGTATCTCAGGCAGATGTAGGTGATGGCAATCACTCATAATCTTCTGTATAGAAGTTGACTCTTAATTCAGCTTTATGATAAAGGGGAAGCCAACAGAATAACAATAAAGCAGATGAAAAATATTTGGATAAACCAGAGCAAGCCAAAGGTCCTGACATCAGAATTTAAAACCAAACTTAGCTGGGGTTACTTTGGACAAATTAGAAAACAGACAAATTAGAAAACAAAACTATAAAATACCCAAAGCGGAACATAAGCAGAATATCTGTCAAATCTGCAATTCTTCAGTCTGCTTACATTCTCCATAGCCAGGATTCAGCCTTCCTCTTCCATTCATTTAAATGGCACTTATATTGATGCTTAGTGACATAGTGATGATACCAAACCGACTGGAGAAGTGGACACTTCGGAAGGAAGAGCCACCCTGCAGGAAGACCTGGATAGGCTGGAAGAGTGGGCTAACAAGAACCTTCTGAAGTTCAACAAAGACAAGTGTAAGGTCTTGTACCTGGGAAAAAAAATGCAGGACTGCAGCACAGGCTGGGATCTACCCAGCTGGGGGGCAGCTCTGTGGAAAGGGACCTGGGAGTCCTGGTGGACAACAAGCTTGAAGAAAGCCAACAAGGTGCTGGGTTGCATCAACAGGAGCATCACCAGCAGAGATGAAGTCATTACCCCACTCTACTCAGCACTTGTTAGGCTACACCTGGACCATTCTGTTCAGTTTTGGTCCCTGCTACGCAAAAAAGATGTGGACAAGCTGGAGAGGGTCCAGAGACAGGCACAAAATACGATCAAAGGGCAGGGAAGCCCGACATATGAGGAAAGGCTGAGAGAACCGGGTTTGTTCAGCCTTGAGAAAAGAAAGCTTAGGAGAGACTTTATCACCGTGTCCCAGTATTTAAAGGGTGGCTACAAAGAAGATGGAGACTCCCTTTTTACAAGGAGCCATATGGAAGAGATGAGGGATAATGGGTACAAGTTACTCCTGGAGACATTCTGGTTGGACAAAAAAGGAAATTTTTTCACAATAAGAACACATCAGCCATTGGAATAATCTCCCCAGGGAAGTGGTGAATTCCCCATCACTGGACACTTTTAAGATTTAGCTGGGCAGGGTGCTGGGCCTTCTTTTCTAGACCGTGCTTTCACCAAGAAACGTTGGACCAGATGGTCCTTGAAGTTCTTTCCAACCTGGGATTCTGTGATTCTATGATTGATTCTATGACAGCCCTTCTAAAGCAAGTGCTTAAATTTCTTATGATTAGGATGGACAGCAGTGCCCCTGAAAAATGCTAGCCAACTGAGTTCAAACAGCCCAGCGGGAGTGGAATACCATTCTCTAGAGGACTTTAAAAATACCTTTTTGTTATTCTATTGACTACGTAGGGCACTTCAGAATAGCTGTGTAAATTAAATGGAGTCAATTCCATCAAAGATCTGTAACACAAACATATGTGAATTGAAGTAAAAATAGCACATAAATGCTCAGTATCAACTTCAACTGTACTGGATATTACAAGATAACATAATCTTGCCTTTACCCATTTAATGGCAATAATTAGCTGTATCCTCCACGTAGGAATACTAAGATTTCCTCAAGAATATCCTGATGAGAAAGATAACATTGTTTGCTTCACCTTCTCTAACTTGTTTAGACAAAGTGCTGAGAAAATGTGTTTTGGCTCATCTGAAAACGTATAATGAACAAGCAAAGATTCTAATGCAGACAAGAGGTAACGGGCACAAACTTGAACATAGGAAGTTCCATCTAAACACAAGGAGGAACTTCTTTACTGTGAGGGTGGCAGAGCACTGGAACAGGCTGCCCAGAGAGGTGGTGGAGTCTCCTTCTCTGGAGACATTCAAAACCCGCCTGGACGCGTTCCTGTCCAGCCTGCTCTAGGTGACCCTGCTCTGGCAGGGGGGTTGGACTAGATGATCTCCAGAGGTCCTTCCAACTCTACCATTCTGTCATTCTGTGATTCTGTAAGACTCAGACCTCTATTAAGGTAAACAACATGGCCATAAATAGCCCAGGAAATGAAAGAAAATACACCTGTAAAGATTTTTAGTCCACGCAAGTAGGGAGGAAAGGAGTGAAGATAATATACTTAGAGGTTTCTTCCTTTCACTGACAAATAATCTATCTAAGCTTTTTATTTCAACACTTTGATATGAAGATTTCTTTAGCACTGAGAACTCATCTTGTGTTTCTCATATGGAGATGAGAGTACTTAAAGATTATGCTAAACATGCTTACTCCTATTCCAACTGCTACCCAATAATTACTATGTATGTGTTATGTATGAGTGCAACTGAAAAAGGGATATCCATTAGCAGAGAAATAATACAATATTATGATCAGAAGTGTACTATTATGGACATGTAAATATAGGTAAATATGCTACTTGTTGTACAAAGTATATAAAAAAGAACTGGCAAGGAATAGCCTGCATTTCTAAAGACAGAAAAGAAGACTTCGTATTCTCATACAAAATAATAATAATAATTGAGTAAGCATAGATTACAAAAATACATTCACAACTTGAACGTAGCTGTTACAATGAAAGAATAATAGAATAATCCACAGAAGTATTAGCATCCAGCTATTTATCAGTGCCCAACTTCTTTGGCTAGAAATGTACTACAACCCATGTACAGAAATCTTCTACCCAGTTGCAATTACAAAAGTCATTATAGCTATATAGTCAGCTTACATATTCCACAGGTTTTGTGACTAGCCTGAACGGCACATTTTCAGACCCATGAAAATGAAAATTTAGGTATCAACAACGTTTTTTCTGAATTGCCATGAAACCCATTTCAGGCTTCCCAGGAGCTACACCAGCAAAGCCTATGGGTTTACAGAAGCCGTGAGAAGTGTGCTATGCTCAGCCAACATAGCATTAATGGAAGGAGGTTACGAATTAAAGATTTCCATGCAAGATTTTTATTACTTTTTTATAGATCTTCTCAGAATGCATCGCGAATGGATGATAAAAGGTAAAACACCAGAACACTCAAAACTGAAAACACAGCGTCTTTTCTGAGTCCTGTAATTTCATAGAATATTACAACAATTTGCAGCGTAAACTAAAATTTCATTAAGCCTGAGATTAAGCAGGGTTAGCTTTTAAAATATGTGTGAAATAATAGTGTTGCTGATGTTGAAAAAAAAAGCCCATACAAACTTCTTTTTTTGTTGAAAGGCTCAATTCTTACTTTTGCATCGCAGTGTAATTTAACATGTGAACTGGTATTGGAAAATCAAAATTAGTTATTTATTACTAGATTCCTCTAGTCATTTTTTTACAGTCTATCATCTGTTTACAAAGAAATGAGCACTATCTCTTTATTCACGTAGCTATTGTCATTCTGTATGTAGATTGTCATTTACGCACATTTATAGTCATTTGCACACACACTAAAATTTACAAAAAAATAAAGTTTTATACCTCTGTAAAGTAAAGCAACAAAGAGATGTCTATTTTTTGTAACATTTTGCAGGTTTTCAATTTTAGCTCCCTAGGACTTGTCTGCACCTTATTGACACAGCATGCAAGACTAGGCGACCAAAGATAATTGTTAACATACTTTTTTTTGTATGTTTTTTATTATTTTACAAAAATAATAGTTCCTGAAAAGATCATGGCTGAGATGTCATCTCCCTGTTCTTAATAACAGCTCATCAGAAATTGTCTGATGAAATTAACTTTCAGATGAACAGGACATTTTGTTGATTCTGATATATTTATAGTCACAATTAAATTAGTGAGAGCACTGCACTGTTTTCATTCAAACATCAGCAACAGTGTTATGATGAATTGGTAAATACATTAATTTTGCATTCACTAAATTTGGCCTTTCTCTTCTCTGGAAGCATTTATCAATGCCTTGGTTTGTCATTTACTTTCCAAGCATCTCAGGGCTGCCGCTTCTCCAGTTAATGCCTTTCCCCCCCCGCCCCCAACTGTAGTATTTGTATCTCATTTGTTCTCAGGATACTGCTGCTGGAAATTAGCTGGTGTTCCTGTGTAGTTCACCAGTCCAAGTATTCTTCATACCCCTTTCTCGCCTTTTGTGGTACATGTATTGATCACAGTGATCTTCCGTGATGTGTCTGTGTATCTCAATGCCTTAAACTCTTGTCCAGGTATGTTATTTCAAGCACATGAAACTGTTGTTTTGGTTAGCCTTACTTTAGCTCAGCTAAAACATTCTTTCTAAAGCTTCTGAGGAGTCATGCTCTTTGACTGTTCTCCCCAGATCCCCACAGTGACTGTAAATCTCAGTATCTTACAGTATACAATAGGGTAAATTCTGAGTCTCCTGGTAGTTTCTTTCTCAGTTTCTGGTCCCAGACATTAATCATGATCTAAATCTCTTCAGACAATCAGCTATTGCTCTGAAGTTGAAGATCTGTGGTGCAGGTAAGGCTGAAGAAGCCACCTCACAAGTATTTTTGCCTGATAAAACAAAGATATCAGCTGTTCTTCTCTCATGCATTTCAGTTTTTCTTGTGGTGAAGTCCTCCTCAGCTCTTAGATTCATAGACAGCTTTGCCTGTAGTTAACTGAGAAGTTTTAAGATCAAGTTCTTCAGTACCTTGCTTCAGAACAAGGTATTATCCGAGACAGGTCTATGTACCAACTGTCCATAGTTTTCTGCTGCTTCATTTTCCACTAAAGCTTTAAAGCAGCAGTATTGTGCATCAGCACACAACACAACCACCACCAATAGCTCGGAATCCTCCAGGGGCTCCGGCTCCCCCAAGTCCTTTCAGGGCATCAGGCAGTTGCCACCACTCAAAAAAACCCACATGTTGTGGCTACAAGAGTGCTCCAAGCTGTGGCCCTGGGAGCCTGACAACCCTGTCCCAGAAAAAGGCGCTGCCTGGCCCTTGGGCTGATTCACAGTGAAACTGCTTTTCCTGCAGCACTTGAAACGGCAATGATGCCAGTTTCACAAAGCAGTTGCCAGGTTCTGTCAGAATCATTTGTTCTTGGAAAATGTGCGCCCATGTTTTTGAAAAAAAAAAAAAAAAAATTATCTCTATATCTAGCTCATAGAAAAACCTTTTCAAAAAATGTTTTTTGCGTGTTTATATTTGGAAAAAAAATTGCTTTTTTGGAATTTTTGGGGGAGGTCAAATTTCAGTTTCTTCCCATGTTCCTCATTATTCTGCACTCTTGTTACTCCTCATATCCTAGCACCAGTCTGAACACTGTTCTCCTGAAAAGTGCACGGCTGCCATTTCACAGCTATTCCAGGCCCTGCATAAATCAAATAAAAAATCCTTACTCAGAAAATCAAAACCTCAGCAGTTTTTGCTTCATGTGTCTCTGGGCTAAGTTACAGTAATTAAATATTTTTTTACTTGGTTTGCTTAGGAAATGAGGCTTATGTAAGTATATTCATTGTCTGGGTTTATGTGCATGTTATCTGTCCTTGCTTTTGCACGCATTCACCAATTTCATTGAAATTTGATAGAAGCACGTAAGCCTCAGATGTTATATATTCTGTAAAAAGAAGCTCCCAAACAAGAGAGACATTTCTTAATAATTCCCCCCAAGGAGGAAAGGGCTGCGGCCTCATGAAGGATCAGAGAAAGGCCACAGTCACTCATCCTCAAGTCGTATGCCCTTGGGATATCAGCCCTGATATGCTCCTGCACCAAAACCACTGGACTACTCTGGTTGAGAGGACTGGTCCTGTGAAAAAGGGGAGGGGAACAGAGCACCCGCTCTTAAGAATAGATATGTGGACTCATCCATTACTAATGCCACACATGTTGCAGAGCTCAGTGTCTCAATTTTGAGTCTCAACAGGTCTCCTGACATCGTGTGTAGTATATAATTTCCTTTGTGCTGTGTCCTTCATCACGTATTTCTCCAGCAGTGCCGCTTATGTTAGCATCTCTCCCAAAAGATCTTTCCCTACTATCACTCAGTGATTTGGCAGATACTATATTTAATTGGGCCTTAGACTGCTCAAATGGCTTTGCCCAAGGATGCTGACAAGTAGGGGACCTCATCCTTCAACCTACCAGCAGGCAAAAGTCTGTCATCAAGGAGGCTTCCTGGACACTGCTTTCTGGTTCTCAGCAAGCACAGGTTTTTCAGCTGCAATGGCTGACTTTGCCATGACATGCTATTGCTTCATGCCAATCACATTCATTTGAAGGTGATTCAAAATGTGCCCCAACCAGATCACCGCTGACAATGAGACCTCTCCGTTCACAATACCCTAACCCTTTTGGGCTTCTACCTTTATCTGAAATTTTAGTCCTGGATTTTTTTTTCCAGCCTATGGCATTGCCATTCCTTGAAAGTATTTTGGAAGGAGTATATGTTTTAATTACCTCCCTTTTCCCCATCTGTCCCCTACTCTTTCTGGGTATTTGAAACCCCACTGCAAGCGATCTTCATTCTTTTCGCTCGTTCACAGAGGACAGATTGCTGAAGATGCTCGAGGCAGCTATCCTTTAAAATGTTGCCAGGATGAGAAGCCCAGTTCCAAAACACACAGCCCGTGTGCCAGGGGAGAGAGCCCTCACAGAGGCATCGGGTAAAGTGATAGAAATGCCAGGGGCTCAGATGGTTAGTCTAAGCCTATAAGTCTTGTACAAGCTTTCTAAGACTCTGGCATAGGCAAAAGGGTCATCAGAAACATGCACACTGCTGCCCCAGACAGCAGACTACTGCTGACTTTGCCTGTCTTGGTCCTGCCTCTCCTTGCTTGCCAGGAGGAGGCTTTTAAAGCAGGGAAATCAAGATGGCAAGAATTAATGCAGGAGTGAAAGAGGAGAGCAAGGAGAGCCCTGCAGCCCCAAATACACTTCTTGACTTATACTTTGCATGCCAGAACAACCAGAAGAATATAAGGTGAGATGGGCACAGGGGACAGCATTTCTTTTCTATTTGGAAGTGAACCCTGCTGAGAAAGGAACAGGATAAAGTTCAAGCCGGAATCTGAATATGTTGAAAACCTGCAAGCATCCATTACCAGATTTCTGGATCAAGAAAGGATGAAATTTTGTGGCATTAAGAGCTCCCTTTCTTGAATGATAGGTCAGAAGCTGTTATTCAGGCTTAACTCTGGTGACAATAAAGATCATGTTTCTCAGCTTAAAGAAAGGAGAAGCGGCTCCACCACCCACTCATTACAGTGTACAGTGTATCTAGTTGTACAAAACTCCCTCTCCTATTTGTCAACAGTTTCCTGTTTCCTTTGAAAGGGGTTGCCGAAGTCCAGGGCTGCTTGCACAGGGT
Organism: Alca torda; assembly: GCA_008658365.1. Classification (NCBI taxonomy): domain Eukaryota; kingdom Metazoa; phylum Chordata; class Aves; order Charadriiformes; family Alcidae; genus Alca; species Alca torda. Next base: position 143,112,780 of record CM018076.1, read on the forward strand.
CCCCACACCTTTCACAGAAAGGTCCCCGCCCCTTGCACAGAAATTGCACCATCTGTAATGAAACCATCTGTCTGTGTGCGACAAACCCTGCTACCTTCTGCAAAAAGTCTCCCGTGTTCTGCTAACTTGGCAGCCTAAATAAACACATGCACAGAATAATAACCGTCCTGGCTTTTCAGCTGGAAAGGAAAGCTGGAAAGTCTTTCAAAGGAAAGAAACAACAGCACCTGTAATTACAGTTACTGGATCACACAGCAAAGCAAACAGCGTGGCAGCCCTCCAGGCACTGAAGTAACCCTTCCTTCGTCAATAAAGTTCAGTGGACTTCCATGAATGAGGTTGTGTGGTAGGCACGGAATGAAAATGGGGCTACCAGCAGCACGGTTAGGCAAATTTGACTAGCATATGAAACCAATTTGCCCACCTCAGAAAATACAGAGCTTTTCCCACAGTAGGCTAGAATGAAAAATTATCATCTCCTGAAAGTACCACCTCTATCTTATATTTCTCTATCTTGTTGTGTTTTGTTTTAGTTTTTTTTTTTTTAATCAATAGACATATGTAACTTATATTGACTCACCCTTCAGTTCACCACCCCCACACCTGGGTGCAAAGAATCAGAGAAATGGCATACGGGGGAACCAGGTGGGAGAGAGAAATTGCCTCTGCCTTCCACTGCGCAGTGGTAGAGAGAAGGTGGGATGCTCCCCATGCTTCCTTTACCTCGGTGAGAACATGAGAGCGGTGCAAGGTATTTTAAATGTTTATTGGTACCTTTATAAAACGTTGGTGTCCTCCTCTCCCCCCAGTCGCTTTCTATATACTGCCATTTGCTCGGCAGTGCTTCCTTTTGTGATACTTAACTATTTTGAGCTTCTAAGCCATTGTATTATTAAAAGCAAAGTATATATTTCTCATGTTTCCAGAGATGCTAATTAGCATCTCAAGCATGCTAATTAGCTGCAGTGCTCCTCACTTCAGAACAGGATGGCACATGTGAGAGGACACTGTGCAAATGTCCTCCCTTCATGTGAAAAGGCAGTCATAGCTTTTTTTTTTCTGGTGGCGCAGATGCTCCTGGAGCTTGGAGACCCCTTAATCTGCTTCTTTTTTAAAAATGCCATCCAGTGCCTGGGGAATTACTTGGGGCCTATATTTCTCCTTAGTTTTTGATGAGATTAAGATATCGGTGAGAGTTATTTATAGGAGATTAAAATGGCTACAGAGGCTTTGAAGAGATCGTTTCATAAGGCACGTTTCCCTGATAACTGCACAGAAGTGCACAGAGAATTTAAAGAGTGAAAAGTCACTTTTTCAGACTCGGCATCTCGTAATGAGCTGGCACCTGCTGCTCATCTGTGTTATAATGAAGCCAAGCAATGCCCCTCAAAACCGGCTAAATTTTGAAACTGAGTTATGACATGTGGAGAGGTAGATGCTGCTGCTGCTGCATGGGCTGCCTAGCAGATTGCTTCAGCCATGTGCTACGTGTAATATGAAGTACGTTTTAACTGCAAAAGGGACCTCAAAGTCTAACCCTTAATGTAGACTGCTTATATCAAAGTTTGTATAAAACATGAGGAGATAAAGGCAGAAGGGAGAAATTCTTTCCAGTCAGCCAAATACTGCTAGATTTTCTACTAAAACTTTATTTAAAAAGTAAAACAAAACCAACACCAACAAAAAAACCAACCCTGGCGGCTTTAAAAGCAGTGACTGACTTGACCACCTGGTTTTAAGTATCAGGAGAAACATGTCTCTTGCGCACTACTAGCATCCTTTCTAAATCCAATATATAATCTTTATATAATCCAATATATAATCTTTCAGGAAAGTGCAGCTGCAAAACCGACGCTGTCCTGTGGCTGGAGCGCAGGATATTTAATGGCAGAGTTAGGGCTCTGGCACTGATGGTGCAGCCCATCCTCGGGAGGCTTTCAAGACTTAGTTATGACTTTGTCATGAGATGCAGGGAAGGCAGCACGTAACCATGCTGTGCCAGGGCTGGGAAGCCACCATGATCCAGTTCCCTGGTCTCCTTGACCGCAGCTGCAGCCATACGTACTTCTGATTAAAATCTGCTGTTTCTGACACACCAGTTCTGCTGGCGGGCGAGAAGGCAAAATAAAGCCCTCATCTGCCCCCTGACCCTGGGGTGGAACACAGAAACGTGGTTAGGTTGAGTTTGGTCTCCTTCTCCCTTCTTCCCTACTTGTGCAGGCAACTCGCACAGGAGCACAGGGAGCCTGACATCAATCTCAATTTGGATTACCATGCGAATCATATGCTCAGCCTCCATTTCCAGAGGCTGCAATAGGTCCCCTACGTAGATACAGATGCTTGATGCAGAGGAAGCCCAGATGCCAATCAACATTACACCATCATGATCCTTACGATTGCTGAAAAATAAAAAAATGCAGCTGAAGTTAAACACTATGGTAGCTGACATTTATAACGTACACAGCAGGTGCAGAGACTTCTGAATTCCCTTCCATGGGTTTATAAAGTGAATGCTGCCAAGAAAAGGGAGTTAGTAGAACAGCAGTACTGAAGATATACATGGTACCAAATTAGCATAGCAACGAAAAAGTCCACAGACTACACATGAAAGACTACTCTAATATTTTTTCTATATCTGTATGTCCTTCCACTGTGCATAATTCTTTGATTTTTTTACTTTAATTTGCATCTCACTAGCTATAAATCTGACCTACTGTGTTTTAAATAATAATGAAAGATAGCCCTTTTGTAAATCTTCAAAATGTAGTGCTTTGCTCAGATTGACACCTAGATTAGTGTTCTGAGTCAAAAAGGTGCTCCTTTCTGTATTTTTTTGTCAATCTTTGCTTTTGAAAAAAAGATGAGGTGGCAATGCAGACACATAGTACTAAATTCAGAAACTCCATTAAAATTGAAAGGATTATCATTGCTTGCATAACAGCTTGTTTCAATGAGATGTCAGATATTGTTTGAAATGAGTAGCCTGGCATTATGGCTAAGTGTGATTCAAGATATTAAAGTTTTTAGGTGATCTGACAGAGATTTCTTGTTTTCCCCTTGCAATGTGCCATTACATTAACCACTTTTTAAGAAGAAAGCACGCTTCTGTAATGGAGAAGCATAGTTTTTTTGTGGGGTATATGGCTCAAGGTCTGATTTTGTTTGAGTTTCCTTATGTCTAGTGGGACATGATGTCCCTCAAGACTAGACGTCTCACATCTAGTCACCGATGAGATACACCTGAGCCTGGGAGCCACCCGACACAATGCCACACCTGTTACAGCAGGGCTAAAGATGATCGTCCTTGGGACAGAATGTCTTTTCTCCAAAACAATGTCAATCCCATTCCGCTCCAGTGTGTCTCTCCAAGTTTTCACATTCTTATGGCCCTTGCCCAAAGAAAAGATCTCACCTATACGAGTGTTGCTGTTCAGCCACAGGGAATTATGCAGCTGTCCCAGACCTTTTCCTCTAGGAGATTCAGGTGTGCAGCAGAAATGGAAGGTGTTTGAAATCCTTGATGCCAAGTGTCCTAATTGCTTTATCTGCCTCACACCTGCCCTACTACTTAGTGGTGATAATCTAAAACATCTCACTTACCACAAGCTTATTTGGTATCTGTGATTCCTTGCAACAACCCTTGTTGCTGGGTTGACCCCAGCGACACTGGCTGGTAGATCCTTGTCACTTTGGTGCTGACCACTGCAACGCACACTGGGTGGAAGACTCTGAGTTATTCAAACAGCTTCTAAGGTAGGTCTAAATTAAAGCTGTAACAACTCTAGCAGTTCACTGAAAACCTTGCCATCCAAAGGGCTGCATCAGTCAGAAAATAAATACAAATCAAATGAAATGTTAGAACCAACAAGAATGGGAAAATAAGCCTGAAAATATACCAATTCCATTACAAAGTGTACTGTCACCTGAAACACGGTGCTCATCTCCATCTGCCCTATTTAAAAAAACTGAGAATAGAGGGAGCTGAGAGATTAATGATGGGAATGGCTGGATTCAGAAATCACATTTGTACGAAGAGAGATTGAAAAGTTCGGGACAGTTTATTTTAGGGAAAAAGACAAAGACGTGTTGACAATGGCTTTCAAAATAATGCACGACACCAAGAAGGTGGCACAAGTACTTCTGGATGTGTCCCCACAGAATACGAAAAGGAGAGAGCTTGCTATTAAATTCAGAAGGCAGAAAATTAAAAAAAGGTAGAATTATTTTTCAATGAAGTACACAATCAGACAATAAAGTTTATTGCCCATTGATGGCTATTATCAAAGCTATCATTAAAAAAAGTCCCAAAACACTAAAAAAGCCTACAGGTAAGACACCAGGAATTTAAAAAATGAAATGGGGATTGGGAAAGAGAGAAAACCTCATTTTCTTTGAGAGCATCTCAACCCGTACCTGAGAGCATCAAGAAGAAAGTTTCTGTCTAGGGAGGAGTGATGGGATCACCCACAGGGAGAGGAAGGCAGAAGGGCTACTAGAGCTGCTGCCAGGAAATCTACCAGTGTTGACAGATGCAGGGTCTTCCCCTCCTCACTGGATTGCCAGTTTTGGCAGCGCCTTTCAGCTTGAGGTGCATAAAATAGCAAAACTCGATGGTCTTGTCCCTTTATCACCTCGTTAGCCTCTGATATCTCTCTGGATACAGATTCTTGACCTAGCAGCACTCTCTGGCCCTGGGAATGATGCAGAGATACTGGAGCCAGCTGCCAAAGAGCCACTCAGGCTCTCAGGTCAGTTTGGTTTGGAGGTGCCCTAGCCTGGCAGCCCATGGGAAGCTGCTGCAGGGGAAATCCCAGTGTTTAAGCCCACTGAAGGAAGGGGGGAAACACGTCCTGTTGTCACAGCAGCTCCGCCTGGCAACCCAAGCTTCATGAGCGGGAGAAGATTGCTATTGATATTTCTGTTGTATATCTGTGGCAGCAATGATAGCAATGTTGCTACCTCTTCAGGAACAGTAATTTAAGGCAAAAGCAAGACAAAAAGCCAGCACAGCTCAGCTTGTGACCTGACTGGAGTTTTGGCCTGATTCAGACTTATGTAGAATCCACAAACTTCATATAGGCAGCTTCCCAAATTAACAAAATAATTTAATTTTCTCTTGCAGAGTTTCTCAGAAACTTCAGGTATGACCTATTGCTAGAACACGATGCTGGACTAGATGTAGAGTCCAGTTTCATCTAGCAGTTGTTGTGTTTTTAACAACAGAGTACTTATGTTAATAAAATGCTCCATTTCTGCTGTCCTTGCACGCTCATGAGGTGTGAGCCAAAATAATTTTCTTCCTCACAATATTAAGTAGAGCTAAAAGGGTGAGTTCTTTTCCAAAATAGCTTGGAGACACGTTTATTCTTTTAGTGTTCTTCACACTTTGCTGATAATGCATTTCTTGTTTATGTCTGGGAAACAAATATACCCTCTTTTGTCATCAGTCTTAGATGCTGCTACACTTCTGCTGAGCTCTCCAACCTGGATGCCATTCCAGCAGCTATGCTGTAAATCATTTCTTTGCCTCAGGACCTTATATTTGCAAGGTCAATTGCTGTTGAAATGATGATTACTATAAAGCTTCTATGTATAAAGTGGCTGACAATAACAGTGCCCTTGAGCATTGACTGCAGGAAGTGGCCACCATCCCATTTTCTGCGCCAGACAAAACTATGGTTAACCAGCACACTGTTCGCTCTACAGTATGATCCCAGAGAGGGAAAAACTGAACAGCTGTCCTGTGATTTTGTCTCTGGCATTAATATTAAACAAAAATGTATCCAGAAAAAGTCTTTAAAATTAAAGCTTTCACAGACATAATATTGATCCTGGTTTATAAATTTACTTCTTAGATAATGAGAATAAATGTCTCTTCACTGCACATTTTCGTATCTGCAGCTGGAACTCAAGACTGAATTCCTTATCTGCTATGGAAGAATGGAGTCTAATTTTTACTTTATAAATATAAAGCTGCAGAAAGGAGAGGAATCAGACTTCAAAATTTCACAAGGTAACTGTGTTTCTAGACTAACACTGTCTCCTATTCTGGTAATGTCCACCACAACCTAGCTCTCACGTGAGCAGAGGGGCAGAGCAGACAATTACCTACCCCTGGTGGCATGGGAGGCCAGCCTGGGTCCTGGGACAGACCTCCTCCCTGTTTTGGGCACGGACTAGCAGGGGAAAAAACGTGGAGAAGAAGCGACCAGCTGCAGATCTTCCCGCAAGATCAACAACAGACTCAGAAGCAGTACTGTCCATCAACAGAGCCAGAAGAAGTCCTGAGGGCTCTGGTGTCTCCAGCCACATCTGCTGCGCTGCACTGCTTATCCCAACAGGTTTCCAGATATACTCGTGCATGTATGAGATGATCCTTCAAAATGTTCCTATTGTTAAAGATTTAAAGTCCATACACTATCCTGGTCTCTAGACATTCAAGCTCATAGCCTTGAAAAGATCGGTTTGTTTGGCTATTGTTTAATTGGCTAACGGTTCTCTCTGTATAGGACCTGGAAACCAGCTTAATGGGCCACGGCCAACAGTGTCACCCTCACTCCTCAGTGATATTTTTATCCTTCTTTGTTGATAGAACAGCAGGATTATTCTGCTCAGGATATCTCAGGATATCTGCAATGGATACCTCAGGAAGGAAAGGTTAGGCTTTTATCATCCATTGCAATTATTAAATCTGACAGATTTACATAATGGTAACACATAGTTAATTAAAATTCACTCATAAGAAATAAAAATAAAAAATAAATTATGTTACCAATCATCTTTCCTCACATAACACAGCACGTATAATATATCTGGCTAAATTGAACGTGTAGAGTAGTTTCCTCTACAGATCGACATTTCTTGCTGACCTATTTTTTTCTGATTAAGCATTAAAAAAATGAAGGCTAACCTTTTCTCACCACATTTTTTCTAGCGGTTTCTTTAACAATTCACCCATGTTATTAAGAAACAAAGACAGTTAAAAACAGATGCCACGTTCTACTAGTCCTTGAGGTGGGACCATGCATGAAAGAACAAAGCATTTCACAGCCTCCTCTTAGCTGGTGCCAGGAGCACAAGGGGACTAAGGCACTTGAGGCAGACCCACACACACTTCCAGACTCCATTTAGGATGTTGTTTCTCGGCAATACCATTTCCCAGACACCCAGCTAAATGACCGCATTTACTCCAGAGTGGCTCAATACGTTAGGACACAGTCCAAGTCTACTCACATCAATGTGAACGGGCCTTGAGACATCACGGAAAGGTTAGTAATCACCACTAGCATCGGTGTTCAGTTCAGACCGCTCACCAGCCAGGGGCTGGTGGCTTATAGCACGTTTCCACTTACATTAGTTTAAGGGAAGAGCTCAGTTACTGCTACTACTTTTTTTGCAGGGTAAACTGTAAGACTTCCTCTCAGAGCTCCTTTTCCCTGCATGTTTCCTGGGAAGATGAAGCAAAATCTACACTTTGCTTTGGGAATTTCATGAGAGACATTTGAATGCGTGGGATGTCAATGAAAACAAATGACATCTGGCCTGCTTATTTCTCTGTGATAATTTCAGAGCAAAAAGATACTGTAATAATGAAAAAATATTGATAGCCTTTCCTCAGTAATGAACTCAAAGTTTACAGAACACAGCAGGGACTCTGGCATAGCAACGTCGCATTCCTTGAGAAACATGGTTATTACAAAAGTATTAAATTATTTTTCAATAAAATATTTCATACACATAAACACATAAAGCAGCTGGAGAGAAAAATCGAATTCTAATTCTGTCTTTAAACCCTGGTGACAAATGGCTTCCTTCAGATTCCAGGAGATAGATAAATTTAAAGACAGGCTTGCATGCAGCCTTGATTTCTCCTATCCTCTCAACTAGGGCCAAGGAATGCCATATTGAAGATAAAATTTAATTTCCATGAGAGGACTGGACGACTCTGGGAACTGATAATGGCACGTAGAGCCTTTTGCCTTTGTAAAGTCGCTGGTTCAAATAGAGGTCAAACTGTGACCGATCTTTGCTCCCCTCTGATGGCTGTTGGTTATATGGTCCGTGACATGAATCAGTCCTTCCCAGCTGCTTTCTGCATCCTCACAGCTGGCACAGTCCCAGCTATTTTATCTGCCAGATGCTGCAGGGCTGTGGGGGCTGTGCTGGCGGTGGGGAGGCCAGTGACTTCTTTGTCATTGCTGGATTTTTGGCCTTCTTCCTTTTGACCAAGGTGGAAGTTATACACTTGGCAGCACAACGAAGCTCCACTGCTCATATTATACTATTTCTATGGCTGGCAGAGATTTTAATTATCCACTGTTGTCAGCCAAACAGCTTTCAGTAAGACTAAAAATAAATTTAAAACCAATGCCCCTTCCTCCTCCCCATACACAGTATATTTTCACATATACAAAAAACCCCAACCCAAACCATGACTAAAGATACCTTCACCTCCCTGTATAGAAGCTGGTCTTTGAAAGACTATCAATCGTTTCAGTGAGTTGTAGATTATTTACCGCTGACCTCCTGTGTGAGGGGGAAAATAAGTCTATTCTTTGAAAATGAGAAGGACGATGTGATGTTAAGAAGACTTTTCTCAACTGTGCTACTATCAGTCTGAAAAAATCTGACCTTTGTAAATGCTATAGGTTTATATTTTTATGCCGTGGATCAGCACCATATTAAAGGCATGAGAATTACAGAGTGAGAGGGTCTGTACAGGATCTGTTATTCACAAAGGGAAAATAAAATGCAATTTAAGTCTTTGAATGTTTGCTGTGTATATTCTGAAGGAGGCAAATTGAGATTTGAATCTAAAAGGAAAGGCAGAAATAGAGGAAAGATGACGTACATCCTCATCTCCCTGTGCGCCCTCGCCTTGAGCCGGATCTGCCATCCCGCAGAGCCTGCTGCCCACAGCCACCATGTCACCGAGTGTATGCACAATACCTTGATGTGGGAGGTTTTTACTACCCTATATGTTTTTCACATCCTACCTACAAGATCACCAAGCTATAGCTCTCTATGGTACTACAACGTTGCATAAACCAACGTGAAGTCAAAATCACATTCCTGTGGCCTAAATTTGCAGTTGCCAGTAATATTGGCTGTATCAATGACTGATTTTCTGCTTCTTTTGAACTATACCAGCATGTCAGTCTGCTTCTGTTATCTTATCAGCATGACACATCAGCTAAAATAACACCACCACTAAAACTGTAGTTTTGGCAAGTGGAATTGTCTGAAACACAGCGATGCTATCATTTTCTGCATCGCCTACTGTCTGCAGATACAAAACGCCTACACTATTCAGAAGAAAAAAAATTAAAGGGCATTTAGTTTGTCTTTGGATAAGCTTGACATAGAAAACGATACCAAAACATTTAACAAGAACAGTTGTAACTGATATCACAGGTTTTAGAGAGATTGGACATCCTGTGGAGTTTCATGAGGAAAAGGCTGTAGTGAATGAGGAATATTTGGAAACTTACTACAGTCTGTAGAAAATAGTTGCTTATTTTTCAGGAAATATTATGAAATATTAATTAAAAATTATTTCCACAGCCAAGTACATTTAGGCTTAGGGTGTTTCATAGTTTTAGTGAAAAGCAAACACTAAAAACAACCCTTAAAAGATTTGGGGAAATTATTTATTTTTGGTGGTTTTTTGCTTTTTTTTTACATTTTGAATTCATCAAAAGCTTTTTAGACAAAAAGCCATGTAAACAAGATTGCTTTCTAATCAAATAATTTTGATGAGTACTTGTTCTAAATTTAATTAAAAATAAAGATTAACACATAAATGCTCACGTGCTAAAGTATATGCACGTGTATAGTTCCCAGGAAAGACAAACTTCAGCATATACCTGATTTTCAGCAGATCAGGTTCCTGGAATACGTCAAGGTTAATCAGAAGTGCAAACGACTTTTGAACACATTTGTCTGAGTCACAGAGCAAAATCTGGTGGAAGAGACTTGCAAAGATTCAGCTGTGGAATAATCAAAGCTAGAACTTTCTCTTGGAAAGAGAAAGACTGGCTTCAGCAGGATGTGGTCTTTTCCCCACCATACCGAGCTCAATGGAATCACTGATCAGAGGTATCACTGAACTGATCACGCTCACAATGCTTCCTACGGATAATCAGGTGCAAATTCACTTATATGAATAAATAATAACTATGCAAATTTATATAAATACTTGAAAAAATCTTAACATATTTTCATAACATAGCACATTTTAATGTGTTATGATTAATAAATTATTCTTGATTATCAGCAAACTATCAGCGTAATGACATGAACCAGCACATTTAATTGGCATTTCAAAATAAAGCACAAAACAGGTTTGGAGATTTACTTCAAAAGATTTTCTTCCAAGAGTTTTCTAAGAAAATCTGTTTGCTTCCCAGCAATACCACCATGAGTAACCTCTTTATATTCAAATACTGTTTATATAACAATAAAAGCTTAATGTCGATGCACACGCAGACTGGAAGGGTTGCAGCTGAGACATTAGATTTCTCATTTATTATTTAATTTTCAGGCATCTCATCAGAAAGAAAAAGCAACACTGAGACGGCAATGTTCAAAAAAAGGTGTGTAGTTAGTTTTTCCCAAGTAAAATATTTGTTTTATGTACATTAGCACAACGGATTCATCAACTATTACAAGTAGCATACTGATAAACATGAAAACACATGAATGAATTATTTTAAAAGCAAAAGCCATGTTGAAACATAGAGAATCTCTTCTACATGTACAGTTCTTCAGTGATGTATGCAAAAACAAACCAAAAAATCTCCACTCTGTAACTTCAAAAAGCCAATGTGAGTCTTTAGTTCAATGGTTAATATCTTGGTTTACCCTTAGTTCGCGATTTTAGATTTCCTAACAAATGCTTGAAGCTAATTTTGTTGAGGGATATCCATTTTCCTGGTCTGCTGCCCAAACAGCTAATAGCACTTACTGATGTTTTTCTTGCTGTACTAGCCAAAAATATAATGAATGTAAATAAATGCTGTATTATTGACACAAATGCTGGGGCAAATTTGCTGTATAAATCAGAGGACGTAACTGATACCAGTTGCGTAATATGTGGTAATATTAAATCAGTCTGATTAATGTCTCTGGGTTAACACTGAATTTTACTAGGTAAATATATGCCTGCCTTCGCTGTAATGGCTAATTTTGGTCCTCAACCCCACACCATGTAGGTATGGATCGGGACAAATTTGGAGCCTAGTGCTCCTGGAACCCTGACCATTACCCAACACTGTTGCCGATGAGCGACGTTTGACCTTGGAAGTAGCTCCCTTGGCTGGGGCCAAGGACTGATTGAGAAGATCTGGCCCACAGTGTCTCGACTGTTTGAATTGTGGCGTTCCTTTTTCATCGCTCGGTATTGCCCTACAAGGGAGGGAGGGGCTGTCACTATGATGACGCGTTTCCTTGTTCTCTGTGTGTTTAGGGAGCACGCAGTACCTGGGGAGAGCAGCGCTCTCCAAAGAGGTCTGTTGCAGCCCGTTAAGGACCAGCACCTCCACCTGCTGTAAGCAGAAGGTGAAAAATTTCCACTGTGTTTCTAGTGCAGCCTGTGGTTAATTACACTGATGTACTGGTCCACGAACTGCTCAAGGACGTCTTGAACCTTTTAAAGTAAACAACAACTAATTAATTATTCACCAAATAAATTAATAGGATAAATATTTGAATAAAGTGAATTAATTAATTGAATGAATAATCTTGCCTTTAACATGTATATTCATCTTCAAAAGCATCTGGGCTCGTGCAAGTGTTCCTTACTGCAGAAGACTTTAAAAGAATTACATTTTGATTGAAGACAAAATGCATTGGTTCTTTTTTATTTGTTGGTGGGGATTATAATAACAAAGACTATTGCTTTTTGAAGAATAGCCAGCCACATAACATTAGGAAATTATTTTAAAATAAAGATAATAAAACATATTTTTCCTCTGCGGGAATGTATTATCTAAAGAAATTATTCTACCACTATCTTTTGCCTATTTTTTTGTTTTTTGTTTTTTTTTTTTTTCTTTGCATGACTATACCTCAGGAAAATCCTTTTTTTTCACTGACAGGGACCAGGTGGTAGCATATATTCAAAATCAGAAAGCATATTTCCTCTGGTAAAAGACAGCATCCAAGAATATTTTGCATTTCAAGTTTCCCTAAAGCAGCCAAGATACAGTTAAATCTTTACCTCACACAAATTTCTTGGCATTCTTTAGGAATGTGTTAAACATGCTATTTATTAGTGAAATCTGCAAATAAGCATCACTCGGTCCAACAAGACATTAATTATAAATACATCTTCTGCCAGATCTAAGTATTGGATGTTTATGGAATTTATTTGTGCATGTAGGGCAAAGACTGTAAATCATAAAACTAGTCATTAACTTGAATTGTATGTACCTTCCTCATGTATTTCCTGATATTTTTCAATTTATTGAAGTTCCTTCTTATGAAGTGAATGACCTCTGTGGAAGCTGGTTCCTTCAGCATCCATTTCTCTTCCCTCTCTCCTCAGGGCTTGTATACTTCTTTTGAAAACTAAAATCCCATTTTTCTTCCAAATATTTAGGTGCTTATATGAATGCATGCACACAGCTATTCCATAGAACTTAAATGTTATAACAGTCTAAATGAATATTGTGACTTGAAAAAGAGGTTTTCTACAGCAGAGCCACTGAAAGTTTGTGATAGTACAGGTAAACCAAAACTGTGACTTAGGTGGAGAATCAGTCTGGTTAGCTAAAAAAAGATTTCCCAAAACAATTGCTCCGAAGTTAAACTGAAATTGAACCCTTGGGGAGAAAGAAAGTATCATTATCTCTGTGTCTTTATTTTACAGTTTTATGCTTTTTCCCACCTTCTGGTCTCCAGCTAGGATCACTAACGCAAAAAGGCAGTGAAAGAGGCTATTCTAACACCACCTGCTCAGCAGCAGAAACCAGCAATGCTCACAGCACAAGCACAGCTGCTGCTGTACGAGTTTCAGCACAGGTTTACAAACTGATGAGCGTGATGTTTGGGGGACTCTTAGTTTTATAATAACTTGAAAAATTTTAGTAAAGCTCTCCAGTTGCTGTGTCAATGAATATGGTCTACACCTGGAGCCAGCCATATGCTGCTAGGGAATACGTAATTTGTACCTAAGTTCTCAAATCAGGAATAATGTTGGTCTGATTAAATCTGGGCTTATTAAACAAGCTGGAGAAAAGGCCAAGGGATTGCCAAAGGAAACAGAGGTATAAAATATTGTTTAATATTTTTATTTAGAACTTTATGTATCTCCAGCTAGGTAGAGTGATTGCTTTTGTAATTCCTCCAAAGCCTGCGACTGTCTGAATGAGCTAGCGTGGAGAGTTCAGCTGTAAAAAAAAAAAAAAAAAAAGAAAAAGAAAAAGAGTTCTCATAGAGTTAGAAAGTTCTTCAGGAAAGGAGAAGCTGGGGATGGGAATGCAGCAGTGGCCCTGGAGTCTTTCTGCTATTCAGAGAGACAAACTGTTCTTAGGGCGCAGCCAGAGGAGAAGAAAACAGCCAGGACCAGAAGCCATTTAGATCAAAGAAAACTAAAAGCAGCTAAATGCAACACAGTTCGACCAAAATGCAGGTGTCTGGAGAGTGTCCAAGTGGCGGGGCTCCTGCAGAGCTCTGTGGTAAAAGCACAAATTGGGTTGAGTATTTTTCTAAATATTTCAAATGACAATGTTGCCTCATACCAGACTTCTTTATTCATTCCCCACCCTAAACACGCACCGGTGTCCATTCCGGCTCCCATACACAGATGCAAAGTGTTGTGTGATTTGCAGTGCTGGAAATCCATGAGTACACCCCCGCCCCGTCCCCCGAAAACTAGCCACGTTGCAGGACGTTTCATAGGCAGTGATGCGAGGAAGTTCAGGGAGCTGTAGTGTTCCAATACAGGTGTGTCCTTGCGAAGCTCTGTTTGAAAGACTACAACTCCCAGAATATTCCACTTTTTCATTAACTGCTGCAGAGACTTTTGTAAGATGACACCTGCTGCAGGAGAAGAAAAAAAAAAAAAAATGCTGGGAATCAATTGTTAGTGCGGAAAAAGTGTACTTTTAAATTGACACTCCAGAATCTATATTGGGTTGGTTTTAGGCGGCTTGAGAAACTGAGATACAGAGGACTTCATGCAAAGAGAAAAACAGCAATACAAAAAGGATTATTTGGACTTTATGGAATCTCTTTTTCAAAGTTCCAGCTTAGCACGAAAAAGAGGATCCTCTGGATCTGAACTGGATCTGAACTTCAAAAAACCACCCCAAAAGGCAATACTTGGGGCAGACATAACCGCAGTCTGAACGGGAGAGCCCAGAAACTGTATGGACTTGGGAACACGCTCCTCATTCTGGGAGGTACTCAGTGACAGGAGTACACTCCTGTGCCATAAGGAGAACATAAATAACCTTTTTTTCTTTAAAAAAAAATTATATATATATATAATTTGATCTCACCAAATGAAAATCATTTATGCAGTGCAGTGAATGGTGCACTTAAGACTAAGGATTTGCATAAACTTCCAGTGCGCTGTTCTGCAAATCCTCCCAGTCCTTATCCCCAAATATTCCTATGTGATTATTTTTGCAGTTGTAAACTTTTTTTTTTTTAATACAAAAATAATCTATTGAAGATTAGCTTCCAGTGTTTGCTAAAAGTTTCTGTATCTTTCAATTTCTTACCTAAAACTGAGTTCTCCCAGGCAGCGGCACATCCAGAATATTTCTTGTTGTGCAACTACTCCAAATAATTTCCTGGGCCATATATTCTGAAGACTGATAATAAATTGTACCACAAAAGAACGAAATACCTGAGGACTTACAGTCTAATACTTTTCCGATGTGCAACAACATCCTTGAGAGAAGCCTGAGAACAGCACAGTAAAAAATGGAAACTGCCACGCGTTGTAAGTCTATGAAACAGATTCTTTCAAACTGTGAATGCCTCTAGCTTCCTATTTTATTCAGTATTTAACCAAGAACAGAGGTACTTCTTCAATATGCATATCAGGCACACCACGTTTTCTACAACTTTTAGTTTCACCAGTTCCTTTGGCTTGGCCCCAGAGCTTCTGTGTGTATCCTGGACATTAACGCTCTCCTGCAGATGAGGTTCCTTTTTTTACTGTTATTACAGAACAATGGCTTCTCCCGTCCAGAATGCTGTAATCTGCAGCACTGGCAGAGCGATAATGATAGTGGCCAACCCACGAATTGTTTGTTTACTCCTGACTTCAATCGATGGAGAAAGATATGCACACCACTAGATGACAGGATTATCATGACAGAGAACGATGTGTTATGCACTCTATTTGCATTTGGAATTCAGAAGAACATCTGGAAAGTCAGAGAGGAAATGCTCTATGGACCAACATGCTGCATACATAAGTCGAAAGTCTACAGCATTGCAGGCTATGCACTAAGGTCTTAAGCCTATGGTTCAATTCTGCTATAAAATGTCTGGCTTGTAGTAAGAGGCTCCTGCAACTGCAGAGAGGGTTTTCCAAGCATGCAAAGAAATGGCGTTGCTTCTGCATACCTCTGAGAGGTGTGGTGTATTGTCCTTGGTAGTATCAGAAAGCCTCCTTCAATAGTCTTCAGAAATCTGCTCTCCTCCCCTCCTTGGGTTCAATACCTGTACCTTGTGGAAGCAGAGAGGCAGCTAATCCCGCTTTGTATCGAAAAGCCAGAGCTACAGCTTCACCTTGCCCTAATGTGGTCTGCTCTAATGTGGCAGGCTCCTGTACCCGCAGAAGGACTGAAAAGATCTAGGTTTCAGGATCTACCAAAGATTTATCCTTTTCATTTTGTGATCTACTTTTTTCCTGGAACTTAGCTGGAATTGGTTAGGGTGAAAACTGAAGAGAAATCTCAGCTTTTACCCTTTAAAATGTGCTAACCTTTTACAGCTATGAATCAGTCAAAAAACAATGAGGAACATTTCATATTTAAGGGCTAAGGATTAAGATTTTCATCTTTTTATCTCACTAGAGAGCTGGAGAAAATTGTGTGTGTGTATGAGTGTATGTGTGTATCATAGTGTGCCGGCACAGATAGTTCAGGGTGTGTGAATGCACTTCTGTCTGGGAAACCCTAGGAAGATAAATAGAATCTCTTAACTATGAGTAAGTAACATGTATTTCAATGTTCATCTATATGATGGAAAACTAATTTCTAATAACACTAATGATGACTGTTCATGAAACCTGGAATATGTGTACATTAAAGGTCCTCATTGGTGCAAAGTTTACCAAAAGAGGCAACAAAGCCCTTCTTCCGGACCAAAGCATGGTGTAGTCTGAGGTGCAGGGGGTTATGTTTCCAACTGCAGGTTTCCTATTCAGGCAGTGACATATTGGGCAAAATAGGAGTTATGACAGTCATTTGTTACAAACAGAACTTTTTTTCATCTTTCTTAAAAGATAATGAAATCAGAGTTCAGATCTAAAAATATTCCCCTCCCGCAAAATCCCAGCTGTTTCATTATTTCACTATATTGTAGGAAAAAATAAAATATCCTCAAATGAATTTTCTACTTTTTTGTGAGTGTATATAATTTTTCCAAATCTGGAGGCACTTTAACCTTGCTGCTGTTGTCCGTTCATTGTCAGCTGATCTTTCAGAAATAAATACAAATATAGATTAGTCAGGACATGTTTAGTTCCCATATACATTGCAGAAGGGATAGAAAATAACTTTGACCATGTGATCATGGTCCATGTATCTGCTTTCAGAATATGACCTTCAGAAAAGAATAAGAACTAATATATATTGAATTAGCAAAATCTACCTTTAAAAAAGATGAAAGAAAATATATGAAAGTGTAAATTCTAGGATGTCCCAATATAATATTATTCTGATTCATCTGCCCCAATTGAGGTATCCAAAATGAGAGAGCAAATTCTCAGCTAGTCATCTCAGACTGTCCAAACAATATTTCTGTGTGTGCTTTTACAAGGTGATCTAGCACACCCTAAGAGTTTTCTAAAAGGCATCATGTTAATCACATTCCGGAGGTATATGTTTTCCTCCATTTATGAGTACGTGAGATGGACCCCATCCTCAGAGTCTAAAAATTCAAAGACGGTAAAAAATTGTACGTTTAAAATACATTAGTTATTTTATTTTCATGCTAGGTCTACCTGTGCTGTACAGTCTTAGAACAGGAGAAAATGCTGGATAGAAAGGGATTCAGACGCATTTTTGCAGAGCTATACTGGTAAGGGGATCTGCATTTGGGGGGCCTGTTCTACAGATTAACTGGTGTAGACTGTCTCATGGTGAATACTGCAGGTAGGGAGAAGAGACCCTAGAGTAAAAAAGTCACCATTTTTTTGTTGGATTTCTCCCACCTCTGTAGTCTGATGTATGTAAATATAGGCTGGTGGAAATCAGGGCTAGGAGCAAAACAGGGAGCAAAGCAAGCCGACAGTATAAGCACTCTGACTAGTTCAGCATTGCAGTGTCCCACAGCCTGATAGCAATGGGATGAGAAAGGACCTGAAGTCCCATCAGATGCCACCCATCACATGTACTTTTCTGCAGGAGGTATGCATACCTTGTCTGGTCTGAGAATTGCACATAGCAGAGGCTTGGTACATTTAATTTGTTTTCTGCTTCTATTTTTAATTAGAGGGAGACAGAAGGGACAAAAGGTGCCTGTTCTGTGTCACCTTTTGCAGTGGGTTTTCTGTTATCTCTTTGTTCCTGCTGTCCTTATTCACTGGCTATTTATTGTGTTAACAAACAATCTGCCTGCAACTACTTTTTTTTTTTTTTTTTTAATTAGCGCTATGTCTGATTTTAGTAGAAAAGCCAAAGAAAAACAAGCTGTATGTAGAATAAATCCCTCTTATACTCAGCTCTGCGATACATCATTTAATGCTCTATTCCAGTAATCCTGCCTCCAATCACTTGCCTTCTTATATCGTAGCCATTGTAGATGGAGCAGCAGTATTGCTGTGCAGCAGTTAGGATGAAATGGCATTTGCAGTCTGGATAGCTTTACTTCATTCGAGTGACACAAGTCCATCCATCCATTCCCCCATCCATGCAATCATCCATCCACCCATCCATCCACCCATCTACTGTTATGTAGGTATAGATACCTGCATCAATACTGCATATCAGTATTTTTTTTCTTTAAGCCAATTAGTCTACCTTTTGGTCAGAAATGTCTGTAATTTGTCCCATAGTTGACTAGCCAACGTTTGCACAGTATCTAATCTGTTATGATTAAATGATCTGCTACAGTGTGCAGAAATGGAATGCCATGCTAGTGAGATACTCAATACCTTTACGACCAGAAAGCAGGATGTGAGATTTTCAGTCTGCAGAGGAGAAGACAGAGGAAGAAAGGTTGGAAAAGGAAGAACGTTGGCAGAAGTTCACACTGGTGAAAGACAATTTGATTTTAAGTCAAAATTAAACTATGTACAGTACCATGAAACATTGCTTGGTGCAGGGGGATGGCTTCTTGTTCACCAAGTTAAAATCTTAAATTTTTTCTGCTCTGTATCAGATCAAGAAGCCAAACTGGCTTTCAGTCACACTGCAGATAGATTGTATTCAAATAAGGTAACTTTGGAGAACCACTGATAAACCTGCCTGTTCTGAATGCTACAAAACGTACTAACCTACGTGTATGTCAGACATCAGTTTTGACACTTCATATTATTGAGCACTATCAGGCAGCTGGAGCATAGAAATCTCAGATACAAAAAAAAAAAAAATCATAAAATCATACAATAGTTTGGGTTGGAAGGCACCTTTAAAGGTCATCTAGTCCGACCCCCCTGCAATGAGCAGGGGCACCTTCAACTATATCAGGTTGCTCAGAGCCCCATCCAGCCTGGCCTTGAATGTTTCCAGTGATGGGGCATCTACCACTTCTCTGGGCAACCTGTTCCTGTGTTTCACCACCATCATTGTAAAAAATTTCTTCATTCTATCTAATCTAAATCTACCCTCTTTTAGTTTAAAGCCATTACCTCTTGTCCTATCGCAACAGGCTCTGCTAAAATGTTTGTCCCCATCTTTCTTATAAGCCCCCTTTCAGTACTGAAAGGCCGCAACAGGGTTTCCCCAGAGCCTTCTCTTCTACAGGTTGAATAACCAAAAGTCTGTCAGCCTGTCCTCAAAGGAGAGGTACTTCATCGCTCTGATGATTTTTGTGGCCCTCCTCTGGACCCACTCCAAAAGGTCCATGTCTTTCCTGTACTGAGGACTCCAGAGCTGGACACAGTACTCCAGGTGGGGTCTCACCAGAGCAGAGGGGCAGAATCACGTCCCTCGACCTGCTGGCCACGCTGCTTTTGATGCAGCCCAGGATACGGTTGGCCTTCTGGCCTGTGAGCGCACATTGTGGGCTCATGTCCAGTTTTTCATCCACCAGTACCCTCAAGTCCTTCTTGGCAGGGCTGCTCTCAATCCCTCCATCCCCCAGCCTGTATTCATATGGGGGGGGTGCCCTGACCCCTGTGCAGGACCCTGCACTTGACCTTGTTGAACCTCATGAGGTTCACACGGGCCCACTTCTCAAGCTTGTCCACGTCCCTCTGGATGGCATCCTGTTCCTCAGGCTTGTCAACTGTACCACTCAATTTGGTGTCATCCACAAACTTCCTGAGGGTTTACTCGATCCCACTGTCTATGTCACTGATGAAGATACTAAACAGTGCTGATCCCAACACAGACCCCTGAGGGATACCACTTGTCACCGATCTCCATGTGGACATTGAGCCGTTGACCACTACCCCCTGCATGTGGCCATTCAACCAATTCCTCATCCACCAAAAAGTCCACCCAGAGAGAAGGATGTTGTTGGGGACTGTGTCAAAGGCCTTACAGAAGTCCAGATAGAACAACATCCGCTCTTCCTTTGTCCACTGATGCAGTCACTCCATCACAGAAGGCCACTAGGTTGGTCAGGCAGGACTTGTCCTTGGCAAAGCCATGCTGGCTGTCTCAAAGCACCTCCCTGACCTCATCTGCCTTAGCATAGCTTTTAGGAGGATCTGTTCCATGATGGTCCCAGGCACACAGGTGAGGCTGACAGGTTGGTAGTTCCCAGAGTCCTTTTTTCTACCCTTTTTAAATGGGTGCAATCTTTCCCTTTTTTCAGTCACCGGGGACTTCAGCTTACTGCAATGACTTTTCAGATATTGTGGAGAGTGGCTTGGCAAGTCCATCAGACAATTCCCTTAGGACTCAGTAGTGGCAACTAGGTCATAGCTTTCTAGCAGCACGGTGACTTCCAACTCCTGTTTGTTGCCCATGCTGCGTGAAAAATGCCAATCTTTGATACGTTTCTGATGAACATGACTCCACAGGTCACAAGTTATTGGGACATAGTGATTAACTGACATCTAGGAAAGTTAAACTGATCAGAATAATTGATCTTTGATCAGTATAAATATTTAGCCAAATTTAGCACTGGAATCAACTGAGTTTATGCTAAGCTAGTGATCAGTCACAATCCTAAGTGTCAGTATTTTGATATACAAGCTGCCAAAGAAAGATTAAAAGTAGTAATTTCCTGCTTGTATTGCATTTCGTGGTGAACATGATTAGGGCTGATGAGATATCAAGCGAAGTGCTTCTAGATTGTGTACAACCATTTTCTCTTTTTTTATAAGCCAAAAGGATGAAAAACCACAAAAGCACTTACAAAACATAAAGATATAATAAGTTAAATGTGATAACGCTAGATTATCAACTTAAAAACGTCTAACTCAAACCGAAACTTGAACCCTGCCTTTTATGAAATTTAACTTTGTAAAATCTGTTACATATTTCATATTTGCATTCGATGAAGATGTTAATGCAGTTATATGCATAAATGTATGTGACTGCAATAAATTATTTTTAATATACCAAATACCACAAATATGTAGACAATATGAAGAGCATTATCATTTTCAGAAGATCATTATCATCACTGTTTTAATACATGTAGGTTTTTTACAGAGTAAAACAAAAAATAAAGAAATTAAATCCACTAATATGCTACACAAAATATTCTATAAGATCTATAACTGCATTTATTTCTTCATTAACTTTTTTAGACTCTTATACCAAGGGAGTGTCATGGATAGAGCTAACTTTCTTACTAGCAGCTGGTATAGTTTTGGATTTGGGATGGGAACAGTGTGGTGCCATACTGATGTTTTGGGTTGTTGCTAAGCAATCAAGGCCTTTTCTGCTCCTCACCGCACCCCGCCAGCTAGCAGGCTGGGAGAAGACACAGCTGGGACAGCTGACCCCAACTGACCAAAGGAATATTCCATACCATATGATGTCATGCTCAGTAGATGAAGCTGGGGGAAGAAGGAAGGGGAGGACATTCGGAGTGATGGTGTTTGTCTTCCCAAGTAACTATTATGCATGATGGAGCCCTGCTTTCCTGATGATGGCTGAACACCTGCCTGCCCATGGGAAGTTTTGAATGAATTCCTTGGTTTGCTTTGGTTGTGTGTGAGGCTTTTGGTCATTAATCTGTCATTATCTCAACCCACGAGTTTCTCCTCACTTCTACTTTTATTCTCTCGCCCATCCAGACTGTGGCGAGTGAGTGAGTGTCTGCGTGGTTCTAGCTGCTGGCTGGGGTTAAACCACGATGCCAGGGAGGTGGGGGAAGCCTCAGTTGAAGTTTCTTGCAACTACAGCTCAAGCTTTCTTCACAAGATTAATGCAGAAATTTCTCTTGGACTTTTCTGCTTCTGGGGACTTTTTTGATCAGTCCACTCAAAAAGGTACAGTATTTTTCAGTTATTGTCTGCCATCTCTTGGTAACTGCTTAAGGCAACAAGCCACCTAATGACTTAAATACCAGCTAAGGGATATTTCAGGAGAATTACACCATTTTTTTAAGAACACTCAGATATTCATTGAACTGTCTATGCATGGCAGGAGAAGGGAAGGTCACGGTGCACAAATGTTGTCATGGCAGTGTTTTTTGTATCTGTCAGATAGAAAAACATGCTCCTTCAGCTGTACTCTGAGAAGGGAATATGTGAGTTGAAAGAAAAGCTGTCTCTTTCACGTGAACTGAGCTTCTTCAGTGAAAATGTGAATTCAAAATGAAAATGGAAGCTTGAGCAGCCACTCCAAAGACTGTGGAGGTTTGGATGTGGGTCAGTACACTGGTGTTTGGAAGCAATACTCTTTCAAGCATCTGGACTCATTGTGTAATGAGCTCCAGAGTGCCTTGCTCATAAATGACCTTTGTCTAAGGGTAGATCTGAGTCTCTACTTGCATGAAGTACACAGTTACCTCTGACAGACAGCACTTTCCTGTGATAAAAAGGAGTGAGTAGCACTTTTCACTGGTTTCAGTGTGTGATGCTACTGTGCAAAAAGACCAGATAAGAAAAGGCCTTTATTGCTTAACAGGTACAGTCCTCATGAGAAATCAAACTCATTTCCATTGGCTTCACTGACAAATAACTTTTTAATAATGCATGTTCCCAATAGCACAGTAAAGCTCACACAGAAAGGAAAGACAGAGCTGGGTTTTCTACAATGAGCAACAGAATAATTTATCAGCTTCCAACTCCATTCCTCAATCATACTGAGAAACAGAATTTTTGAGAGATCCATTTCTGGAGATAATAAGAAGGGCAGGACAGAAATATTTTGGATCTGATGCCAAGATGAAATTGCAGACTTTGAAATGGAAAGAAAATATATCTTAATTTGAAATTTGTGTACTATTACCACCGTTGCAATACACTTGACAATCTCTTACAATATTTTTGCCTGGACATTTCTCCAACCAAAATCCTGTTTTAAATCCTTTATGTTAATGGCATGAGGAACTCAGTACATTGCCAAGCTAGGTCTGCCAGTCTGCTCAGCACTTTTGGAGGCACTCATACCTGTATAGTTAATAATACTTTTAACTTGCACTGGGAACAAGAAGTCAAGTGTCTTCTTTGAGCTTTCTATGTTTGAGGAGTTATGTCACACTCCTAACATCTCTTTGACAACACAGAAGTCATTTTTACAATAGACTTCTGTGTTGCTTCACCTGAAGGAATGCAGTACTGAAGGGGCACTGCTTGTGAGGACACCTGATTTTCTCTTATCTTTGTATTAAAAACATGCTTCAAAATGTTTGACAAGAAAAAAAACAGCAGAACTTCTTGAGATGGCCTGGCTTTACCTGGTTATGAAACTGGGCTGGAGTATCAGAGCAAATGTGTATGCCATTTGGTTTTTGGTTCATGAGCTATACATGCAAATACTTTTCTCCTTTGTCATATATATTGACATATATGGTATACATTACATCATATTGAAGGAAAAAAAAAAACATAAAAACTCTTGCTAAAAGAAAAAGAGTTCCATTTTGATATGGAAAATCTTCCGTATTGGTGTCTGGTATTCCTTACTTGGAGAATTTTGTAATTTTCCTTCAGCTCACATTAACTGCAGTCGGATTCTTGGGTGTTAAGAATGAAGACGATTGCCTTTTTATTTAATTTGTGTAAATATTAATAGAGCAACCTGACTGCAGGCCAGGAGAAGAGAATGAAGAGAAGAAATTGTGACTTCAAAGAAGTCATATCTATAGAGTCATAGAAATATTAACATTGGAAGGGACCTCTGGAGGTCCTTCTGTTCAAGACACCTGTTCAAAGCACTGCTAGCTTCAAAGTTAGATCAAGTTAGGTCCAGCTGAATTTTGAAATTCTCCAAGAACTGAGATCCCACAGCCTCTCCCACAGCACCTGTTCCTGTCTTTGGCTACTCTGACGGGGATTCTTTTTTTCACTTACACCTAGCCAGGGTTTCCTTTGCTGCAACTTATAACCATTGCTTTCATCCTTTTGCAGTGTGTTTCTGAGAAAAGTATGGCCCCTTAGCCTTCCCTTTTCCAGCCTGAATGAACCCAGCTCCCTCAGCTTCTCCCCAGCCACCTTACTGGCCTTCAGATGGATTCTGTCCAGTTTGCTGACATCTGCCTTGTATTGAGGTGCCCAGATCTGGCCTTAACAGTAAGGAAGAGAGAGGGATAATCACTTTTTTTTATCTGCTGGCTCTGCTTTCTCATCGCAGCCCCATGTACAGTTATCACAAGAGTGCACTGACGACTCACGTTCAACTTGCCATCCACCAAGATACCCAGGATCTTCTCTGCAGAGCTGCAACTTAATCAGTCTGTGCCCACCGTGACTGTTCCTGGATGTCCCTTAATCTTCCACCATACCATCAGTGTCAGAACAGGTTTAATCAATGTGCTCACCACACTCAAATGTGTTCTGTATAGGATCAGATATTCCATAAGTTGTGGGGAAGACCAACCAAGCCACTGTCTGGGGAAAATGCCATCTGCACCTATTAGTACGAGGCATTGCTGGAGTTAAACTGCAAGCAAACCTATACGAAGTGTTGGGCCTGACGCCTGCAGAGCCAGGGATAAACAAGACCACAGGAATGGGAACAAAGACTGAGCAACAAGGTCCTTCCTGAAATCTCTTAAAGACTTCCTGTCACTGGAAGATTTCTTGCCACCCTGTAACTCCAGTCTCCAAAGATACCCAGAGATATCTACTTGAGAATCAAAGTGAGGGACCTGCAGACGTTTCTCCCCACACCTGTCCACATCATCTCTCTCCTGGATATTGCCAAATCTGAAACAGGGAAGTAGAAGGAAGCTGCATTTCTCAGCCGCCTAGCTTAAATAAGTAATGTATTCGTATTCACTTAAACTGCTATTAGAGGGGCAGACATTGAGATAAAAAGAATTTCACCAGTATTCACAAGAAGACATTTGTCTAAGTTCTTGCAATTTTGGGCTATCTGAATGCTGGTACCTTTAGTAGTTAGTTGCCTGTTCTGCCTTAACCTCATCTTAGCTCTGTTTCAGGAAGAACCAGAGCTATGTTGCTTTTGCATCATGAGTCATTTTTCCCTAAGTGGTAGGTAAAGCCTCCTTTATATACATGCTGACGGAATGAAGAGGCACTTTTTCAACAGCATCTTCAAGCACTCAGCTGTCAACGAGATTCAGCAAGGTTTCAAAGTACTTTCTAAGAGCAGCTGGAGCGACTGCTTGCTGATTGTTTATCTGATTGCCATCCCACATATAGATCTTACACATATATATAGGGAGGTTTTAAATTAAAACAGCAGGTGACAATTCCAAAACAAACTGAAGTCGGTATTTCTTCCCCCAAACATGGTTAAACTAGGGAATTCATTGGTACAGGATGTTGTAGATGCTAAAAGGTTACAAAAAGCCACGAGAAAAATTACGGAAGGAAAACGCATAAAAGCTATTAAACACAAAGATATCATCTTTAGCTCAAGGTGTCCTTGGGCTGAAGATATATAGAGGACAAGAGAATGCACAGAAGAGGAAATATTATAAACTTTCCATTTTTGTACTCTCCTCTGTGCATCTACTGCTGGTTACAGTTAGGAACAGGATACAGAGCTAGAACTCCGAACTCGCCCTGCGTGGCCTTTCTTATGTTCTCATGCCAGTTTCTAACTACAATATGGCACCAAAAACAGGAAGAAAAAAAGCTGTATTTCTAGAGCTCAAACTATTTGAGAAGATATTCCAACCCCCGTGCATATCATATTTTATGGCCAATCCTGTACACATCATTTATATGTCATGAAGAGCAAATTTGTGAAATTTAAGATCCGTCACAGAACCTTTTGTTGTGAATCTTCTCCCACCTTTATAGAGTCAACAACCTACATCAAACGGCCATTTGTGCTCTTGGATAACGTGAGTACCAAATAAGAGCCCTTATAGTAACTCTCACTGTTGAGCAGGGTGTGTCGGCACATGGTGCAATAACCATGAGCTTATTTTAGTATAAACATATTTCAGTCATGAATGTCTATGAAAAGAAGATTCTTAAGGAATTATTCTGACAAAAAAAACCCCAAACAGTATCCACTATTACAGAGCTATAAAAGAACCATACTCAATTTAGAAAAATGAATTCATTTCTTTGGTTATGGGGAGTGTGGACTGGAAATAGCAAAGTTTTCCTGAAAAAAACTGAAGTTGATTTATGCTTGGAAGTGTTCACAGGATGACACGGCTATCCATCCTAGTATTATATGTGTACTAAGGAATCATGAATTCCTTGAGTCTTCGTCATTCTTTCACTTCAAATCAGTCTTGTTTTATAAGAATAACAAAGCTTTTGCTGTGCTCCTGGGGATTATATCTTTGAAATCTGCACAGGTAACCTCATTTCAGGTCAATTTTATTTTGCTTTTCCCTCCATTTCTTTCACAACTTTGCTTTCAAAAAGCTTCCCACTGGCTTTAGAAATCTCTATTTAATACATAACTGCTGATAGACTAGCCACTAATGCATTATTTATTATGTAAATCCTTATTACATGCTAGCTTTGCCATCCCCTCTTTGTGGGCGTGTGTAAGTACTTCATAAAGCATTGGCATTTCTTCTGTAGTTCTGTATTTTATGAAAAATGAAAGCCTACTTGCTAAAAAGATAGGTGATCTGAGTGCCCCAATTATGCAGGATCAAGAATCTCAATCCAGTGGATTCAACAGTAGCCTGCCAAAATACTTCTGAGCTTTTCACTCACTCTGGGTTTTAGCTGCTCTTTGCTCCCATTCTGTGACAAGAGGATGACTTGACTAAATGCAATTTAGGGATTTCTTGTATAAGCTGATCCTTCTTATGACAGGCAATTCAGAAAAAAGACTTTTTCATAACCTGCTAGAATGCTCTACTCTATTTTTTCTGTACCAGACAGTCTGCCCTCTGACAATGCAGTTTGCTGCAGAAAGCCATGGAATACAGTAGGATTTCCCCTCGACTACAAGAAGTGGGTCTAGAAGCCACAGCAGTGCTGAGGATTACAGTAAACCGTTCTTGGTGTTGTCTGAACACTTCCACAATTTTTCCTTTGGTCTGATGTTATTCTGGCCCAAGGACCAAGCACCCTTTTGCAGTTGGAGTGACTCTCTCTGGCGTACTGCTGGAGCACAGCTTCCAGGTCATCTTCAGCTGAAAGCAACCTGGTTTGTAAGCTCTGGGACCACCCCATGGTATAACCAAAGCATAGTAAGGGGAAGCAATTGGGAGATACACTTCAAAAGGGAAAGCTCAGCTGCTCTGAACTAAATCACTAATGTGGATGCAGCCATAAATGCTCACCGTAGTACCTAATCAGGAAAGTAGACCATGTTTGCATACCACAGCTGGCCACCTTGGAAAACTGGGCAGGGGAGCTTGTCTCCTGCTCCGTGTTTCGTGTGCAGCAAAGGAACGTTTGTTTTGTGCTGGTGGACCACTTTGAATGTACTTTTATCAAGAATTTCAGGGAACAAGACACATACACACATACGTCCTTGGGACCCTGAAATGCCCTGATTTTCCAGAGAAAAGTCGTGACTAGCTGTCCCAGCGCAGCCCATTGAAATGTATTGCTAAAAAAAGGATTTACTCTACTGCCTGCCTTTAAGTATCACTGGGAGAAATCTCAAATAAGATCCGATACAACTGTTGCCTGGATCTGTTTCCATTTAATATTTTCAGTAATGACCTGAATCATGGAATTAAAAACACTCTCAAATTCTGTAAATGACATCAGCTTTCAAAAGAGCTGCAAACACTCTGGATTGGATCAGCATTCAAATGATATGGACACATTGAAGGCAGGTCAGTACAGTCCAAAATCAACAAGATGTAACTTGCTAAAAATAAATATATTAACTGGGTAGCTGTGCAATGGCTGTTCAGCAGCTTTGCAGAAAAAGACATGAACACCACTCAAGGCCTATGTCTATTTTTTCAGTGTACCACCCTTTCTGAGAAATGCAGACGAGCTTCTGAGAGTCCTTCAAAAAAGTAGAGTGAAAACAGGTTCAAGAAGCATGAGGAAAGGATGGAAGAATCTGATTTGTTGAGTTTTTGAAAAAAAAAAAAAAAAAAGCCAGTAAAGTTTTAATAAAAGTTACATAGACTGTAGAATTTCCTCTTGAAGGGTTTTTTTCAGCTGATCAGATGAACTTCTATTAAGGTTGATGTAAGTGTCTTGACCCTATTTCAATGCAGAGGGTACTGGATGGTGTCTTGAAATTTTCTCCAGCTTTCCATTTCTGTGCTTGAGTGACGTGAAGCACCACTGCCTTTATAAAGAGGATACACTCTCAAAGTGGAGGCAGTGCCATCAGAAGCACTCCTCTCCAGCTATGAAAATGTGATGTTCCTGGGACATAGATATCTGGAGCTTTTAAAGTCCCTGTAGGCGTAGCCACTTAATAGATGCCAGTATTTTACTCCACCTCAGAAGTAAGTTCACTCACAGCAATGGTAAGAGAAAAACCTTCCTTTTCAGATGCCTGTTTGAGTATAATCAAGCTGATACAGACTTTTCCAGGGAGAAAAAAAAGTTCCTAAATATCAACACAATTCATAAGATACCGAGTCAGAGGAGAATATTTTTTCGGAGGGTGGCTATCAGAGGTCTTCTCCCAGCAGATCTTTGAAATTTGAATCAACTTCATTACTGAAGTTACAAGTAAACAATTCTCTCTTTCATAAGCAGCCAGAGAATTTTATTTTTCTGCTATTTTTTTAAATACCTTTTTTATTCTTACCTAGCCATTCACTGCTTGAGTATTAAAAGGGCAAGAATTTGCAATAGGGAAAAGCTCAGGAAATTTACGACTTTGATTAAGAAAGTATTTTTCCCTCTCTGGCTCTGCAGGGAAACCTTTCTTTCTCGAACAAAACATCCTTGGGATAACTCCCATTTCATAAGGGATGTGATGCAAGCACAGTGAAGGCAAGGGTGACTGTTTGGTGCCACTCTGGGTACTAATCCGTGGAGGGATATTCAAACTGTGCTATTCAACAGTGTGCCCCGGTGCACCAGCATTCCCATAGCCAGCTGACCAGGTTTTTTTGTTTGCTGGAGTTAAAATACCTTATATGGTCCTCGCAGTTGGGCAGAGTTGCCATGGTAACTGGAAAACATGGTGGCGAAATATCAGCCACATAAACAAAAGCTCTAATAATACTTTGGGAACTATTTACCTTTTTATCTCCAGTATCCAGTGGTACTGCAGACTCATTTGTCAAGCATTTCATATCTCATAAACATGGTTATATTATTCAGCCTGCAAGGTTTCTAGTTGAGCTTTAGTTAAGCAGATTTAACTAGCGTACTTTCAGAAAAAATGGTTATCAGTACAGAAATTTTACTCACAAAAATCAGTTTGGAGCCTCATGCATACATTTATTGCAATTCTTTGATTTTGAAACCACTTTAACCCTCTTAATTTTAATCACTTTACAGCAGCATAAAACTGGAATAATATAGAGCAGACAGGCCTAAACTAGGCATAATCCCCCAAGCTACGATTTTGCTGGTTCCTGGAAACAGTCCTAATTTACATTGTCTATTTAACTGTACGGTTCGGGCACAGAAATGACAGAATACATCTTTATTTTCTGTTGTTTTGTCAGTTATCAGC
This sequence comes from Alca torda, assembly GCA_008658365.1. NCBI lineage: Eukaryota > Metazoa > Chordata > Aves > Charadriiformes > Alcidae > Alca > Alca torda. Next base: position 143,142,308 of record CM018076.1, read on the forward strand.
TTAACTTGTGATCTCCTGTGTTTGTATTTGTGGGGCACATTTATTTCAAAACACATCAAATACATAATATCTGGGAAGCAAACCAGAGGAAGGCACCCACTGTGACTGCATATACCTCTTGAAGAGGAGATTCAAATTGTGTGGAATATCCCTGCTTACAGGTGACCAGTTTTCATCTCTCCCAAGAAAGGTCGTAAGCAAAAGCCTAGTGAAAACCACTGCAATTGACTGACAATTTTCTATAAACACAACTGCATGGCACAATTACTCTAAAATATGCGCTGCGAAAGTTCTTCACATACTGCACGTTCAGGTTTTATCTCCAAGAGCTCCGTAACCCTTTATTAAAAATCGACCTCAGAGATGCTCCTTAAACAAGAAAAGAGGATATTACTTCAGTAAATCAGGTTTGAAACCGTTTTGCAAAGCAGTTAGGCATTAATGAAATTGTTCCAAAGGTCACTAGGTTTAGTTCAGTTTCCCATTAAGTGGAGATGAGAGCTCAGTGAATAATTAATAGCAAATGATTGAATGAATTTCACCTTCCCACTGTAGTTACAAGCTCTTTCAGCAAGTCACAAGAACTCTCAAGGATGTTCTGAAATCACTGTCCTGGTTTCTTCTCAGGCTTTCTACTATTGCAGTGTTTGAGCCGGTCCATCTCTTGGCATCGCGTTGCTGGGCTCCGCAGCATTTGGGGTCTGCCACGTTCCCTCATCTCTCCAGGTTTCATTCCCTCATCTCTCCAGGTTTCATTCCCTCATCTCTCCTTGCACTGACAATGCAAGCCAGCAGCAGTACATGTACTGTACCAATGGCAGAGTGTTACAGCTCATCAAACATATTCGAAGGATGAGAATTAACTGAAAAAAGGGCTAAAAATTCACAGCAAGCTTTTGGAAGTTTTGCAGTTCAGGATCCGCATTAAATGCATTGGGCCCCAGGATGCGATACATTTGTTCATTGCACATTATTGCAGAAAAAGGTTAAAGAAGAAGCCAGGTATTTGAGGGGGCTTCTCTGCTGCTTTAAAGTCTAAAAAAGAGTGCTGTGTCACTGTATACCCTGTAATCAATTTTTTTAAAGCTAAGAGAGCAATTCAGCTGGATGATAAAACTGCTTACCACAGTGATTAAACAAAGAACATGCAGTGTCTGAAGAGCAGGGGCCCATGGAAACCAACAGGTCCAGGCTTCAGCAGAAGTTACAGAAGTCTTATGACAAACTGGATAACCATATACACAATAAAAAAGCTTCTTGAGAAGGAAACGAGGAGCAGACTGTCTCCAAACACCTTCAATAAGTCAGGAGGAACTTCTAACTCAGTGAGTCTAAGGGACCTCACTGCAACATAAACAGAGCGTAGATTTTCTTCGTTGCACTCTTCAAACTTCGTGTATTATTTAACTGGATTTCTTCCTAAAACACCAGACTCAGTAACCAGTTTTAGTGCTTTAACTCACTTTTGTTTTTTTGTTTAAAACACTTTCACTACAAATTACCAAAAATGAACTGAATTCAGTGATTACTAAAAATGAACTAAATATTTCTGATAAGGCTTAGCAGCACAATGAAGAACACACTTTATTATTGTCTTCTCTATTACATAAAATATTTGCCCTTTCACAAAGGACTGCATGTGCAGCTCTCTACCTTGCATTTTCAGCTTTCCTTCTATAGGCTATCCTTTGTCTTTGAAGCATATCCAAGAAAAAATAGAGACATACTTAGGAAATTCCTTGGTTTCTCCACTGAATGCTAATAAGCCTCTTAAAGCCTATCTAAACCTGCCTATTCTAGTTGAAAGTAAGCCTCCAAGAGCCTCCCTTGTTTGGGTTTGGGTTTTGTTTGGGTTTTTTTTTCTGTTTTGCATGCAAGTAATGTATATAAAACAAACATTTCCACTGTACATGAGTAATAAAATCTATAAATTAATATTTCTAACGCTATGACCTCACAAGTACATTAATGTGGAAGAATTTAAAAAAAAAAAACAGTTATCTGGTTAGTTCCAAAGGCTCCTGGATTTTGTAATAATTCTGTGCCCTAAGTCTCTAATGGCTACATTTCATTTTGGTCCATCAAGAGCAGTACAATGGGTAGGAGAAGATATTGATCCTCAATGTGCCAAAGTCTTTCGGTTGAGAGAACAAACAGGCCTGAGTTCACTACGAAATTTTTGCCAATGCAATAGAGCCCGTAGTCCAAGATGACCTGTAGGCATCCAGCTAGGGATCCTGCCACAAGATGACAGGAAAATCAGGTAACAGTCAGTGGAGAGTCACAACAAGAAATCCTGCAGAGAAGACTTGCATTTTCTGCCCTGCCCTGATTTAGTCAGTTTTCTCCGGTATAAGAAAAGCGACTTCCTTTCACTTAGTGTTCTCTGGAGGACTGAGAACACCACACTTCTTTTCCTTAAAAACTAAGATAAACAATTCTTTTTAAAAAAGCTTTCTGGAAGGAAGTTTCTGCTCATCGGCTACTGCTAGGCTATTATTCCATGAAGATGTGGGAAACATGGGTTCATCCGCCTGGCTGAACAGACAAATCTAAGTTAACGTCTTCCCGTGCAGGCTGATGAAGTTGTTCTTTGTTCCCTGGAACAATACCATATACACCAAGTAATGAAGCCTGACTGAATGCAGAAACTGACTTGACTTTAACTTTCCTAATGGAACTTTTGGAAAAACAATTTACATCTATGGTATTAGATTTTTCTTTCCTCACTCACAATAACGTTGGACTAAGAGGGGGAAAATGGAAAAATGCCACTTAAGATGCTGAAAGTCCCTGAAATAATTTACACAACTTCCTCCTCTCCATAGGCAGGGTCTAGGGAGCTCCTAAGAAGAAAAGGGACTTCATTTCAGGGTTCTCCTGGTAATGTCTAGATCACTTTGTCAATGAGGTAGTGACTAACAATGCCTCTCTGCTTCTTGCTGGCAAACTTGGGAGAAGCCTACCCAGCAGATGAGAGAGAGGGGTATCAAATCTGTTCCCCAGTGAGCATCGTAGAACTTGGCCACCAGAGTACTAGGGAGGCTACTGGATCCGGGGGTCAGTGTCACATCACAACTGGGAGAAGCAACTTTGGGAGCAGAGAAGTTTCTCTAAACTTAGAAATCCTATGAGAGTGACCTCTTCCCAAACTGTTTGCTAGAGTATTTAACAACCAGTGTGTGATGCTCCCTACAAAAGGGATTACCATCTTATTTAGCAAGACAGTCATAAAACACATCCTTGCACAACTAAGAGACCCTTCTCTAGCTAAATTATGTTAAGGAAGTTGCTATGAACACCGACTTGAACGGTGCTTGCTTTGCAGAGCATAATAAAGGCCCGACTCATTTCCTACTTGCTGGCACCTCTGATACAAAATACCTGAAGCTTTGACTGGAAAATTTATCAGAAAGTTTTAGTGTTTTGTGGGTTAAATAAAAGCTTTTGTCCTTGAAACACATGAATATTAATTAACCATACTCCCCAAACATTGAGTTTGGATAGCTTCATCCAGCATGGAAAATTCCATATTCAAAAGCAGCTGTTCATGCAGGGATCAATGCAAAGACTGGGCTAATGGTTATCCATGTGTAGGTGTAAGACTTGTCTTTGCTGTGGCTCCTCTGCCTTGTCTGTCAGCTGGATGATCACCACACTGAAGCTAAAGGTAACAAGATTCTCCTCTCATTGTCTGATGACATCTGTTATGGTTATTTGAGTTGCGAGGTTGCCAAGAAATTCAGCCTACAACAGGCCTTAAGGGGACACATCCAGGTCACAATGGCAGGCTCAGATCTCCCCAGTTAGAAGACCAGTAGACCAACCATGAGGAAAGGAAGTGTAAAACACTGGGGCTTTATCAGTAATGGAGGTTCAACTTGGAGCTGGAACTGGCAAGCGATACCGTAGAGAAAGAATAATAATTTGTGAAAAGAATAGCAATCCTCTTCTTCCTAACCAATGGTTTCTTCTCCCTTTTAGACTTCAACTCTTCTTGATTTTGGGGGAGTGTCTTCTGCTGTGGGAGCAATTCCCTAGAGTTAGCTATTTTTATATCCTTATTTTGATGTTTAATAACTCGTGATGGATTTTTCTCAATGTCTAGATGCTTGGCTAAGTGCTTTTCGAACCATTTATATTTTTAGTCTCTAGAACACCTGCGACAGAGAGTTTAAAAATCAAAATGCATGGCATATAAAGGAAAGTAAATCTATCTGTTGAAAACCTGCCTCCCAACTGCTTCACTTGATGCTCCTGAGTTCTTACATTAGAAGAGACGCAGAACAGTCATTCCTTTTCTCTGGGTCACTGATAATTTAATATGCTGTACATTATCCATCCAAAACTGTCATGACATCTTTCCACTACTCTTTGCAATCAGTTTTTTTTTTTAATAAACCTGAATAATTTGGTAGAATCCACAAATTCTTTAACCTTCATCTCCCTTTCCAAGTCATTTATGGTTATGTTGAACAATAGATCTCTGTCTGAGACCCCACTGCTAACCTATTCTATTGTGAGACCTTGCAACATGTTTTCCTTTGTTTCCTGCTTCTTAGCCTCAAGTAATGGCCACATTTATGGCTACGTCTGGCTTCCGCTCCATACTTCAGTTTCGTCTGACAATGATTTCCAGGGAACACTTTGAGAACCTTTTATCTAAAAATATCCATAAGGTTTTCTGCTAATATGTCTTGTGACTGTAAGAAAATATGGGAGTGGGAACTCACAATGGAGTCATATTTTATGTTTCATTTACCTAAGTCTTTTTTTTTCTAATTGCAGATGTATAAGTGCTGCACCGACGAGGTCCACTGAGGTGAGTGAAACAGACTGTTACCTATGTGATAAAGGAATGAATTTGGCCTATGAGTGAGTTGATTATCTAACTAACAAGGCAAGGACTGAACAATACTGGGGCACATAACTGTAGGAATATCTGTATTTAAGAATTGCGTCTGGTTTTGTGTTTGAAAAACAACTTTGAAAGCTGTTGAGCTAGTTTTGGCTCCAGGTATATTTGTGCCTTTGTTTGCATTTGGAGTGTATTAAAAAAAAATCAGAGCAGCAGCTGGGAGGCAGATGATTAATCACAGAGGGAGCTAAGCCTAACCCCCCGCAGGACCAGCTTTCCCTTAATGCACAACCTCGCTCATGCTGAGTAGTATCTTGTTCTGCAAATCATCCCTCTGAGATTAATGTTGCTGTTAGTTTCAAAAATGAAGCCCCACTGAAGATGGTGAGGTTTGCAAGGTACTTAATGAAAAGGCAATGGGATTATATGTTTAGCAGGCAAAGTAGAATCTATCCTAGACTATGAGTGGCAATCATCTGCTAGAAAATAGAAAATAAAGTTCACTCCCAGTTTTGAATAATTCTGATGTTCCTATTACTGCTTCTGTCCTTGATTTAGATTCATCTTAATATGCTTGGATGAAGAGTTAATTGGTGCTGGAGCTGATTCACAGGTGGATTAGCTTGCCTTAACTCAGGGTATCAAAGGTACAGGGTGGCTGATGAGGGGCACCAGCAGTTTCGGCCATCTCATTTTAAGTTACCACCACATTTTTGCCAAAGCCCTTAGAGCCCATCTGAGCTCAGCTAATGAGCTAACAACAGCTCATCCCTTCATTCACTTTGGGAAAACACCAGACCTTTATCCATGTATTCAGAAACTTCCTCATCAAGGTCCTTAAGTATGTACAATTGGAGTCAGCAGGGCTACTCAGCTGCTTAATACAAGCACATACTTAAGCAGCTTGATGAAGTCTCTGAATTTGTTGATAAACAACCTATATAAGGTCAGATCTTTGATTAAGATGGAACCAGATTAAGCAGAACAACGGCGTTCATGTCTGTGTTTGTAAAAATATACAAATGCAGGAGAACACATAGTTGAGAACTCAGTTTTTTTACTTTAAAGCTATGGAGGGGGAGTATGACATTACTGAGACATAAAATAGGTGAGAACTTTATGGGGTTAATCTTAGTCTGATTTCCAAGGAAATCAGCTATTCTGTGATCTCCTTCCTACTGATTTATGGTTCCAGAGGCCAGTTTCAATCAAATATCAAAAAGCAAGAAATAAGCTTAAACACGAAGTTTTCACAGGTTTCATGAGCCAGTAGTAGCTATGGGTCCACAGCTGGCTGAGCCCTGTGCACCCAGACAAAGTTCGTCTGTGTCTCCTGTTGTGAGTGTGTCCTAGGATTTGGGCCATGAGCTGAAGCTACCATAGGTGTTGGGGACAAAGGACATGGGGTTTTATTAGCTCAATTGTTACAAGGAGTGAGAGATTGCTATTTAAAACACTTTTTTAAAAATTATTATTTTCCCTAATTCATCACAGGACTTCATAGAAAATACGATTTCTCTGAGTAGAAGCTACTTTAGGGTTTTAGACACACATTTTTCTATTCCAGCTAAAAGAAACCTGGCATAAACCTGGCATTCAGTCAGTTTTGGCAGTGAGTTAGTCATGCTGGAAGTGTGACTTACAGAAGACCTGCTTATTTGATGTCATAAGATCCTGCAACTCTCCCGTTTCCCTGTGATTCTTCGTGGTGGAAGACTGAGTAGTGCCATTATATGGTCTAGACTTTGCTGGCAGTGGATCAGTGCTTTCTAATGGTTTATCTAATCTAGTAGTAAGTGTTCTCTGCTTCCAGTGCAGTCATTCACAGCTATTCTGTATCACAAATACACTTACAAATACACTTACTAACAGTATTTGCTCTTTGAAAGCAAGTGCAACAGCTTGTAGTTCTAGCTCAGAAAAAAAAAAAAACACCAAACCAAAAAATAAACCCACAACAGAAAAACCCCACATCAAACCAAAAAGTCTGTTTAATGTAGCTATTTAGTGAATTCTACTATTCTGGCTACTTTGGTTTTTCAGCAGGAATATCTTACTTGGAAATCACCTCTTGTGGTATTACCCTGTGGAACACTAATACCAGACATTAAAAAATATTTGTTCATTATCACACTGCAGATTAACATCCTTGAGGGATTCTATAGGGAGAAACAGCAATCAAGCAATTGTCTGTCGTCACATTATACCTAAAAGATTAATGTATTATGAAGGAGGCAGAGACTACATGCATTCACTATCTTCCGAATAGGCCAGCGGTTGCCTGTTGAGCTGGGGTATCTACATAGTGATAGATGGTAATTTAATTAAAAAAAAAAGATTATTCAGCTTTTCCCAAAATGCCAGCTATCATGTATATGCCATGGGCAGATGGTAACCCCAAAGTAGACACATGTATGCACATATGCTTTTTATTTGTATTCACAAATGGCTTTAATATTAAAAAAATCACTCTAATCAACAAATTCTACTCTTGCACTCTGTGAATGTCAGATTGTGTGATTGCTGAGGAACTCTAACCAAAGAAAGCCCCACAGAGAAAGCTTTGCGGTTGTTATTTATGCTTGCACAGTGCTGGGAACGGAGAAAATTAGGAATTCCTTTGACTGATCATCTACAATACTCAATATCTGTTAGGCAGCTCCCCTTGTGACCCTGAATTCGAGACCAGTCAGGCTGTCAGGGCTGTATTGCAAAATTGCAAAAAATGCAAAAGTGGCGAGAGTCCTCATGAAACTGAAATTCTGGTAATGAGAAGGACAGAACACAAGACTCTCACACAGAGTCCATCGGTCCAATTACATAAAAGATATCAGAAGGAATGGAGAGAAGGTATGGCCAAAAGCATGAAAAAAAATGTCGTCTTTTAAAAACAAATGGTCTCTTTCTTGGTAGCTTGCTGTTTGGTTGGATTTTTTTTCTTTTTTTGAATAAAACATACGCATTCACACGCTCATACAGAGAGGAAAATGGGAAAAATGGAAGCGGGTGGGGCTGAGTGAAAAGTGAAGGGTCTCTTCCTTTGCATCTGTGAGGCACCGCTTGCTCTAAAGCTTTCAGCTGAAATGACATTTAAGAATGATACAAATAATGCTGCCAAAAGATAAGGGGATATCCCAATGCACGTATATACCACGCTGAGAAACAGACTAATGGCTACCATTCCTGGAAGCAACAGTTTGGTAAACATATTACTCTGCTGTAATCAGAAAGTACTTAAGGTCCAGGGGGGGAAAAAAAAAGTAAACTTGCTAAAATGATGGGAATTCTCAATTTCTTTTCAGCTCCAAGTGGCTCAAGTGCTTTCTTATGCTTCCTTTGCTGCATACTTTAACAAACAAGTAACACAAATTCACCAGACTGGTGCAACAGTTAAATGATCACTGAGTTGTTAGATCAGCTTTACAAAATATAAGTGGTATCTCCAACAATGAAACGTGACAGACAAAATGTCAGTTAGATATATTCAGATAACATTTCTTAGTTAACTGACACGGGAATGAAGACTGGATTTAGTGTGCCATTTTTTAGAGCAAGGACAGGAAACACAGTATAACAGGTTTTTTCCACTTAAACTTTCTATAAGAGATGTTGCTTTCAATTTCAGGGGGAAACAAAAGATTCAGTTTTGATCTCTGCTAAAATGTGAAGGGAAAAAACCTTTTCCCCTTACTTCTGAAGTCCTTAATATAGTAGGAAAGCTAGTATATTAGTTTTCCTTGGCAACCTCTCCACCAAGTCAGCAAGAACCGTCATCAGCTAATAAATGATCCAAGGATGGTAACAGTAATCTCCAGCTGAAAAATAAATACCGCAACAGAACAGTCCTTTGGGAGCTAACAGAAAATAACTGAAAACAGAACATCTCTACTTAAAATAAATTAAACTGTAATTCTTAGCTGAGTCCAAGTGGCTGAATCTCGGGGAGGGTGAGAAATCCAAACAACAAAAACCTATCACTCTTACTTAATAACAGCACACAAGAGAAGTTATCAGTGTACTCATTTATTCTGTCTTCCAAATAAAAAAAATATATAGTTGTTCATCTGTGAGACAGATCAGATAAAGATGCTGGTGGGGGATCCTCAGACCAGGCTGGAGGTGATTGCCAGCGCTCGCTGCCTGTCTAAAAGGAGCAGGAGTTTGCCAGCAGGAAAGTGGGTGCACAGCACTGCAAGGAGCAGGACGGCATTGAGGTGGCATGTGTCTTCTGACAGTAAGGAGCAATGGTTCCCCCCCAAGGTCCCATGGGAAAAGGGACTAACCCCCTCACCTGGAGGCTTCTCATGTCATGTCTGGGAGCAACTCCACGGTGTAACAGCTGAGTTCCTCTCGCCCGTGAAAGTTCTGTATATTTGACTCTGGGATGCTTTCATGTTTCCAGATCTACATTTGTGCTCCTACTATGGGACATCTTCATACTAAGCCAAGATCTGGGTTCTCACCAGCTCCACTTGCACTCAGTTTTTTAAAGAAAGAAAACCCATGGGTATAGAGAGGACTATGATGTGCTGTGAGCAAGTCTCCTGGATGGCTGAGCAACCAAAATCCTGAGGACACTGCAGCTTTCCCCAGTGAGGAAGACTTGATGCAAGTGCCTAGGGGCAAAAGTGTGCAAATAACATAAAAGAAAATTTTCAAGGAATCCATGCGTAACTTCTACACCAACAAAATTTCTGCCTCACCCTCCTGGAAGACGATGGACCAGATCCTTAGATATCTATGCCTCTGCATGACAGTGGTGGAGAACTAAGCCTTCAGCTGGAAATTCAGTTAATTTGAGGAGCAGCACAGGAATGCAAAAAATGCAAGCCCCAAATATACAGCTGTAAGTGTTTGATATCTCTGTGCTGGTACAGACTGGATGGTTGTGCTCTTTGCCTGCCCTCTGCCTTCCTCACCTCCAACAGCCAGTGAATGATTGTGCCGCTGAAGCCATTTCTTATCCTTCTTGTCCACTTAAAAGGGAAATAGGCTCCGATATATCTCTGACCTTATGTTGCAATCGATATCAGTAGTGGTTCACCTTAAAGCACAGTTGACTGTAAAGGCTGAGAGACAGTGAATGTTCTCTCTCAGCTGTAAATACAAGGGAATGAAATGTGATTTCTAGGCTTTAGCTATTTCTTCGCAAGTAAAGACATTCACTGAAATTGTATTTGTGTTTGTGTTTATTCTCATTGCCCGCCAAGTTTGGACATGCATAGTTATGGCAATGTTCTTGTTCTAATTTGGTTCCTGTCACTGCTGTGACTCTTAATGAATGTTTTGTGCACTGTGTTCCTGAAAATTGCTTTCAGGAAGTTTTGCATTTGTTTGGGATGCAAATCAGCCAAGAAAAGCTAAGAGGTATAATTCCTCTGGAACTGTTAATTTATTTCCCTAAGAATTCAATATAAGAAATCCTTTAGATATTTAAAAAATAAATAAAACACTATAAACAGTATTATGAACTGAAACAGTGACTTTATACTTGCAGGGCTGTAAGTGAAAAGTGCAAGTCATTATAGAAATAAGTGACAGACCAACTTTATTAGTTCCAGTTATTAGACTAAATCACTGCATTTTTTTTTTTTTTGCTTTGTTCAAAGACAAGTCAGGAGTAATGAACTATAATATTTTAAGTATTCTTTATACCTGTTCTATTCAAAGCTTGCAATTCCCCTGGGAACTTCTGAGAGAAATTCAGATTTTATACATTCTGTTTCTTCACATTATTTACTCAGCTGCATCCTAGACTTTACAACAAATAACTGAGTAAGCGAATCTACTGCAGAAACACTAAAGAACTTCACCAAATAACAGCTGCCAACTTCTTCAGTCAGCTGTTCTACACCTGAGTACCTTCTGACAAAATATGTCAGTCAAACTTTAGTGAAATACCAGAAGAAACAGCATTTCCTCTGAAAACTAATGACCTCTTGCCACTGGCCATAATCTTTGTTTTTCAGGAACAAAATGGGAAAATATTACCCTTGCCTTTTGAAGCCTATCGGCTGAAGGATGCATAACTCAGTCTTACAGAAAAATTGGTCAAAAGAGATCTTACCTATTCATCACAAAAGACAGAGACGTATGGTTCTGCCTTTGCCCAAGCTCTGTATATATATGAGTGGGGATTCGAAAAGGGAGAGGAGTGTTGTATCTATAAAGGTAGAGTACTTCCACAGATGATGGAGTTATTAAAATTGCATATATATTTGCATATTTTACCTAGCAGAGGTGCTATATATGTATTTCGGCTTATGCTCACAGTAGGTACATAATTTGGATAGGCAGTTCTTATAACGCAAATGCTTAAAACAGCTATCTCTGAGAACAAACTACATATTCTCAAGAAAAAAACACAGATTATTAAGACGGATACAGCCACCCATCAAAAGAAATGCTCTGGGAGACAAACAAAAGAAACAAGTCCTAAGAAATCAAAGTTGCCTAAATAGAGTATCCAAATCCTCACGTTCAAAATGAGCTGCTATCTTTATTGTCACGCAGCTGAACTGTTTGCAGGGTGGCTGCTGGGGGAGCCACAGCTGTGGAAATGAGGAACTGAACCAGAGTCTAGTAACAAACCATCACTGCTAACAGTAGCCTCAGGCAATCTCAGGATACATCCACCCACTGGCAGTTAGCTAAGCTCTCCGGTTAGCTTCCACTGCCTGGACCTCTGTTTGTCCATATTGCATGTGTTAACTTCAGAAATCTCCTTTGAAGTCCTCTGAGATGAAGAGCCAGGACTCTTCTGGATTTGATTCACTCTAGAGACCACCCCTAGCCGGCAATGTGGATAAATGTAGGCCAGGGTTGTCTCTTTCCACATTACACAATCTTCCAGCTCCATCCCAGCAAACTACATCCTTGGATACTCTCTACATATTCCCAAGTCAAACCCTGGTCATACAACACAAACCCTCCGTGGCAGTCTATATAAATATCGTTTTGGTGGTCTGCAACACATGCACACACTATTTCCGACGCTGATATGAAAAAGACCCTTCAGAACATATTACTTGTATTTACAGGCACAGCAGCACAATACAGGAAATTGAAAAGATCAGAAAGAAATGCAAAATAGTGTGCATCACTGAAGCGACTGACGTTTGCATAGCACCTTTCATGTGCACAATACCTTGCTTTCAGGTACTTAATCTGGACTGCCTGCTCCTGGGAGAGTTGTGTGGCTGCCTTTGAAGTCCAGCAGTGAAATTGTCGTAGCCGAGTGAAGTTATAACCCACAAACAAGAGAGAGGGACAAAGAAGTAAAGCAGCACAAGCCGTACATAACTGCAGCTAAAGCTCCAGCTCACCCTCCAAGCTTGCCTCCTTGCTTCACACAGGAGGAAGCGAGCAATATCCAAAGAATCAGCTCAGTGTGTAACAGCAGATTCTCCCTGGGAGACTGGTAGTGGAGAGACGGTTTTCCATCCAGACCAACATAGCTTATTCATAGCTAATGTTATCTTAATTAGACACAGTAATTAATTAAACACAATGATTAGATGCAGTAATTAAACCCATTAATTAAATACTGTAGCTTACCCACTTTTCATCAGTGAGTTTCATCTCTTCATACAATCCTTATAATTGAGATGATTTGTTTCACTTTAGTCATAAATAACGAAATCCACCAAAGTGCTAAGAGGAATGGAAGTGCACCAGTTCTACTCCTAACCCCCCAAAGCCTTCTCTTATCCATGTGTAACAAGAGAAGTGCCTGAATTAATGAGATGCTTCTCTGCTTGACTTTAATCCACATTATGAGGCTGCCTGTGACCAAAAGGTGGCTTGGACTAAGAACACCAAAACTTGACAAGTGCCCAAAACCTCTGTGGCGGAACACCTTGCCTCTCAGAGCTCATTTTCATGGGCATTTTCAGATCACACCTAAACAATACCAGCTGAAACTGTCAGACTCACACAGCATTTAGGTGAGACTAGAGGGAGGTGATATTCATTCAGTATTAGTCTAGAAGATATGAAAATTCCTCCCTCAGTTTCTGAGGATCCAAATCCACACTATCCACCAACTGCAGGAATGCCCCATGTTGCAGATGGGAATAGATGCACTAGGATTTCCATGTCCGCCAGTAAGGACAGGCCAAATATAACCCAAGATTCATTGGATCAATCAAGAGCACGGCCTGTGGTTAGGTCTTTGTTCCCACATCTGTGTTTGTATTTTTCCACTGTCAGCGTTATTTGGTGTGTGTGGACTCAAAGCCCTTGAAGCTGAAGAAGGAGCTGAACCCAGTTTTATCATCCCTAGGACAAAAGCTGTTACATCCTAGGGATGAAAATATTTTATTTTTGTACCACTTGCACAAACCCTATATGAAGTCCTTTAGACCTAATTCAAAAGAGACTCCGGGACATCAGTAGCAGACATTTCCTGAAGCCGTGGCTAAGATGCCTAAGGACTGGAAAGAGAAACAGTCTTTAAACATCCCTGTCCTTACTTTGCCTATCAGTTTCCAGCTCTGTGATAGGGATCCCATCAGCCTGCACCAAATTACCCCCACCACTGGCTCGGGGGTGGAGCCTGGACATGCTCTGGACTCCACTGCGGGGATATGCCTCATTTTAAACCCAGAAGCACGTCGCTGGATCTAATGCAGACTTTCTGCTTGATTTTGAGATGCCTTGTTAGATAATGCAGAGATGCCTATGTAACAGAGCATAGTATCAGTAAGGACTGGGAACGCTCACCTCTATCCTAATCAAAAACGTTCACAAAGCAAAAGGGAATTAATAAAACTGTCTCTGAATCTTGATCTCCCTGAAACTCTCCAAATATAGCACCTCAACCTTCCTTAGAGACTCGTGTCCACAGGCCGAGATTTCCTAACATCCTCCTAACAGGCAAAATGTGTTGCTTTTCCTTAAAATGTGATGCATTTATTTCAAAGTCAAAAAAACAACCTCCATCCATCAAACAAGGGTGCTCCTGGTTGAAAGTTTGAGGCTTACCTCTGTGCAGGCAGAAATACTTGGCCAATTTCTTACTTCTTGCTTAATACTTTTCAGGCCACCAGAAGCCAAGTAGTAATTGAAGCTTTAAATCCCACAACAATTCCACAAACTTAGTAAAATAGGGATTGTCTTAATTCTGGAATGGTTCCATGTAATACCCTCGTATTTGGCAAACAGGATGCCAACTGTGACACAAGAGCTGGGGTGGAATTACGGTAGTCATGAAAGAAACAATCTGAGAAGCGATCACAGCCTTGACAAAAACCATAAAAACTCCAGAGAAAAATTGCAAACAGCAACAAAATAAAAACCTAAAACCACCTCAAAGCATATCCCTGCTCCCCCTCCCCCCAAAAAACCAAACCACCCAAAACCACAACAATTCATCATCAGATACCTGCGGCCACACAAGAAACTCCAAACAAAGACATATTGTTGTGCAGTATGTCTACTGCACTGTAGCATACGTAAAAACCATGATCAAGGCTTTGTCTGGACTAACAGGTTAAAAATTGTAATTATGCCTAAATAAAGTCAATGGGCTGGAAAAATGGCTCAACAGCTTAAAATATCTAATGACTTTGAGAGCAGCTTAATTACAACTACATTAATTCTAGTCTTAGCTCATGCATGTTCTCATCTGTTGTAGCAGTCATGAAAAATGTTTGAGTCCTAGCACAGAATTTATGTTCAAAGAACTCTGAAAAATAACACTATTTCTTTCCGATCTGCTTTCCTTTACAAAATCCTGTGTTCCAGCGCCCTAAAGTAGTAGCAATTTGAGCTGGTACAGTCACATAGCAGGCACTGCAATACGGCAAGATGCCCACCTGTGCAAAGCTCAGGAATTTAAATAGTTTTAGGCCAGCAATGTGCAAATGTGCTGGTTCTCCAACAGGAGAGTGAGTGCAAGGGCAGAACACACTGTGTCTTTCGATGGCACTTATCAGTGTTTTGCTGTCAAAACAGGAGGCAGGGTTCCGCAGGAATCTGTCCTGGATCCAGTGTTACTCAGTATTTTTACTATAAGAACTAAACCTAAATTAAATTTTCAGATGGCATCAAATTCAAAGAAAACTGAACAAATGAAAACTGAACTGAAAGGGTTTGAGGAAAACAGGACACAGCTCAATAGGAAGCGACACAGATGTTGAACCTGTCACATTCCACTCCGAACTGCCTGAAAAACTGCTTTTTCACTTGAATTTAAAATCAAGAACAGTCTAAAATACATGAACTAGAAAAGGCTGTTTAGATAAGATTATGGAGGGCAAAAGAAAGCTAGCTAATTCTTTCAACTTAGTAAAAAGACAGGTATAAAATGAATAAATCCATCTCCTGTATGGGCAGAACAAAGAGTAATGCCTTTAAATTGCACTAGAAGGGTTCAGTGAGGTATCAAGAAAATACCCAAGAAAACTTAATGGTAAGGATAGCGAGCCTGGGCAGGCTGGTTCCAGTCTCCAGCGATGGAAGCTCTAAACAACGGGCGTGGGGTGTGCTCCTGGGGACAGCACACACCTGGCTGGGCTTGACTTGGGACCTCCCTCCGCCTCCATTTTTTTCAATAACTGGGAACAATGGTAAGTTTGCACCTCTCGTTTTGTTTATTATCTAGACGAAGGAAACATGTCCTCCCCATGGAGGCTCCTGAGCAATGCCTTTAATTCATACGCCAGCTCCCCGCGCAGTACTGCGGTGCCTCACTTGCAGGAAGGGGGCAGGGGGCTGCTTGCTTGCCTGTTTTACAACTTTAAGAAATAAGTACTTGAAAAATAAAACAAAGAAACTTTGAACAAAACAAAGAAAAAAAAAGCCAAACTCGTTATGATATTGGGGGGGGGAGGGGGGAACTGACGGATTGTTCTTGTCAGCTCTGTGCTGAAAGGCATGAGTTTAAGACAGCTACAGTAACAGAAAATGAATTGGCACTTCACACTCCAATATACTGTGAAGCCTTCAGAGTGCTATTCTTATTATTTTTCAGATGTTACCACTGAGTCCTTATGCATCGGAGAGACAAACGCCCCCGTTCTGAGGCCTACACGTGGGCTGAGTCGTGGGGAAAGTGCTGATAAAGCCAGCCCTACCTGAGAGCTGGGTGGGTGTGAGGTGCGCCCGCACTGCCCGTCCTCTGGATGTGCAGACCTACTGAGGCGTGACATGGCTCCTCTCAAATCCCAACTGCTGGCTTTCCTTCCTTCAAAACAAGGACTTAAAAAAGCTCATTTGTTCTTCCCTTCTGCCTCCAGAAGGAACAGGGTGACAGCGAGGACCATAGCCAGCCTCTCCACTATCACTGATTTACTTTCAAACCTAGGCTCAGCACGGAGCGACACACCAGCATGTAAACTACAAACACTATCAGGCTGTTAGCCTCATCTTTCCTGCACATCAGGGAGACTGAAACCCTTCTAGAGACATAAGAAGCACACTTGAAGTGGAGACATGACACTTTTCCACACGCTGAAAACGTTGGGGCATAATAGCTCACACCCCACTCTTGATTTAGTGCTGACATCACTTTTAGATCACTACTTGGGAGACCGAACATGGCTTTTCAAATACATGTTAAAGCTAAGGACTTTAAAAAAGGAAACTTGAGTATTCAATTTTTCAGCTTTGCGTATTTTATGTTTGGTGACAGTATTTAAGTTTGTGAAAACCATGAGCATTGTTGCCATGGAAATGTAATTTGTAAAGGGCCCTAATACACTGTGAACGAAATGACACCACAGTTCAGAGACGAGGACTCTTCTGGAATTTCCAGAGGCTAGTACAATCAAAAGTCAACAAATAATCTCATTATGATTATTTCATGGTTCTACTTGTATCCACACCAAGAGAAGGCATCCCTGCTGCGACACAACTGGACCAAACTCAGAGCACTTCAGACCAGCAATGACCAGGCAGCAATTGCTCTCTGGCATGTATGAAGTCGGGATCTGAGTGTGGTTTTTGTTCAGCAGACATGGGATAGAGGAAGAAAAGGTCCTTCCTTACGCTGGTCCCTCGTCGCTGTTTGCACAGGTCAGACCCAATCTGACTCCAGGCTGCTGGCTTTAAGGGTCTGGATACACTGGCAGGGACTCCCTTTTGCTGTGTGCTATAGTACCACGTACTCAACGTTAATTTCACAGAATTTCAACATAAAGCTTGTGTAAACAGTTTACCGGGCACACTTCATATTTTGCTTGTAATTTGCATCAAGCTGTATTTAAAGGGAAATTCAATTCAATTTTTTAAGTAAACAAAGGCGGCATTTACAGTTGCTTAAATAAAAATGCCTCAAATATGTTGTACACAGAAAAAAAAGCTTTATTAAAACATGTTCTAAATCTGAACATAAGCCTTTTATTAAATAAATGAAATATTATTTGCACTTAGCTAATTGAACAATTTATATCAGACTATCCTAGCCAAGATTTTGGGGCAACCAATTCAGATCTCCTTGTATCTCCAATTAAAATACTGCATTGCTAGGCAAAAATAAACTTTCCTCTTTTTTTTTTTTTCAGCTTCTATTCAGCTTGACTAGAAATGAAGCATGTGTTGAATTGAACAAGATGGATAACCCAGAGAGAAGAGAAACTTGTTTCTGAAATTACGGGAACAATTATACCTGGCAAGGCTTAAGCTTTGACCTTCCGCAAAACTTCAACAAAACTAAAAATTCCCTGTTAGTGAAACTAATGCCAAAATGAGTTGATCTTCTTCAAAACTCATCCTCTCTGCTTAACTGCCAAAGCATTTTGTTGCCTTCCAGTACACGTGCCACTTAACACTGATGGGCACAAACACGATCTTCAAACCCAGAAATAAACAGTGTTACTTCAAATAAAAAAGCAATGTTTATTTAGGCTATTTATTTAGGTTGCTTCCATAGGCTAATCTGCAGTGGCGTAGCAGAGATGCAGTTGTAGGAAATGTCTATGACTATGGGCGTGCTTCGATTTCTCCTGCACAGACAAAGCCTGTTTCTTCCCTCTGCTCTCACACCCTCCTCATGGTTTGCACCTCCCCACCTGAGCGAGTCTGTGTCCCAAACCTGATCCCAGAGGTGAACCCGTCCGTACCTGTTCGCCAGCAGAGAGGTCTAGAAGCTGTGGTGGAGAAAGGGAGAAGCAACCTACAGCTTTGGAGTGGGAGAGGGTAGAAATTCTTACCCTGGTTTGATCTCCTCAAGG
This sequence comes from Alca torda, assembly GCA_008658365.1. Lineage (NCBI taxonomy): Eukaryota > Metazoa > Chordata > Aves > Charadriiformes > Alcidae > Alca > Alca torda. Next base: position 143,160,341 of record CM018076.1, read on the forward strand.
TCTCATCACCTGTAAGTGTCGCCTATCTACAGGACATATGTGCAGGCATGTGAGCCGGCTGGTGTTGACACATACATTGCTGCAGGCACCGTGGCATTACAGAAAAACTGGTCTGACTCTCAGAGTTAATTATTATATGCCTTTCGAAAAGACTGGCTGTTCACACCCTCTGCATCACATAGCACAAAGTGCGACTGTGATGTGTCTGCTCTGTACTCTCTTCCACCCTCTCTATGAGCTGCCAAGATACTCTTGGTGACATGACTATCTCCATTTATTTATTTTTTAAAAATCTCAGTTCTAACCAGAACGCGGGAGAAAGTAAGTTGAAAGCAGCAAGCCCTCGGGTACTGTCAAAAGCCAGAGCTCAGATGGAGTCAGTGAGGTTGTATTAGATTCATACCAGGCTGGAGGCATACCCCCTCGGGAACCTTAACATTTAACTTCCATCACTGTACTGAATATACTGGTAAAAGGCTTAGTATTTTATTAATAGTATTGCACAAAGTATCTTAGCACACCGTTATATAAAGCAGAAGTTTTGCTCCATCGGGAGAACTACCTCTCGCACACATGTGCACGCTCACAAATTTTACCCAGGCCTGATCCCTGCTTCAGATTCCTTTCTGTTTTGCCCAGTGTGAGAATCAGGGAATCCTTCACTGAGTTATGAGCCTCAGATAATGGATCTGTGTGATAACATGTCTCTCACCGAGGTCAAGAGGAGCCGTATGAACACAGGAGGGCAGAATTTGACCCATTCGATTATTTATTTTGTTGGGAGACAGCGACAACAGACACGTCATCACTGTGGAAGAAACAGTTATATTCACATAACTGTGGGGTTTTTTTAATAACTCAGCTTTTTTTTTTTGGTGGTCCTTCAGTCTTTCTGTAGCTTTTCCTTTGACAAAGTTCTCTGAGAGAAAAGGTCCCTGAAAGCCGGGGTGGGAGGGACATTGCCCTTTCAGAACAATTTCCCGTATAAATGCATGAATAAAGCACAAGTCACAATTGTCAGCTGGAAGGTTATGGTGAAGTCATGTGCATGTTTTTCATTATTTGCAGTGAATAAAGGCCCTCCTGATGAGACGCCACCTTTCACTCTTCCCTAACCAGCAGGTAGCTATTCTGACAGCACTGTGACAGCTGAATCCAGAAACTTTTCTTTTATATAATCTCCAAAGTTCAGTATAAGCAATCCTGTGCTACAATCTAAACCTCTCTCATCTCCCGTCACAAGCTATGGTTGAGTTACAGTTTGTGAACAACTGACACACACTTTGCAGTTATTCTGAAACGGTCACTTTTCTGATTGTCAGGTCTTGTTTACGTATATAAAAAAATTGTTTGTTTTTTAGTTCTTTGTTTCCCCCCCTCTGAAGTGTAACTTTTTTACATGTCAGTTGTCCAAAGAAGGCTGATTTTGCATTTACAGAAGACCTTTGTATAGGTTAAGGAATACACCCCCCCTCCCACTAGCAAACTAACATTTGGGTTGTGAAACAACCAGAAAAATGCAAGGGAGTTCTTGTTTACAGCTATGAAAATAGCACAAAGCTCTTACAAATATTGTTCCTGAACACTGCAAAATGAATTTAGGAAATGCACTTATAACCATTCTGACATACCTGGATAAAAATGTTATATGGTTCTTCTTGTAACATTTATACACCCAGAAGCTGTATTTTTTAGGAGCTGTCTTGTGAGACAGTGATGTACTACTGCTGTGCGAGTGCCCTGCCACCACCGCTTGCATTAGTGAATTTCCAACCCGTGTACAACAGGAGACACACTGCCACGTCATGACATGAGATAAACCAAGGCAGCAGAAAAAAACCTGACCCCTGTCCTTGTTCTATCCTCTTGTCGCAGTGCTGACACACTTTTGGGTCCGTGATTAGATTATCGGTATGAATTCAACAATCTTTCACTGAGTTTTAATTGCCTAAGGCTCAGCTTCATGAAAGGTTAATCTTTTCCACTTAATATTTACTTAAAGCTTATTATAGTTCATCCTTTGGCACAGGAACTGAAATTAGTTATCTAATTGTCTTTCTGCAAATTTTTATATTAAGCGTGAATTGATGATTAGAACACTCAAAAAGCTGTGATTAATGCATTTTGCCGTACCAATCTGTATGCTTGGGGGACTTAAAATTTGTCTAGCAATAGATGTAAAGCTCAAAAAGCTTATTTTAAAAACACACATTAGAATTGACATTCTAGTTCTATGAAAGATCTTTTTCTGAGGCAGCTGATAAAATACCAAAGAATGTTTGGATTGCGTATTACATTCAGTAGGAAAATCCACTGCAGTGGTTACTAAATTCCTGTCAGATACCACTCAAAATACACAAAAAAGAAATAAAGATAAATCTAGGGACACATTCCATGTGATGGAGAACTAAAATGCTTTATTCTTTCAATCAGAACTATATTTATTCAAATAAGCACTAACTCAACTACCATAACCACATATTCTTCAGCTGTACAGATGAAAGTCCATGGGAAAATAAAAGCTGTGGTCAAACCGATCCGTTCTTATTGCTCTTCCCACCTTCTTAGCTCATTGAGAATGGAAGGGGTAGAAGTGAGGTTAGATGAGCCCTAGCTTAGGAAGCACATGGCTAAATTTAAGATTCTGCTCTACAAGCAAAGATCACAAATCACAGGAGTTTTTTTGCCCCAAGACTAGATATACTCAGAAGAGTTCCACAATATGACTGGATCATCAGCGGTGTTGTATTTCTGTAGCTTGAGAAACCTACCGACAACATTCGTTGCTACTACAATTCCATATACATGATAAAGGTCCTGAATTCACAAAAGATAGAAGTTTTTAAGGTTTACCTACAAATTATTTGACTGAAGCATGGATTTTTTTAAAACCTCTGTTTGCAAAGATGAACAAATAACACATTGTCTCCCTTCCTTGAAACTTTCAAACCGCTGCACTGGAAAAATTAGTTTTTTATTTTAGATTGGTTTAAATATTGCACAAACCCTTATCCAAGCATTTTTACTGCATTTCATAGCCAGCTTAAAATCATGCTTGGAGCAATCCTCTATGTTTGTAAATTTTTTAAGATCATGCAGGAATGAAAGGCAATTGGTTTCACATAAACCTAGTATGGCTAATACAATTGCACTTAAATAACAAATAACCTCCGAGTTACATCACCTCAGTCTACAAAATCCTCAGTTACGTAGAAACCCAGTTAGATTTATCCTTGCTTATTTTATGTACTTATGCTTATTGTGCTTTTCTTAATCTTTAAAATATTAATTTATGAGTTGGCAGAGTCTCAATGAAACTTTACAACAACTTAGGGAAAATCCTTATTTTGGCTTTCTGTAAATATACACGCTTTAATTGTCACCTAATTTGCTTAATAGTGTGTAATCTGTGGCCAAATGGGTGGATGATGTTCAGAAAATTTTCTTATAAAATATTCTGCTTTGTTCACAAAGAACCACTTAAAATCTGATTTCCATAGCATTTACCAGCAGCCTTAGTGTGAGAAAATACACTACTTCAAAGATGCTGAAAATTCGCTAGATCTAAACAGATTATCTCTAACCCCTGTCAAAAAAGTGCCTGCAGACAAAATACACCAATGATATTTTGTTCTGTAAACATTTGTAAATACGTTTGGTTTTTTGTTATCAATCGAGAGCTATACATTATTTTATACTACAAGTAATCTAGTTTTACTTGTGTCCCTTTGTTAATAAGAGTTGATGGTGCATATATGATGGGATAGTGGTTTAGCTAAGATAGGCATGATCAAACTCTCAAACTCCCAAGCCAGAAATCAAGACTAGAAATCTGTGCCTGATTAATTTTAGCTCATCCAGTTATTCTTGCTAAGGACTTCCCGCTGTAACAATTATCACTCAATGCAGCAAAGCTGATCCGAAAGAGAAGGTATTTCTATCACTGAATACCCCATTAGGGTTAAGTTCTCTAACACATCCTTATTAACAAAGCTTTACAATTATTTGTTTTGTTTTGCTTTGTATTGTTTACAAATACTGGAACATATTTTCCTTGGTGGTTCTATGTTATATATAATAACCCAATGGCAAATAAAATTAATTATTTTTATTTAAATAGTCTTTAAATATTTAGCTTGCCAAAATAATCTTTATCTTTTTATTTTGATAACTACTTAGTGCATGGTGTTCATATACACACTCATTCTTCTCTAGAACATACAGTGAAATACCCCTCTCTAAATTTCCACGTAACTTCTTTCTCTTGCGCCTGTCTTTCTTTCAACCAGTGCCAAGACCATCATGTGTTATACCTGAAATTTTCTGATAAACTTTTCAGGATATAAGCTAAGGTCTCTTGGATGTAACACGTATATAACAAAAGTGTAAAACTGAATTACTATGTCATACTGAACTGTAAGGAAAACTTGGTTTTGTCATTTTGAAAGGGATTGAGCTGTTTCCTTGAATTTGTGCTTTTTTTCCAAAATATTCTAGCTTATGAAGAGTAAATATCATTCAAGTCTTGAACACTATATATATCTGTATGTATACAATAGCTAGAAAGAAATTCGCAATGCAACATAACAAAGTGTATAATTTTTTTGATCACATCTGATACACTCCATTGAGAATTTTTTATGGAAGAACTGCAGCATGTCCAAAATTCAAATACAATTATTTTACTACCTTTTTGAAACAATGTAATGAAATGTCTCACATGCTTACATTAGAAGATGGAGTTGAGTTGCACAAATAATCCTATAAACCATGTATGTTGATCTTCAAACAAGCAGAAAAAATAGAAAATCCAGACTACCAATATACACTGAAAATGAGTAGCAATGTTGTGACCTCTCACTGTTATTAGGTGTTCAAGTTAGCTAAGCCTGTAAGGTCATCCAAGCAGTATTTGAACCTTTATAATTATGTTGCTCAAAGTATGATCTGTTCTTTGCTAAAGCCTTCCATACACCTCTATTAGACTTATGTCCATCAAACACAACATTATCTTATTTATTATGTTCCATTGCATTAGTCTATATGAAAGTATGCTATAATAGTGACAGTCTATGAATTCATTTAACATGGCTGTCTACTGAAAATGATTTAACAAGAAGTCCAATACTTCTTGCTAGACAGCTTATTGAATGCTTTGAATAGAGAGAATTTCATAGTACAGCTATGTAACTTCACAGCGGCTTGTGCTTAATTCTTAGTTAGTCTTCAGTTATTTGAGACTGCTGCCCAGATCCATGAGTATATTGTGTTACCAAGAGCAACAAGAATCCTGAGCCAAAACCCCCAAATATTTAGGGTGAAGTTGTAAGGCAACAAAAGTCATATATTTGACTCAGAGTGTTATAGTGGCCCATACACTTCCTTTTGAAAATAAAGACAAAGTCCTGATGAATGTAGTGGTAGTTCTTTTTCCTTCTTCGGTGAGAGACTACATACTTCACCATACCCAGAAAATGAACCTCAGCAGAGAAATGAAGTTTCTTCATTTCCAGCAGATTGTTTGTCCGTTAAAGTATGTGCATAATTGCAGTAAAAAGGAGACAGAGATAACTACCACCAAAACGATCACGACCAAATTCTGTTAAGAATTGCACATGGAAAACACTGGAGAAGTGCAACTAAGGGCATGATGTGACCATAGGATTTGGCAGAGCAGTACTTCCCACAGTGCTCAACAGGGATCAGTTCAGCTCCATAATATCCCTGGGGAATGTGCCACTTTTTAGGTAAATTGATACAAATTTTATTAAAATTTATTTTGTTTTTAGCAATACTTCTGCCCGTTTGCACTCTGTGAGACAAAGGGATAAACAGATAACTATATATTGGTGAAGGTTAACAGATGACTAACAACTACTTGAGTTGCTATCTCAACAATACTTAATCAGTTGAAATACATTACTATGATAGAAGTTCAGCTTACGACTATCCATTTGGCTTACAACTATCTACATTTGGCCATATGGCAAATTTTACACGTGGGGGTGGAGGAGTGATTATTTATACCATCTGACTGAAAATGTCTGATTTGTAGTCTCTCTCTAAGCAGCCTGTATAGCTCAGGTGCTCTGAATCACCCTGTTGAAGAGCCAAACTCTCTCCATTGACTGCCTTGAGAGTCTTGGCTCAGATGTTTGGTGGTTCAATCAGATTATGCAAATATCCCCATTCTCCTCCTCCATCTCTCCCACACACACATACATACATACAGCTCATACCTAAGAACTTCTAGAGAGGATGCAGTAATGCAAGAACAGCAGACTAATGCTGTGTAGAACCCAGAGGACATTTTCAATGTTTACTGCTTCATCTCCGTTGTCATTACTAATAAAAGGTATAATATAATTTAATAACTGAAGGGAAGCTAAGTAAAAAAAATTGACTCACCCAGACCTCTGAGAGATGGGGAGTGAATAAGGATGGTATTTTAAGCAGAACACTTAAGAGAAAAAAAAAAAAAATGCGTTCTCCATTTGTGCCTTTTTGCTCCTGTGCATGAAAGACTAGGGCAAAGAACTGAACACCAGAAGGGTGAGAGATATAATACCGGGGTATGCGGAACAGTTTTAAAGGCACCTTCTTAAATAAATAAATGTACATAAATTAGATAAGCAATTTTGTAGAATTAGAAAATTACCTTTTCCAAAGGCTCCTACAAAAGAAAGTATTAATCTCAAATTATTTTGAGAGCGTGCACTTTTATATTGCTTTTGTTCTCCCATTTCAGTGCCTAACATTTGACAAAGCTCTTTTCTTCAGATTCCTACCAATCAGAACCTGGCCTTTAAAACATTTCAAAAGATGACAGCACTTGTGACCATCAAATAATTCCTTCTAATAATTCTCATCTTTATAATCAATCTTTGTAAAGAATTCACTTTGTAAATCTGTAGGGACCTAACGGTATTGCTGGCTTCCCAAAGAATTCAAGCCACTGATGTCTTCACATGCTCACTCACTGCTTTTAAATAGCCCTTTCCACAGGAAACTTCAGCATTTCAAGCATATCAGTGAATGATATTGAAAATATCCAGTTGGAAAATGTTTGTTAGACCTCCATTACACTTTAAATCATTTCAAATGTAAAACATAATTCATACTGTCATGTGATGCTTCTAGTTCTGGTGAACACCACTTTCTTACCTCAGTAAGTAGAGGTAAAAAAGACAGGGGCACCACCTGTCAAACTGCGTGGTTATCCCTGGAGAGGCTGAAATGCAGTAAGTAAGATAATTCAGACACTTGCAGGTATAAAAAGTAAACTGGGGAGCCACCTACACGTCTCCCTTCCCTCACCCTGCCCTGCAGCCCAGCCATGGTGATGACCCCTACCTCTGCCTGTGCCCATCGGAAGGAAGCAAAGTGCCTGGGTGCACAGAGAATGAGGCAAATTAAGTACTCTCAGGTAGGATGCCATTACAGAAGGCACCTACCCTGAAATCTAGACACAGGTAAAATATTGATTCGGGCTAAAATAAGACTTGGCACTCGCTCATAAAGATACTCTCCATATGTGGTAATACTTGAACTAACTGAAAATTTTCTACCTGAACTTTCTTCTGTCAGAAGAGACAGTGTCAGTGAACCAAACTTCCCCACAGGAACACACTGATTTCCACAGCAACACAAACTGAAATATCAGTCATGAATTTTCTTCAAAGGAAAAATGTTGGCGCTTGCACAGCTCTACCAAAGGCTGCAACTGAGCTGTAATATACATATTTGAATTCAGACTGAAACCGCAAAGCATCTTTTCTCCATGTAATATTACAATGTGGAATGCTTTTGGACCAATAGACTATAGCCTGCAAATCTGAATGCAACTTGCATATGATTGACATTTTATGCTACCTCAGTAATGAACAAAGCCAAAGTGACAATTCTTTTTCACTCTCTAAACTCAATGAATGTCAGAGGACTTCAGAAGAGAGATAGCTTTTTTTTTTTTTACTTTACTGCTGACAAAGAGAGTGTGCCATTGCCTTCAGAAGAATAATTTTATTTTTTTTCCAGATACTTGATGAATTATAGAAGCCACCTTGCTTCCTCTGTTAGGGCCTCTAGTACTCCTTAATGGAATTAGTTGCTCTCTACGGTGCAAAGCATACCTTCATAGATACTGATGTGGTTCCTGCAGACTTGTTCTAACCAGGTAGTACATCCTTATTCTCTTATTTGAGAAATGAAAAAGGAATATTTTTAAACATCTAGTCTTGTTAACCTACAACTCAGAGGAGGTGGTTAATGAGGGAAGCAAATAATTTGACTGAACAGTTAACAACAACTACTTCCCCTCTGTCTTTTTTCCAAATGAATCCAGGTAGGAGCAATGAGCTAAGCACGTGTGACAGGGGAGAGTGGTGGTCTGAGTCACCCGAGTACCATAATGTGATGGACAGTACATGATCTGGGAGAAGGATTTGCTGCAACATGCCCCCTTCCCTCTCACTTCCTTAATGCATTGGTGAGATGCTGAATGGCTTTTACATTACTCATTTAGCTACAAAAGCATATTAGTTCCAAGCATGAATAGAGGGCCTCTTTGTAACAGAAGCACTCTAGGGGTACATTGGGGGTTCAGAGATGTCCTCCTGGACCCACACGATGGATGCCATTGTCATGTCAGGTATCCGAAAGTACAGAGGGGTCATTCTAGCACTGTTGGCAACATCAGTTGGTCCAAAGGCAACACAGAAATCGCTCTGTTTGCTCTGCTTCAGTCACTGAGACATCACTATATCAGACAATGGAACAGGTGGGGGCTACAGCAACTGTGAGAGGTGGAAATTGCACCTTCCTGTGTATCTCACACATGATCCTGCCAGAGGACTCTGCCTGTCGTACAGCAGCATAGCCAATCTTTTGCTCTGTGATGTTATGCTCAAGACACAAATGCTGATTAGGTGAAAGAAATTATTTACCCAATGCATCAGACAGGCGGGATCTGTCATAGTTTTGCCATAAAAAAGTAAAAAAGGCCAGTCCCAGCAGAGGGGAAATGTGAGGACAAATTCAGTTTCAGGAGTCTCACACTTGGTGTTTGAGTGGCTACCTCTGCACTGCGGTGCATTTACCTACAAGCCACTGCAACATACAGTTTCCAGCCTGTTTGATTCAGCTCCATCCAGATAAGCCACCAGATTTCTAACACACGAGGAGAGGCTGAGAAAGCTGAGACTGTTTGGACTGCAGAAAAGAAGGCTTGGGGGGCTCTTATCTATGTGTATAATACCTGATGGGGGGAGTAAAGAAACCAGAGACAGACTCTTATTCATGGAGCCCAATGAACGAGTGAGAGGCAACAGGCACAAAATGAAATGCAGCAAAGTCTGCTTTAACAAAAGAAAACATTTTTTTCACTGTTGCCATGGTCAAACAGTGGAATAGGTTTTCCAAAGACGCTGTGAAGTCCCTATTTGTGGAGATATTCAAGACATGACTAGACACAGCCCTGAGCAACTGCTGCATCTGACCCTGCTATGAGCAGGAGGTGAGACTGGATGATCCCCAGAGGCGCCTTCCAGACTCAACCGTGCTGTGATTCCTCCTGCCCATTACCACCGTACAGCCTAACCAGAGTCATAAAATGCCCTAGCTTCAATCACCATGTTAGTGGATGCCGGGATGAAAGTAAATAAATGAGAAAGGTAGTCTTATTAGAGATACGAGAAAAGGAAAGGTTTGTTTACATTCAGAGTAGATGACCTTCTATTACTACAGGCAATACTCGTGACACGATGGTCCATGTACCGCTGAATGTGCTCTATGTTTCTCAGGTACATACAGCCTGTGTTTTCATTGCACCACACACACTGACCTGTGCAGTGAGATTTTCTTCATTCTACCTCAATTACATTCTCCAATTCATTCCTCCAAAGCAGTGAAAAGTATTTTCTACTCATTTATTTTTTAACTTAGAAATAAACTATTTCTGACGTGTCATGCATTCAGTTTATAGTGAAAATTTCATTGTGCCTTAAACTAATCGAACCACCTTTAATTCAGGAAGCCAATGAGCATATCTACTTTCACTCCCTCATTTCTCTCCAGATATCACCCAATGGTTAGATACAATATTAAACACTCAATATTAAGCACTGAAGCACAGGAAAGAAAACTACAACTTAATTAAAGGATTGCTACAGCTTTTTAACAGACATATAATTGTTCCCTCACACTTGTGATTTGAAACAATCAGTCTATCCACCATTTATCTCTCTGTGGCTTGGCTTAAAAAAAGAGGAATAGTTAGGGGTACTTATATTATTGTAACTAGTTTAATAATAAGTACAGAGGCCATTGTAAAAAGAAAGTGATCACTGTGAAGAACTTAAACATTGTTATTTGAAAGTTTCAGAATTAAAATTAGGCTAAAAAATAACCTTTAACGGCTCTTTCCATCCATGCTAAATGGAAACAATATTAATCTTGGCTCCTTGTTTCCAGCTGAAGTCTTCATTTATGCAACTAGTACAGCAGATACTGCACACTGTCTATGTAAGTAAGCTTTGTGCTGGGAAGTAAAGAGGAGTTAGGAAAGTGCATCCAAAGCAGAAAGGAACACTCGGTGCACTACTCAGCGCACTACTCAGCGCGCTTTTTCCAGGAGTCAGGAAAAAGTGGAAGGGGATTCTTGACCTCTCAATTTTCGTCAGCATGAAACTACAGGTAATTTTCCTAACTCAGATATCTTGCCTGTGTGCCAGGTTAGCTGAAGCTGCTCTGGAGTTCATCCTCCAGTTTGTGGAGTACCTCCGACACAAGCGATCAAGTAAGCAACTTCCCACAAACTCACTTCACATAGCAGCGGCACTTCCACAAACTGATTCAATCCCAAGCACCTCTGAGAGTTACAAGAAATACTGGGTTAAGTACTGGTAGGTTTCTGTGTTAAAATGCTCTGTTGAGCAAATCCTGAAGAAAATTTGTTCTTTTTTCAGTGTTTTCTGCCCACGCTCATCAACTTTATAGACATCATACCTTTGGTTTCCTCTCTCACAAAAAAAATATCTTTCCATAGACCAACGTGGGAATATCCTGATAACACATTTTAAATAATCACTTACTTTTCTTCTAAAAATTCTAGATATAAGTTGGGTTTGGAAAAAATCTCTTTCTACTCAAAACATAGAGATATTGTTATCAATACCGAAATCATCAAAAGAGATGCATGCACTTACATATAGTTAAGGCGCAGCACGATACCACGAGTATCCGTGCTCAGAACAACATAAAAGGAGATAATCTCATTATTTTGTTCGTATGTTGTTGGGAAACTTTTTGAACTATGTGGGTCATTTGAGGAATCATCGTCACTGTGATACCTGCCATGGGTTGTGAACAGGAAGACATCACTCTTCTCATATACAGGCCAAAACCTGAGCAAAATGGAGTTAGGGGTACAGCACCATAAGAAAATACATGAAATGCATGGTTTGTGAATAACAGTAACATCACTTGCAACAATCTTGAGTGTTTTTTTAAAATGAAACTGAAAGTAGGAAGCAGTCCTAGAAGAGAAGCCTTTAGAAGACATGACAAGGTATATACTGGGGAAAAATGTTAAAATGTTACTGTCTGACAGAGTTTGGAAAACAGATGTTATCCCAATGAGAGCTCACAAAAGGTTTCTTTCACAGGCACACTTTTTTTTTTTTCCAAATTGTAAAATACAATCACAAATACTTCAACAGGATTTTTCTACTCCTAATCTGAAATGACAAGTAGTCAAATCAGGATAATATGAAAATGAAACACCAAAAAAAGAAAAAAATAATGACAAGATTCAGATGATAAAAATTTGCTCAAGATGTAGCCGATACCATCTTTATTTGCCTCTACATTTGGAGTTTTACTGTGAAGTCCTCAATCACACAGATTTGAATCCTCCAATTCATGTGCTTTATTAACAAAAAAGCCATTTAACACCATGCTGTCCAGACATGATATCAAACTGAGAGCCACAGGCAGAAAACCCCTGTGATAAACGGCTAAATGGGAACAGGCTGACAGTGTTTTGATTTGTAGTAGGACTGCTTTTCCCTTGTCTACTGGGTTATTAAAATCCACATGCTGATGTATTGAAATAACCTTTAAAAGAAGAAGGTAGCCTCGTGCTTGGCAAAGTTTGACCTTAGACTGTTTCAGCAGCGTGACACAAAATGTCCAGTGACACAGGAGTGGGGACAAAACAGAGCTTCAGATCCCTTGCTATTCTTTTACTGTTCTGTAAATCTGCCTGGTCTCCATATTGAACACAGCCAGGGTTGCTCAGCATACCATCGCACATGAAAAAGTATGCAGCTTGCTCAGGGAAAAAGTGAAGTTCCCAGTCTGAAGCGTGTAGGTACAGGTTAGATGTGGAAAAAGAAGAAAAAAAATCCCAGTTCATTCCAGAAAACTCAACCGTCAAAGTAAGCAGAACAAAGGTTTAGCAGCCGTGCTCGCTCCTGGGGTTTCTTCCTGTTGCTGATGAAGGTCAGAATTCCTCCGGCCCCTCTATGAATGCAGAATATAGAAAATCTGATGTCTCTCTGATGGCAAGGGAGGATATTGCAGTGAGAGACCAAGAGCAGGTTAAAAATAATCTTAAAAACCCCTATTATTTAAGTTAATAAATCTGTAAAAGGTGGTGTTCAAAGAATGAGCAAAGACCTCTTATGGCTCTGTGAATTATTTTTCATATCAGTATATCATTTTTTTTTACATTAATTAGAATCACGTTCACTACCCGATGAATTCTCTCTGAATTAGAGCACAGTCAGACAAAAGGTTTGCCGATTCCCACCCATCTTGAAATCTGAATAGATTAGTGCTGAGTAAAATGACATTATATAGCTTGAGAACGTCCTCCGCCCACCAGAATATTTAAAAAAATACATTTTCCATGCACAAATTATTTTTTTTTTTTTTTTTAATGAATACAAAATACTTCAGTTCAGGCCTAAAACATTTATCCTATTTTTTGGATGAGCTGACCTCAGGAAACATCTGGTTTAAACTGACTAGTTTAATTAGATTTCACCTAGTTTTACATGGTTATCCCATCCTCACTGTCCTTCTGGACAGTGCAATTCAAAGCTGTGATTAGTTAGCTAATGCCCAAGAAAGATGTAATTGGAATCCTTGTCTAATTTTAACAGAGAAAAGACAGAAGTCTTTTGAGAAAGTTTAATTAATACATGGATGAATACTGTTCAAACACCTCTAATGGAACCCACACAAAGCTTTTTTAATAAAAAATACCGAATTGCAGGGAAAGTATTTTCTATTAGTAACATAAATGCACAGCCACTTTCCTGACATTCATATAGATGTATCAAAGGCTGCTTTACATTAGTTTCTTCATCCACAAACTACCATAGAGTAAGGTTTATGAGACTTGGGCTGAGTTGTCCCTGTTAGTCACAGGTGGTTATCACCAGATCACAGCTAGATGTAGACTAACAAGCATTATTTTTCACTCCTTCTCACAGCTCCCTGAAGAACTACTGCTACTTCTGTGCTTGCTGCTCTGGGGAAGGGGGGTGAAGGTGCTCTTCTAAAAGCAACACCTCTACATCAGATCAGGACATAGTATTCTCCAAGGCTAGATTAAGCCACAGCATATGGTTGACACAAAACAATGTGCAGAGAGAACTACTACTCAAGTGTTTCAATGACTGCATCCCATTAAACTAAATATGGCCAGCTATGAGCCACCTAAAAAAAACAAAAAAGAAAAAAAAAAGAAAAATCAGATCAAAGAGTTGAGTTTACTAAAATAAGATTCGACCAAAACAAAACCAAAAAGAAAATCACAATGCTTCCAAAATCTTGAAAATTTCTGTGGAAGCTCCCATGGTCACGCATTTTAGGAGATAATTACTCTATAATTCTCTATTCGCAAGGCTTAGTACCATTGCCATGGTACCACAGTTCATGAAAGACGAAAAGAAGTGAATGTAAACAGAATTGAAAATTGAGGAGGCTATCTTCATTGTCCAAAGTGGCAGAAATGCAGAGAGAGGAAAAACAACGCTATTGGTGAATAACAGATATGTATTCTTTCCCTGTCTTAACAACCTTAAGGACTTAAGATTCACAAAAAGAGTACAAATTAGAAAAACAGTGCCTATTTTAACCAAATATATAACATACAGCAATAATATATATATATTTAAATCAATTTAAGTTCCATATCTATGAAGAAGAATGGAAAGCACAGATTTCTATGTTACCAATCACCTATGTGGCTGACCAGCTGCATCTAGAAGGACAAAATGAAGGTTTCTGCACATAGCTTTTTCTCTCAGTACAGCAAGGAAGTGGTCAGGGTCATCTCACGTATGCTTATTAGTTAAGGATAAGGTTAACTTCCTGAAAATCATGCAACTGATACTAAAACGCATTGAGTATAGAACAGTACTTTTACATTTGGAATAGACAATGACTGTGAAAATTGCAGACTGATACATGAGATAGAGTAACCTCTAGATTGACCTGCTTGAGCAGGGGGGTTGGACCAGATGACCTCCAGAGGTCCCTTCTGACCTCAACCATTCTGTGATCTTGTCATTCTGTGACTCTAACTCTGTGATCAAAGTACATTTTTTATTCTACATGCCCCGCCCCCCCCCCCGCCCCAATGAAATGAATTGTGATTGTCCTGTGAGTATAAACTAGTTCAGAATTCATAGATATCTATGGGATGAAAACACTGCAAAACCCAAAAGTTTCTGCATTGAGACAGTGTAGCCACACTGGGTCCTTGTAAAGATCAGGCCAATGTGTTCAGTTCACCAACTGGCTGATTGATCCCAAGGACTATTTTAGCAAGCACCCTTCAGAGCAGCCATTGGTTTTATCATGGGTTGTGCTGACCCACAAAGTTGAAGGACAGTTGAAACACTGATATTCAATATTAGGTCAATGCCTTTTGTCTAGGTTATGCTTCCTTATAACAGTCAAAGGAACTGACAGACTTATTTTTATCTTGCTATGCGTTAATTTCGTATTTAGGTTTAAACAATGGAATGTACGGAAGAGATTAATGGAAAAAATGGAAATTAAGGGAGCAATTCTTTTAGGATAAATACAGCACAAATGGAATTCTAGGTGTGTGTTTGGTAAGTTAATGTCTTGCCCCTACACAACTTCCAGCTTAAGTCTTTAAGGCCTCTTTAAGGCAGAAAGAGAAACTGTAGTAGCCAGGCAACAGTGACTTGAAGGATGAATGTTGTTGAAGAATCTCTGGCTTTATGGATCCCATGGCTGAAGGTCTCCTCAAGATGGAACACAATGAGAAAAACAATGCCAAAATGTTAGCTGAAGTGATAGATGCCAGACAGTACCTCCTCTGACTTAGGGACAGGAGAGAGTCTTTTCTCCCTGAACATACCTACATACACAATTCTTGTTCTGCTTTTTGTCCTCTTGTCTGTGTTTTGAAAATAAATTTGCCTCTACTTGCTATTCAGAAGACTGTTATACAAATGGAAATACAGATCTGCCAAGAACTATTGCTTATCTTATCAGTTTGTACTCATGGCTCTTGGTTGAATATGAAATACAGAAAATATATCGATTTGATAAAAATATTTTTTCTGCCACTAAATACAGGAGATGACAAACAGAAAGTGATACTGAGTACTGACATATGCCAGAAGTACAAGGATTACAGATGGCAATACCGTGTTTGAGTAACTAGGGCTACCTGGCCAGATGCTTCTTGATATGTTGACTTTTGACTTAAAGAAGATGAAAGAACCTTCACTGTTATTTGACATCTGGAAAATCAGAAGCACTGACAGAACCATGAACAGTACATTAGGAGTTTGTGAGTTATTTTTCTAAAATTAACTCAGGCACACAGACTGCTATGGAAAATGCTCCAGAAAAAAAAAACAAAAAAACAAAAAAAACCCAAAACCAACAATAATCAAACAAGAACAAAACAGACTGAAAAAATAACTTCACCGTAGAGCAAAACCTATCCAAGAATTCCATTATAAGGAAGATAAGTAGCAGCTGTAGAGCACTCTAAGCCTATATGAAACGTACACATAGGCAGCACCAATTCTCTGATGCACACCTCATCATGGAAAGGCACCATACTCAGAATGGGAAGGCAGCCGGTGCTTCCTCCATGGTAACAGGTGGCAATTACTATGGAGACCGATAGTCCCATGCTCTCAAATTCGCTTACTATGCTGATTTTGATTTCATAGGCAGAATGTTTCATCTGTGAGAAGCATTGCGTCCATAGGGAAAAAGAGGAGAGGTGGCATAGCCAGAAACATCCAGGCAGCTGTCTGAAGGTAAGATCAAACTGATCACAAGGTAACTGAGAAAACAAAGAGGAAGCCGATGCAAAGAAGGCAAATAAACAAACAGGGAGAGATGGCAGTAAATGCATGATATAGGATCCATGGAAAAATGAGAAAGAGGAAACAATAGGTGTTGCCGTGATCCTAATGTGAGTACAATAATGGGATCTTGAGGGACAGTCTACATTCCCCAGGGACAGAAATGGGGAAAAATTTCCACAAGACTTTTTCAGGGGCATCAAATTTTGCAAGTTTGTCTTGGGTTTTGTTTCCCAAAACTCCTGTTGTTTTTACCTTGTTGACAGTTATCTGGGTTTCATGCCATTATAGAAATGTCCTTCTCAGTAAAGAGTAAAAAACATATTATGCAGAATCCCCTTTAAACTTGGAGCAAAGACTTCTATGAATCTTGACATTCTCTATTGTATTTGCTAACCATCAGGTATTTTTCTCAATTTCTCTTTCCATACTATCATTATTGAAATTGTGAAAAACTGAAGAACATTTTTTGCTACAGAAATAACAGAATAAATTTTAAAGATTTTCTTTCCTGATTCTCTCCTTTACTCTCTTGTTTGGTTAATGAGGTGGAGGATAACACAACTGATGAAGACTGAATAGTTGAATGAATTTGTTGAATAGATATAGGGAATCTAATTTCAATACAGACCATAAAAATAATAGGTGATGTAAGCTTTTGATGTACATCATTCAAGCTAGCCAAAAAGAAATAAAAAAGCAATTTCCAGTTTTCAAATCCTCTTTTGAATACTGTGTGCCTTCATGGGGAGTATTTGATTTGAAAATGAACTTAAATCTAGATACCAAGACTACACTTTCTTCTTCCACTTTCTGAAAAAAAATATTACGTTGCCCACCCCTTTCTGTTTCACTGGTATTACTTGTCAAATATTTCATTCATATGCTGTCACTCAAAATAACTTTGCTTGATTTTAGTTTGCTAATAAATGCTTTCTTAAAAAACTCGGAGATTTATGGCTTTTGTCCCACTCTGCACTATTTTTTCAGATTATTTCATCTCTGTGTTCCCAATGACACATAATGTCCTTTCCTGAGGGTTCAACTATAGAAAGTACCCCAGGACACCCAGGTCCTTTTTTGCAAAGCTGCTTTCTAAGCAGTCAAGCCCCAGCCAGTAGCCCACTGTTACATTGGGTTTTTCCATCCCAGATACAGGAATTTGCATTTCTCTGTATTAAACTACATTTTAAGGTTCCCATCATCCCATTTGTCCAGCTTGTATAAGGTCCCTTTGTGTAGCAGCTTTGGCCTCCAGTGTAGCACCTCCCCCCTCCTTAAATTTGGTATCATCCTCAAGCTTACTAAGAGATCATGCTGTCTCATCAGCAAGATCATTAATAATGGTATTAAACAGTATTGACCCCTGAGGGACACCACTAGTAACTGGCCACAGGTAGATTTTGTACCACAGATCCTTTGAGTCAACAGCACAGATAATTTTCCACACAATTTACAATCCATTTATCCAATCCATATCTCAGTAATTTGGCTACAAGGATACTATGGGAGACTATGTCAAAGGTCCATACAACATCCACTATTCTTCCCTTATCCACAAAGCCAATCGTTTCATCACAGAAGGCAATGTTTGGTCAGGCATGATGTGCCCACGATAAATCCAAGCTAGATGCTGCCAGTCCCCTTTTTCTCCCTCCTCTGCTTGGAAATGTCTTCAAGGAGGATTTGCTTCATAACCTTCCAAGGTTATGCTGAGTGGCCTGTAGTTACCTGTATCTTTCTTCTTGAAGATAGGTGTGATATTGCATTTTTACAGCCATCTGCCTCAATCACCATGATCTTTCAAAGCTTATAGAACGTGTCTTTGCAATGACACTGGGCATTGGACACACTCCACCTGGTCCCATAGATTTGTGTATATTCAACTGTTATAAGTGATTCCTAGTTCTGCCTTTCACAGTTTACTCCACAGACCCTGCCAACAGGCTTGGGGACATGGGAACAGTCCTTAGCAGTAAAAAAAAAAATGAAGAAAAAAGGCATGAGTACCTCAACTTTTTCAATGTCTTTTGTCACTAGGAATGCTGACCTATTGAGCAGCAGGCTCACATTTGCCTTAGCTTTCCTTTTGCTGCCAATGCACTTGTAGCAACTCTTCCTGTTGCTACTGCATCACTTCCTAGTTTCAACTCTAGCTGCTCTTTGGCTTTCCTAACTATTTCTACATGCTTCCGCAATGTCTCTATTCTCCTCCCAGGTAACTTCTTCCTAGTTCAACCTTCTGTGTACTTTCCTTTTGCATTTGAGCTCTGTCAAGGGTTCCCCATTCATCCATGGTCGCGTTTTGTTTGTCTTCCTGCACACTGGAGCAGACTCTTCTTTTTGGCCTGATGCCAGAGCCCATCAGTCTCTGACTAGGTTCTTCAAGATATTCCACAGGAGGAGGGCTTAATGCTTAATATCAGACTTACTTATTTGTAGGTATTTGATATTACACAGGATTTTGCTTTAACAAAGTGCTACAGCAATGTGCTGAAATGACAACACAAGCACAATCCAGCAATTGCAATATGCAGTTGAATCACAATTAAAACATGATTTCTGTTCCTAGTCTCCATATGCTCCACCATCATGATGCTGGCATTCCCCAGTCACTGGGAAGGAATATGTGTGTTAAAGCCAGCTCAAGCCCTTTGTTCTCTTTGAAGTATATTTTTTTAGTTGTTCAAGTTTTACACTTTATGTTGGGCTGAGTCACATATGCAATTCTCCACCCTCCATGCTGGTCTAGCTAGCTCAGGAAAACATTACTCTCTACTAATTATCTCAGGGAAGGCTGATTACACAACCACAACCCAATGATCCACTGGTACAGCTGTATATCTAGAACAAAAGTCACCATTCACTCCCCATTGTGTCAAGATGAATTCTGCTTTCTTGATGATAATTGGGGTTCATTCCTCACATCTTTCCCTGAGTTCATCACTTTTGCCCATCTCCTCTAAGTCTTCTTCCACTGTAGAGTTTTGTTGATCGGTCACACCTGAAGAAGCTGTCCTTCAAGGCCACTGGGCTATCCTTAGCCCCTTTGCCCTTCAGGGAAGTCTCTTATCAGACTCTGAGGGGCAGGCCTCTGAACAACCTGAAGTCTGCTTTCCTAAACTCCAGAGCTGTGATTCCACTATTTGTCTTGGTCACTTCTGATAGGATTTTAACTGTATCACCTCGTGGTAGCTTCAGCTAAGGTCGTCTTTGACTCCCACATCCCCAGACAGTTCTTCCTTATTTGTGTGTAATAAGTACACCAGAAACTGATGTCCTAGTCTGCATGTCAATCACCTGTGTTAAGAAGCTGTCATCAGCACACTCTAGAAATCTCTTGGAGTGCTAATATCTAACCATACTGCCCTGACAACAGGTATCAGAGTGCTTCAAGTCCTCCATGAGCGCTTCCATACAGCCAAGTAGATATCCACAGCACTAAACTTAAGATTCACCTTTATGTCATCACAGCATTTTCTGTCTCTGCGCCATCACAGCAGGTGAGTTTTGGGTTGGTTTGCAACATACCATGCCACCTCCTCCAGCCTCATAACCTGAAGTCTTTCTGGCATCAAACTATTAGCATTACAGACACTTGTAGATGTCTTACACTATTAGACTGTAACACAGATGTCCAAACTATCACACTGTCATCTTATAAACACAGCAAAGACATTAGAGGTTTATTTGCTTTTGTACAAACCCTGACCATATTAAGCCTGGGATAAGGCTAAATGTATCTGAGCTTAATGCTAAAGTATTGTTTTCATAACAACATTTAAAAATAAAATGTAGGAAATCCAAGTTATCCTTACTAAAAATAAATATGCAAGTAATATCACCTACAAAAATTCTATTTGTTCATATGCATTTTGTTAGATGTCTGCTCAGCCTTTTTTAGTAGGTTTGTTGGACTTCTATTTTATAAGATCACATGCCATTCACATTGGCATAAGAACAAAAGAACAGGCAACATTTAAGAAAGTAGAAAAAAAGACCTCAAAAGTGACATCAAACTCTGGTCTAGGTCAAAATCTACTACACATCAGTTATCACCTGAAACGTTTATCAGTTATATAAGGAAAGTTGCTCCAGATGTTCAATATCTGGCTTTACATTAAAAAAAACCCCAAAACCAAAACAAAACCACAAACTCTTTAAATGGACTTACTTGTTAAAAATTAAAGACAAGGAATTGTTTAAACCAATTTCCGTTGTTTCTCTCTTGATTGAGATAAATTCAATTCATATGTTACTATTCTATAAATGTGATTGTGGTATATCCTATGCGCACAATATAAGTTAATCCCTGCAATTTTAATATGCTATGTACAATGATACTGAGAATCTTAAAAGCCTCCAAGGCTGGAAATTCATGCTCTATAGACAAAATAGCTAGAGAAAAAGAGCTTGAAAATACTGACACTCTAATGCAGTACCTAAGAGCTTTAGGTCAGTTAATGAAGGCCTCTTCAGTTTCTTGAGGCCTTATATAGTTGGAAAAGTAGTAATTTATACACCTGAGTTGAGAGGTAAGAAGAAACTAAATACTATTTCAAAGAACATTCAAAAATCTCCTTGGAAGATTTCTATAACCTTGTTTCTCTAACTTTAACACTAGTTACAAACTTTCTGACCAATACAGGCATTAGCTTTTCCTCTGGTTTCAAAAGTGTTTTAAACCTGCCATGGATGGTTTATAAAATTAAATTAAGATGAAAATGATGAAGCAGATTTGGGATTGCAGTCAGTCACTCACAACAGTATTTATATGCTGAGTTCTTTCCACTTCAAAGGGTTTTGTTCTGACCATCACTGAGAAGTGTGCATGTCTGTCTGAACAATATTTCAGTCTCGCATTCAGTTATCACTATTACCCAGAAATTCTACAGCGGTAAAACCTCCAGTGAGAAATTTCTGCTATGCCCTGCCCTTCTTTATCAGAGGAATACTATGAGAATATTTTTTACAGTATCCCAGCACTTCTGCTCCAAGTTCTGATTAAAACGAAAAAAAAAAAAAAAATCAAAAGTATAGGACAAGAAAATTACTGAAAAGGTAAGTACTGAGGTTTCTTAGTGAACTGCAAAAGCAGGTCAGTTTGTCCGAGTAAAGGACAAAAATTTCAGATCAGCTAATTATTTGAACTGATTCTTATAAAACAGAATCTGGAAAAACAAATTCACAGAAACTATATGAATTGTGTGACAGGTATGGATATGGCACTGTTTTATGTCTTTTTATGCTTCAGTCCTGAACAGTAAAATAATTGCACATTTTCTTTCACTGTTTTTTTTAAATCTTGGTCTATTTTCTGTACCAGCTTTCTACGTTCTCTCTACTTTCTAATTCCAAGCTTCTTGTCACTGTGAACTTCTTATCCTGAAATTCAGTCATAGTTCATGGGTTTTCTGTTCCTCTGTGGGTTTTACCTTAGATCATCGATTTTTTGAATCTGTCCTTTCAAACACAGACATGACTATCCATTTTCCCCCTTTTTCAACATCTGCATCACGAGAAGTTTCTCTAGTCCTTAAATCTTCTTATTCTTGTGCCTGGGATCCTTCCCTCAGCTCTTAAACTTCTCCCTCCCTTACTGTATATGATTGTCCAGATGAACATCACTTGACACTTGTTTCTCTCATGCAGAGGCCACCCTGGCCTTCCAAGCAGGTGAGACTATTTAGCTGTTACCCTTATGGTTTCACAGGTGGTGCTCAGCCTCTCAAATCCTTTCTGTTCCTTGTCAAAGAAGGAAGAAGCTGGAAAGAACATTTTCCCTTGCTAGACCTGAGGAAGGGAATTCTGGCCACAGCCAGTCCATACAGGAATGCAAAGAAAGATCGGCTAGATGGATGAAGGAAATAGTTGTGATAGTCTCGGGTGGAAGACAACAGGATGAAGGGCAAAAAAGGGAAAAAGCAGGGGGTGATTCTGTGGGGACTGACTAGGTGGCAGAGAGAAAGAAAGACAGATCTCACGTCTGACCTGTGATAAGAACCAGAATTAGTGTCTACGTTGACGGAATGTAAGGAGCTGCTGGGGGCAGTGTCCTTGCTGACTGTTGTGGTGTGAATGCTGATAGCCAAGGGGTGGGGGGGGGGGAATGAGCTCTCACAGCAGTATGCCAGGGACCTGAAAATCAATTCCTGGGATCTGCACAGAGTGGGGAGAGCTCTAGGGAAATAAAAGGATGGAATCTATATCTTGCTTGAGTTTTGAACATATTGCCTGATTATATTAGTCTTTGGAAGAATCCCCAGATCTTGACCAACAAAAGTTTACCTCGTTCGCAAATAACATACCAGTGATTGCTGGTGGTAACAGCCATTGTACAATGAAAATATACAGAAAAAAAACCACCATTTCTAATAGAACATATACTCGGTCATTCAGAAAAATAAACTGCGAAGAGGAAACTGCAACATTTTTCAATTCTTTCCCGGCTTCCCCCCTTTTTGGGAGTTCCATAAGAAAGCCAACATCCTTGAAAACTGATTCTCTTAAGAAGCTGCCAGGGAAAGATGGTTTTCACAAACACGGATTTTTATCTCTGAATATGAACAAATTGCTCTATCAGGAAGATTGAATATTTTAACATAAATCTTGTTTTGAATGTGAAAAAGATGTTATAATAGAGTCACTCAGATTGGAAGGGACTTCAGGATGTCTCTGGTTCAACCCCCTGCTCAAAGTAGGGTTGATACTGAATTCAGACCAGGTGTCTCAGGACTTTATCTAGTTGTGTCTTGAAAAAATCCAAGGACAGAGACTTTACAAAGTCCCTGGTCAACCTGCTCCAATGCTTGACTGCCCTTGGTGATTTTTTTTTTTCTTCTACCAAGTCAGAACCTCCCCTGTTTCAGGTAATGCCCATTCTCACATTACTCCCCCATGCACTTCAGTATAGTATCTAAACATTAAAGACTACTCCCATGCATTGGCCATTAATGTGTTTTGCTTTGGTACATACGGTTATGTAAGACACTAGCGGGAAGACACCCTTTGGTAGCTGTAATGAATCACAGTGAATGCAATTATAAATAAAAGTGCAACTGTCATTCTGGAATCACACAGAAACACCTCAGTTTTCCTGATGAAACTGCCACACAAGCAGTGACTACTCCCAGCTTGCTTAGCTTTTGAAATCTGACACTACCACAGACCAGGATTTTTTGCCTGCCAGTTCTGCAGAGCCTTGACATAAGAAATGCTGCTATATTTTGCACATAGATCAATAGAAAGCTGCAGTACAAATCTCCCAAACAACTTTGAGGTTTGCAAGTTGCTGGGAACAGCCTTTTATCTTCCTCTCTGCAGTCTTTTGTTGGTCAGACAAGAAAAGCTTTAAAGATTTCAAGTACGGACTTTGGGGAAAGGTGTTGGGGACAAAAAGAAAGAAAGGAAATACCATGTTATGAAACACCTGGATATCTCAGTTTCCTTTTAATCGTGAGAGAGTTATCCAAGAGTTTGTGGTTGCCTTCTCTGTCTGCCAGAGGCAAGTAATGTTGTCTTATTGAAATGATGATTTTCAGCCAACTGCTGTGAACAAATATACCATTCAGACCTCAGAGTTCCCCTCTGTTGGAAGTCATCACTTGCAGACAAACTTCTCCATGCTTATTTGGTCTAGTAGCTTCATTTAAGTCAATCAATACAGGAAGAAAATTCCTGCAAGGTACAAACATGCACCTTGTGCGACTTTTTCTTCCTTTTAACTTGAAAAGAGCAACTGACCTTCCAGAATTAAAACATGGACAACACTGACTGCTCTAAATGGTTACCTTTTTTTTTTTTTTCCTAAATGAGTGGTATTTTTGTTCCATTTCAGATAAATGCACAGGAAGCACTTTAAGTGCAAAATAGCTACTATTTTTCCCCTGGGTGCTATATTTTGAAATACAATAAGCATATTGACTTCACCTTCTGCAGTAAAAAAATCAGGGAGTCAGAAATGATTCAAAAACTGTAAAATAGCCAGTGTGCCATCAGGCCGCTTACAGGCGAAATGAAAAAGTATATTGGAATGTCTCCATTGTCCTTTTAAGATGAGATTTGAAACTAAGCATCACATATTCAAGATTTGGGTCCCTCAGGATGCTATAGGGTGGATACTTCTTTCTGCTGAGGAACTAAATTTCCTAAAATCTTTCACAATATTAGAATGTATATTCCTCAAAAAGAAAAGCTTATATTTCACAGAAATAACCCCTTTCCAAAGGAAAAAAAAAAAGTTTTCCTTGAAAATTTTTCATCAGCTCTGACATTCAGCCTTCATTAGTTCCAATGGCATGAGATATTCAGTATGTCATTGCAACCCCTGAAGACTATAATATTAACAAATTGTTTTTTAAAAAAGTACAATTATAGGAAACGTGCATTCAAATGTCAAATCACTTAATATAGATAAAGGGAAGACTCACAAGCATGTCAGCATCAGACTGTCTCAAGGCCATAATTAAATATTTGACATATATTCCATTAAGAGATGTTAAAGGACAGTCAGTTTGTCCATTTCAGAGGATTTACAGTAGTATTTCTTCATCTTTTTGCTTCATCCTCTTTAATTCTATGCAGCTTCTTGCATATTGCCTTAGTACCTGAGCACCTGCCAGTAATGAAAAAATTTCCTTTCTCATCCTTTTAGGTGTGTCTGTGAGTGGATGTGTGCAGAAGGACGCATGCCTGTCAGAGAGACAGAAGAACAGAGATTTTGGTAGGTGTATTGTTGTTACATTGCTTGTGTTTTTACTGAGGACAAAACTGGAGCAGAAGATGGTGAGATCAGGATGGATGTTCTTTTCTAAGATGCTCATCTACAAATGAGGGACTAACTTCATATCAGCCTTTCACACATATGATTATCTTCTGTACTAATCAAGCAACGGTTTCAATTAGGAATTCAGATGGCTTTAATATATCCTGGGGCACGGTATGGAATACCTTGATCTTAGGGACCCAGACCATGAACTCTGTTCATCTTTTAGTTGCGCAAGAGGCCCCCACCAAGCATGGAACAGCTTTGATGTGGTTTTCTAGTAAGCCGTGTTGCTAAGGACGAAAATAGAAAGATATTGATGAAGGACCTAAATACTGTGAACTGCAATTCATTCCACTTCCTGATAATCAAATTTGTTTTAATGAGGCTCTTGGTTTTTCACCGGTGGTGGTTTTCCAAAGGGAAGAAACACAGGTGTCAAATCAGGCTGCCAGAGTGAATAAACAGACACTGCCCGGGGCGTTCCCTGAACTGATACACTCAGGGCTGCCCAAGCAGAGACGGGTGCAGCTGACCTTACCCACCGGGGCTTACGAAAAGACACCTATGCAAGTTGCAGCAAAAGCAACAGACAACATGAAACAAGAAGTCTGATTAAGGCTACATCACAGTGGTGGAGCCAGGAGAACTGAGCTCTTAGATGCTCCTACCCCCATCAGCACATAATAAAGTCACACTGCAGCCTACTCCATACTGCCTTGGTTTCTCTGGGAAAGAAAGGTAGAAGGAGCTAGAAAGGAGCCTCAGTGTCTTCTGCACAAGCTCTCTGATTTTGCCAATTGCCCCAGAATAGCATGTACCTTTTGTTCCATTTACATGCCTCTGTGACTACGACTGATGGAAAGGTTTTGTGGAAAAGTCAGCTATTTCTGAGCTTTAACAGATTAGTGGTAAAACCGCCAGAAGTCACATTATGAAAAAAAATTACTGGAAAAGGTAAGTTTCTTTATAATATGCATGGCTAACCGAAACATTACACCATAACTTCATTTCTAGTCCACAGAAATAATCTCTGTATATAAATATACAAAACTGCAGTGTTTCTTAAGGAAGAATCAATTGAAAATCTACATCATATGGGAGTATATAAAAATACTTATTTAAAAATTAAATTAAAAATTAAATCTGATGTCACAATTTGTGTTTCTGCTTTCTCCCGCCTAAATCTTATCACTCGTTTATTTGTCTGTCTGAGGGGTTACCTCATAGTAAGAGACATAATCCCAGCGTATTTTGTTTTGACAGACACATATGCTACCCAACTATGAAAAAGGATTAAAGTTTTATTATCTGTCATATAGCATGCCCGTTACGCAAAGTTAATCACCTTTTAAGGAGACAGACCTGCCCTTCATAGCAAGGGATCCAGCCAGGCAGACCTCGGCAACATCCCTCTAATGGGAGGAGGCACACACGGCGTTTGCCTGATTATCCTCTAGCACCGTTAACAAAGTCACGTTCAAAGCTGCACGACTGCCTTCCTTTCTTCCCTTTCTTAGCTCCATGGGCACGAGGGGTATGGTTTTGTTTTTCCGTTAATTTTGCAGAAGCAGAAGCGAGAAAAGGGAGGGGCCTTTCCTCATGGTAAGGTTTTGTGTTTCAGGGGTGCCTTGTTTTTCCAGGCTGTGTTAAAGGTAAATAAAATTGACAAGACAAGGCTAATAAGTTGAGGATTTTATGTTTTCATCCTGGTTTTTGAGTCTGTTACAAGTAAACCTTTGATGGCTTCTACTAACCTCATTATCATTGGCCAGTCAAGCCTAGCAAAAGTAACAAGCATTGACTGGGCTTTAGCCAACATGCGTCTAATCACCGAGAGTCACTAGTCACTGCTTTTGTCAAACTTCTGTGGCGTACTGCAGGTCACCTGGCTGACCTTGGCAATTCTGGTCTCTCCTCATTCTCCTTTTCTCTCCTCCTCCACAATTTTCGCTTGGTATTTGTTCTGGTTCTGACACCTCTTCAGTACTTCTTGGTTGTCAAAGTGCCAAATGGTTTCTCTGTACTTGGAAGCAATTCTGCAGCAATTCTTAATTTCTCGTAAGACAACAGTGAGTTCAAGCACACAGTTCTCAGTTTGGAGATGCATTAGCATAACTTTTAGTGTGGCCATTGAGGTGGCTGTGGAAGAGAATAATACAATCAATTTTTTAATTTTTTTTTTTAATCTACTCATTACAACAACTAAAGTAACTAGAAAACTGTATGCTCCACGTTTCTTTAAAAATATGCCACATTTTCTACTAGAGACCCAAAATAGCTTGAACCTTCTCAGCTCAAGCAACCTCATCTCCTGCCTTTGGAAATGTGCAAATAAGGGTAGGAGAAGGGAATGGCTGCAGCTGTTAAATTGCCTGGCAGCGGGTTACCTTGACTTGTACTTTCAAGTTTTATGTTTTATTTTGTCATGTACATTTCAGTTACATCAAGGGAGACTACAAGGAATAAACACATGTAGTTATAGCAACATTTATAAAAATCTAACACTCCAAAAGAAAGGAGCCTCAAATAAGCATACGATGCAACACCTGTACCACCACAATGGAGCGTGCATCTTGGAAAGTGCCTTAGGTAGTTACTTCAAGGAATAAGTAACCGCCAAAGATCAAAATCTGCCCATAACCCAAAGAGGAGTGAACAGCACATCACTGTTAAGAGTCTGGGCACTGCTATTGATCCACCTCTGACTATTGCCTCTAAGAGCAACACCATGCAAGCCATTCAGTCTGCTTTCTCATGTTGAAATAATAGATCCATAAAGAAGTACTTTTATCTTACTTACAGACAATTCTTTATTTATACAATGGATTGCTGTGACTCCCTAACCAAGAGAGGGCAAAGTTATCTATTCCAGACCGTCGCCACATTGTCTTATGATGCAATTGTTACACACTGCTAATGCCCTTCATTCCTTCTGACGCTAAAAAATATGATGCAAAGGACCACGACTGCCTCCGGATGCTCTGTATATCACAAAGATGAGCTTGTCAGAAGTTACAAACTCAGGGCTGCCAGCAGTTTACAAGTTACGGACCAGGCTCTCTATAAAGATCAGATTCATTTGCAAACCAATTATCACACACCTAAATAAGCAAATAACAATAATATAAATATGTAGTATATAATGGGCGTTATACTGCATTTGAGGGAGAAAGCTATTTTCTTCCTGCCTGTCGTGCATTTGTGTCACGCTGTCAAACGTTTGTTAAAAACAAAAAAAAAGCAAGCTCACATTGGCACACGGAAACATGCTTAAAGGCATTTTGGCTTCAAGTAAACAGCCAATATCATGAGATCTGTGATGAAATCATGGGAATTAACAATGATTGTCACATGGCAGACACTCCAGGGCCTTCTGCTGATACATTCATCTGTCAGACATGCAGCCAGCCACCTGCCTTGCTTCAGCATTTTCTCTTATTTTCTCCTGACACCATAAGCACAACTTAGTCAGATACATATAGTCTTGCCAAAAAAAAAAAAAAAAAAAAAGGCTCACAAGCAGGTTTTGTCTTTTCTAAAATTGTTTTTGGTATGGATTTTTTTTTTTTTTTTAAATCTTACTAATAGAAAATGTAGAAAAATAACACTGGTTGCTTTGAGAAGCTAGACTGCCCTCAGGATTTTTGAGACTTATAGTCTCCTTGTTTAAACATAAGTCGAAGCTGGGTGGTCCTATCCCTGAAATAGTCGCCTATCCTAATCTTCAGATCCTAGAAAAAGAACAGTTATTTTGGCTCTACAGCAGATTGCCTAGAGAATTTGCTCCGTGATGTGCACCTTCCATCCTCCTCAGGCAACCGCGCAGGGTAATTGGAGACACCAAGGATCCTTAGAAGGCTGCTGCAAAACTAGGGTAGATGCCAGGTTCCTGGAATAGCCTACCATCAATCTAGAGGGTCTCATGCAGTGTTTCCTGGACCTATGAGTTAAGCATTTTAGGCTTCACCAATTAGCACTTGCTGTAATTTTACTCTAGGGTCTCATTTTTGCTGGAAGTAACGGCAGCTGCTGCCTCTCCAGAGGAGCCTTCAATCTCATGGAGAAAAATCTCAAGATTCGCTGTAAAAGGAGAGACATTTGGTTGGCTGCTAGGCCAAAACCGTAGCTCTCTGTGAGGAACAGAAGAGCAAGGGATAATACATGAATAAACCACTGCCATCAACTCCCCCTGATCATCAGGGAGGCAACCAACAACCCTCAACCTCAAGGAAGTTTCACTGCTTTTTCTATGAAACAGAGGTCATTTGTATATTGGTGGCTATCAATCAGGTCTAATATCAGATTGTTTTAAGTCTATTACTATTGTATCACAACATATTGTATAAATTTGGAACCAGCATTAAACCATATAGCTGTAAATGTTTAGAAATGATATACCTCGACCAATAGGACAGAAGACTAACAGAAAGAGTAGTGCCACACTGACACTTACAATATGCACTACTTTGGCATGAATCTGCCATAAACTAGGTTTAGAAAGTGTAACTTTACAGTGGATGTACTTATACCATAGATGAATTTGACTAATTTCCTATATATATATATTACATCCTGTTAGAGCAATTAGATAAAAATCAGCAGAACTTCCAGTGCAAACTAACTTGTAAAATTTTTATGAGTCTTGGCTTGGCTATAAAATAGAGTCATAAAAATCTAAAAGACACTTAACGCAGTGTCTCTTATGTATTGAGAAATGTATTGAGTTACACACAGAAAAGTAATAGTGAATTAGCCAGTAGTGAGTAGTCAAGGAATTAGATAAATACTTGATTCTCTAAGAAACAATACATTATTTATGTCAGATAAAAAAGAAACACCCATGGGGGATTTTAGGGAAACCTAAGGAGAGTTAACAACTGAGCAATACAGTAGCAAATTACACTCAGAATGGCTATTGGAAAGAAGGAATGAAATTACTCACATAAGATTATAATATATTTCAAATATTCACTATACCCAGGTGTCATTGTGGGCACCTCAGGAAAAAAATGCTTACCAACATTAATGCTTAAAGGTTAACAAAAGCAAAGAAGATCCCCACAGAATAACGCACTCCTCATAAATCTCTGGAATAGTCAAAATGTCTTTGAATACTGCTTTGCACACCAGCCAAGGTATTTGAAAAAACTGTAGAATGAAAACAGGAAAGTCTGAAGGACTGCATCAGAAACAAGAAGATATGGAAATGTCTGTGTATTAAAGGGATTAGCAGATGAACAGGAGGAGGGTTTTATCACAGATATGCTTCACATATTGTATTCATGAATTGTCATATATGACACAAGTAATACGCTAAATACAGGGTTTGGGAGGAATCTTTCAATTGTCCAGTTTTCCATAAATACATATCTTTTTTCCTCTCTATAGGATCTCTTTATATTGCCTTTTGTCTGAAAAAGACAGCCTTCTGAGGGGAAGGATGGATGCATTTCTACCTTCCTAGAAGAGGAAATAGCTACAATAGTTAAAATATGCTCATCACAAAACCTGAATCAAGAATTCCATTGATGCCCCATGATCTGGTTCAGCCCATTACAGAGAGCACAGATGGGAAGTTCAGATGTGGATTACTGCTCTTTCTGCCTTCCCAGCATCTTTAATGAAACTCCTCTTGAGATGTGAACAGTAAGCTGTGTTCCTTCCGGCCTGTTCTTCATCAGGAATAAAATTCTGCCCTCAGACTTTATTAATGATTCTGCTGATGATACATGAGATGAAACAAAGCAGAGCTCATTCCACAAAACCGGCATTTGCTTTTCTAGGCTAGGAAGAATAATAAAGAAACATATTAAAATTGGTGATGACAGCTACTTCTGTTAGAAAATTAATGATATGAGACTCAAAGTACTGATTGCATATCCATAAGAGGTTTCATGTTCAAAGGGGCAGCATTTGATTGAACTGAGTTTATATTTAGAAAGATGGGATCTATTTCTTTCAAGCACTATGTTAGATTTGGATGATTTTTTCTAAATGCATTTCACATTTCCTTACATTTTTTCTGCGATACTTTGCGTGGTTTTGTACACCACTTAAAAAAATACTCAGACTTTCAGAAGGCTAAAAGTACATGATTTAAGACCTGACTGAGCAACCTGGGCAATCAATAGCTGGAAATTTTGCTTTCCCCTATTTTCGACTAAATCGAAAACACTTGAATTGTTCGTGAACCTTTGTGTGTATATTTTAGTGTCTGCAGTAGAAATGGCATTCCCAGCATGACCACCTCTTCCTGCCTTGCAGCAATCTTCCAGCAATGGGCAACTTGGGACACTGTAGACCTTCTCACTTAGGAAAAGATCTGTAATTGGCTACAAAAATGCCATTAGTTTCATTGCCTAAATCTACGGTGCTTTTTAAAATGAACAACAGTTTCTGCAGGTTCATCAGAACAGCAGCAAGAAAAAATAAAGCAATGAAAACCCATTAATCAATTTGGTGGTATTATTTTTATTCTCACATCTTGCACTGCAGATCAATATTACTGCATCTGGTAGAGCCTGAAGCGTGGCCTTACAGATTGCTTCAGACCTCAGGTATGTAGCTAGCACAGATTTCTCACCATAATGCTCCTTGTACATAATTAATAAGTTAGTTGACCAGATGCTCTAAACAAAGTGTAATGGGTTTATCAGCTTCATTTTGGTATAGCTGTCATATGCTCTTGCCTGAAGGAGTGTCATGAATTGAAGTTAATCTTGAGCACATGGATGGGGAGAGGAGGTGAAGTTTGCGCTGGGCTGAAAAATGAACACCTTGAACAATTAAGTGTTGCGCAGGTGTGGGCGCAAACATGCTCACAATATTCTGCAGTGTGCCTATTCCTCCCAAATTAAGAAAGCCCAGAACATTCAACAGAACCACCAGTGACTGACAAAAGAAAACCAAAACCACGCATGCAAGCTGGAAACCAGCCACATGGGAACTCTAATGGAGAAGAGCTCTTTCCAGTAGCATAGCCATACAACCACCGGAGGCTGTAAGGAACCAGGAGCTGCTAAAGAAATAGACAGTGGTGCTCTTCACAGTCATCTCCTTAGTTTTTCTTTTGCCTCGCATTTCATCGAAAATATTCTCACTCCCTCAGAATAAAAAAAAATAGTAGCCATTAGTACAGAGTGATCTTGTTATGCTTAATAGCTACTTATGCATTTTTCTTAGCATTATTTGTCCAAACGCTTTTGAATCCTTATGAAATTTTATACCCACAGAATCCTGTGGTAGGAGTTCCACAATTTATTGTGCTTAACTTCTCATTTTCAGCCTGCATTTTGCTGCCTGTGTCTTATTTGTTTATTCTTGTTGCTGACATCATCCTTCAGACAGAATATCTCTTCTTCCTTACTGATGTTTATGTGAATCCTAACTACCTCAATAAACCATGTTTTATGGCAAAATCCTGAAATTAAGTTATTTCCACAATGCTCAAATCAGTGCTGAATAGAGATAACCAAGACGGTATAATAAGCTACTTAAGTACCAAAAGCAGCACAGCAGCCTCCCTTGGCTCAGGAGGATAAATTAACGCAAATGGAGAACCACACTGACAGAATACTTTTATGCAGTAGCATAAAGTACTTTAAAACCATCTGAAGAAAATATGATCATACAGAGCAAAATCTATCAAAGACTGCCATACCAAGATCGAGTCACGGCACCGATTCTTTCTTCACATTCACAGGGAAACACACATTCATACCATGCATTGGCACTGATGTCAATGTTGCAGCATCTCTGTATTAAAGACCAATCAGGCACAGGGAGTGGGAAAGAGCTGTCGCATCGCATAGCAGCCCTGCATTATGCCATTGGGCTCAACTTGTCACGTAAGCAGTGTGATAAGCGCACATCTGTGTAAGGACTGCAACAACAGACACGCACCTACCGCATGCCCTAATCTGCCATAGGATTCATCTCATCATGTCACCTGAAGCACATGCAAAACTTGCACAGAGAGTAAAGAGTTTTCAAATTATTTCAATACTTTCTAATTCTTAGAGAAGAGACTAGAGAGCTCCAGGAACCATTCTCGAACGAGACCTTCCACAAGAAGGGGCAGGTTCGTTTTTGTAACCACTGTTAGCGCACTGAGACTCTCTCTTGTTTATAAGCCGCTGTTTTCTCCTTATTCATCCTGGCAACCAGACCAAGTAAAGCTCAGTATTCCCACCTAAGGAATATCAGCTGTCCTCAGAGCAACAACAGGGTTAAGGTGGGAATTAATTGGCACTAGAGGAAAATACTCTAGAAATGATTTGAGATTAGTTTCACATTTCTGAAATATCAAGGGAAATTTATATAAAAAGTAAGGAATTTCAAATATTAACCTTGTTCATGTGTGTGTAGAGATGTAGGGAATATTCTCCAAAACTTGTGCTTTTTTTGTGCTTGCCTACAGTGGAAACTGCGATAATTTGTCTGTGTGCCAGGGAGCAAATGAAAGGGGTGCAGCGGGAAGCAGAGCTGTGCTGTCAGTTCTACAACTATTTTTATTGTCTTCAAACATATACATCTTGGAATTCGTAATCAGCTTGTCCCCCAGAAACTTGTCGTAACAGGCAGTAATAAATCATTCAGGCATTCGCTCAGTCATTCACTTCATAAGTCCCACTGAGTGTCATGTATCTTGAGATTGCTATGCATGTACGCAACACTGAAAATACAACCAAGTTATGAAACGAGCAAATCACACAGATGTCCTACTATTATGATAATAGCAGTGCTAAAAGTATTGAAAGAAAAGAACGCAATTCAGTGTGAACCTAAAGAAATAAACTCTTGTTATCAACGTGACCAAAAAGGATGACAAAACTATAAAACATTAGTTTAATATTCCTCCGCAAGTTTTTCCATCTGGCAAGAAACTATAAAGAACGCACATACAAAATGCAACACATTCAACTTCTGCTTGATGCTATGTAATCTCCATCTCCATAGACGGTAGTAGATGTATGATGGTAATACATGTATGTTTTCAACGGCAGAAGGGCTCCAAGGTAATAGATCTAAATTAGGAGGAATCTCTGCAAATCAAGATGTATTCAAAACTCTGCCATGGAGCAGAGCCTTCTGAAGTTCATTCATAGTGATATCCTCTCTCTTTAAATAAAAAACCCAGAGCATTCAGCATCACTTGCATTCAGCAACTGTCTAGCTATTAGGGGATGAAAGGTTTGAAGCAATCTCCCCATCTATTAGAGTTGACCTTCTTTGGATATTACTAGCGCAGGACCTATCAAATTTATGTGGTGGGTTTAATTAGTATCTCTGGACTGGGATTTAATTTTTAAGATCACACACTCCTTTCCCCATAGCGCAACAAATCATCAGTAGGTTGTCACAAGGTAAGAGCAGCTTCATGCCGTAACTAAAGATAGCTGAGGTGTCTATAGTTCAATGACAAGTGTTCATTAGCAGGAAAGCTCAGTCAGGAGCTATCTGCCTCCTGTTCGGTTGACTTCGGATATATTCCACACATCTGAATTAAATACACTACTGTGTATTTTTGCCCAGGCTCACTTATATACATAGATCATAAAAAATGGCAACGTAGTGACAATGTTTTGGAGGAAAGGGATATGTTTACACTGACAGATATTTTTAAAACATTTTCCTGGGGAAAGAAGAATACAGCCTGGATCAGCTGAAATTCAAATCTGGTTTCTGATTGAGGATCACTGTTTGTATACTATTCATAAATGGAAATCAATACTCCACTATCACAACAGCATATCTATTACAAAGACATTAAATAGTGCTATTCTTCTGTCACTTTTTAAGAGATGGTGGAGAAAATGCTATTTTCTAAAAAGAGAGACAAAACAATACATTTCCCATTCACTTTCGGAGAACACAGATCCTGAGTCTTGGAGTTTATCAAAAGAAAACTCTTTAGTGGAGACCCTTTTAAACACGTTCGTAAAACATTTGCATTGAGTGACTTTGGATTACAAAACTGTGCAGGTGTACCCAAAAGCAGACAGCTCTTAAGCTTTTTCAAATAAATCAGCATGAAGATAACTTTTCCTCACAGTAATATTGGACCTCAAGATTAACTCACCTGACATTTGTTTTCCATCCATTTCACCGATGTGTTTGTTTTGCCTATTAGGTAGGTTTTAAATATACCAACAACACTACATAAATACAGCATTGGGACTCCTGGAAAAGCTGAGCAATAACAGGAAAATGAGATTTAGAGTAGTTACACCATTTACTTTTATTATGGAACAGAGATGCATTACCATACTACTTGCTATAAACTCAGATGTTCAGAGATTGATGGGCCTGTCCCCAAGCTGTGCACCTCCACAAGAAAACTGCAATTTCTGTTCTCATTTGCATGTCACATGATTGTATAGATTAGCATAGCACAGACTGGCGTGAATATCTGCTCCTGCTGAAAGTGTGACTATAGTATCAACTAAGAAGGTGGGTTATGGCAAAAAAAACCCCCAGAGTGAATCTACAGAAAACTTCATGGCATAAGTCCATCGACCAGGAATGCTAGAGAGGAAAACAAAAACCCTCTGAATATTTAAGCAAACCTAAACTTCCTATACCTGTTGTGGAATGGTTGAACAACCTGACAGAAATGACCCATGCCTCTGCATACTAGTCATATACAACAACGAAGGCCTCAAAGCAGTACTTACAGCTAGAGAATATCAGAGGGCATGAGTGTTCATCCATTGGGAAATTGTGCAGCTGTAGCTGGCACTCGGCATTGATGGTAAGCCTGCGAAGAAACCAAGCACCTTTTACTACACAGCAGCACAATGAACAGTCAGAGTAGGAGGCAGGGATACCTTAGGTGTCATGCAAGAGTGCTTTGACATCCATAAGTAAGGCCTGAAAGGAAAGGACTATATTTGCACATTTCTCATTGGCTATCTAGGCCTGATCCAAAACAATAATAATTATCTAAAACACAAATAATTTCAGACACATCATTAAGAGTTTCTTGATCCCAAGAAATCTGCACATATGTTTTTCTCTAGGCGATTCATCAATGAAGGACATGGGATGGAAAAAAAATATTCTTTACAAAAATAACACAAAATACGGCTGGCGTGGTGGTATGTCGTTCCACAAGAATCTTATAAGGAACGTTCTCTGCATTTACTTATAGTGTAAATTTTAAATTCTTTCAATCATGTTGGACTATCTCTCATAAACTTAATAATTCTCTGTATGCCATTCTCAGTTGTGCAGCTGTAACAAACATCAGCAGAAATGTCTTCAGCCCCACTTGAAAGCTTGTTTTACTTGATATCCCTAACACAAAGCACACTATGAGTGGAGCTGATTTTAAAATGACTATTAATAACGGATAATCTTCAGTCTGATAGCTTACAAAGTAAATCTATTTACCCAGGTAGATTGCATTAAATGCTAGTTTCTTATCCAGTCTTTTTCAGGAAACACACACTACGTTAATTGCATGCCTGAATTTATGCAGCAAGTGTGGGGCATGAAGTTTTTGTGTTGGCTTCTTTCTTTTTTCTTTTGTATTTTAAACTAATTCAAAAGCTAGCAAACTGGATTGGGAAAGGTTTGTCTCAAATTTAGTAGGGCACAGAGAAAAACCTCTGTCTTGGAGAAGGTCACCTGTGAGGAACTTAAAAGCATTTTTGCACTGGCACTATAGGAGGATTT
Source organism: Alca torda (assembly GCA_008658365.1). Classification (NCBI taxonomy): domain Eukaryota; kingdom Metazoa; phylum Chordata; class Aves; order Charadriiformes; family Alcidae; genus Alca; species Alca torda. The sequence continues at coordinate 143,197,154 of CM018076.1, forward strand.
GCAGTGTTAGAGTAGGAGTACATTCATATCCAAAAGCAGGCAGGGAGGAGGATGGAAAGGCATGGAGCGTAAGTGAAGCTCGTATGCTTTCTCCTGAATACAGAATACTCATCAACACCTGACAGTATCAGGACGTACGGTAGTTACGGCTTCCCTGCCATACCAATTCTGTGTGCTCACTTAAGTCAGGTAAATTGTTTTTGAATTACACAGTGTTATCAATGAACAATGACTGTTCTAACAGGTCCTCCTATGTAAAAAGGAGGCTGACCTGAGTGGGCAAAAAGGACTCAAAACATCTTTCACAAACTAAAAATGCTCATTCAAACAATCCACTGGGTCAAGTATTACCCCTTTTTTAGCCATCGTAGACAAATTTTGCAGTCCATTCAACAAATAGTTTCTTTAGTGAAGTCTAACTACTATTAGGTAGATACTTAACTTGCCCTGAAATACTGAAACATTATTTAATAGAAAAAAACATTAAAAAAAAAAAAACAACAACCCAACCAAGAGGGTACTGGATTTGACATCCTATTCACCGAAGTCTTTAGCTAAAGGCTACTGAAAAAAGCAAGAGCTCTGTCACAGTGGAGCAAGCGGAAGCAGGGAAGGGCACTGAAAATGTCAGTAGCATTTCCAGCTGTTTAATTCCCTTCTTATTGTTTGCCAAAGACTTGCTATTGGAGCCCAACTGCAATTGCAAGTATGATCAGAATGTGCTGAACGCAATCACGGAAGAAAATGTAGCGTGAAAGGGATGTTTCTGAAAACGTTTGCCATGTGGAATATGGCTTATGGCAAAACTCCCTTCTGTGCAATTCATCTCTTCCATAAGTAAACACATATTTTGATTTCCACCAGCATTTTTTATGCAAATATATATGGTATTTCTAATACCATACAGTTGATGGTATCACAAAGATTAGAAAAACTCTAAAAGCCTTTCCTCCAGCAATTCACCCTTGTGATGAGATGTGACAGACTATCTTTCAGCGTGAATTATTTGCAGAATCAAGTATTGGCATTAGCATGAATCTAGAAATACTTTATCCAGCCCTGCAACTAACTCTGATCAGAAAGGTTTCTGACAGGTTTTATGGGACTACATGCTCCTGATTTTATTACAAGCTCTAAAAAGCCCAACTTCTACAGTTTAGACAGACCTATTTCCAGTTCTCAAGGCTTCTTTTTTAGAACAACAAGACTTTTGTTTTTTTGAACTCTGCAGTACTTACGCCTGAATATTTCAGTATTTGTCAAGCACAGTCAGGTAAGCATCAGGAAGAAAACAGCAGAGGAGAACAAAGATAGCACTGAAAATTACTACTAGTAAGCCAGAGGCAGGAGAAGCTTTCAGCCCCACGCGCCGAGTGCTCACCTGAGGGTGTACAAGATCTTGCCATCGTTCCATATACGGAGGAGCTGGTTGGGGGTGGTGATCCAGTGAGCCTCCGCCGTCTTCGAGTTACGAAATATCGTGTCCGGGATCCAGATCAAGCCAACCATGTTGCTGTTCAGAGTCAGTATCTTCATGGTGCTGTTGAAGCGAAGACGGCTATCTGTCCACGTCTGGGCAAAAAATATATCAATTTGATATTCCTGCAATGAAAGCATGATACGCAAATTGAAATCAGTTCCACACTTTCCACTACTATTTGGTCTTTGATAAGGTCTAACCAGCTGTAGAGCAGCAGGATATGTTCAGGTCAATGGAGAACGTTTCCTTTTTTTACTGCCTGAGGAAATCTTTTTTTTCCCCCTTTTTTTTTCTTTTCCTTTTCTTTTCCTCTAGCTACTTTAGAAAGCAGGTGAAACATCTCACTTGCCTTGGTCCTGTGCCATAACAATTTCTGCACTAGCATGTTCTTTTCCACTTTTCCACTCTGAAGAGTCACAGCTACAAGATACAATTTGCAGAGACTTCTTTGTTGCAGGGCAGACTGATAAAAGAGGTGTGAAAGACGAACAGGAGCAACACACGTAAGGTGGAGAACGGTAAATTTCCCTGATTATGGCAATGCCTTTTGAGGGCAGGAAGGGGTGTAAATTCAATAAATTGATTGCTCTGTTTGTTACCAATTGTTCAGCCACTCGTTTTCAGGTCACACTACAGCAGAATTGATAAAGCATGCTTGTGCTTCTTTACAGACACTTCATGTACCCCAGCTGCTAAGAGCTGAGCAGTCACTAGCTTATTGCCCTGAATAGGCTAATCGCGTAATTTACACAAATCTCATCCTTTCTTTCACTCCATGTTTACTGCTGTATTTCTGTAGATAAGCAGTCATAGTCAGTATAACAGCAGAAATACGGACAAACAGACAAAATTACAGAGGTGAACATACAAACACGCTCATTTATGCATTTAATACCCCATGGAAGAAACTGTGCAAAATCCAGTATTTGAATTGTGAATTCCAGCCACTGGAGTCTGGCAAATGTCATGTTTGCATTTGCTTGTGTTCCTCTCCCTCTTTCCAGACTGCTTTACATATGAACCCTGTGGAAATCTCCATCTGACCATGTCATGAAAGCCCCTCTCAGCATCGTAGGGCTGGCCACATCCATGACAGGGACAGTGTTTGCTGATGTGACACAAAGTGCGTGCTCTACAAAGCAGACTAATACAGGGGCTGGGGATGATCCAGAGGAAGCCATCTCCTTCGGCCCCTGGTAGATGCACTCTTGGTATATCTGAACAAAGAAGAATTAAGGCTGTGTGGAAAATCTGGTATGTCTTTGCCTTTGACCACTTTGAACTTGCTTTTATTGCATTTTTGTTTCTTTATTTCTAAATTTTTAAAGGGAAGGTGTAAAAACAAATGCTATTATACAATCAGTATGATATATTTTTTTATTTATAGATAGTTAGAAGAGCTTGTATGCTGAACTGAAGACAGCGTTTTTGCTAAGAGCCACGTGGTTCTCCTGCGCTATTACATTTTTGGCAGGTCATCCTTCCAAAGCTGATGTTATAACACCGGGAAACCTAATTCACTGTTGCTGCAAATGTAGTCCAAAACACACTCTGGGCCTCTCATCTCTAGATGGCAAATGATCAATAGGGCCATAAGTGGTGCTAGCATGTATCCAAATACCAGGTAATAGATCACCTGAGGAATTAAAGCCTAGCCACCAAAGGTATTATGGACCATTTTTCTTCATAGCTTATCTCACTACCGTTTTTCATTGCATTATTAGCTTTATGTTTTCAGGGAAGCTGACAGATTTGAATCTGAAGGAACTTTTCTTTCATCTTGAGGAGCACAAAGTTGCACATCTCCACACACTTGAAGGATCCAATGCAATGAACACAGCGTACCCTTATTGCTACCTAGCTCTAAATATTCACCTTCACTCAGCAGGTTTAAGGTGGAAGAGTGCTGATCTTGTTTCTTTACACTCAACTCTTTTATCATTTTAGTCCTTGAAAGTCCAGTGACAAGAATTTGGCACATTCAGCTTCTATAGAGAAGAATATGCCAGACATGTCTATAGGTTTCTCCAAATGCTGAGTGACTAGAGCTGCTTTTTTTAGCTCACATGTGAGAATCAGTATTTATAGAATCAAAGACCATTTGTATGCAGCTGGCTAATGACAGTGCTGTCTTTTTACAGGACACATTTTTGCATGATATTCATATTTGAGGTTATTTTATATGAATGCTTTATTTTGACTAAATTTAGGAGCAGCCATAATTCCTTTCTAGTTGATCGTATGTATTTAATTATATTTAGGATTTTACGATTTAGGATATTTAGAATTTCTACCCCACCAAAGGAAAGAAAGCCCTTGAGCTCCACAATACAGTGTCCTGAGAAAGTACTGCAGCTAGATCTGAGCAAAGTGGGCACCAGAAGCAGCATAGATCTGTCGTTGTGGTTTCCACCCTGGCAAACTACTCTGGCTGAGAAACAGATTACATTAGCCTAGAAGCAGGGCCACGCTAACACCATTTTCCAACTCCCATTTTGCATCTCATTTACTTATTACTGCACCTACAACATGCCAGCAATAATCATCATTCAAAGTATCTCTGCAATGGGCCACTCTAACTCCATTCACCTTATTAAAAACATTTCAACTCAAACCAAGTGGTTAACAGATCTCCTCAGTTATTTAGTTCTTTAAAAAATGCGTTTTTCTCTTTGTAAACTTAGGTCATAAAAAAGCACAGCAACATTTTTAAAAGTCAATAAAAGGTGTTTGAAATCAGTTGCATTGACTTTTTCAATGCTTTACCCCTATTTTTTAATATTAAAAGTATTTACAATGTTCAGTCAGAATGTACAAACTACAAAATAGATTTTTCCCCCAAAAAACAAATGCACATTTCTGTTTAATATCTGAATTGCAATTTCATCTTTTTTAGTCTCTCCATTAATCCTTTTTAGAAGTGAACATTAGATTAGTACATCCTTTACATTAATCTTTGTAATTGCTTCAGTCTTCAACCAAGCAGATAATGGAGTATGATATGCATGTATTCACTCTACTAGGAAGGGACAGAGGTCACTTTTGAAACTGGTACTCAGTTCTTCACTTCTAATGGACCTAAGCCTATGCACGCTTCAGGAAAATTACCTTTATCTTCACTGACAACAGATACTCAGTTCTCCGTGAAGTCAACAGTTTCCATATACTGCTTCTATATACAAAGCTGGTACAGTGATCTCCAACACACAGAACCCAACAAGTAACTGCCCAAAGAAAGGTTTCTATGTTGGTCTCGTATACAGGTCAATATAATACAGTAATATAGGAAAGGAATGCTTTTTATTTGCTACCTGCCATTAAGATGAATGCCTATGTTCAAAGACCTTTATGGAATGTAATGGTTACACTTAGAGAGTTCAGGCAGGACATCAGGTTTCAGCAAAATGATGCCTCAGATGAAGCATCTACAACTCTAATACTTGTCTTTATGTTCTGTTCTATCACTGCACCAGAAATCATAGAATCACAGAATGGCTCGGGCTGGAAGAGACCTTAAAGATCATCTAGTTCCAACCCCCCTGCCATGGGCAGGGACACCTCCCACTAGACCAGGCTGCTCAAAGACCCATCCAGCCTGGTCTTGAACACTTCCAGGGATGGGGCATCCACAACTTCTCTGGGCAACCTGTTCCAGTGCCTCACCACCCTCACAGTAAAGAATTTCTTCCTAATATCTAATCTAAATCTGCCCTCTTTCAGTTTAAAACCATTACCCCTCGTCCTATCATTACACTCCCTGATATCCTTCTGATTCTTTCTTTTCCTGATTTTTTTTTTTTTTGGTGAGAAACCATTGATTACTATAATGAACACAGGAAGAAATAAAAACCAGCAAAATATTCAATAGGGTTTATCCCCAGAGGCAGAAAGGTGAAACTATGTTCTCCATGAAGTGATGCCAAGGTTATGTAAAGTATGACAATTTCTTTCCCCCCATGATGACTAGCTTATGACCAAAGAATTTATCATCAGTTCTTTTTTGCAACTTACCCTTAAATGAAAGTGGTATACATTTTGTCATGCAAAAAGCCAGTTTGTTTTAATTGCAAGACTTAGTAAGAAGCATTCACTACAATCTGAAAATAATAAATAACATTCTGTCACTGAAAACCTCTCTATCACCTCCAAGAAGTTTATCTTTGAAAATGGGATTTTAAAGTTGGCACTTGACAATGCTTACTTAACTTCCAAAGCAACTTCTAAAGCAAAGAAAACAGATTGTGGTCTTTTTACCTGTGCAGTATGCAAGTAATTGTCTCTTGGATCTTTCTTCCCATTCAAATTTTACAACTTCTCCTTTAAATTTGAAATTTTGCCGAGAAAAATGACTGAATGAGATGAGGAAAATCGACTGATTTTTTGTTTCTAAACTAAATGATGATTTAATTAGATGTTATTTTTCTGTTTTCTGGTTATGTACAGAGCAACAAGCTAGAGATTATTTTTCTTTCTTACTTTATATTGATTTCTGGACAGGGGGACAAATTGCAGAGTTAACAACAGTATTAGCTGAAAATAACTGTACATAGCCAAGGTTCCAACCACTTGATTTTAGCATTTTTTTTTACATTTTCAATTATTCCTAATGTGGTTTCATTAGTGCCTTGAAAATAATGAAGCCAGCAGTGCATTATTTGCCCTTCAGCTGTGTAGGAATGATTAATGATTGGGAACACCTTGAAAGTGCCATGGTTTGAGGCCTCTGTAGTCACAGAGAAAAATATATGCTTTTCAACCAAGTTTTTCATTGTTTTCTCAGTCAAAAGAGGAGCTAACATGTTGTTGGTAATACATGAAGCTTTTCTCCTACCAAGATGTATCATTTTAGCTGTGGGTTAATCCTGGAAAGTACGATTTAATTGGCTGTCACAGTTGGGTGATCTATTTGAATGACTATGGATAATAGTATGGTATGCCTTTGTTGCTTCTGCTGCAGCCTTCTCATTTTCTGCATTTTCACAATTCCTCACAACAACAGTAACAACAACAACAGCAATGTCAAGAGTCTTGTCCTTGGAAAAAAAGCAAATTTCTTGTACGATACTTTCTGGGTTCTCACTATTGTCTACCAAACAATACATCACCTCAACTCCATTTTTGTATACTGTAGTTGCCTTTGGGCAACTATTGCTGTCTTCTCTGATCAATTCATAATTATTTCTCTAACTCTTCCCAAATGTTTGGTTTTGTTCTGTCTTGGTGTGGTTTTTTTTTTTTTTTCATTGTAGAGCCTATATCTTGATTGTTGATGGAGTGTGACCATCTTTGATTAAGTTTGTATGAGGGTGGTACTTGATCCACTGAAAATACCTAAATAATTAGAGTTTGGTTTAGATTATGATCATTCTGTGGCCTCCGCACTCCTCGTATATCATGCCAACACATCACAAACATTGCTCCAGTAAGCTTGAAACTAGTCTAATAAACTGTGCAAGGCTTAAAATCTCCTTCAGTTACCAAAAGGCTTGACTTCACCAAAGTGTGCGACCCTATTTCTAATTCTTAAACTGTTCTGGAAATAAGTATTAAACTTCCCTTTTATGTTTTAGTCCAAACCATTCAGTATGAAGTATGATTAAATAAATTAATAATGGTAGAACCCTTTACATGCAAACAGAGTCACAGAAATGTTAAGCACAGTTTAAGACTGGGACATGGGACAGGGCTGTTCAGGGAAACAGCAGAGAAACGGGAGCAAACCCTCTGAAGAGTGGGAGCCTCCTTTCTGCTCTCAGCCATAGACCACAAGTGAACACACAGAGCAATGTTCTTTCTCTATGCCCTTGCTATGGTCAGATTAAAAGTACAAAGAGAAGGCTTTGACATACTGTGTTTTAAAGGAAATGTCCCAAACATTAAAGCAACACCTGTGATGTCTGTTTATTTAGTTTGCAATTTGGTGTACTTGAAGAACATTAGGTGAGGGTCATCTTTTCAGAGTTTGAAGTTCATTTTCAATAAAAGAATACTTTTTCCTGCCCAGCTCACCACTGGAAGGAAAGTTTAAGCAACAGCTGACTTGCCAAAGATTATCCTGCAAAGGGCCATCCTGATTGATTCAGCCACCCCTTTAGTTGTGTGACAAATGAGTGAAAGAAGAAATGCTCCCTGAAATAGGGGATGAGTGGCTCCCTCTTCCTGAACCGGAACAGTCACACACCTGATATCAAAATATGAAGAGTAATTCTGGAGAGCACAGCCCACCTTTAGCTTCCCTGAATCATCATACCTTACCCTGGATAAGTGGGCTAAAAGGAGGAGAGGACTTCCCTGTGTTTAGGTGGAACATCTTCTCAACAGGCTTTTGATCATTTCAAGAGGTACAAGCCGTGCCCATAGCTAGTTTTGATCTTGATGGAAATAAATACTCCCACAGCAATTGCTGCATGATGTGTGCTGTTGGTTCCCCAGATTGCACGCTGTATCGATTATAAAAAGCCAGGAACTATGGTGACTCCAGGACAGCCCTGGAAGGCTTAAAATGTTACCTTAGCATTACTCCTTGATAGATACTGCTTGTTTTTGCAATCTGTGTGCAACTTGCATTCTAGTTTCAGAAATTGGTAAAAATCTCTCAGATATCCTGTGGGAAGGAACTGAAAATAGTGGAATGGTCTACCATTTTCCAGCAAAGCCATTTTGAATCCTACACACTCTTGTTTCGTGGACAGAATGCAGAAAGAAATAAATGAAGTCTTCTGGAGAAAACCTGGTAAAATAAACAGCAAGTTTCATATGTAGTGCATCTTCAAAACCCTTGTGGTATCAAGACCAACATAAGCCTTCTGTGTGGACAATAATTCTCATACGCATGTTCTGAAAAGTTTTCCTTGTTTTCAGCACGGCTTGGGATGAGCGGAGTAGCACCATCAGGACTGCCTGTCACTTGCCCTGAAGTATCTCTGACAGGGTGGACCTTAATTTCAGAGGCTGCTCAGGAGCCATATGGGGGGCATTCACACTATGTACACCACCAGGTTTTGGGGGCCTAAGGGACGGCCTTCCCATCTCCATTCCCATTCTCCACCAGTCTCCTTTGTTTCCACTGTCCGTGCTCCTGCCTCCCCCTCCAGCTCCTACCTTTATTCCTCATAGTCTCTGAGAGGTGGAAGAGCTCAGGAAACACCTCCCCACTTTTGACCTTTTTTCTTTTCTTAATCTGAGTTTATTTTTTCCAGCAGCATTGAGGTTGTACCTTCAAAAGGCCCCCAAAATAAATATACTAACTAAAACACGGAATGATTAGGTTTACAGTGGTAGTAAAATATATACCTTTGAAAACTTTCCAAACTGTTTTATGTCTAGAAATACTTTGAATAACTTGCTCTTTTGGAGAATTTGCTTTGATACTTTCATAAAGTTACAAGCATGATGGTTACATGGAGAAAATACACTGAAAGAACCAAAGTCAACATTGAGATTGTCACCATGGGATAATGGCTATTCAGGTTAAATAACACTGGCAAAATATTTCATGAAGCAGTCACAATTGTCTTCATAGCTGAACACTTTGAGTCAAAAAAAAAAAAGCTGTTCTCATCACTGCCTCAGCAGGAGTCTCGGAGTAGGAGGATGGAAATAGAAGCTTGCCTTCTTCACTATAGCGTTGCCCTCTGGCTGCTTTAGGAGATTATTTCACCGATTTCTGGTTATTATAAAGACTGAAAGACAGTTAACTTCACACTAAAAATAATGCATGCAATTATCATGTAGCATTCCTTTCCCTGAGAAAACACTTATCTGTCCCTCTGAACCTATTTTGGTTCCTTGGAGGCTAGCTCCAGTCCTGCTGTATTCCAAATAACTTCTTACATTCAGTGAAAGGAAGGGCTGGAGATGTTTTTCTTTGCCCATCTCCAGAGATCCCTTTGTGCCTCCTCCTCACTCTGCACTGATGGATTATCTCTTCCGGTTCAATCAACCATTCCACAATCAGAAACAGCATGAAATTAGAAAGAAAGAATGCAGCTCATTTTAGAAACCCAGCTGTAGGTCTATTCTCTTCCCATGCCTTTTGGTGGAAGACTCTTCATTCTTCCTGAATATCACTGCTTCCCATTTCTTCTGGGACTCTTCTGTTGGCTTCTATTTCTCTTAAAGCATTCCCAAAGACATCCTGATTGCTATGATCACACCACAACCGCTCTTCCACAGCCTCTTCTCTTGGTGTGTCAAGAGGGTGAGGGTTCATGTCCTGTTGCAGACAGGGCCTGATGAGAAGCTATCTTTGACATGCCATAAATATATGCTCTTAAACTGGGCCCCTTAGAAAAAGGGATGTCCAAAGCATGCAAGGAAGTCAGAGAGGAAGTAGAGGAGGGTGATACATTGCAGTGGGAGGACTTCTGGGCAATGTAACTCAAAATGCTAATCAGAATAGTCACTTCTAAGGAGATTGCTGCCGGAAGAAACAATGTCATTGGGATTGACAGAAAAAGTACAGTGCCCACTCTGACCTGTAATTTAAGGCTTTACTAAGACAGCAGTCAGGTTGGGTTTCACTTGAGAGCTGGGGGGGGGAGGGGGCGGGCGGGGATCGAGAGACAGAGAGAGAGATAGATTCCAAATGCATAATTCAATGTGGTAAGAAACCAAGGTTGTAAACTTGTGAATTTAGTAAGACAAACACACAAGGACAAGCTTAACTCCTGGGGAAATAATAAAGAAATAAAAATGAATAATCACTGAACAGAAGAAACAAAGAAAGAGAAAATTAAAAGTCTGTGAACATGTGTTAATTGCTGTACTACTTAATATAATAAAGTACACTATTAAGGTCTCCTAAGAATACTTGATATCTGAAAGAAATATAAAGCAAATTATAAAGATATTCAGTAGTATTCACATTTTAAAAGAAAAGATGTATCAACTTCATAAGCATAGTTCTTGAGGCATTAACTTATTCAAAACAGAAGCTAAACTTCCCTGTTCACAAAAATAAATGCACCCTCGGAGGCAGCACACAATAAGACTTTATGCACATAATCTTTGTATTAAAGAGTTTGTTTTAATGGTGGAGAGAGGGCCTTTTGGCCAAATAAGCATAAGAACATTTGAAACATCTTTTATGCCATTGGCAAGTTAGAAAAGCAGAGGTTACCATGATGTTTTTATGTGTACTGTCACTCAGCACAAGAACAGCTGCAAAGGAATGGGAAACAGGGCGGTGGAGAAAAAACAGACACCCCCCACAGGCTGAAGGATCAGGTCTCATGCAGAAACATGAGAAGAAAGATGGTAAGGAGCACATTGTAAGGAAGCAGGTGACAAAATCAGATGGGTAAAGTCCTGTTCAAAATGTTCCCTTCCCGTGTCGTTTTTAGGGTATATCCTGAGGTTATGTTGTATCTTAAGAATCCACATACCACTCTACTACAGTATCCAAGTGTCCCAGAAAGTTGCTCCCTTATCTTTATTGAACTCTGGTTAGGAAAATAAAAGAGTTATAACCTTCTTTTTCTTTCTCAGAAGCTGAAACACTGAGGGCATCGTCACCTTCTCCAGGGTTGTGCAAGAAAGCTACAGCTCACCAGGGATTTAAACACCATTCTTTCAAACCCTCTCCCATTTGAAACCACCCTGCCACCCATCAGTGAACATTTTCAAGGGTCAAAATAAATAAATATGTACAATTGTGCATTTGTTGTGCTTTTCTTCAAAAGAAGCACTAACTCCCCACAGCTGAATAAAGGGAGACTACAAACATAGCTCGAGCACTGCACGCCCAGTCATCCACCTTGCTTCATTGGCAGCTGACTTCCTTACCCTGTTCCTTCCAAGGTAAATCTGCCACACAGGCAGCTAAAATTAAGAAATGTAGACATACACCGGTTGGTGACACTCAGTCTTGGGGACAAGTATTGGTCCCTGGACATCTGTGATTTAGCAGAATAGACATACCCAGGTCACAAAGACTAAATTCATTACAACACAAATAGGATCCAAAAGGAAAGTTTGAAGTGCTGGATGACAGAAATCAAGTAAATAAATGAAGCAGCAGTGAGCGAGGGAGTTATATCCTGTATCCATAGGATATATCCTATATCCACAGGATACGAATAGGTGTTACTGTCATTAAACAAAATGATGCACGAAAAAGCCAGCTGTGCACAAAGTACTAGAAGAAGCTCATTTGTAAAATCCCTCAATTGCATTTGAGGGAAATGCAAATGTTTAACCAATCTAAAAATGAGAACAAGACTGTTTTGCCACATAGGCACGGAGAGACACTCCGTAATGAGAGTCTCAGCTGTGCTCAAGTCCTTCTTGCTCTTGGTCCCCGGAGGAGCCAGGGCAGCCCTGCACCCCCCTGCACTGCTGGCTCAGGCAAAACCAGACCCCTCCCTGCTTCTGCATTGCTGGCAACAAGCTTGGAGGGGAGGATGAAACTCCATATTCAAAATACATAGCCCCTAAGCCTTCAGCAGGCTGAGCCTAGCCTTCCTACATTTCCAAGCTGAGGACACTCTGGCTCACAGCTTACCTCTTCAGGGGAAAACACAGCAGGCAAATGTCTTCAGGCTTCATCTAGGCTTCATAACACAAGCACAGAGACATTTCAAAAGGGTAAGTATCTGGAGGCTTATCCTTGCCTCAGTTTCTTCACCTCTTGGACATTTTTTTTTTATTTCTAATTTTGATCTGGTTTTGTGGGTGGCTCTAAGGTAATCCCTGGGCTCCACTCATCCAGGTCATACTTCCTACCAACCCTTCTTGTGTTAGGTGAATTGACAATCAAAATAGCTCTGTATCCCTTTACCCTACTTCTCAAGCTAAACGTGATCAAATTCCTCCTCCCCCTAGAGGTCAGTCCATTCTTTTTTGATATAAGACTCATATTAAATCACCTATTGACATTGGTAATTCTTCACTGTTCCTAGTTTGGGGGAAAAGTGACACCAGATGAAATAGCAGATGGCTGATTGCCATTCACTAGGCCATTCAATGATAGCAATTTCAGGAGTCCAGGCTGTTCCTATCAGTTTTATATGAGCACATTCCTCTTATACTCACAAACTTCATCACTCACCAGGTGAGAAAATTCAAAAGGAGCCTATCAGAAATTTTCAATACCTTATATCATTAGAAAAAAAAAAAAAAAGGAAAAGAAAGAACCTAAACAAAAAGTTTTAAGATCCACCTTGCAAAGCTCATTAGGGAAAATGAAATATAGTCATGTAGTGTTGTGTAAGATAAACTCACTTCCTAACACAGTTTAACCTTACTCCCTAACTCAGTATCTGTTCTAACAGTGCAGGATTAATAACTGATACTGGAGTATAATCTTTATACTATATTAGAAAGAATAAAAAGTAATTCTGCTACTACTTGTGAACTGGTTATACTGTCATCAGTCAAAAGAGATTAAAACAGATGTAGCTTGTGTGGGAAAAATACTTCTTCTCCAGTGCAGTTTCAGTTTCTAAGTAGACGTGAAATAGGTAATATATGTAGGTGATAACACAGGTATTTCTGGTACGTTGTGCCTAAATCCCCCAACAGCGGGCAGGTAGTTATAAGCAAGGAGAGCTGCATTTCCAACCTAAGTGAGGAAGGCGCTCCATCTGTTGCCATGGTAACACTCCCACCTCTGCTCCCCCACCGCTGGTCCCCTCCCTGTTGCTGTGGTAACCACTTGACATCAGTCCCCCTTCTCCCATCCTTGCATCCCCCTGCCCAGCTTGGACACCCACTCACACTTTGGCCACGGGCTCAGGGCACGCACTGCCATCGGCACTGTGCAGCTGGAAATTTAATGCAGGGAGATGTAGGGAAAGCACCGGTTTCTCTGAGACAGAAGAGGCTGTGGAGGTGCTGCTTGTTTTGTTTGGATGCCTTTATGCAGGGATATGCTACAGGGGAAAGGCATGGGGTCAATATAATGCTTCCACATTGCCTTCTGTGGTACATGGACTCAGGCTGATCCTTTGCCCAGAAATGAATGTCACCAGTAATTAACTCTAGAGCAGTCTTTTTGCCACTGTTTTAAAACTTGTATTATTTAAAGACAGAAGAGAAACAATAATATTGACTTGGGCACATTTCCCTAACTCAATGTATTTTTGCTTATTCAGTCCGCATTTCTTTCATTTCTGAATACTGTTCTTAACTGGTAGAGGTTTTATTCTTATTTCAATTTTGTTTTTCTTTTTCCCTGTTTTAGTAAAAGGAAGATGAAAATAAATGTTTTGCTCAGGATCTTACAGTATTTCCTTCTGAATCCTGCTAAAACTTCTCCAGCTTTGAATATTTTCCACTGCAAAGAATATAAACTTTGTAAGATTTCCAGCACAAGTTTTCTGAACTTTTCTTAACTACTTTAAACTTTCCCAGATTATTAAAGCTCCTTTCACCAGTGGAAAAGGACAAATCTTTCATGGTCTATCCCACTGCTGAACTGTAAGTAGCAGACAACTGGAAGTCCAGCAAGAAGACGTGGAAGTCCAAGGGCTAACACTGGTTTCTGTTTTCACCTGATACCAACACACAGTTGTGTTGTTTTCTTCACTTGAGCATCTCCAAACTTGCTGCCATTGTAGCAGGAGATAAAAGCTCAGTTCCAATTTGACAACTTATGCCAATACAAGAAAAAAAAAAATCTCTATTCTATGGCAATTTTCTATTTCACTGTTGTTCTCTAAAACATATTTCATAATGCTCAGTTGTGAAGTTTTGCTTTAAAAGTGTTTCATGAAACAATTCATAATATACATTTCAATTGCCTGTGAAAGGGAAAAGTTATTATAGCAATTTCAATACCAAAAACTAGTCCATTGTGAACAACATGAAAGAAGTGGACATGCTTTTTGCTAATGTAACCCTGTGTGAATCCTTACTTTTCAATTTCCTAGCATATCAGCAAGAATGGAAACAAAGGACCCAAAGTACAAATTGTTCTAAGTAGATTCTTCTCATTCTTAATATGTGGAATGAAAGCCATGAGAAAGATGGTTCTGGAGGAAATAATTCCGTGAAAAATGAACTAAAGAATGTGAGAACTCTTGAAAGCAGCTATTGAACAACTGAATTGTTAATTATGCATTTTTAAGAAAACAACCATCAGTCCTAGTTAATAAATACATACACATAAGTCAGCTGTCATTAGAGTGAACAAAGCTTGAGGAGCACTCCCGATGCAGTTTATCTCTTTCTCTAAACCCATAAAGAAGAACACTCATCAGAGCTGTAAAATGGCCACCTGTTGCAACTTCGCTTATTTGAATTTAGTGACCTTCATGATAAAAGTGGCATTACCAGTCTGGGCGAAACAAGTGATCAAATATTAAACCAAAGATTTTTCTCATCTGAACCTTCATTTGAGGTTCTTTTCATCTTGTTCTTATTACAATACACAGATTTAGGAGTGCTTCAGAGATGAATGGGACTGAGCAATCACAACAGCAGACATGGGAACTGTTTTACCTGATTTTATGTTCTTTGATAACAAGCCAACACTATTTACTCTGCAAGTAAGAAAAAAAATTGAAGTTCTACAAATGAAAAAAAAAAGGCTCCCAGGGCACAAACTCTGGACAGCTGCCAGTTGTATACTGGTGAATGCATCTAAAGTTAAACACAACTGATCATGATTTTGTCTTAAAGAATGAAGACTAAATGTACAACTAATGGCTATTTCCATAGTATGAGAATCTCTACCTAGATGAGGGTCAGCAAAGACAGGTGGACATTCCTCAAAGTATTTATGTACCCAAACGTACCCAGAAGAGTTTTAACAGTTGTAAGAAGCTTAAGTTCAGGAGAACACCACAGGAGAGCTCTGACCAAATTTGCTGAGGTGCTTCAGACATCGTAAATGCCTAAGGATATGCTATGGAGCAAACTCAGCAGAGTCCTTATTAGATGAGGTGACAGGTGAGTCACCCCAGGAGATAGCCTGAGGAGCCTGAGGTGGTAGCTGAAGTGACAGGTGAGAGTCAAAGGGGTTTGAACCCTGAGCTCCCACATCCCAGAACAGAATATTATTGGATACAGGCTGAGGGAGAAGAATGTTCTGGACTGCAGCACATTTCACCCCTTCTGTTGAAGATGTGTCATTGTGTCACCAGAAAAATAAGATTCACAGAACCAGGAAACAAGAAAGTCGCTTTGACTGCAATCTACCGCTACTTGCAAAGTTAGCTGAAGAGTGGGAGATGAGCAAGAGTTTACGCGCTTCATGTTACACAATTACTGGATAAAAAAGAAAAATAACATGCTAAAGCTATGTCCTTCAATCTTAGCTCTCCATCCCTGTCTAAGAAAGCACTTTCTGTCCCTGACTTCCAGTTTCACAGAGGTATTTAGGGTTATGCGAAAGTCAGTGCGTGAAAGCATGCCCTCTTCCATCAAATGTACTCTTTGTTAATTTAGATACCCCAGAACTCAGAATAGTGCCCATTATAAATACTGAAATGGGAGTGAATCTCAGAACTTTCCCAATGTTTGGGTGGGCTGGGAGGCAGTCAAGCATATGGATTACGTTCCCAGAGACAGGTGATGAACGCTTAAGTCTGGGATGAATGCCACAGCCCCTCATACCTCTCATTTCAATTTGACAGGCATTGCAATAGATCAGGAAATGCAGCAGAAAAAGGGCCCATTTACACCACATCTTGAAAATTTCCATAATATTTTAGAAATCAATTATTTCTCATAACAAAGACTGACATAAAAAAGGCATTCAAGCCAGTTGAGTAAAACTTGATATTTGATATAGTTCAGTCATATTTTTCCAGAGAAGACTAAGGAAATTATAAATAAGGGCACAAAGCTGATGTGACATTAAAATACATTTGTGTGGGTGAGAATTCGGAAGTAGATCAAAAGATAATGTAATCAAATGGCAAATGGCCTAAACTGATCAAGATGAATAGCAAGCAAATGGAAGTAAATGATCAAAGTGTAACACCTGCTGCCACAGACAACATCTATGTTAGAAGTATATTAATAAACTGAAGCATCATCTCCATTCCTATCAGGGACCCAAATATTAAATCTATTAATCACAAGCAAGCGCCCACTCCTGCCAGAAATATTTTCACATAAGCACCCAAGTGACTTGTACTCCACAAATTAATGGACGAGGAAGGCTTATAATGAACATTAGGAACCACATGGACAACTCAGCATAAGGTTGGTCTAAATTATAGACCCAGACTTATAATGCTAAAAGCCCCAAATCTGAAAGCTAAACAAGATTCAGTTTAGATACATGTATAAGGAAATATAGTTCTATTATGTGATTACGAGTTTCTATATGAAAATCGTTTTAGTATATTGCAGGTGAGGTTCTTAATGTCACTAGACATTATGGGATCTGACTTGTCCCATTACAGAAATCCGTTTTCCGTACATATACCAGAAGCAGTATCAATATCAAGTAAATGACTCAGATTGACTTCATAATTATTGTTTATATTTCAGTCAAAAAAGTACAGCCATTTCTGAGTATGAAGTTATAATAGCAACATCACCTTATTTAGAGTTATAAAAAAAGTTCTTGCAAAGTCTTGAGAGAAGTTTTTATGACTCGGCTCAAGAACACAAAAGTTGCAAGAAAGGTAGCTTTTCGTTAGAAAACATGCCTTTATTATGCTGAAAATCTGCCCAAACTGTGACCAAAAGAAAACAAACCACCCAACCAAACAACAAACCACCCAACCAAACAGTAGGTATGTTCTTGGTAGACATTTTCGAGATCCTTGCAGCTAAATTTCCTGCTAATCTGTCCAAAATAGACAATTTTCTCTGCTGGCAGTAAACAGGACTTTCTTTGTAATTGTTGCTCTGAAGTGCTGAGGCCTTAGCTACAGAGCAAAAAGCAAATCTCTTGTCTTTTCTGACCTGCACAGTCTTTTATTTCCATGCACTGTGGGTGCAGGACAGTTCTTTCAGATTACATCTTAGCAGAACCCAGCAAAACTTCATTGCAACACTCCCAAACAGCCGAAAGAGAAAATGGAGAAAAGAACTGGACTGAAAGAATTTCCATTAACTTTTGAGTTACACAATTTCACTGAGATCATTGCATCACACCAGGTATTTCAGAGGTTATTCACTTTTTGCTATTTATAGTGGAATATGACATGGAGAAATCACTGTGACCATGCATACAGGTATTCCAAAATAGATGTATACAGACACATTGTTGCAGGTAAATACTGAATTTTATAGCAATAAAATGATAAATCCGATAAATTAAACTGAGTCAAATATTGACCAATAAGCACATGGTTTTGAAAATGAAGGATAAAGACAGGACATGAAGAGGTTTCTGAGAAAAATTGTATCAATTTTGGACTTAGAGAAATCTAAATTTCTATCAGAATATATACAAGTAAATTCTTCGGGCTTTACCAACTCAGCAATGATAACCAAAGACATTTATACAGCATTCTTGCTTCTGCAAAACCTATAGAGACTTCATGTTTGATAAAAGTTGAAGCGATGGTCCCATCATGCACAAAACCCATTTTTTTCCTTTCTTTTCTCCCAGCATATTAAACATTCTTTTTCTAACTGATATTCATAAAGCACAACGGACAGAATTTAAGATACTTATTTAGAATTTTCAATACATGTTCAATTTAGAAATCCAAGTTCCATTCTGAACCTCTTGTGCTCAGTTCCTATTTTTATCAGGGTATTTCTCCATTCTACAAATTCTCTGGATATATCAATGTTCTGACTCTGGCCTTCTGCAGAAATATGCTATAATTTCTAAAGCTGTTTAAAATTTGTGATTCTCAGGTTCTCAAAGAGTGGTGGCATTCTTTTTTGTCTTCTATATACTGAGCAATTTTATTTTTTCTTCTATCTGCTTTTACACATTTTGTAAATCCCTGTAACCTAAATAGGAACTAGTAAAATTGCAAAATTTACCTCAAGACTGCACTCCAGGATTGGCTGTCACTAGAGATCTTCCTTTTTAATTTATCAGTTGAAGATAAAGCAGTTAGCATGTAATTTTAGAGTAGCACAGAATCTGAATTTGTATGTTTGATGGTCACACCTTTGTGCTAGAATCAAATTCTGGCTCAAGCAAAAGCAAGAGTGTTGTTTTAGAGGTCTGTCCATGAAGAAGGTCTGCGCACCTTCAAACCCCACTGAATTCTGTGAGTACAGTGCCCTTAGATACCCTCAAAGTCTGCAAAAACTCACCCCTTGAACTGATTATGAAACAATGCAGGCTGGGGGTGTAGAACAGCAGAGATTGTCGGGACAAGAGTAAGACACTGGCAGAAGAGCAGGACCCACAAGTACTGCGGGAGCTGGCAGGTGTGACTGCAAAGCCACTCTGGATAATCATTGGTCAATCATGGCAACTGGGAGAAATGCCCAAAGGCTGGAGAAAAGCAAATGTCACTCCTGTCTCCAAGACAAACAAAGAGGAGGAACTAGGGAACTACAGGCCAGTCAGCCTCGCCTCAATCCCTGGAAAGGTGATGGAGCAGCTAATCCTGGAAACCGCATCCAGGCACATGAATGACTGGAAAATCATCAGGAGTAGTCAGCATGGATTCATCTAAGGGAAGTCATGCTTGACCAACTTGATAAGCTTCTGCGATGACATGACTGGCCTGGCAGATGAGGGGAGAGCTGCATCTACCTGGACTTCAGTGGGGCCTTTGACACTGTTTCCCATAAGATCCTCATAGACGAGCTGTTGACTTTGGGCTGGATGAGCAGACAGCGAGGTGGGTTGAAAACTGGCTGAATGGTTGGGCCCAGATGGTAGTGATCAGCAGCATGAAGTTGCCTCTTAACAAGAACCAAGAATATACCATCATGTATCTATGCCCTCCTTTGCCTTTTTGTCCTTCTTGATTGTCAGGTAGGATCTGTATCTTTATGTATTTGCAACAACAGTGTATCTTCCACTATCGAACTGTTCTTTCATTTGTTATTGTCTTAAACCCCTAAAGGTTAAAGAGCCTACTACAGTGTTGTATTTCTCCACATCTGTAGGAAGCAAAGGCAGGATTCCATTTCATTTTCTTAAACAGTCATCAGACTCTGAACAACGCTGCCCATGTGTCATGCTAATTGATTCTCTCTGTCTCAAACACTGTCATAGAAAACAGATCTGTCAGTCTCAAACTATTTAATTTCCTTAAGATAAGCTACCTAATCAGTAATATCTATTTACAACAGCTTATCTGTAGTATGACTCTGGGAAAAAAAAACCACAAACAAACAAATAACAAAAAACCAACCCAAACAATACCTCTCAGATGCAACAACATCTTGCATATGCTCCATGTGACCCTTTGCTTTGGGACAGATAGGTCATACAACCATATCAACTTAGTGCAACGTTTCATGTGACGGAACACTATTATTTATCATCTATATGTTGCTAAAAAGGACTTAAAATGTCATTTCTACTGAGATGACAGCTTGGCAAAAAATAAGAGAGACAGCCTGTCTTGGTTTTCTACAGGTACCACAGGTATTTTTGATGCAACAAGTAAAACGATTTCAAAGTATTACATAACGATTTCTAACATTAAGATCTTCGTATCAATCAGTACATTTGGAAAAAATGAAACACGATGGTAGGCAATAAATAGCCATTAAAAATACAAGATACAGAGCTCAGAATCAAACACGACTTTTTTTCCATTACCAAAGACTCAATTTCAAATTAAACCACCTTGTGAAAAATTTGCCACATTCTTAAAGCAGTGCCTATGTCTGCATTTGCAAAGACACCGTTACCTCTGAAGCAGTTAATGTCTGATACATTTTCTTGATGGCGCTTGTTAGGTTTTCTCCAAGCATTCACTTCAGCGCCACAAATTAGAACTGTTTTGTTGCAGAAGTGCCGGCTTGGACAAAAATTGTGTTATCAGACTGATCAATTAATTATATAAAAGGCCTGCTTATCCTGCAAAAGGCAGCCTCCAGAATGCCCTTCCAAACCATCAGCTATGGGTCCTCTGGGGATTAAAAAAAAAAGGTCAGAGTTTTTATAATAGACCTCTCTAGAATGATTTGGGAAAACATTATAGCAAACTCCCTTCTAACCATAATTTGCACAATGGATATGAGTGACCCAGTGGAAATTAGTTCTCCTTTTTCAATTAGGAGCCCTTGAAATATTACCCTGCACATGATTACTTTTTCAACAGCAGTGCTACGCTTGTAAAGTGTGTGGCTGAAGAGCATCTTGCTGCTCTGCCTGCCTGAGCACCAGTTGCCAACTGGGACCGGCAGATGAAAGCTGAGAGCGGGGATGAACATTGCAAGATGACTACCAGCACTATATCATTACTTTTTTTTCTCTAACAAATGAACAAAAATCCCATCCAGAGGCATCAGTGTAAAAATACTTTTGTGATCAAACCCCCAATATTTGTCCTGTTTTCAAATGCAACAATATCTTTGCTTATAGTTCTTCTCATCTGTTCAAGAACAAAGGTCTCCTTTTTTTCCCCCGTTGTATCTGCATGACATTAATTCTATTTATTCAGATATGACACAGATTAATAGTATCAAAGTACCATTAGTTAAAATTTTCCATGTGTACTGGCTACCCGACTGTATACTTAGGATAAAATCAGGTTATACAAACTTGCCTCTTCTCCAAAATTCTAAAAATTTACATTTTCTTTTTTTGTAAAAAAAAAAAAAAATCGGGTTTTTCTTTAATAAGGATGCATTGTTTGGGTGAAAATTCTTAATACACATCTGACCAGAGTGTTAAAATTCTCACAGAAGATTTATACATACCTCTGTCCATAAAGATGGAGAAATTCTGGTGATATGATAGGAATAGAAAAATTACTGAAACTACCAATACCATAGAGCTAACTGATACTTTGTATTGGCTGGAAATAGCATGAAAGTTGCATAAAGACATGTTGAGCCATGTACTATCACATTGAAACTGTAGGAGAGAATGATTATTGAGGCTGCAATTCGAATGCTGCCATTTCCTTACGCATGTGCTTAACTAAGTCCATGTTTATATTCTCTTAATATATTTATAGATAAGACACTGTTGTTTGATGCAAACATATTTTTTCCCCATAAGCTTCATGGAAAATGTTTAAGAGTAAATCTGTGATCAGTGTTTTCGGGCTTTGCTGCCTGTGTGTAGGTCCTATAGCAATAGTTACGCATCAATTAAGGCACTTGCTTTTCAGAGTTGCGAGGCATCGACACATCACCTGAGAAGCAACTGCTGGTAACTGATAGAAAAGTGTGCATCCTGCTAAAGACTGGACTATGCATCTGGCTGCATAAATATGATGTCATGTGCCAAAATTTGGGCACCCAACTTTATACCTTTTGGTCTGCTTAACATTGAATCAACATATTGTATCATTTCACTTTATATGTGAAGCATCTACTTCAGAGTTTCTTCAGTGCCTTTAGTCCATTTGGAATACGGGCATGAGGAGAAGTATAGAAAGCACCCAGGCATTTTACTATTTGAGTTGTAACTCTCAGCTGGACTAACAAATAGCGCAGAACTCTACATTTTAGAGGTGGCAAGTGTATTACACGAAATAGGCCAGCTAATAAAACACTGAACATCGCTAGGGAGAACCCTGCTGAGGGAAATAAAACCGAGCCATACACCAGCAGCTCCCCTGCTCTCTGAGGAACAGCAGCACTGTGGGGAAAGCAGGGGAATCCCCGGGGTGCTGCAACAGCCCAGAGGCAGGAGAAGTCCTGCTCACTGGGGCAGATGTCCGTGACTCTGACCCGTGACGGGGAACAGCTAAATTCACAGCAGGAGCATTTACTGCAGGAGGAAGCCTATGCAAGCTTCCCTGGCTGCAGGACAACAGCAGGGAGAAAAGTACTGGAAAGCAATCATATTTGTGTTACCTCAACTGTCAATTACAGAAGAACAGAATGGCCCACATGAAGAAATCTGTTCTTCAAACCTGTGACAAGTCCCTGTTTTAAGTCCCTCTAAACAACAACAAAGAAAAAAATCATCCAGAGAGGGCAGTTGTATATTAGTGCCTAATCCAACAATTTTCCAGGCACGCAGTGGTTCCCAACGCAAAGGAGAAAACACCTTACATTAAATCTTTCCCTGGAGTATAATACCAAGTTTCACTATACTTGCTGGAGCTACAGCAAAATGCAGCAATACAGGTCTGAGTTGCTCAGGCTCTGAGGAAATGTGCCAGCATTTCCTCAGAGCAATATCCTGGCAATAAAAGCACTCCCCCTAAACTTCCTTCACTACATCTCTTTTTCCTAACCATTTTTTTTAATTTTGTTTTTTATAAGCAACTCCTATTGATCTCCGATTAGCTGGTGGCAAAGATTTATCTGAGTTATGATGGAAACAATATATTTTCATGTACAAGTCATCACTTCATGGAGCTTGTTAACAGAATAGGACTCATCTCCATGGGATAGTTTCATGGAGACTTACATCTTGGAACTGTCTATATCCATGGTTCCTTCCAACCCAACACTTTTTATGATTCTATGATTTGCGTGATGGAAGTGCATTGAATTAGATCAGGAGCAGCCTCAGCTCTTTTGTTCAGAATTATATTTAGTATGGGCGTATGTCCGTGCCTCCACTATCAAATATCATTGTACAGTTAGTCAGGTTGGCCAAAAACTATACTGTCTATGTTTTTTTAAAAGCTCTAATGTATTAAACACTGTACTCACCATGAATCAGTAAGAAAAATCAAAGTATCAGAATTGTTCACAGTGAAATATTCCACAATAACGTTTTCAACCTTCTAGAAAGTTTATCCATTAACATCTTATTTTGATACATTAAAAATCTGTCAAGAACGTTGAAAACCTCGATAATATTTTGCCAAAACTCCTCTTAAATAAAAGTTATATTCCCTCATAAGGCCTTGATTTAGTTGAATCAGCATTTTCCAGTAGAAACCATTTCTGTGAGAAGTTTTTCTCCCTGGCCTTAGGAAGCAACTTCATTAACCTATTTGTTTGTTAAACAAAAAGAATATTGACAAGGTCACTTGTAGCAAAACTGGGAACTGCATAAGCTTGACATCTTCCATGTAATAAAACGAAATATGACCCATTAATTCACACAGTCCACTGCAATCACTATGCCCAACCTTACAGGCTTGGCTGTACAGGTGACACTGGTATTTGATAGCAGACGATGACTCCACCCCATCCAGCTACAGTGTGGTGGAGAAAGCTGTAATTCCAAAGCTTGGTATTTCAGGGTTGAATAACCAGTTTTGCACTTCTATAGCAAAATGTGAGTTACTACATTTTGCTAACTGGGCCACACTGGGGAATTTAGTTTCCTTTACTCTAACCCCTCTAACAGCAGGGGGGCATTTTGAAGGACTAAATTAACCAGCTTCTAAGCATGCACAAGACTGTTCCTTCCCACGGAAAACTATAGGAGTGCTATGTGCTATGTTTTCATCTGCACCTGAAAAAAAAAATTATTTCATTTACATAATAAGAGAACCAAACACATTAACATTGGGGTTTAGGTTATAGGAGTATCATAACACGCCGCAGAATGTAAACATTAGTAACCAATTAGTAACCAGCAGTTAGTTATCATTTCTACTAGATTAACCAATACCGTTAAGTTATTAAACTCCTGAAAAGATCTGGGCTTGGTCCCCTTCAGTCAATTCTCTCACCTTGCCTCCTCAGATCTGCTGCTTCTCATGCCAACTCAAATATTTGTGTAACTGCAGGGCAAGCCAAATAAACACTTAACAAGGCAGAGCGCTATTTTCTGCTATGCTAGCAACTGAATGAAGGGGATCCAGTTAGTTCAGATTGTTTAACAGGGTGGCAGCTGCTGCTTCTGCAAGGTAACATAGCTGCAAAAAGGAGTGATGCAGATCTCATTCACTCCAGGCCACCCTACACTGACCGAGTCTCAGAGGAGATGCATGAATTGTGCAAGGTCTGAACATAGCAGCCAAGTGGGAAGGCACAGCCGCAGTGCCAGACCCAGCTCAGGTGGCTGAAGTTGATGCCTCTGCATCTTCATTGCTTCACCTTCCCCAAAGAAGATGCCCTAAAGTCAACTTGGGAAGGTCTGTACTCACATCTTCTCAACATAGTAGTGAATCTCCCTATATACATATATATATTCAAATGCCTTGCTTTTTCTCTGTCTTTAATAACACACACTGCTTATTCATCCTGCGGTCATGCACTGTTGCCTCTCACAGTAGGCATCTGGAGTTCAAAACCAAATTGACACTGAGTTCACTTTATGTGTCTATCTACTTTTACCCATAATTTACTTACAGCGGTTTCTGCAAGGTGCTCAGTTATTAAAAATTCAAATCAAATTGTATCATTGGTGCTTTAAAGAACATCATGTTGACATACCAGGTACACAAAGCAGTAATACATAGCTGCCTTTATCACCTATAACCAGAAAAAAACCATCAAGAATGAATAAAACTAACTATATTTAAAAATAATAAAAGCTACACATTTGCCTATGGTCTGAACAAACTTGAATGGGCTGTGGCTTATGACCAATTTAGAATAATTTACCATCCAGATAGTCTGCACTGGAACAATAAAAATCCCATTTGTTTAGATTTATTTTAACAGCAAGATAATCATAGACTAATCGCATATGGATCTTTTTCCCTACTGCATAATATATGTTTTCATTTAGGCAACATTATAAGAATTTTAAATTCACTGGCCTTAGAAGAACAGAAAGGTAAAACCAATTATTTTAATGAATAAAAAAAGCCTTTGGGTCATTGATAATTCAGATCTCTAACAGAGAAAAGGGGATAATATTATACCATGGATTACAATATTCAAGACAAGAAAACAGTCTGGTTTATTTTTATCCTACTGACTTATCTCTGATGTGAAGATACATCAGTATGCCAGGCACCAATACAAGCTTTAAAGTTCAACACTTCTAAAAAAAAAGGCAACCATAAATAAGTTGGCAAAGCTCAAAAGAAACAACCTGAGCAGCCAAACTCAAATTGTCTTAGCCATCTTTAGACTAAATCTTGGATTAATAAATATTAATTATTAAATTAATAAATATTTATCGAAGACTTAGGTCCGAACGCAAGCGGTTACGTTTCATGCTAATTTGCAGGATTACGAGGATTGATTTTATGCATTTTTTTTTTCAATATCGGAATTTCTTAGGTTCCTTTCCATATCTCTAAGTGCCTCCTTCAGCAAATACTATGAGTCAAATGACAATGGAGTATATTCAGTTATTGTGAATGGCACCCAGCCGCCACTGCTGAGTGACAGCAGGCGGGAAGGACAGCCCAGGGGACTGGCACGTGTCTAGCAGCCAGAAAGGCAGGCTGGGAGACTCTGCTCACCTTTAACAAAATGCGGGGAAGCCTCATCCTGCAGGGAAGCCTCCTGCAGCAGCTTCACTGGAAGTAAAACAATGCTTTCAAAACAGCGGTGCACAAGCAAGACATTTATTCAGAGAGACTGATTTTTCTTAAAGCTTTCGGTCAGGAATTATATTCCTCAACGCAGTCCTGCAAACCTGTCTGCAGCACCGTCAGGGAGGAGGGATGTACAGACTCAGGAAGGCCCTGGATTTCCCCAGGCACAGCCATCAGCAGCTGCTCCTCAACAGAGACAGTGGCCCCAGGAGGAGGGAGGGCACAGGGAGGAAGCATCACTCCTGGCTCCAAACCAGGTCTGCACAAGTGCCTGCAGGCTCCAGCTGCAAAGGACAACACCATGCCTGGATAATGCACATCCCAGAGCTGGTTACACCTCAAAGGTCTCTTTGCCCCGAACAGCTGGTAACATGTCAGAAATTTTGAGCAGAGGGCGTATTTTACCTTGGATGCATTCACTGCTCAAACACCTCTCTCCGATTTTCTGGGAACAGAACGACTTAATGATCATTTCCCCCCCCCTCAGCTCTCATGGGTGACCTACATTATTCATAATTATTTCTTGACTCGCTGTCATGGTTTAACCCCAGCCAGCAGATAGAATCATGCAGCCGCTCACCCACTCCGCCCAGTTTGGGTGGGGAAGAGAATCAGAAGAGCGTAAGTGAGAAAACACTCGTGGGTTGAGATAAAGACAGTTTAAGAGGCAGAGCAAAAGCCACATGGTATGGAATATCCCTTTGGTCAGTTGGGGTCAGCTGTCCCAGCTGTGTCTCTTCCCAACTTCTTCTGCACCCCCAGCCTGCTCGCTGGTGGGGCGGTGTGAGGAGCAGAAAAGGCCTTGGCTGCTCAGCAACAACCAAAACCACCAGGTAGCTCTCAATACTTATTCCCATCCCAAATGCAAAACATAGCACTATAGCAGCTGCTAGGAAAATAAGTACCTCTATCCCAACTGAAACCACAACACTTGCGGGCTTGCAAAACAAATAACAGAAACCATGAAGTGTAATGAAACCTGATATGCAAAAGGACATTAAAATAGATACACATGAAATACACCAGTATCATTGTTTTTAATTAAACTTTGCGGGAAATGAGTGAACTATGCCTCCAACCATATCTTGCAGGTCTGAGTGTAAAATCAGTTAGCTAGCTAAATAAGCACGCTGCCGGAATAGCTGCATCATGACAGACAGGCTCGCCTGTGAAAACAATCCTGGGAAGAAGATGATCGTTTTTTTTAGTGCTACTATTCATCAGTAACTGAAGCACAATCATCTGTGACTGTCTGAGGAACCTGCCTGCATGCAATTTAGGAATTCTGGTTAATTATGTAAAATTGCTCAATATTTAATGCCTCGGTGTGTAATGAATCAGCCATGAACCAGCTAAGTCCTTTGTAAATTACTGCCCACTCTGTCTGAAAGATGAGCCTATAGATAATGAAAGACAGAAGTTAACTGAAATATTTAGGATTTGGATGAACTCTACAGTTAGACCAAAAGAAAGAAATAAAGAAGACCACTTTGGTCTTTATATGGAAACAGGAGTGGGAGTAGGAGACACTTTAAAAATCCCCAAAGAGGAAAAGAGGGTGTACATTACAGAGCAGGGGGTGACAGAAACAAAAGGAATTTGGGGGCAAAAGAGTAAGAAAAGGGACATGCTTTCATTGCTGATTTGGCTGTGGGAGCAGCTGAGGAAAGAGAAACCAGCTGCAGAGAGGAGGAAGAAAAGGGTGATGACTGGCAGGAGATACCAGTTTCAGAAAGGGATGCTGGCAGGGTGGGAGAGGGCAGAAGGCTGTGGGCTTGTACCTCCAGCTGTGATCAGAGGGAGCTGTGCCCTGTCCACCCCGGAGTCAGGTTCAGCTCCCTAGTGTCTGTGCTGGGAAGAAATGCCACAGACTCCAAGGAAAACCAGAGAGCTCAGTTGCACCTAGACCAAGGAAAAATTAAGGAATGGGCAGATGTAACACCTATGGACTCAAAGGCAAAAGCATGGTGAGCATTATGGACCTCAACTAGGGTTATGGGGCTGCGGAGACTGGCCTTTGCCATCTCTCACCTCATTAGCAGGAGCAAACATTCAGTTACTAAACTAAAAGAATTTAGTGTTCCATGTAATTTGAATTCTCGCTCCTCAAGATCATTAACAGTTTTCTGCAGGATAGAAAACTCTGGTTAAGCTCAATTTTTACACTGTACTATCAAGTTATTTTTGATTCCGTAAAGATGATTTTGAGGATACTGTCACTATAGAAACTAGTGGTAAAGGAAGCTCATTTGCTCTATTTTCCCACTAGAGAAAGCAACAAAAATACTCTTTATTAGCTGGTAGAAAAGTATGTAGTTACATTTAAATATTTTCCTCCTGCTCCTCTTTAACCACTTCTGTATTTGACAATATTGCCTTTGAAAAAGCTTTCGTTATCTTCATTTAAGACTGGGGTTTTCCCTTTTCCCCCTGCAGGTTGTTCTCCTTGTGTGCGTGTGCATGACTCTGCTTGTGTGCATCACAAGTAACAGACATCACAAACAAAAACCAACACAAATCCTTTTAGATTGAAGCTGAAAGTTGTCTAAACACATTGTTAAACAACATGCACTTTTGGACATGAGAAATCCCAAGACAATGTTCTTTCCACGAAGCTTAAGTTTGTCTTCATGCATAATACACAATGCAGTCAAGATGAGTAATAGCTTAGCAGCAGAATAAAAATGAGGAAATCACATTTTAAATTATGATATTACTACGCATAGTATAGTGATACGTAGATGCTCCAAGCCCCTTCCCTCCTGCGTTCTGCCCCTAATTGTGCTAGAGTCTATACCTATACCTATATTGTTAATATATTTCTGGTTTCTAACAATTTTTTATTGCAGTGTACAAGAACTTTGGAACAATCCTGCAGTTTGGGTACCTCATACTACCTAAAATGTGAGCACAGCCACTGTTTCTCCTTGCTGCCCGTCTTGTGAGGAAAGCCTGCCTATTTTGTGAAGAAGGTGCTTTGTACTGTTTCCACGCTGATCTGAGCACCTTGTTTGCTGCTCCTGACATCGCAGCTCTGTTAGACCCGACACGGAGGATGGTCAGGAGGAAGATGTGAGAGCAGGCAGGGGTGCCAGGAGAGCCTGCACTACAGCTGGCATGCTGCCTGGGTGGTCAGCCCCATGGGAAGGCTGACATTCACAGATGAAAGGCAACACACCACTGCTCCTTCAGTTGCCTCTAAGCTCTGCCTGACCAAGCAAGTGCTCCTCAGTCGCCCTCCAGCAAAGCCAAACAGACCTTAACCCACTGGTGCTCTGCACACAGCAGCCGAGAGCCACAAGCCGCATGATTACAGCCCAGCTGAGAGAGCCAAAGTGCTCACCTAGGCATTAGCTTGGGCACAGGAACAACCAGGGGGCAAAACCCTGGGTCAAACACACCCAAAATGTAGCTGTTGCTCCATGTGCAGATCCCCTCCCAACCCACCGCGTAACAGAGCACATGGATCCTGTGTGGACATGTGGGCAACGCTGATCCACAAAGATTTTATTCCAAAAGCAATTGTCAAAGAGAGACTCATTGAAAAGGCATATTTATCCTCTTTGGGAGACATCTGTAAGACTGAGTGGAAGAGAACACAATTTCAATAACTCAGACTTCCAAAGATAAACCTCCCCATATATTATACCAACAGTAAATCTTTTAAGACCAAGAAGTTCAACAAACGTAGAGCCACTCTAGCACTATACAAACATCAAACAATGCCTAAGGCAATAAGGAGCTGATGAGCAGCAGAGAATGTGCTTGCCTCCTTCCAAAAGCCAGTCCTGGGTGATACTATCAGACTAATGGAACCAGTTTGACTTTGGTTTACAAAATGCTTAGGTCAATAAAAGTCCCTCAGTCTTCCTTAAGTCTTCCTGGGAGCACCTGTAGCATTTGCAACTTAATTATGCTCTTTGCTTTCTGTTATTTTACAGGGTTTCTTTCCTTCACATAGAATTTTCATGTTCATAGAGGACTGAGACGAGACAAGGAAGCAGTGCAGACCACTTGCTACCAAAGTAGGTTGCTACTTCCAGGTACATCTGCACCGAGTTGACTTGACCAGGAGAAAAGAAGTGATTAGGTGGTGGAATCATGCAGTTATACCATTTTATGTAATACCGAGAACTGTATTGCACTGGTCGATATATAGAAGAGTGCTTTAAGCATCTGCAGTGCTTTACCTGAACTGATCTGTACAAGAAATTAAATGGCCTACTGAAATGCAATAGAAATCTATGGTTTAATCACTACTAATATCCTGTCAATAACGCATGTGGAATAAGAAAATGCTAGCTTGAGAATTAAAAGCATTCTTAGCTCCAGGAACAAATTAGTGATGGAACACACCTATTTGGTCCCAATGTATTTTTTTACAGTGTTTTGGAATAATTTTTTTAAGAATGTTTTGAAGCTGAAAGTAGCGATGCTTCACTAAAAATTTTATTAAAGAAAATTTAATCTACAATGTTACAGACAATTCCCCAAGTTCCTTCTATGACCTTCATCTATACTGCTCCCACTGAAGCTAAATGAATGTCTTGGCCTTTGTACAGAATTTACACAGGTGGAAAAGGAAGGCAAAGTGAGGCTAAGTTGATAAAGTGATGCATAATTATTTGCACCAGTATAAATTAGTTCAGAAGTCAGAATACATCAAGATACTAGCTATGCAGCCTATACCATTTGCCAGAGTTGGAAGATTTATTGTTGTGACTCCAGAATAAAAATATTTTATGATTATAGGATGCTGAATATTGGGTGTTTTACCACTCACAGACACCACTAGACTACTATAAGCTGAATGTTCATGGAATGAGTAAAGTCTTCTATGCTGTAAAATAATAACGAACATTCATAAATTAATGGGAACTACGCTCCCAAGGTTAATGGACTACTACCTGGGATTTCTTGCTTGTGTGCACCACAACTCCTAGAGATCATTTGTTCTTGCACTAATGGATATGTTAACAAGCATTATACAGCTACCCAAGCCAACGACATTTTATCGTGATTACCACTTGTACTAAATAAAAAAAACCCACCACCACCAACCACTAGCATAATACTAATGCTGCGCTTTTAAACAAAAGCTAAAGAAATCTGCAGGAAAACCCTATTTGTTCCTAGGCAGTGCCATTTTCAATTACCTGTTTGTGCACACTGACATTTTCTTTTTGAAAATTGTTTTAATAGAGCCCAAAGTAGCAATTTAAAACTGTAATGCACAAATCTAAATAGAGCTGAAAATACCCCGAGGCGTTCACAGAGGAGGAGGCTTTTCAAAATCAAATGATACGCCTTTGGCAATCAGAACATCAACAGGTTGAACTCAGTGAAAGAGGACAATAGCAAATGTCGGGCAGGGGATGGCAGAGCTCCCTCCAACTGAAACTGAATTTGACTGAGGAGCGATGGAGTGATGCAGCTGGAAACACACTTCCATCATAATCAAAGATCGTAACAGGCAATCACATCAAGCTGTGGTGCTACTCTTGGAAGGAACAATTACTGGAATACCTGGAAGTGAAAGCAATGTGGTGCTCAGCGAAAGACTGCACGGCGAAAACAAGATACTGAGTTTGGAGCTGAAAAGTAGTGCTATTTTGTTGAACAGCAAGAATCTAATGCTAATCCTTCTGGGTCAGGAACTCAAAATGTATTCTGGCTGTCAGATTTTGCCTTGTAAAATCTATTAAGAACTGCACTTGTGAAACAGCTCAGCATCAAAAGAATGGGGTATGATGAATCATTCAACTGCATCCATTCTTCTGTTAAAATATATACAACATCAAGAGAAAAAATATATAAGGAAGAATTTCATGCTACTACACTTCTACCCCTTCTAAAATTGAGTATTCTTAGAAATATTCTGAAATAGAAAATTTCTATTCTGGATGCAAACATTTAAAATTGTTCTTTCAAATATGGCTTTGCACTACCAATTTTTTACTCTTTAACAGAGTCTACAGGTTCAGAAGCTTACTATTGTTTCAGGATTTGTGTTAATTTTGTTTCTTCTTCAGTCATTGGGGTTACACAACACACAAAAAACATCAAGAATGCTTCTTTCCATTTAGAGTCATGCTGAAAGGAAAATGGTCTCATAGAAAGCCATCAGAAATCTTTGGGTTTGGTTTTGGTTTTTTTATGGACTGAATGATTTTCTTCAGGCAAAGTGAAGTGTTTTAATATCTTCATCGGATTGCAGGGTTTGGAGAAAATGGAGTCACATGCTTCTGAGAGGAGTACAGTGGCAGGACAAGAAGAAACAGGTACAAGTTGCAGCAAGGAAGTTTCTGGTTACACGTTAGAACAACCGTGAAAGTGTCAAGCACTGGAATAGTCTGCAAAGAGAGGTTATTTGATATATTAAAAATTTGAGTGGACAGCAGCTTGAGCAACCTGATGTAAGTTGTTTCTGCTTTGAATGGTGGGTTGGGCCAGATGACCTCCAGAGGCCCCTTCCAGTCCATGTAATAATTCTGTAATATAAGATTATCAGATTCAAGCTAGACACAACTATAACTGAAGCTGGATTCAGAACAAAGGAATTAAAAATGTTTTCTTTAAAGCAAGCAGCAGGAAAAGAAGTGACATTTCTACATAGCTCGGAACTTGTTTTCTAGTTTCCTTTGATACCAAATTCTGAATAAATTTACCATTTGTGATTATAACAAAGGAATGTAATTCCACAGAATACTGTTCCTTCAAAATTCATTTAACTAGGTCTGCTGATTTGATTGCTATTCCTTTGAAACAATAATTAATTTTATTTAAAAGGTCCATTTTTTTCAAAGTAACCAGTTATTTGTGACACCTCCATGTTGTGGTTCTGATGAGAGTTACCCTAAGAGGCTTTGACTTTCAAAAAAGATGAAGAAAATCACCACCAGAAGATTAGCTCCATTTATAGTTGTTTCTGTTTGGGACTCAGAGGACTTTTTTTTACTCATTGTGGCCAAGCAGACTATGAAACAAAATTATGATCCTTCCTCCTACCTTACAGTATTCCTTGCCTCTGCTATTAAATGTGGTGTTCTAGTTGGAAAGATATCTACTCTGCTAATGAATGATTTGTATATATTCACTCTTTCTTGTTAGGTTCACTACAAGTCATAACATTCAAGCAGCCAATATAAGATTTGACTGGTTTTCTTCAGGCACTAGATAAGCATTTTCTGCAAGTAAGTCTGAACATTCAGGATAACGTAATGCAAATGAGTCATTATGATTTTGGGACTCAGATCCTTTTTCTTCCATCTCCAGTAAAATCCCAAGAGCAAAATACATGTTTCGTTAATAAGGAATTAAATGTCTCTTTTGCTGAAAGTTAGACATCTGCTTTCCACATGGTTTCTTCTCACTTTTCCCCAAAAGAACACAAGTTACACAAAATGTACATTTATGTCACTTCTGTAGAGAAGTGTCTGTATTACCTATTATAGGGACATTCAACTGTCCTGGAAGGAAACTAGTATGATTTTGAATCAGATTGTTCTCATGTCAGACAAACCAGAATGTTCAAGAGCAATTCCAGAAATCTCCAGAAAGTTACAAAAAATTCTTGTGTACAAATTAAAAGTTCTTGTGAATGAACAAACTCCAGAGCTACCTGAAAGGAGGTTGTAGAGAGGTGGGTGTTGGCCTCTTCTCCCAGGTGAATAATGACAGGACCAGAGGAAATGGCCTGAAGTTGCGGCAGGGGAGGTTTAGATTAGATATTAGGAAGAATGACTTTACTGAAAGAGTGGTCAGGCACTGGAACAGCCTGCGCAGGGAGGTGGTTGAGTCACCATCCCTAGAGGTATTTAAGAAACGTCTAGATTTGGCACTTCAGGGCATGCTCTAGTGACAGAGATTGTAGGGTTGGGGTTTTTTGTGTGTGTATGGTTGGACTCGATGATCTCAAAGGTCCTTTCCAACCATGAAGATTCTATGATTCTATGATTCTAAGATCCAGGAAGAACTGAGTTACCCGCAGCTAAAAGGCAAGTGGATGGTATATCTCTAAATAACATTAAAATTGTGTTTCGAGGCTGTTGTAGGCAAAAAAAAGAAAAATTTAAAAAATTGTGAATGCTTACAAACGACACATAATTGGATGTATGGAGGGGAGGTAAATGTTCAAAACTGAACTTTTGAACTCTCAAATACACTTATGCAACTTGCTATGTGCAACCTGTATGGGCTAGTTGTAAATTTTGATAACACCAGCTCTAAACAGAAGTGCTGTATCCTGAATCTTCCAATTAATACAGAGACA
Source organism: Alca torda (assembly GCA_008658365.1). Taxonomy (NCBI): domain Eukaryota; kingdom Metazoa; phylum Chordata; class Aves; order Charadriiformes; family Alcidae; genus Alca; species Alca torda. The sequence continues at coordinate 143,231,316 of CM018076.1, forward strand.
CGAGACAGTACGCCCAATTAGGAGAGTGATCATGCCTTGTGATTCTGGGAAAACTGGGTGCCAGCAGCTAAGAGAAGGGCTGAAAGGTGTAGAACCTCAGTGGAGGAAAGATCCTGAAGGTGGGGGAAGATCCTGAAGATCAGGGAGTTTTGTGGAAACAAATGCCAGAGAACCCCAGGGACCTGGCGACCAACAGCTGAGCACAAACTGGCACAACTTTCTGTCCCACCTTCCCAGACCAGCAGCCATCTCCCTGCTAGGGAGGGAAGCTGAGACTTCTCGAATACAGCACCGAGGGGGGTGCAAGTGATTGCATGAGACAATCAAATATAATCTTGCTAGTTTTTAGATAATCCCCAGTATCTAGATCCTCTATGGGTTGTTTTACACTCTGTCTCGCCCATGGCAGAGAACAAAAATAGTAACTAATACAGGCAGCTAGCAACGCTGCCTGCCAAATGGAAGGTCTCTATCTTACCCTCAGTCATCTTGTTCTTCACATCATGATGTCCCTCAGGCTATGCAGCTACGCAGCAATGTAGCAAGACACAATACTCTGTAGTGCACATGACAGCACAGATCACATTGCCTTGTGTGCAATGTAATGTCCAAGGCAATTCACCACTTTCTGTAGCTGATCTGCATTCAACAATGAAGATATTTCTATTTAGGCAAGGAGAAATCACAACCACAGGTAACTGGCTGCACCTACCTTTTGAGATACATCTCTAACATCAATTTAAGTTCACAGTTTTCTTAAAAAAGGAAAGCAATTGTTCAGCAGTGGTGCTACTTTAAGACATGCAGAAAAACAACACTAAGCAAGAGCCAACGGGGAAAAATAAAGAAGAAAGGGGGAAAACAAAAATACAAGTCCTCTGAGGAATAATGGAAGATGGCATGTAGAAAGTCCATCCTTCCATTTCCATAACTGCAAGTTAGTCAAATGTGCCTGTCCAACTATTATCTTATCTAGAGATAAAGTAGCCAATAAAAGCACTACCTACACATGGTGAAAAAGGGCAGGTGAACTGAAAAACACAAATGGAACTGAAAAGGATTTAGAAGTAATTGAACCTGGTCTCTGTATACCAGGACTTCATGATCTTTTTAAATAATTATAATGTGCAGTACAAATAGAACAGCATTTACACATACAAACACCCATCACCTATATTAATTAATGTTACTCAGACTCAGAAGTTAGTGTTCTCTTTTCCTTCATTTTTTTCCCATTTGTGACAGACTAACTGGCACATAAATGAATCCACCAGAACACCAAGCTGAATGGCTATTGTTGAACTTTCTGATTAATTAGATATGTTAGCCAATTAGATATGTTACAACTTCACAATTTCCTTGTATCAAACAGAGACTCCACTCCTGAAGGTAGAGTTCTGGCAGTTGCCACTAAGTGTCACTGTTCACATAGCCTCAAAAGCCGTATTAGCATGCAAATAAAAGCTGGGCCTGAGGAGGACCCTCTGTGGATGGGTGGCTTTAGGTGTAGAAGGCTCCTGAGTGACAGTCTCATGTCACCGTAGTCAGCTACTGACATTGCTCCAAGCCTGGGCTGCCTCCCACCCCAGGTCACAGACTGGGATCTGCTGGGACACGATGGTGAGAAAGGATCATAGTTATCGCAGGGAAGTACAAACACTGGCTACCTAGTGGTGAGCAAGAACGCTAACATGCAACACAAGAAACATGAGGTGAGATACTTGATGTTCAGTATGGAACAGTGCCTCACACCACCTCTCTGTTGTAACCAACTGCAAGAGCATTTCTAGCCTGTTTCAGAGGGAAGTCAAGCAGGTTAGCTGAAAACACCAGTCATCTTCATCCTGCTAAATAGCAGGACACAACTGTGCAGCGATTTGGATAAAAAGCCCCGCAGCTTGCTGAGGCAAATAGGCTAAGCTTTTCTTGGGAATAGGGTTCATGTGCATTAGCGGATTCTGTTCTGGGAGTTGAATTAATTCCTGGAAACCAGATATAAACCAGAAAAAAATGACATCCGTGCTGTTTGACCATCTAATTTCAGAAGTGGTATATGTGTGAACACAAATCACATTTACAATGCACCAAAACCAGATACCACCAACTTCTCTACTACAGAGTCGCTCTGTCCCTCTTTCCTCACTTAGAAATACAATGCAGGTGTCTGTATGGTCAATAATAATGGTAGAGAAAATAACACTACCTCTGATACAGACATTGGTACAGAGACTTTGTTTAGACCATTTTTCAAGACATCTTGGACTAACAGAACCTGCTGAACAGTGCTGGCTCTACTTGCAAAGACATGACAGTCAAGAGCAACTGGGAAAAAAAAAAAATCACCCTGGCACAGCCACTGTTTTTGTCACCTTTCTCTGTCTGATAACAGCACAATTTCTCCTAGAAATTCATCTGCAACTTTCTTCAATGTGGGCCGGGTTTCGATGGCATTAGTACTTTTCTACTTATCTCATTCCACTATGAATTTACTCAGACTCAGTTGAGTTATTTCTAATTAGTTCAGTCATGGTGGTTATTTAGATAATACTTTATTCAATGTATATATAAATATGTAATCTACCTCACCTATCTTCTTCACTTAGGATTGGCACTGGAATTTCTCTCTCTCTTAATATCTTTTATTTTAACTCCATACTCTTCAGAGCTGACCATTCTTTCTGTTTGTTCATGGTTTATGCCAGGACAACCTGTGTTACTGACAACTGATACGTGAAAATAACCAGTCCCGCTGGGGTAACCAATAACATTGGAGTAGTTTCAGTTTGAGCTGTCTTAATGTCTTGTCTTCTTTACATATTAGTAATTTAATAAAGCAGAAAAAAAGATCTTGCCATTTCAGCTGCCAGACAACCCATTTGCTCCGCAGAAGCTATGTTTCAGTCAGCATCTCTATACCAATATAGAAACATACATCTAGGAACAGGAACCCATGCAATGTCTTTCAGCTTTCGCATTTCTCACATTTTGGCCTCTATACTAATATTTATGAAAACCTTATTTTTGGTAGATACTAAAGTCCCATTTCATAGTATCATACTAAGTAGTTGTGAGTCATTTTGTGCATTTATTGCCAATGAAGTACAACACTTAATAACAATTCCCAATTACTACTTCAGCTTTTATAGAGCACGTCCCTCATCTCTGAAATATTCTCTAATTCCACAGTTCCATTACTCTATTGTGCTGGTTTTCACTGGGATAGCGCTACTTTTCTTCATAGTAGCTAGTATGAGGCTATGTTTTGGATTTTTGCTGAAAATGGTGTTGATAATATAGGGATGTTTTAGTTATTGATGAGCAGTGCTTACACAGAGTGAAGGCCTCTTCTGCTCCTCACACCACTCCGCCAGGGTGCAGACTGAGGTGCACAAAAAGTTGGGAAGGGATGGAGCAGGGACAGTTGACCCCAAAATGGCCAAAGAGATATTCCATACCATATGACATCTGCTCAGGGACTGGCTGGGCATCAGTCAGATGGTGGGGAGCAATTGTTTTCATTTGCGTCATTTATCTTTCTTGGGTTTTATCTCTCTTTCTTTGTTATTTTTCCTTTTCATTACAATTTGTTGTTGTTATTATATATTTTATTTCCATTATTAAACTGTTCTTACCTCAACCCAAGAGTTTTCTCACTTTTTACTTTCCAATTCTCTTCTTTCCACCATCCTGCTGGGGAATGAGCAAGCATCTGTGTGGTGCTTAGTTGCTGGCTGGGGTTAAACCACGACATCTATTTAGACCCAGTTTGTGTGCCTAAATAGGCATGCCTTGGTAAGATTTCCCAGTATCTTATGCTCTAGTCAGATGGTGTTCTGCTCCAGGCTTATTCTAGTTTGGGACCTCAGAGAATATCAGCACAGTTGATGAGCCACATTCATGCAAAAAAAAAAAAAATATGCAGAAAATGATAAAATATGGTAGGAGGGTAGGGCTTAAAGGAGCTCCTATGGAGGAATAACAAGACAAGGTACACCACAGATCTCCTGTATCTGACAGTGAAGAAAGTCTTGACATCCAGTGGTTGACATAAAGAGAGCTGCTTAGTTCTGTGGGTATATTTTCTTTGGCCAAGAATTTCATTGAGCCCAGTTGGTAGAAGTCTTTTGTTATATTTCCTCACCATCTTTTATGTGCAGTATTCCTCACCTCTTATTGCAGTACACTAGCCTTTAATCAAATAATCCGATACATTGTTGCCCAGAGGAACTGCAGGAACATAACAGTCTCCTCATCCAGGAGCCATCTCTGAAACCAGCTTTGCACAGCACTTTCAGTTAACCTCTCCTGTTTATCAACTCCTCCCATTTCCTGCTTTCCAGTCTCTTGATAGCATCATTAGCAACCAGTATTTACATAAAATCTATTATTTGTTTATCTCTCCTGTATTAAAACACTTACAGAACTCATAACAAAATAATGAAAGTGGATGAAGATAATTCCGGTTCACTTGTTTAGTTAATAAAAAAAAAAAGGAAAAAGAGATGATGGAGGAGGATTTTTAAAATACCTCTTTTTCAAGTGCTCTGGTAAGCTTGCTGAGGATGATTGTGGTTATCTTTCCAGTCAGATGCTCTTTTGATGTTTCTCTCACCTTTAAATGAGAATAGCAAATATGATTTTTCCTTTGTTGTGTCCTCCTGCTCCTTTGCTTGTGGTGGTGAGCAGTTCTTTTCATTGCTTGTCTCTTTTCTATAAGAAGGCAAATTTCCTATCTTTTTTTTTTTTTTTCTGTTAATGTGTTGCTCTCTTACAAGAGTCTCTGGGCAAACAAATAATCAGTTCCCTGCAACTTCTGCCCTGAACCTTTTGATCTTTCACACCAACAGGAATTTGACAGACAGACATTTGACAAATAAAAACTATAGCCCATGAAAGGAACATTGCAAAGTAGTTTGGCCTGTTGAACTTGGTGGTCTATTTCTTTACCACTGCCTTCATAATTATTATGGATCACAGAACACCAGAGGGTTTTCTGGAGGCCTCTAGACAACACAATAAGAGTATAATTGAGTTATGAGATGCAAGGTTAAAGAGATAAGAGTTTAACCTCCTCAGTAATGAACAGTAGAGACGGGGAAGAGGGGATATTTATTTATCATAGTGAATCCTATCCTACCTCCTCCTCTCTCCCTTCAAAAACACCAGGTGCATCTCAAATGCCTTCTGAGCATCACTGGAATTGGAGCCGGTCTCCTTGCCTGTGTGACAGATGGGGTTGCCAACAGACTTAACTCAGATATGAGCAGAAGTGCAAAAGCCCAGACAGAGGCAAGACAGATGATCAGGATATGGAGTTCGGGTTCAAGAGTCATTCTGAGCCCTAAGTTAACACAGATTCTAAGAAGGAAGACCCCAAAAAAATCTTAAATAAACCAAAACACCCTTTGAATTCTGATTATAAAGTCGCTCGTTTTATGTTACTTCCACATTAGGAATAAACTTCATGTATTTCAACAGAAACCAAGGAAGAGAATAATCTTACTTTCCTGTTTCTAAACTTGCAACCCATGAACAGTTTCAGAACTTGCCTAAGGTCTAGCATAAAAGACAGTGAAAAGCACAACACATGCCTATATTGCCCTTGGTAAAGTACCAAACTGGAATATGGGAAAATTAGATTCGAAACCCTACTCACATAGTAGTCTTGTCATTAGGACATTCATATACAATGGTGTCTCTCCCTTCCTTCCCCTCTCTTGAAGTTTCCTACTTTGAGTAAAAGCAGAATTAAATCCTCACTGCAAAAATATAAACCCATATACAGCCCTATTGTAGCTTTCTCTCATATTTTCAGTACATCTATACAGTTTGGCAGGCAACAGTAGCACACTCTGAACAAGATTATTATATGCCAAGATTATTAGCCAAAACACAGCATGACAAGCTACGTGGCTGCAGAGTTTCTGACTGAAAACCAGCTCACATCTGGCTGGTCTAGAGTACATGCAGACCTCTCTTGAATCCACCTGTAAAGCTGCCTGTAAGCAAAATGACACTAAGACAGCTCTAGAACAAAAGATTGAGAGGCACTTCAGAATAAGTGATTGCCTGAGCTTTGGACATTTGCCCAAGACACCTACCTCTTCATCTGAATGAGCTGAACACTTTCGGTGTGTGAACCTATGAGGTATTTCTTGATCTTTAACTTAATTTTCAAATATCTTATATTTCAATCTGAATCCTGCAACTGTATCACGCATGGAAGTGCACTTACAGGACAGCTGATTCCTAATGCGAGCTATAGTTTTGTCCCTTGAGAGCACACATAGACCTATGTTGAGCTCTGCTGGTCACTGACATCTCCGTGGATCAAACTCCTGGGAGGTATTCTCATCACTATTACTCTCCCTTCTCTGGTGCATGTGAATATCAAAGCACATGGTCTGCTTGCAAAATCCAAGATGGGAAGTTTTCTGAGCAGCAAGGTCCAAAGTTCCCAAGTCATCCTCCATGGACTTGTATGTGAGGGTAATGCAAAGAACAAACTGCTGTTAGCTTTCAAAGTCTGCATGGGTTCATCGATAGAAATAAGGTAGGAAAAAGATCGCCTTTGCCTTCTGGAAATCTGCTTTGAGTAGCTGAATTTATAAGAAAGTATTTTTTTATCATCTAAAGCTAATGACAGGCAGAGCAAACTTCACCAGAGTTCGGGAAAATCCTGGGAAACAAAGCTGAGAATTTGGATCACTTAGGAGGATCATGGACAAGGTGGAGAGAAGATTGTTGTTGGAATAGTTCAGTTACATAAATGTGGCTGCCATTCACAGTTAAAAGACGATCTGGCCTAGGCTTTGAGATCTGGCTACTTACTATGAGCAAACAGCAACAGCATGTCAAAGAGCTTCAGTGAAATAAAAAGATTAGGAAGACTATGTGAACAGACCTCAAATCTCCTCCTGCTCCAGGTCAGTGACCAAAGACTGCGTTGTTGATTATTCTGCCACTGACCTTGAACACCTTCATGTTCTCAAAACGAGGTGGAGAAGCAGAGCACTGACTAACTTGACTGTGAACGCCTAATGGAAAGATTTTGTACCTGCCACTCCAACACTAGGTGACCTCTGTTCAAAGGTCAGGTCTTGGCTCTTTTAACCCCTTTCATTTTTACTTCTTCCCTGAGCAATTTAGGCAGCTCCCCCTCAGACTGAGCCACCCCTTCCCACGCATCGTGTGAGGTGCCCAGCCACACAGCTCGGAGTTTAGGATTATGGCAGATGGCGAGATGTGAGGGCTTTCACTGCCACACAGAACAGGAGCTTTGCCACTGGGGTGCAGCTGCCAAGGGCTGAGGTATAACACATGGTGATTTCATGATTTCGTTTTCACACTAGTGAGGCAAAAAGTCATATTTTAAATAAATAAATAAATAAATAAAACCTCACCACAATACCCTCCCTCATCTCTGCCACTACCTATCAGATACAGTAAGAAAAGAAAATCCTATTAAATGGAAAAGCAAACACTTGCCATTTGCTTAGCAAAGAGATTTATTTTCGTTAAATATACCAAAGAACAAGATAAGCAAAACTTTTGGCCAGCTTCTAGACTGCTCTCTTATCTGAGCAAGAGTTTCAAAAACACGCCTATACCCAGCTTTGTGTTCAGGCAAATTACAGGACATTCTCCAGCTTAAACAATACACTACCTGAACTAGTGTGTGGGAAGACATTTTAGCTTGTGCAAGTTAATTAATCCCTCTTGTTAGTAGATTAAGCTGTGTATTATTAAGGTAAAAGGTACAGGCCGAAATACTGTTTTGTGGTTACATATCTCTAAAACAGATTTGAAAGTCTCTCAGGTCATTTCCCTCTGCTCTGTCAGTAGACAACTCCGATTTACACACGTGTCAGACCTGCACCAACTATTGCTATTGAAAAGAAAATGACTAGAGAAGAGGAAATCCTATAGCAAGTGGTTTGGGTAGTTACTCATACAGGTGAAGCACAAAACAAGTCCAACTGCAAGTGCTGTAATTAAGCATGAGGATGGAAAATTGTGCAAGAAGCTTTTTTTCTAAAGCCTGACTCCTTTTGATTTCCTCAGACACAAACCAAAGAGCAGAAATCATGGCTTTCCCTCAGTGCACACGATGCGGGAAGTCCTTTGCCTTTGCCATTTGTCCTGGTAAACAGGCACATCTTGCTTCAGCATAGCATCAGTAACCATTCCTTTCCAATTATCATTAGGGTTGACAGAAATATTGCCACTGCATTACAAAAAGGATGCAAACAAATAAGCAAAACCAATCCCACTGTAGCATATGGGACTCACTTGGGATTATTGCTGGTTTTGAGGAAAAAATAGAGATCCGGATATTTGCTGCTTACAAAGACTTAACATCCTTATTTCTTTTGCTGCCAATTTCCAAATAGCCGTACCAAATTTATCATCAGGGATTTGGATTACTGCAAATTTATGCTCAGCAGTACTATGATACTGCTGACACAGCAGTAAATGCAGCAGCAGAAGGCAATCACAGCAATTTACACACATCTCTGTGTTCACTAATACAGGCACATCAGGCATTTTAAACAGAGGGAGCCCTGCTGCAGAACAAGCAGTAGTGTGGTGCACGGAAACCAACACACCCCCAGAGAAGCGTTTGGTCCAGCGGTTATTATTATTAGCCCTGAAAAGAGCAAGATCTCATCTCTTCCAGACTCAGAGACACCCTTTCAGAGTCACAGCCACATCTTCCTCACTAACTTTAAATGCAGGCAAGCATCAGAGTTTCAAGAAGAACTTCAGATCCCAATCACTCGTTTATTCTGGTGGCTGGTGGCTTTCGTCACAGCATACACCATCTAACGAGCCTATCATTTTGATGAAAGGAGTAATTATCCACATCTCGAGCCTACTAGGGGATTATTCTGTCCAGTGTTAGTTGAGCTTTCTAGTTGCATGCTCTTTGTTGTTTTTTCCCCCTGACTTTAAGCTTGTCTTTTTTTCCACTCTTCTTTACCTCTGAGGCTTGTCCTTTTCCTTATCTTTGAATTTAAGCCTGACCTTTCCTATTCTGTCACAATGTTAGATGAGTTCTTTTTCTTTATTTTGTTAGATTTTTACTTCCAGGGCTTTTCACTTGAAAGGTTAAATGAAATAATAAGTGTTAAGCCGACAGATAAGAAAACCCCACAGACTCAAAAAATGCTATGCATTATATGAATATAATTTGTCAAAGCACAATATAGATAGTGTTATCCCAGACATTACAAGATCAGCTGGGTTTACAGGCATGCCAGCGAGACTGGCTAAACCTAGATTGCTTCACTCAAAACAGTGATTCACAGTCATGCTTTTCATTCTTTATTTATTTTTAGTAGTGTCAATGCTAATACCTTGTACTGACTCAGAACAGCTTGCTGGAGCCACTGGATTGTCCAGGCTCTCTAGAACCAAGATCAGCTTTTTGTACTCTCCTGAGATATTGCCTCTCTTTAAAGCTGCTGCAGTTTTATATTTCTCAAAGACTCCTTGGTTTTATTCTTGTACACATGATCATATTTGTAGTGCTCTATGGGGATTTTTTTAAGTGTGATCATGTGCTTTTGTGTGGTCATAAAAATGAGTACCAATAAAACGTGAAGAGCAGTGCTTCTGCTACCACAGAGAAGACGACGATGGGAAATAAAAAGGAATAGAGAGCCAAAGTTTAGCACACTACAGGAAATGTGGAAACTGGTGGATATTTCTAAGACGTGCTTCCTAAGCAGCTGAATTTCAGCATTTCACAGTAAATCTGGAAGGTGAAAAAGCTTTTTGGGTATGGGGTTGTTTTGCTTACTGTAGAACACTGGTTAACATGCAAAGGAAATAAGTGACAGCTGTACACTGTATGTGCTGCTGACACAGGGAATGAATCATTTATTCTACACAAAATTATCTAAACCAACATTATTATTCCTAAATCAGTCAGTTTATGAGGAAAAAGAGCTCTTCATACTCTAATAAAGTAAATCCACATGGTTCTTTTTATGAGTTCTTTATACTCATATACTTTATGAGTTCTTTGTACTCATAATTCAATTCATAATGCAATTCAAAAGACATTTCGTGCACTCACACACATGTATGAACACATGTTCATGCAGGTTCTTCTACCTGCTTCCTATCACCTGTTGAGAGGTTGAAGAAACATGATGTAGAAAAAAACAAGACTCATTCCCAAAACAGTTGAACTATATGTCTTAGGCTCAGGTGGCCCCACAACAACCTCTGATTCAAAGACTAACATATCAAATGTTCTGGAACAAACTTGTCCAAATGACTGGACTTCAGTCCAAATCATTGCTTTCATAGTGGTGAGCCATCAGCACTGTGAATGGGTATCCAAGTCCTGTTCTGTCGGGAATGGCATTTTGCAGGATATGCTTTTTTGCACCACAGCTTTTTGCTGTGATAAATATCAGAACCTTCTCACAACCAACAAAACCAGTAGGCTCAGCAGTCAAACTGCTAGTGCTTTGCATGCAGACCTATTGAAACATCTTTTTAGTCCACAGTGATTGGCAGACATTTGAAAATGATGCTTCTTAACCACCAGAAATACAATGCACTGTATTCCCGATCACTGTGAGTGAGAGATGGTCTGGGGAGAAGTATGTAACATCTCTTCAGCGTGGAAGTCCAGCCCAAGACCAGGACCAGACCTTGCAGCATTTGTTCACTGCAGCAGAAAGAGGGTAACGTGAAATGAAGGAGGAAAAGTATTAGCTATCTGCAGAGGAACTTCAGCTGCTCTTGATATAACATCATTTCTAGGTACATAAAAGAAGCCTTGAGTGAAGGAAGTTATGCGGTCTTGGCTAACCATGAGAGCTAGCTGCATTTTAGCATGACAGCGGGTCTAAGTCTGGAATTATCCATGGATATCACCCATCTGCTGTGTTACCAGTATTTGGTTATGAGAGCTTTCCTAACCATCTGGGAAAATGGCTTTTAGTTTGCAACGGACATGCCTCCTTTGCTGCTGGCAAAGAGATAACAAGTTTGTTCTTGGCAAAGAGATTACTGCAACATTCCTGATGAAGACATGGAAAGGTATGCTTCATGTAGGCTAAAAGCAGTTACTGCTCTGACTCAGACCATTTATGGAACCATATTCCCTGTGCCAGTCTGGGATACAAAAAAATGGAAAGGGGCATTTTATTTTTTTTAATTGAGCCTGGGCTGATCACACAAATTAACTCAGAGTGAATTATTACATATAGGATGAAATAATATCCAGGATGAGTTAATTCCAAGAAGATGGTGAATACTAATGGAGCTTACATTCTGCAACCTTCCAGAGCTCTTCTGTGCTGGCTGATGAGGCTGTTTGCTAGCCAACTGCATTGTATTAAAGAACTGCCTAAACATCACAGCAGAGCATATATTCAGGAGCATGTATTTATTCAGTGTTCAATTCATGTCTGGAACTAGAGGCTTCAGAGCAATCTCTGCCTTACGTTAAGACAGATGCTGTGCTAAACACAGCATGAAATCAAAATAAGTGAGAAAACTTCACCTAATGTGAGTGCACTGAAGGTTGTTGTAATCCACGGTGCCCTCCATCGCCTGGTCCCTAGCAGTTCACACTGGCCATATTATAATTGCACAACAAGATTAGATCTGGTACACGTCGTACCTTAATGGCTCCCAATTTCTTTGGAAGGAAACCTGGGTGCACATAAGGACAACAGGGATGGTAGTAAGCTTCTGTAGGTCTCCCACTTGACTTGATGGGAGAAGGGGTCTGGTGCAGAGTATACCTCCCCCACAACATAGGTTCAGCTTTTGAAAATTAGGCAGAAGGTGTCTTCCAAATGTTATGACACAGCTAATGAAATATCCTCTTTTAACTCCCCTGAGGATATCCTCCTCAGTCAGCAGGGGAAAGGAAGTGTGGATAAGACTTCTTGGTATGAGCTACTGCTCTTTGGTTGTAGGCTTTTTGGGAAGTGGAACATGGGAACATCTCAGGTGCTGTGTCATTCCAGAGGAGGAGGTTTGCTAAGGTAAGGTTGTCTCTGCTCAGACTTTAATTCTTTTCAGAATTGGGAAATCTCCTCTGTTGTCGACCTGTCTTCACTCACTTGGCCACAGGAAGAGATGTTCTCCAAATATACAGTTTTTGCCTTTTGTTTCCCCTTAGATTTTCCAGGCATCAGGGAGCTGATCAAATTTATGTCCTTGAGGCTCAGGTAGAGGAAAAAATAACAAGTAATGGCTGGGGCTTGCCTGTTTTTAGGGCAGAAAAAATATTTCAGATGAATTCTGAGTTGATGTAACTGTAAGTCTTCTCCCAGAACTGATAATCTGCATGAATGGCACGGTCAGGCTTTCTTCTCCAGAGTACTGCTGCAGAGAGTCAAGGTGCACCACATCTTAAAGAAGATAAGAGATTGGGTGAAGAAGGAAAGTAAGTGAATTGTCCAGGGTGTTAGCGATAAGGTTTTATTTCGCATCTCATGTTGTGATTTTTAGGAAGAACAAAGGCAGCATTAGAAACAGGACGGTTGAGAGGGAAAATGTTAAGAACTGCACATGCATTTAATGGCCGCCTTTCCCTTGGATGGTGTGTCACCACATCATCCCTGTGACCAAAAAAAAGAGGAAGTATCCACTTAGGAAAACAAAGGAAAGCTCAACAGGAGATGAATTAATATTATTCACCAGAATGGTCCACCCCCATGAGCAGCTGAAGGATTAAAGGACAAAGTTAAACAAAGTAACAAAGCAGCTTTGTCTGGTCCCATTGATCCAAAAGAAAGCACTCACTGTACCTTAAAATCTATTTTGTGTCTCCTGCAGAAAGTCTGCTGTGAAAGAAATGGAGTTTTATAATAATTATTTGGAGCCTTAGGGGTTCAGAGCATCCTCTGGTTCACATTACTGCTGCCCTACTACCTGAATGCATTTTCATGTGTACCCTAATCAGTTTATTTACTGTTTGAATGCTATTTTTGATGCCAGGAAGAAATGTCTGGGTAGAACACTGTAAAAATCTCTCTTTTCATAACAAATGATGAAAATCCTTCAAAATAAATTTCAGACTGTATTATAAACTGCATCTGATAATGTCAAAGCTTAACTCCTAGTAGTGCATTGGACAAATTAGTTTTAAGCTCTACTTGCTCATCGCGGATTGACTATGTGGTTTTATTTTTTAAATCTGACATGTTGAAAGAGAGATGACAGGTAGTGCAAGGCTGCCCCTCAGATGTGAGGCACAAGCAAAATTTCCTGCATCAGGCAATTGAAAGAAACAACATCTGGCAGTGAAAAGGAGGGGAGGGAGAAATATGTGAATATTTCGCAAACCGCAGCAAAACATCATGATTAGAAGCATGTGAAGCGAGAAAGGGAATTGTGGCAGTTGTCAGGTGGGAAAGAGAGAAAATTCCTCTTACCAAGCCATTTGATCATGGGTGCAGTCAGCAAAATAGCCACTAGGTAATGTTCAAACACTGTGGTGGTATTTAGTAGACACTTATGAAAACACTTGATATGAATTCTGTGTAATAAAATTTAATTTAGGCTATATAAAGGTTTTGGACTAGGTGCAGATGTTTTCTTTCAAGAGTTTTTGGGTTTCTTTTGTTGAAAAGAGTGTTACTCCTCACTGATGTCCTGGCTGCTACAGAAGTCCTTAATGGCTCCATTCAATTGGTGTTATGCACAATAAAATGTGAACTGATGTTACTTCTGAGTAAAGTCATACTCCATTCTCTGTAATAAAAGAAAGTAAATTGCCATCTCTAGTTGTCTTATAAACCAGTATAGACTCCCTTAGCTTCATCTGTAACTGGATCTTTTTAGCACTGACTTCAAATACATCTTTGTTGTGATGATTATGCTCAAAGGCTTCCTGACCCTTTGCTTCAGACCGCAGGAGACACCAGCAATGATCAGTTCCCCAGCCCAAAGCAGGTGCACAGGGCACTCTACACACCTGTGAGTGCCGTAATGCAAACCACAACATGATGTTTTTAACCCCAAAAACCAAGAACTGGAAAAGGACTCAACCATAACAGTCCACCAGCCTTTAATATGGAGCACTGGAAGACATGCAGTCAATGTGAATCCAAAAAACGTCACTGGACTTTTATGCTGAAAGCGTGGAAAGCAGTCTAGAACAGCAGCAGGGTAATCCCCAATCTGTGAAGCTTGCTAATATAACACCCTGTTGACCTACAATTTTTTACAAAAGGTATCCACCACCTCTGCTAATTTCAGAATTTAATACACCCTTAACTTCATTCATGTGTGCAAGCATCCTTTCCATATACAAGCCCCTTACAACTTTGGTTTGGGCTAACCCTCCTTATAACTTATTACAAAAGTAATATCAAAACTTCTCATTAAATTTGAATGGGGTCAAAATACTGCAGAAATTAGAGGATATTGCAGATATCCTCTAATGATATTGATTTTCTAATGGAATCACTGAAAAGATGGAAAATGGCCTCCTAGAAAATAATGATGACTTTTTTCAGGAAACAATTAAAGATGGGAATTTAGTGTAGAGTGAATTAAAGCGAATTTATAAGGCCATTGTGGGTATGGAATTTCTTGTCATTTCATTGAGATATGAATCATGCAAAATATTAAAAGTCCTGAATTTATTAATGGGATAGTTTAGAGGCATTGCTAGTATTCACTGATAGCTCTGTAGAGACAACAGGACACTGGGTAAAGCACACAGCCCCTGAAAAGGATCACCTTTTATCTACTTTCGCTGCCCACTTCAATACAACAAAATAATTTTTAAGTGGAAATGCTTGCAGGAAGCATAGTGTCTACATATTAATGTCATATGCAAAGTCTAAATTTCATTTCTTTTCCCCTGTGTCATCCTCTGGGAACCTTCTGTATTTGCTTGAATCTCATGTGTTATATGTTGGGGGAAGAGGCCGGGAGGAACATGTGACATTCACCTCCTGTTTCTAATACACAAGATAATGAAAAATAACATGACGTAGACACAAGAATGCACAAAGTCTTTTCACTGGGTAGAATGGTGGATTTACTTCTGTACAAGGAAATACTAGTCACTAAGATATTGATTATACCAGTAGAATGAAATACAGTACAGTTTGAATGCAAAACTATGTGCCTATCCTAAATTAAGTACATAGGTTACCTCTATAGTCTCTGGACTTCATCATACCAAGCAGCCATGGATCTATGTATGTAAGCCAATTCAATTGAGTATTAGTGGGAGAACACAGCTAAGCTTCAAGATCTTGAAAAGGGTGACTTAGTTGGACTGGACAGCTTAAGGACTTTGATGCAGAGGCAGCCTTGAATTTCTGTAAGCCGAAGAGCTCATTATTGGTTCTTGACCGAGATTAGGGTTTGGCTGTATTCAAGCAACTTAGACTAGTAATGTACATGGGGAGGCTGATCTGCAACATTTTCTTTGAGGAATATTATGGCCCCTGCATGAATAAATTTACATCTAAAAAACTGAAGTTGTTCCTACTGTAGCAAGGCTGGCAAGACAGGTTTTCATCCACTCTTGCCAGGTATTCTAGGTTGCAGCTTCTTTGAAGAGTAGAAAGCAGGCTTCAGCTTTCCTGCCTTATCTTGGAAACTTGGCATTAATAAAAGACACCTGGGTGTTCTTTATATTCAGTCAAAAAAGAATTGAAACAGCATTTTTTCTTAGGTAGGGACCATACTATAAAAAGTGGTCAGATCAAACGGGTAAGCTTCAACAAATGTAAGTAATGGAAAGCCAAATAATAATACGTCTAGTACTGATACGACAGTAACAGACACCACTGAGTAACAGATAAAAATTTAAATATCATGCTTTGAAAAATATAAAAATTACAAGATCTAGTCCAATTGTTGAGCACATGGATTAAGCTCTAAGTGTATCAGCTCATTTTAACAGCAAGAACTAAACCTGCTACTTGTAGTACTATAATTCTGCTATCAAGAAGAACAGTATATATACAAAAGCACTGATACCTTCTTGTAGATGTTCCAGCAGTTATGAGATTGCTTGGGTAACTCACTGTATAGCTGTAGCCCTAGGCAGTTACATGATTTAACTATTGTCCACATTCATCAGCCTGCAATGCATGTTTAATAAATTTTTTTATTGTTCAGCTGGTATGAAAATGCTTCTGTGTCCACAGACTTGGCCACCAGAAAAGGTTCAGAGTACCAGCAGAACTTGCAGTAAAAAACTTTTAATTACTTTTAGGATTGAGCTTTGTAAGTTTATGAAATGTATTAAGCCACATGGCTAGATACCAGGAGATGCTTCTACTTCTAAGTTAATCAAGATATCACGTATGTCTATAATAAGTAAGAAAAAAAAAATAAAGTGCCAAGCTTTAAATAAGCAGAGTTTACCAACGTTACCATTAATGCTAACTGTACTATATTATTTTTTTGGTTGGAATCAGCCCTGATTATAAAAGATGCCAAGAATTCAACGAACTTTAATTTTAAGAAAAACATCTTGGAAAGAGACTTGCCAGTTAGCTTGGTCACATCATCTTTTGAAGTCAGCATAGACTGTAACAGTATAAAAATTTCACCTCCTATGGGAAAATACTCTACAGCTGTGAAGAATGATTTTAATTTTTTTTATTTACAGGATGTACCCACCCATACTTGTAAATTGATTCATGCAGTTCAAAAGTAGATACATTTATATTTGAAATAGAGACATTTCTATGCATCTTATCATTCTTTTTTTCCACATTTATAGCTTAAAAATAAGCTAAAATGGCAACTAAGGGCGCATCATAACAGAAATATACCGTTTTATATGGTATTATAATTTAAAAGATATCTTTGAAAGTAGACAAATATACGAGAGAAAATCCACATGATGCATACGAATTATCAACCATACTCTTCACAGGTGGGATTTTTTGGTCTTCAAATAATAGGAAGAAAATCCTCTGTTTTAAATAGTGTAAGTTCACAGATGCTGTGCAGGAAAATTAACAGAATTATGAAGAGAACAGAATATTTATTAGGTACACTGTATCCTAAACTATACAGCATCCAGACTGATAGGAGCCCTAGGGATCTGAAGTCTGAATGGAAAGAGCTGTCGCTCAGAATTAAGGCAATAGTGCAATAACAAAAGGATCATCCCCAGTGCTGTGCTCTGTAAAATGACCCAGAATAGATGTAACAAATACCCACGGCACTCTCCTCACCATCCACACTGCCTGGGGTGCCACATCTTTCAGGACAGATGACAAACCAGTCACTGTACTACCATCCTGTCGTCACTCAAGTCACATCCTGGCTGCATCCAACCCTTAAGAAAGTGCAGATATGCTTCTTAGCCATTTGTAACCGGTTTCCTGGGAGTGCTCATATACACAGAAGATGAGGGAAAGCACTGAGTGACTTTGAGGCTTATACAAACTTTACATAGTATACAAAATTATTCATGTTGCTAAATTAGAAGCTCTTGGTGGGTTTAGGAGTCATCCACTTACAAAACAAACTGAAACTATTTGACTTAGCTGAGCAATCCCAGCATGAGTAACAAATCAAGAACAGTCACAGAATATAATTTGTGAGTAATCTGTAGGGTGAAAAATGTTCATATAATAGTTTATACGGAAAAAATCAAAATAATCAACAACTGCATGGAAAAAGCAATGCCTGACAGTAGACAATTCACACATAGAAAATAAAATTATCTTCAATATTGTGTTTGCTGTGAATAGCTGTTCTTTGGCTGTTCTGCTGGTATGAGGTAGAACAGTGCCCAAAGCTGCTACTGTAACTGGAACTCTGGCACGCTCCCTGCAGACAGAAGTAGCCTGATCAGTGCATCTGTGACATTGTTTAAACTTAAAAGTTCTTAAAACTTTTAGAAGTCACATATTGATATTCACAATCTATTGATTTTTTTCCCCAGACATAATTTAATTCAGTGCAGTTGAAAGAACCCACGGAAACAAACTTCTTGCTCAATGCACGAAAGAAATACGTTCTTAAATTACTCTAAACACACAGTGATAACAAAAAGCATGATACAGGATATGGGGAAACTTTGGAAAATCTGATAAAAATATTTGAAGTTAGTCACTGAAATGTAGTCACTTCACAGAAATAAATACAGCTGGTTAGACAGATAAATAGATGCTAATAATGTGCAACAATATTAGTATGACTACAGCCAGCAGGTGCATGGTTGCATTTCTTCCCCTCTATTTAGCTCTTGAGGGGCTGCATCTGGAGAACTGTGTCCAGTTCGGGGCTCCCCAGTGCAAGAAATGTATTGGCACACTGGAAAAAATCCAACAGATGACCCCAAGATGGTCAGAGGCTGGAGTATGAGATACAGGGAGAGGTGAGACAGCTGGGTCTGTTAACACTTAAGAAGAGAAGGCGCAGGGGGAGACCTTTACGCTGTCTACAACTACCTGATCTGAAGATAGAATCAGATTCGTCTTGGTGGTGCACAGCAATAGGATAAGAGGCAAAAAACTGAAGCTGAAACGTGGGGAATTATGATTAGATACAAAGAAAATATTTTTAACCGTAAGGGGTGGTCAATACTGGGAAAGAGGGGCCCAGAGCAGTTG
This sequence comes from Alca torda, assembly GCA_008658365.1. Lineage (NCBI taxonomy): Eukaryota > Metazoa > Chordata > Aves > Charadriiformes > Alcidae > Alca > Alca torda. Next base: position 143,249,894 of record CM018076.1, read on the forward strand.
TGGAACCATCATCTGTGGAGGTCTTAAAGACTTGACTGGTCATGCTCCTGAGAAACCTGATCTGACACGCACTTTGAGCATGGGGTTGGACTAGATGACCTCTGGGTTCCCTTCCAAGCTAAGTTATTAGATGATTTTATGATTTTAAATATATAGAAATACAGACATATAAAACAAAAAGCTAAACACGAGCATACAGAATTTAGTTACTCAAAAGATCAAATATTGAATCTGGTGTTTGGGGAGGAAGAGATTGGACATTATTATTTGAAGTTATACACTGTGCCATGCATACAACCAGGTGACAATTAAAACTTTCAAAGATACACTAAAAATCATGAAAACAAGTAAGAATTAGCAAGATCTTTCAACAGAGAAGAGCACAGGCTTTCTAAGTATAGCATTTTAAATGGCTTATTGCTTTTGGACCTGTACTCCCCCACAAAGACTATCAAGAAGGGTTTTAATGGGATTTGAGATATCTACACTCTAAATGTATAGTTCATATCAGCTTGTCCCATGTGCTGGACCCAAATGGAGGAAGACAAAGGCACTTAACAAACACACTAGCAAGTTTGAAGATAGCTAGCATTTTGTTCTGACTTATACATACCAGCCAGAATTTATGTGGGTAGCAATGCAGTCTTTATTCATGACATGAAAAAATAAGACAAAACTCTCAAGTTGCAATATGTACATCATTTCAGTCATTTTAACTCTCAAAACTACCTGGGTAGGACAGGGAAGTGATTGCATTAATATGCAAAACCAGACAGCTAGAATATCCATTTGAGAACTAAGCTTCATATTGACTGCCTTAGTGAGTGAAAATAAATCATAAGTCCCTACTTCTCCATCCAGTAAAATAGTATCTGCCTACATCTTTTGTAATGTGAAGGAAATGAAAATACTCAAATAACATAGTAAGGAAAGGAAGTGACTAAATTATAGTTTAGTTATTAGTAACAATAAAGCCACTACCCGCTGTTCAGAAAAGTCAAAAATTACATTTAGTAAAGGTTATTCCAAATGTCATAGTATTAAAGTATAATTAAAATCAATGTAAAAATATGCAGATACACAATATTATCCTGCATTTCTTCATATTGCCTGCTACAAGACAAAATAATTCTCCAAACAGCTGCTGTTGGACTGGAAATATTTTGGCATTTTTGACTATCAGTGGATTAATATTTATAGGAAAATATTCTGTATTTTGAGGGACGAGTCTCCTGGCTATCACTGTACTTTTAGCACTGCAGATGTCTCTGATGTTCCTTACAGCCAGTTGCTGTAAAAATAAGTATATACAGATGGAAGTACGGCAAGATGATGCAGAGTTATAGTACCCCAGGCACTATATTTTATGCACTTTTTAATGCTACATTAAAATTTATGAGCATCTACTCTGCTAACCAAGTCCATCTCTATTCCTGGGGTTAAAGTGTGGCTTTATATACCACAAGTATTCCAGGTGAGTTGGTTTGAGAACCTAGAAATGAAGGGAAGAAGCCTGTTTCAGAATCCCAATAGGGGTTTATCATGTAAGCTGGAAGCAGTAGGTTCTACATTAATTCCTTAAATTAAGTGCTGGAAGAAGTATTGCTTCTGTGGTCTCTGTGATACCTGAGGTCAGCTGGATGATCTAAAGATCCTTTTCTCCTTGTAATCCATTAATGTGTGCATGGCTATTTGATTGAGGGTGTCCAACCAAGGCAACAAGTACAATACATGTAACAACTGGAAAACAAAGGCAGCTCAGTGAGCCAAAAGCAGCTTCCAAACACTAGTTAGAGAAAGTTAAAATAGACTAAAGACAGACTAACAGCATAGCATAAAACCTCCCATAAGTATTCGTATTTAAGTCCCGTATTTGCCATTAAGTCAGTCCTTATTTACGGAGCCTTTCCAAAGTTTGATTACTCAGACATTTACACAGAATTTGTAACGTACAGAACTTACAGCAGTGGTTTACTGGTATCTCAGGGATGGGAAAACGAAGGACAGAAGAGTGGTGTGAAACTGTGCTAGCTTTGAGATATATCCCAGTTCCCTGCTAGTACCTAACCACTTCCTCCACCTTCACAGAATACATTCTAAGCCGTTAAGCGATGTACCTACAAAATGCAGAGGTGATAGCATGGGCAAAATGATTTTTGAACATGCTTCCCCAAACCTTAATTTAACCTTCAGTAGCAATTATGAATGGCTGATAGCTGTAATTCAGTAAAGCTCCTGATGGAACACAGTTTCAAAACATTAGCAGTAGGTGATTTGCATTTAACATTCACTGTACAACCAAATCGCTACTATTACGTTAAAGGTGTGGTAATTTATGACACACAATTAGCTGAAAAGCCTGGCAATATAAATTGGTCCCACTTCAAGACACTAAGAAAACTCAAACTCCTACTGAGATTTATTTTATTTTATTTATTAAAGCAATGTAAAATTTCTTAAAAAAAAATCACATGTAATGTCTGCTAACTCCTTAATTCGTTCTAGGAAGACAAAAGATAAAGGACACGTCCACGAGGAATCTAATCCAACATCTCAGGCTCTTACATATCTCACATCCAAGCATGCAGGATCACAAGTCAGACTAATGAGAATATGAGTTTGCAGTACTCATTTTAATACAGTGTCTAGTATTCTTCTAACAAATGCAGTCATCTTCTGCAATATTACATATGTCTATGGCAATATCTAACCATGAACCTATTTGAAATAAAAAATGATAACACTCTGAGCTATTTGCCTTCACGTTACTTATCCATACCATCCACAGCACTTGCTTGTGTACTCCAGTGAATAGCAATTGAGTGTCCATGTACTTCCAAGCCTAAATTACCAATGTGTCACCAGTTGAGCAAACATCTTCATGACACATCAGATAAAATTCCATATTGCTACAACTGGAAAGGAAAAGAGGATATATAATGAAGTGCATTACATACTTAGGTTATCCTGCTATAGTGTGTCAGTTGCTGCTGAAGCAGGTCTTGCTCTTTTGGCAGTTTTCATATGCAAATACTTTTACTGGTGTAATACCTACACAGTGAATGCCAATTTGAACATCTCATATGTGAGCGGGGATACTGTACTAAGGCAACTTGAAGATCAGCCCCAGAGATGATACTGCTTAGAATCTTAGAAAAAGAAACAAATAAAAAAAGTATATCCTAAAGCAAGAGTATTGCTTGTGGCTGTTAAAAGTCACTGTAGAAATGGCTGGCATCTTCATTCAACCAGATATTCGAAAGCTGAGGAGATACAACCCATTTTGTTAATTTGCAAAGAGTCTTATATACATAAATAGGCCCCATGACAACTCATAATGAGTTCAAAATGAGAAGTGAAGTGTTGATGGTACTACAATGCTACATAAGGACACACAGTTCATAACTAGGTATTTGATAAAAGAAAGAAAAAAGATTGGTGAAGTAAGCCATGAAAGTGCTTGCTGACATAATGTTATTGCTACACCAAAGACTCACTAGCCAAAGGGAGGGGATGTTTCTAATTGAAGACTTAGTACAGAACTAGGCTGAATTCAAGATTCTTGCCATGTCTTCATATCTGTCCATAATCGTCTTGAATAGCTGAAGCCGCACAAATCACAGCTAGACATTTTTTTGGGAAAAAAAAAACCAACAACTAAAAAGTCTCTGGAATACAATCATCCGCTTCCAGAAGAATGATAATAAGTCCAGAGCAGACATCCCCTCCCCTCCCAAAACTATTTATGAAACCGAGACATAATTTATGACATTCTAGTACAGAGTATGTAATTTCATCATTTCCATGTAACAGTTACAAAATATATAATCCATAGGACTGTTAGGTCTAAAGGTAAACCAAACAATAGGAGAGGCCCTGATTAAAATTCCTTTGCAGTGCAGGAGTATTTTTAGACAGAACTCAGAAGGTCTTGTCAATCTCTGACAAAAGTAAGTAGCTGGCTGATTTAGATTCAGATGGGAAATGCTTGTACACCTGAAAACCTCCAAGGGATAGATGTGCCTTTGAAAGACAATCTAGAAATTCTCTCAGCAAAGAATTTTATGCTGGGAACAGTATACTTGATTCTCTTTGGTGGCAGATAAGCTATTACCTGCCCTCTGGCAAGCTCCTTGAGCAACAGCCTCCTTTCACCTCTCAGCAATGAAGGCAGATATTTGTGATTGCAGTTAGTGCACATTGTAGTCGAAGTAGCAGTAAATCACAGACGACAGCAAATGCGATGATCAGATAGAAACCACACTGAGAAAGGTTTGAAATTCCATCCAGATAAACCCCTAGCACAAGTGGGACAGAATATTACCCCAGGCAAATTAAAGTCTCATCAAGGATAACACATTGCCAAACATCCATGTACATCCAGTCATTTGAAAGATGTTCTGTGCATCAGACTCTACTTCGAGGTAATACCCCTTGAAATACTCCCCAGAGTGCCTGACTTGGCCTCTGTTTCAGCAATATACTTTCTTACACAAGATAGGTAAACATCAAAACAGCACGCAGTTTGTTGGTAAAGAGAATTCAAAAACAGTGTGCAAAGGCATGTGCTTCATAGATTACTTCCCAGTTTACCATGCCAGACCTAGGATGCCATCCAACTTTACCAACTAGCCTGATGCTTTTCTTCTCCTATGGCTGACAGTGGGTCAGATGCCCACAGAAACAATTTAGGTCACTGGGTACTTTCCAACTAAGGGAGGAGAACATGCAGAAGAGGCCACTTCTGTTCCCAGAGAACAGCTGACTGACCAGAGATAACAGAGGAGAGGGTGAATGGGAAAGGACAAAGGAATCAAGGCTGATGAAAGTTACAAAAGAAAGCAGATACTGAAATATTGTCAAGATACAGTGAGTGGTAGATTTAAAGCAGAAGTAAGAGTATGAAGAGAGAAGCCTCTCTGAAGGCAAATTTCTCCGGTAGGATTCAAGCTGTTTACAAATTATCTGCCCACATGTCAAGTACTCACCCTAGGCTACCCTGGAGAAAGACAGTTTCTTTAAACCATTTACACTCTAGAAGCATCTGGTTTTTTTTTCACACTTGAATATCCAGGGAGTATAGATGCCTTTTTCCCAATTTGACATCTATACTTGTGACCTTTGGGGAGGAATCAGACCCATAATTGGCTGGAATGCATGCAGTGTTGTTAATGACAGGAAAAACACAGGATTATACAGAGGACCACTTGGAATTTGTGCATAGATTTAGCCAAATGTTTATACACTCTTAAATATATCAAGGGAAGTTGCTTTTGTTTTTTTTTTTCTTTTTGATGGGATTTTATTTTCCCTATAAGTACATTCTGGGAGAGGTACAAATATGCTGCATAATTTTGAGAGACCAAAATATGTCTCAACATCAAATATATCATAACAGCTCCGGATACTAGAGCTGTGCAGGCATTCACATAGTTTGGTTAATAACCAATTAGAATAACCTTTAAGCTTTGCTGCATCTGGCTTTCAGACTGTGGTAATTGGTTTGGTCATCTCCACATTCCAAATAAGCCATTTCCCTTTGCTGTATTTTGAGCCTTTTCAGCTATTTTACTATTTTACCCTTGAGGGAATAGGGTAGAAAACTTCAGGATAGCATTTTCTGCTATATTCAAGGTAACCTACATAATCACTGCAGTAGCCAATTGATTGTCAAGCACTTGATACGCAGACATGTTTTTTCAAGGTCATTTTAAACTTGCAGAGGTTTAACCTTCTGCCAATTTAACTAGAGGAAAGTGGAACAACTTTTGCCTAATAAGATGGTCTGCCCTTGCAACATTTAATAGTGGTAAATGTTACCCTTAGGGTCATATTTTTGTCGATACGGTGAGGTCAGAATTTTATCTCAGCAAAAAAAGTTTTGTCCTTAAGTAAATTGAAAAAGTAGGCCATCCCCCAGACATCTTCCATGTGAAACGGACAAGTATCAGCTGGAAAACTTCAAGATACTATGGATATCATAGACATCTTTCTGTGGGAAAAAATGGACAAAGGAATCAGAAAGGAAGTAAATTAGTAGGTAAAAGAGAGGGAAAAATATGCATATATGTAGTTGTTGACAATGCTATTTCGGGACAAAAACCAGCACTGAAGTTTTTGCACTATGAAGGATCCAAAAATGTCTGAAAGTGAGAATAAGCCACCCCCATGGTTCACACAATGTTTGCAGCAGGTCTCTCTGTTTCTGTAAGATACAGCCATTACATGCTAGTGTTTCTAGGCAATAGGTACTAAAATACAGTTACCTGTTTTTTCCAGTCTCACAGCTGTAACTAATAGTTCTTAATGTTATATATCTCATACAGTATGCATGTGCTCTGTTTTGTAAACAATTTTTGTTCTGTAACCCACACTCTGATATGCTCCATAAATTCACGACTTTAGGTTGGACAGCAAGTGCCCATAGTGCTGATATAATTCTCAACTCAATTTTAGTTTATAGAGCAGATCCACTTTATTTCCTCTAAAGATAAGTTCCAATTGTTTTTGACTATTCATGCACTTTAATTAATGATACATTGTTTCACACCCATTGCAGCATAGTTATATATTTACATTTCAAGTACAGCTTTGCAGTCTCTTACTATTAGTTCATGTGGCTTTGAGAAAAAGCACGTACCTTTTCCACTCCTTCCAAGCACTGTTAGATTTTCCAACGTTCTGAGATTTTTTTCAATTTTCTTTAAGAAAAGACTGCAATGTTTTAAAAGAGCACTGTATACTAACAATCACAGTTAGATTAAAACTGTGTGCTGACTAGTTCTATTTGTAACACCTGAAAATTACTAAAACATAAACTCAGAGACGGAAAAGCTGTCTTCTATTCTTTTATCGTACTCTTCATGGGACTTTGTGCCCAGCTATTTTCCACACAGAGTTACCTGAGAGTACAGTCAGTAGAAACTTAATTCACATTCCAAATAGAAGCACTCTGGCAGAAGCAGAGAATAATAGCATAAAATTTACATTTATAAGTGTGGTTAGCAAGAGTATGTACAAGGCATGCTGGGAGACTGAGGCAGAGTATGCTGTTCCATCCCCACCCAAAGGGGAAAATAACCAGAAAGGTGTACAATTCAGCTATTTCTGACATGGAATTTGTGTAAAAGTGTGAAAGCCAAAGTACGTAGCTTTACTTTGCTGTCTGACTAACCACTAAGACAGAAATACACTTCGTTGTTGTTGCTTTACTTGAAATGATTTGAACAAATTCACCCTAAAAATCTGCGCGCAACTAACATTTGTTGGAACAAAGCTTAAATGAAATGACTACTATAGCAAATATGATGAAAGTGTATAAAATGGAAACCAGAGTACACTTTTATATTAATGAAGTGTTTGGGACAAATTCCCCTTTCTGGCCCCTCTAACATAATATAAAGTGCTTCAACACAGCACAGTTTGTGGTTTTTTTAATGTATTGTTCTTGATCAGAAGCTAAAGCAAACAGGACAAAACAGCATTTTACTATCAAAAAAAGTTGTTCTGGCATGAAAGACATGAAGTTGCTATAGGACCTGCTGACCTATGTGGAAAACCAAGTTTTAGGCCGGATAGAGCCAATGTCCATACCATAAAGAGTAAGATCTGTAAACTCATCTACCTTTGTGCTGGAGAAATCATCACGATGTTGAGAAAGCCAGCATGTCTTTGACAGAGGTAATTAGACTGAGATGGGTTTGCACTTCCAACCAGTATTTGAGGGCATTCTCAGAAGAAAGATATGTGTGTGTAGAGGTAAGTAAAAGGAACAAACTCCATTAACCACCAAGACTCCCATTTGACTACTAAAAATACAGAACTACTCAGTCATGCAACAGGAACAGTTTCTACAGAAAAAAGAAACCTAAACTGATCAGAGTTAAATGACCAGACATTAGCTACAGGCTAATTTTTTTTTTTTTTGAAGTATGCGCAGATAGCAGACATCTATATTCAACAGAACATAATACTTCAGTCAATGTTGCAAGTGAGAAATGGAGTTGGTCCTTACTTGAGAGCTGCTGGACCAGTTCTGTAAGAATGAACAACATATACAAGAAAGAAACATCCAGAAGGCAATACAAATCAATGTTATTTTGACTGGAAATTGCTATCAGATTGCAGCACCAAAAATATTCCCACAGTTAAGAAACATAAGGATAGCAGCCACTTGGCAGAAGGCAGCTTGTAGACACTAATCTCTTCATACCAAGCAACCTACAAGGAAATGTGCAGTGCTATACAACGCCCAGTCCAAAGCAGAATGGGAAATATTTGCTCTAAGTCTGTAAAAACGCCAAATTATCTAAATTCTCCCAATAATCATAAAGTGGGAGAACACAAACAAGGAAAAGGTGGAGGTACTCCTTCCACAGCCTCAGATTTGCCTTTCCCAGGCTGTACAGCACTGCAGATGTTGGAAGCCTGGCCAAAGAGTCTCATGCTCTGAACTTTAATAGCTTAAAAAAACTAAAAAACAAAATCCGACCATCAGATAAAAGCCTACAACATGCCCGGGTGGTTGGAGTGGCTGACAAAAAAAGAAGATGGGAGGCATGCATGCAGCCATTCTTCAGGCAGTGGACATATCTGGTGTTTAACAGAGGGAAAAAAGAGGAGTCCCCCTGTACACAGGTAATTGACAAGGTCTCTAAACACTTCAGTTTCAACAGGATTTTCAGACTCATACCAAGCTACATAAAAGCTCCACAGATCTGAATTATTTAAGATGCTTGAGCCTTAAAAAAAACCAAGGCTGAACAGAGCTCCTTGAGATACTTATACTGCTTTCATTTGCGTCGATAGCCAAAATTTAAAAGGAACAACTTTGCAGGCTGGAAGTAAAGAAAGAGAAAAAGTAAACAACAGCAAAAAAAAAAAAAAGACCCCTTGAGTATCTAAATATTGCAGGACTTTAAGAAAACTTTTGTTCTAGCACAAACACAAAGGCAGCAGAGCTCTGCTGCATCACAAGGAAACCTTCAATTTTTGCTGCCACTCTGCAAACAAATAACACCAGAATTGTTGTAGGTATAACTGATGTTATCTTTATTCTCCTAAATATTAGCTGAACTGCTTGAAACCTAAGCAAGCATTTCACAAATAATACAAAAAATAAGAGTGTAATTTTTTTAAAAAAAATCGACCCCTTCTAATTATAAAGGAAGCAGAAGATACCTGTTTTCCCTTTATCGTAATGAACAGACAAGAACATAGTTCAAGTTTACCTGCTTTTGTAATTAATTTTTAAGAGATCCTAAAAATATTTATTTAGAACATTGAATGAAGCAATGTCTACTAAAGACTATGAAGTACTTGGATTCTTTAAACAAAATCCCAGCATAACTCCCTCAGCAGCTGTAGTGGACAAAATGGCTAAATTATATCATAGCAGAAACAATAATTGCCATCACTATTTCAAAAGCCCTTTGCAGATCTTGAAAGCACCACTTCTATACAAAGAGGGAAAAAGAAAAAGGAAAAAAAAAAATAAAAAAAAAAATAAAAAAAAAAATAAGAGAAGAAAAGAGAAAAAAAAGAAAAAAAAAGAGAAAAAGAAAAAGAAAAAAAAAAAGAAAAAGGAAAAAGAAAAAGAAAAAAGAAAAAGAAAAAAAGAAAAAGAAAAAGAAAAAAAAAAAAAGAAAAAGAAAGAAAAAAGAAAGAAAAAGAAAAGAAAAAGAAAAAAAAAAGAAAAAGAAAAAGAAAAGAAAAAAGAAAAAGAAAAAAAAAGAAAAAGAAAAAGAAAAGAAAAAGAAAAAAGAGAAAAGAGAAAAAGAGGAAAGGGAAAGAGGCATCTATGATGTTTATATATGTACAATGTGAGCATACGCAAACCTATAGATTTATATATAACTTCTGCTAAACTAAGTTGGCACATGAAAGTTTAGACTGCAGTCATAGGGAGTATCGGCAATGTCCATTCATTTGTTTACAAAGGACACCCATCCTTCTCGCTGCACACAAGGTCCCGACCTTGGAAAGGGGTCCCCAGTGATCTAAGTCTTCATTAGTGGAGGAGCATTTTGTGCCAACCATTCAACCCAAAACTAGAACTACTACTAGAAGCAGCAGCCACAGCCTATCTCCTTCATTCACAAGTATGTAGCATTTGCTTAGTTCATAAAAGCTGTATTATGGCTCACTGTGGATGAGGCTCTTCCCACACTGACATGTTAATGACAGCCTCTGCCTCTCAGATGAACTTCTCTGTGGTCTCTATTCAGTCAAAATATTTTATCAACAGCTTTTTTTTCTGGTAACTCAGACTTCAGCCTGCTTCCACTAATACATACCTGTGGTTAACTTCACCTCCATGAGTAATTCAGTGGACTTAAATGGAAATATTCAAATATTCAACTTCAGCAGCATACAGACAGCATTTGTGGGATTGGGATCTTCGTATTAACATCAATACCTTTGCATTTCTGACAAAAAAACTAAAGATCTATATATAGATATGAATAACCATGAAGCAAGTGCAGCTACTCTGAGAGCTGTCATGACCCAGAACGTCAACAGCCTCTTCATTTAAGTGCCATATTAGTATATTTCCGATTTTATTCTTTTATCCAGTACCATAAGTAAATATGCTTCCATCGGAATAAATACTACTACGGAGAACATTGTTTGCCCTGAATTTCTTCTAAACTTATCTTGGATCTGAAATATTATACCAGAAAAACGTGACAATATGCTCTTGTGAGAGTTCCACCCCACCTGTTTCTATCTTAGCATTCCTCACCAGCAGCATTGCTTCCATTACACTGACCACTCTGAATACAAAGGAGAATGAGGTGGGGGAAAAATGACACACAAAGAGTTTTAAATACTTTCTCAAGATTTCAAAGCGCTACTGATGTACCAGATCTGAGGTGTTGGGAAGGAGCTATATGATCTTTAAAATCCTTGGATAGCTGAGAGATGCCTTAAGATCTAGTACACGGACCTGGCCTCCAAATGCAACCTACGGCCATGTCTGACTATACATCAGAGGAGACAAACAAACATGACACCTCAGGAAGTCTGTAGAAACAAGACCAATTGTATCAGTGGGCCCATGTCTCTTGTTTTAGATAACCTGGGGACCAGGACTGTGAAGATCCACCTGTCCTGAGTGTTGATCCTACCAACCGTGATCTAAAAGCTTGAACCAACTGCAAAGAGAAGGAAAGGGAAATGAGCTAACCTCTTGCTTTGCTTTAACTGTCTTGCTTTTTAAAAAAAATGGATTTTTCTGCCACTCTGCAGAAGACAGTAACAACTGAAAGACAGTAGAGGGGATAGACCGTCTGAAGATATCACCAACGGTATCTAAGTAAGATTGTTTTAAAATGCAGTATAAAACTAAAATCAGAATGCTGGATATTTCTCTCCTGTCAGGAGAGCAATAAAATGCATAAGGATGCATTGCATTGTAAATATTACTCACTTTGAACGGTTCCCTCTTTCATAAAGGAAAATTTTTAAAGGTCAAACATACATTAATTGGAGAAACAAATAAGAGAGAATTACCACTACAACATTTTTCTCCTTGACTCACTCTTAACACGTGTCACTGATAAATTCATTCCTGTAACTAGAGTAAGCAGCCTTTGTTAAAATTGCACTGATATAAACTACACTTTTAAAGCTATCAGTTCTAGAAAATTAAATCTATGAGCTTTGAAAATAGCTTATAAGTTTACATTCTCTGGTACATCAGCAGTAGGAGATACTGAAAAAAGACTATTAAGATTTTTTCTTTCAACCTATCAAGATTGTTTTTTCCTAGGTACTTACTGGTTTGCAGAAACACTTTTCCAGCAAAAATGGCAGTCCAGAAAATGAACATCAGTGATTCAAAGAAAGAATATGTCTATATTTTCAGGAAATTCACATCACTGAATTTTTTGCACATCACTACATTAAGTCACTGGGAAAAATGCATATAATTCAAATACAGTAATCATGTATTCATGCATATGAATACATGCAGTTACAGTTTTAGGACTTGCCCTAAGCCCTTGCAAAAAAAAATCCTATTGCTTTCAAAGGGATTTAGATGGTCTTGCTATCTACTGCCTAAAGAAGTTCCTGGCTCATCTGCTGTCTAAAACAGAGATGCATTAAAACAGGATAGAGAAAAAGGCAGATAGCAGAATAAGAACTGAGTTCATTCAGAGTGGCACAGAGTGAAAGGGTCCTCCACAGGCACATGAGGAGCTACGAATGATACCTGGACAGGCAAGCCATTCCCAACCTTCTCAAATTATTGAGACAAGCTATCCTGCTCCTTGTACTGCTAGAAAAGTACAAGTACATAATGAAAATTAAGATCTACCATATTTTGCTGACTATCACGCACAGTATGCAGAATAAACTGCAGCATATACATTTGCTGGACAATCTTCATTAACAATTTTGACTCAGTAGAGATCACAAATAAACAGTAAACACTGAAGCTTTTTGGGTGTGATTTTTTATCTCCATTACATAAGTGTATACCTAAGCCGAGTAATACTGCTCTATTTTCTTCATGAACAAGAGTAAAAAGTTTTTGAAATCATCACCAGGTCTAGAATACCACATCTGATATCCACACAATTTGTGAGGAATGCATCAGACTTCTGGTTTTATACCCAGTGCTGCCACAATTGTTTTAGAAGGACCAGGCATGTAAGAGGGGGGAACTCACACAACTTGGCGGGTTGGACTAGATGATCTATAGAGGTCCCTTCCAACTCTGAAGATTCTGTGATTCTGTGAAAATACACATTAATTTCTTATCATGGAAAAAACAGGCAACATAATGAAGGAGAAACACAAGGGAGATCAGAACAGATGAAGGACATAGAACTGATAATAACCTAACAAAATAAAATGAAGAGAAATATTATTGCTCTTTAGTAGTATCGCAATATAAAAATAAGAGTAGTCAGTAATCTTCCAGAATATAGCACTTTCCCCAGTCTCTCCCCTCCCCACTCTGAAATGCCACTTCATTTTCAAACTATGCAGTGTAGAAACATAGAAAATGTTAATCTGTAACTCTATAATTCCAACATGCATCATGGTAAGTGTAAACGGATTCTTCAAATTTGGAAACTGAAGTGTCAACAGATAGTAGTAAAAGTTAGATATATAAATAAATAAAGGTATAAATAAAACCAAAAATTAAAAAAAGAAAAAAAAAAAAACAAACAAAACCCACCACAGATCCGTGTGTCTATTCTGGATGTCTATAGTGTCAAGGATGGCAAAGAAACCCTCCCACACGTAGATGGATGCCTCACCATGTGAAGGAAGAGAAACTTCATCCTTGATTTCAGCACCAGGGGCCCAGCCTTCAGAAGCCTGCCAATTTCTACTTTTGGCTAGTATGTGTCTAACCTTGTCAGGAAGCCCTGCTGAAGTCCGTGCTTCTTTGGATGCTGTGCTGGGCAGGACCAGGAATGGCTAAGCAGACAGAAACTGATTTCTACATGTTTCTGAATGCCCTGCTGAAAGGAGACCTTCTGTGCTGGAGTGAAACAATTGCCTTTCCAACTCTCAGAAAGTAGACCGGGACTGACGTTTGGATCCTTACAGAGGCCTCATGCTAATTTTATTTTTAAAAATTATTTATTTTTAAGGCTAGGACAGCTTGGGGGAGGAATAAGAGATGTGTTCAGCTGCCCTCAGCATTCCAGTGATAATGGGGGTGATGAGGGGCGATGGGGATCACCACTACCAACACAGCTACTGTGACTTGCTAACACAAGCTGTGCATTACACCATGGGTCGCTAATGGGGAATCTACAGCTTTCCTCAAGTGGATGGTGAAAAGAAGGTGCTGTACCTACTCAAGCCCAGCAAAATGCTAAGAACTTGGGTTTTCTTCCTCTTCTGTGTTTACAGAGCTTCTCTGGTCTAGCTGTCTACAGTATTGCAGCTCCAGCTGTGCTTCAACAGCCACACATATGGGAGAGTAGAAAAACGTTCTGCGCTTACAAGCCTTTTCTCTCATCAAGAAAAATCTAAGACTTCATTCCAAGTATTCAAATTTCATGCAAAAATCATAAGGGAAACATTCTGAAAACACAAATTTTAAAGTCAAATCTGCTGCACTAATTTTTCATTAAGCCAGAGATAATTTCAGATATTGTGCTACAATGTCTCCCCACCTGGAGTTTTAGGCAATTCTTTCTTGTTTTGTCCTTTATATATATATGATTAACACCTAGAGCTGAAAAAGAGATAATTCAGATAGGATTTAACAACTACTTTTTGTGAATTTGGTGATGCCTTTCTAAATGCAAAACTTGAGCACAGTTTTTCAGGCTCACTAAATTGCATTTTCTGCTCTATACCACTCAAATGAATATCTGAAGCTTCATCATTTCTGATTTTTCCAACTACCATATTGAACTTATTGTAGAGAGTGAATTTTAAATTTTAATTTTTAAGGCTAAGTGGTTTTTAATATATTATATGGATCCAATTACTCTATTCTCATTCTCAAATTAATGTAAAAGCAGTCATCAACATTCAGATATCTTTTTAGTCTAATCACAAATGTGCTTAAGTCATCTTCCTATTGCAGTGTAGCCTTTGAAGTTTGCTAATTTTTTGATACTGTCAATTTTCCTACAATCTGGCAAGAATCATTCATGCTAAAGAGAAGTATACAATTTATTGATTTGCTGGAATAAAAATACTCTGTTAAAAGATGCTAATTCAAACTAAATTGCATCCTGTACTATAATACCCATTATAACTTAAACATTTCAGTGTTCAAATAGCAGAATTAGGAAGTATGTGTTTGCTTTAGGTGTTCACTAACTGAAACATAGCTAATTGAATCACATAACCATTACTTTCAGAGAGCAAAATTGTTCCACCTGGATCAATTTTGTTATTTCAGTACAACCCTATGGGCTACTTATATCTACACAGAAGTGTATGTATATGTGCAGGTAGATATGATTTACCTCTACTCAAACAAGCAAAAGCACTACAATCAGAAAATAGTATTAATAAAAAGTCTAATTAAAAAAATTAATGTGTCCTTAAGTCAAATTCTCTAGGTCTCTGTGAATTCAGAACAAGATCTCTAGGTCTGTGTGAATTCAAAGGTCTCCTACAGATGGCTCCTATGGCTTCTCTGAAACTCTTCCAATCCCAGCACTTGACCAACTCAGCACCAGGTTGCCTGCCAAAGAAGACCAGGTGATCTTAACCCCAACCTAAAGAGCAATTTGGCAAAGTCATTTTTAGCTGGAATTAACCAACACCACCTTTTCAAGTATACCCAGACTTTTACTTAGGTAAGTAAAATTATTTAAGTCAGCCAACTTTATAGGAAAGCCTTGAAAAGTAGCCTACGCATAATTTGCATATGAATCACATCCAGGGTGGGGAAAAGGAGGGCACCCAGAAAAGTACATTTCTGAACTCTTTTCCAGCTATGCATCACCCCATACTGGATTTCAAGGGGAAGAACACACCACTGCCGTGTTATCCTATGTGTGAAGCAGAGCACTAAGTCTCAGCAAGCACAAAATGCCAAAACTTCACTGAAGTTGTAATAAGAGCATGTCCTGAGGATTATTCATCCTCTAAGTCATATATTCCTTGGAAAAAGATGGGAGTGATAGACAGAACAACAATTCATTGCTGACAAAAAAAGAGCATCTTCAAGCAACAAGTAAGTATTTTTTTAAAAAAACAACTAGTTAAAATATACAGTGACTGGCAGCGCTGGAATAGAACAATACAGTTCTATGGACTTAAGCTACCTCATGGCTTGCAGAGCCAGCGCCTTTGAAGACTGTTTGTTAATGACAGTTTGCAACACTGTGGTAAACCAAGGCCTGTAATTTGCAGATTTTATTTTTAGAAATACTTATTGGAGCACTGTGGCATTGATGGCTATGAAAGAAGAAATAAAATAAAGGGGGGAGGAAAGAGCCCATGCAGAATTAAAAGCCTTTCAAGTTTCCTGAAAAGAGTTTTTCAGAACAAGAGGTGGGCTGTGTGGACTTTTTTTTCTACTTCTTAGGGGAAGGATGGGAGCCCAAATTCAAGGGCATAGCATATGCAAAGCACATTAGTGTGAAATGCCTGACATTGTCTCATATTCATAAAAGCTGCTGCTAGCAAAATAGATAGCTAAATTGAAACATACATCCCATTTCTATAAAAAAACAGGGAAAGAAATATTAGCTAGAAAAACTGGTGTCAAGATGAAAAGCAGGCTTTTTTCCAGCTGTCCTTACTCAACACTGTAGTCAGGATCATTCCACAAAACCACACAGTCCGGTCACAATTAACTCGGAATGGGGTCATTAAAGGCAGAAGATACTCCTTCATGGCTTAATTTAATTATCATTCCTGGCAACTGGAAAGCCTTTTAACATTTTTAGAATACAGACTTGTTTTCAACAGTTCTCCTCTTTGCCAAAATGCTCAAGCAGTCATTTTTGATTCGGTTTCTTTCCAGAGCTGACAAATCCTGCTACAGCTTTTTCTCAAGAGGCTCTGAAACCCTGTTAGGTCATTCCAGTTTTGTTTTCTAAAGTAGGTATATTTGCATTCACTGTTTTACCTCAAATTGTCAATTGTGAAATTATGTGCTATCTTAAAATTTATCCTGACATCAGCAAATGCTCCCTCCCTGAGTGCCTGTTGAAAGTCATGCAGTTTGTTAATGTTACAGCGCAACCTGATGCCTTTCTTTTGCTTTTTACAGTTTCCTAAATACATTAGTGTCTTCCTTGCAAACGTGCAGATATGAGCTGCACTGAACAGCCTCCAGAAAATGAACAATAACCAAATGAAAAGTCATGAAAAATAAACCCAACATTCTCCTATCAAATACCCACAAGGTAATTCAAAAATGCCAGGTCAAAATCTACTCGGAAGGTGATGATTGTGGACCTTACTACTCAGCTACCAGCCCAACCTGCTGGACCACCTATTTCAGCAAAAAGAACGGAAAAATTCAGCCCCCTGAATTTTGACCTCAAGAGCAATTTTGACTTCAAGACATCTTGTTTGACCTCAAAAGCAATTCAACACTGCAAAACAAGAATGGATTTATCTCTTATCTCGGTTAGGATCCAATATGACATGACATAATGTGCAACTTCAAATAAAAGGCAGCTTGGTCATTGGCAGCACTCTCACTGCGGTTCAAGGTTTAAAAGCATGCACAAATCTTTACAGTCTTAGGCTGTAAGTCACTCACTCATCTTCAGACCTGTCAGCAGCTTTATGCGACATGAACTACGGGTTTCTATGCAGTCCATAGTTTGGCAATGGCATTACTTCTAAAAGAGCACAGAGGAACAGCATCAGAAGTCCTTACGACTGCCCAGAGACTTCAGGGGACTCTGGAACAGATAATATTCAGCAGCCAAAGCATCAGAACAATTTGGCAGTCTTATTTTCTTTAATTACAACCTGCTTCTAAAACAATTTCAAAAGACCTAGCACTGGAGATCTCATTACCACTCTCATGGGTTGCTAGAATAAAAAATAAAATGAAAAGCTCTTTCAAGATTGAATCTTTTATTTCTCACTACAACTACTATAAGACCACCTGCCTTTTATGCAGTATTTGTAAAGCCAGTGTCTTAACTGTCATAAAATAGTTTCCGTTTCTGTGGCTAAGAACATTCAGCATCACTGGGTTTTCCTCTCATTTTGTATACAAAGGTTTGCAACGAAAGCAATTCTACAATCTCTCCTCCCCAGGGTCAAATCCTGCCAAGTTCTGCCCATACCTCCTATACGGTTTCTAGCATTATGCAGCTAGGCAGCGTTTAATTGAGAAAAACAAGAAAACAAAACACACTTTGAAAAATTGTGTTGCACAGTGTGGGGTGCAATTTGTCCTACTTGTACATGCGTCCTCCTCCTGATTCCTAAGCAACATATGCATAAGTATAAACATAATGAGTGTTTATTATTTTATTCCATGTCGTCCTAAAAAGTTGATTTTTTTTTTCCTCTAGCTCTTTTAAAAGAAACTGTACTTAGGACAACTTCAAAATTCCTTCTTTGCAAACAATAATAATAAAAAGACTCCAAACCCGTAATGAGCTCTGTGCAGAACACCTTAGTTTGTCTCCACATGGAGTCTGTGCTGCTGCAGAGATCAAAGCATAGAGATAACGAAGCCCTTTACTGCCAGATGGGTTATAAATTAGTACCTAGAGTTGATGGTAGAATTTACACCTATGTTATTTGCCACAAGCCTTGTTCATGGCACATCTTCCCTGTTTTTCATTGTTTGACTCTACTTGGTCTACATCTTGCTGCATCATTCAAAAATAATTGAATGCCTTATTTGGGAGCTAAAATATGTTTCAAAGTGTGTAAAGAGTCACAAATAAATTTGGCAGGATTGCGCTTTCACTTCCTAAGCAAAACGTAAAAAAAAACCTGCTTTTTCCATTGAGCTATCGTAGTTTCCTTCCTTTTCTTCCTGTATCTCTGTTCTATTTATAAAGACCTTTATGTGCAAATGGTATTCATCTATCATTAATTTTTTATTCCACTACAGTAGTTTTGAAGGATAACCAGTTAACTTCACTTCTTTCCTGTTTAATATCTTCTAGAGTGGATAGAAACTGTTTTTAAAATAATGGGTTTCTGTGATTTTGTAAGCTGTCTCTCTCAGTTCTACCCCACTGCTACACGTGCCCATCCCTTTACAATTCTTATAACTGAGGCATAAATATATATATATATATATATATAAAAAAGTAAAAATAAAATCACAGACTGGATTTCCTCTAACTGCAAAGTGATAAAGTAATGGTTTATCAATTATTTAAATCAATGTGAATTCTACCATGATGTAGGTGCATACTATTTTCCATTAGGTTTGGGGTTTTTTTAACTGTTATACATATCTACAATGCAAACCTAACTCAGATAATAAAGAAGCTATGCAGTGCTTCTGACTGAATAGTACCTTTAATTTGAATAGGTGTAGTTCAAAAGAGCAGAGCAAGTATCAAGTATGCATGGAAGTAGTATAAGTAATATTGCTGTAACCGTCCCTACGTCATCTAGCAATACCACCTTATTTCAGATACAATAGACTGTTGAACTGGGGAGTAATAGGACCTAAATTAGTGCATCAGACAGGCAAGCCAGCAACTGTGCGGTGCTTCTGGCTTCCCAGTTGACCTAAGTTCCCGCAGAGCAACACAGATGGGCAGCACTTCCTACCTTCTTCAGCTGGCCAGGAAATTGCCTTACTGGCACATGACCCATCCTCAGTTATAGAGGTCTGTATCATCTTAACATTGACCATCATTAAGCCCCTGTATTCTCCCAAATCTGCAGCTGGTACAGCTGGTACAGAACACGGCACTGCACTTCTCCAGCACCTCTGGCAAGCACACCAGCTCCCTATATCCACCTAGAAAAGAAATCAGAGTGATGAGCTTGGAGATCTGGCCATATCGCCTACAAATGCTCTTTAGAGTTATATTTGCTGGTTGCACCTTTACCAAGTAGCTCACTGTACTTTGAAAAGGCAGCTCCCTACTTTCTCTTGCTTTGCTGTAACTTCATATTAGGCTAAAACTTCACATAGCAGCAGCACTCACTTTCACACAGGAAAAAATTATTAAGTGAGCCTAGTCCCCTCCTCAAATAGGACAGCCTAGATGATACATAGTCGTTTTAACATCTAAAACAGAATACCACATCCAATACCCCCAAACTAATCAACCTCTAGGCTGAAGAGAAGGGCAGTTCTAGGTGAAGTTGTCAGAGCCCCCATTCTCATTAAACTTCATTTCAAGAGTATTTGCTCTTTCTGGAGCACCTCTGACCAGTGGCGGGGGGAGCGGAGAAGCCTGTCCCACTTTCTACTTTTTCTACCTGCTGGAGAGCAGAGACCAGCAGTCCAACCCCAGGTCAAAGCATAGCAGGGAGAAGCACAAGGTTAGTGCAGTAGATACTGAAATAGCCAAGGGAACTATGAAGGCTGGTATTATTTGGTATCTAGGGGCCATTTAAAAGCGTATCATCATTTTGCTAAGTACTACAGGACAGTCCACAGTTAAGAAGTCCTTGTCTGTCAGGAGGAATGTAGAAAGAAGAGCTCTTTAGGCAGTAAAGTTACCCAGCAGGAGCCTGTGCTCTCCTTGACAGCATAACAAGAGAGGGAAAGAGAAGATGAACAGCTCTTTCAATAACTGGCCACTTCTTTTATTCCATGTAACGGAAATAGGGGAGAGCACTATTGTGTCAAGAATCTGGTACTCTTGGCTTTTCCCTAATCTGGAACTGAATGTACCATTAAAGTGAAGTATAGTATGGCCAGTCTGCACCATACTGGCAGCAAAGAAGTTGCTTTTGTTTCCTTGTGTTTCTTTCCCATCTTAAAAAAGGAAAATTAAGACACATTGAGGAACATCTCTTAAGCCCTTCCATAAATGAAAGAAGGTGGAGCGGGCCAGAGAGAAATAACCAGTTCTTCACTATTTATTAGTTCTTTCATTGCTTTGACCAATTCTGCTTTGAAATGATGCCTCATTTCAACGATACATCAAAAATCACATTGCTATGGGTCCATATGCATTAAAATCCTATGTACAGATTCCACATTGATGGGAACACTATAGGAACTGATGTTATATTACTATTACAAATTTCCAATTCTAATACAAGAATGAGGTCTGTAAAGAGAGCTCTGATGAAAACTTTCAGACAAAAAATATCTTTAGGGCTTTCCTTTCCAAATATAAGCCAACTAAGTTTTGAAGGATAAGTGCAGCTATTTTCCTATGGCAATCAATAAATTTCACACACAGTTTTCTATCTATTATGCTATGCAACAATCAACTGAGAAACAACTGAGAGAGATTCAATGGCAGGGGTTAATAATTCGAGACAATATCACATCCAAGGCAGCCTATTTGTGCATGACACAACAATGATAGATAAGTAGTCCGAAGGGTGCAAAGATAAAGATTAGGCACTCCATAAATGTGGTTTTATGTGCAAAGTCTACAACTTAAAAGCTTACCCTTTATATAGGTTCAAAAGAATCCTTTCAAAGCAAAGAAAGAGCTTCTTTGAAGTGCTTCTTAATGCACCCAGAATAATAGAAGTACAAAATTAAACAGATTGGGTACTGGCAGGAAAAGGACTAATTAACGTAACCAGATAGGTGGCAAGCTTCAAATACGACTGTAGCAGCACAGTGATGTTAGCAACAAGGGATGAACTTGCGTACTTAAAAAAACAGAAGACCGTCACTGAGTCTCTGGATTGATAGAACAACTGGAGACTGCAAAATGCTTTATGTTCTAGAAGTGCCTGGTTTCCTCCATTGGCTGCAAAGGGATTCCCTCACATGCAAATGGAACACCACGTTGGCTGCATCCAACTTAAATGGGAGATTCTGGTAAAGCAGGGCCAAACTATGCCAATCAAATCCCAGCAAAACTAATCATACTATGGTGATGTTACTACACAGACAAAGGATCAAGCAGACAGTAATCTCATGGAAATAGTCCCACATTCTCATCAAATATTTACCAAAGGTATCACCTTGTCTTCCGCCCCATTTCAGTCCACATTATGCTTGCTCTTACCTAACACATCTATTAACAATGTCAGCAAGCAGTGTGTTGCTCAGCACTCAGATCCCGATGGTACAGAAGCACCCACTTAATGTGGTCTGATGTTCCAAACACATCTTCAGGCTCATTGACTGAGGATGACTGAAAGCTTGACGTCACAAAGTAAAATCAAAGCCATATTCAAAAAAATCATCCTCATAACTGCATGACTTAGATGCTTGCATATGATAATGTAGTCTTTGAACAGCATTAAAAACAGAATATCGTTGTTCCCAGTTGACAACTAAGGTGCAAGAACTCCATTAGCCCAGCCCCTGTGCTTTTTATGCCCCATGTAAAGAGCATTAGAGTCAGTGGAAAAGCTTCCGTGAGTTTGGGGTAAGAACTTACCACAGCAAGAGATGTTTCTGAGGCAGGGTGAATTACTTTGGTTCAAAAATCTCTCTCATCTTGTCTGTCATTCTTTTACACCAGCATAATAGCAATGAAGGTACTCAGTGTAAATATCAAAAGGAAATTCTTGGAGGGGACTTTGGAGCTTCTTGAATCCTTTCTTTCCTCTCCCCTGATACCTTCTTTTATTTACAAGTTATTGAAAGCTGGACTATATACACCAAGAAATTTCCAGAAACCACCAACTGAGACTAAGGCTTTCACAAGACCAGAGTCTGGGTATGAACCTCTTTGGGTTACATAGCTTTTTAATACCTTGTTGATCAAGGCTCAGTTGAAACTTCAGTGAGAGACTCAGCAACATAATTACTGTGTTTCACTGGCCAGCTTTCTTCTTTCCCCTAGGCATAGGTCCTACTTTGTATTAATTTAGAAGGAAAAACTCTATCTACTCCATACCTTCCAAGACACCATCATTGCTGTAGAAATCACGCGTTGCCATGAAAAGAACCAGAAAACCTCCATTTTGTTTCATACCTTGTATCACCTTAAAGGTTTATGAGGATGTGGCTTCACTTATTTGAACAGCAACCACTTTTTATTCCTGCCAGAGGGTTTTAATGCTTGTTTAATGAAGCCTGGAGAAATGGAAATGTTATTCCGCTTCTGTCTGCTTAGCTGCTTTGTTAGGAGTTATATCTCTTACAGCATTTTACCCATTAGTTTTTCAGCAGTAATATTTTTCAGTTTCAGTGGAATTGCAGCATATACTAATCTTTTAAGGAAAGTCCTGTTCTTTGTTCTAGCATGCATTATAAACAGCCTTCCCTGGGGGTTTTGCCTTTTAATCTCATTACAATGATTTATTTGTTTTATCTACTTTCTCTTTGAAATAAGGTATTTAAAAGCGGTGTTTATAAATTTACTTAGGTATTGCGTACTGAAAAATTTCCAATGAGATACACAAATGTTTCCTTAAAATATCAAACACTGTTCAAAAATGCAACTTTAGAAAAAACATTCGTTTAGTATTGAATGGAGTATTTTGCTGAATATGTTTTTAGGACTGCCTTTCCAACATTAAGATTTTTTTCCTTCTTCCCCTGCTTGTTTTTAGAGTAATTTGGAGTTTAGTTATATTAGGAGTTGTATTTATATAAACCTTGTTTGAGTTATCATGGGATGCTATCTTTTCTTTTTAATTCTCCTGCCTAGAGCATTTGTGCTATTATCAGTAGTTTCACTGAACATTACAATATTCAATACAAACAGGTATTTCTCAGCTTAAATATTCAATTGAACTGTCTACCCTGCGGGTAAAGGTTTGTCCTTGGCAAACATGAGCCTTCTCCAGGGACCGTTGAAGTCCATGGAGAGATCTTTCAAAGGACTAAAGGTGATAACAATTAGAGCTTTCAAGTTCAAAAACCACTTCTTTGACCCTACTTCATACAAAAAACTTAGAGTAAATGCATGTAGGATAAATTTAATAAAATACAACAAACAAAATATTTCACTGCACACGCTTCTTCCCTTGGGGTATAAGGAAAAGAGTAAACATGCAACAGATGTTAGTCGTTTCTGAAGGCATGGCAATGGCATGGTGAAGGGAACAGTCTGAGAACCAATACGCGCCGCAACTTTTATACGATAGCTATACAGCATATGTTTTCATTGCCATTCATAGCTCATTTTAAACAAGTTTTATTTCCAAAGCTGGCTTTTTCATTTAGGTCCCAACTCTTGTGCTAAGGGTGGAAACTGCGGGATGTGGGGGAAGTAAAGTACTCCTTCAAAGACAAAATTGGCAGAGTACCTTCTCTAGGAGCTTCCGACAGTGGTTTCTGTCCCTCCTCCCACTGACTTCTCTCACTGTCTTTGGAAATTTTTGTGTAAAAAAGACCTTGATGATGAATACTGGGAATATTTATCTCTAGAACTGTCCTATGTGGATTCTAGAGCCTCGGTGAAGACTGAGTGAGAGGGGTTTGTACTTACTGTTTTAGAACTACAGGTTTAGTTGGGGAACTCTCCTAACTTTTTTCCACATTTCACTCATACGTATCATGCTAGCTTGAAGCCTCATGAAATAAATTTTAACAGGGAGAATAAATAGTACAAGCCTTTAAGTACCTCACTGCTGATATCACAAAGGATTTTTCTAAACTGTTGTTTTGAAAAATCATTTTTCTCCTCTTGGACATACATTGTCTCTCTGTTACTTCTGTTAAAAGTCCCCATAAGAGTAACAACATCCTTCAAGACTAGGTAAAAACAATCTGTGTTCAAAGCAAAGCGTGATCTGAATCTGTAACATCAAAACTTTGCAGAGCTATTAAAATTCATGTTCTAGAAGACGTAGCTTGATATTCTTTATTGCATCATTTGGAAAAGGAACCATTTCTTAAATGTTACTGAAAAATACATTAGAAAAGTGTAATCCAGTTTGCTTTCTAAGTCAGGAGGCTTTTATATTACATAACGGTTCAGAAGGAACTTTTACTTACTTATAAGCATAAAACGTTCACTCCAAAGTTCTGCATATTTTGTGTGCAAAACTATCTTATTTTGGGTTTTATTTACTTGGGCTTCTTGATGGGGAAAAAACACCCACATAAAATATGATAATGAAAATCAGCATAACGCATAATTTTGTGTGACTTCAGCTGTTATAAGTCAGTATGAAGCCTTCCAGCTCCCACAGTTGGCAGTGCATTACAGAAGGCTCAATATTTCCAAAATATTTTTTAACAATAGGAACTATTAGAGCATCCAAATATTGGCTTGGGCTTCCAAACATAATTGGTTTCTCTAGAAAGGTCAGTTTCTCTTTGAACAGGTTTTAAGAGCGAAATAGAAAACAATTTTCTAGAAGGGTAAAACTGACAAATTCCTGATTCAGTCCAGATGGTGTGGGGGTTTCGTTTTTTCTTTAAGTAAATCTATCTTCCATTTCATAATTTGAAAACCTAGGTAAACAATAAATAAATAAATAAATAAACAAATAAACAAACTGGGGTCCTTGTCTAAATGCCTTGTTCAAGGAGTTCTAGCAACTGTTTATGGGACTGATGAGGGTGAACAGGATAAATATAACAGAAAAGCATTCAGGGATAATAGTTACAGGGCTCAAAGCCTCCAAACAACCACGGTACTTATTTTCTGTAGCTGTCTTAATTGGCCTAACTGCAGGTAATTAAGTTTGAAAGAGTGCTGTCCAAGGACACAGAAAAGAAGTAGAATCACTCTGACACTCTGAATTCATTCAGATGTAGGATTGTCAGATGTGGTCTTTCCCTTGACGCTGACATTGAATAGATTTATGATGAAATTGTCTCTCACACTCTCTTGTCCATCACCCAATGTTACACATGATTTCCTACCACACACCTTTCCATGCACTCTTTCGCTTGGTCACAAGGTGAAATCAAGATCTCATTGAAGATTACATTCACTGTTACATCGACTGGTGCCAAAACTGGTGCTCCAATGAGACACAGTAATTCAAACAGTCTACTACCACTGTATGAGTTGAAAAATAAAATTCACACAAACCAGTCTTTACAAACTTGATAACTGCAATTACCATACATAATGTATTTTCAGGCAACTAAACAAGTGGATTCCTTTTAAAAGCTTTGCATTCCTGGGAGATCACATCACACAAAAAACATCTTATTTGGTTCCTAGTACTTTTCAAAGTAGTTCAGCAGGCTTCCAAACACCCTTCTTATATGATAGGCATAGTCAGTATCAGAACAATTATGATTTTATCAGTGTTGCTCTTCATTTCTCAGAGAAGACTCTACATTTGAACACTGTTGAAACGTCTTTTATTATCCTCCTGCAGAGTGAACTATTTCCCAAGAACACTAGAATTCATTCTTACCCTATAGTGTTTTAAGTTACTCTTATTTGACTTGAATTCTTGAAGAACTGAAATCCTGTCTAAAATACTCCCTGTGGAGTTTTTATTCTTATTTCCTAAAACAACTTTTTCAATTTCATACAAAAAAGTCATTCAGGTTTGAGTAAAAAGGAAAAAAAAATTCCTTTGAATTCACTTGACCTTTTCTAGAACAGAAGTAATCATTTCCATTTTTCAAAGGAATATTGTACTTAAAGAATATGTTTGTTCACCTTGTGATGGAGAATACTATTGAAATTCCATCTGAACACAAGAAAATGCATTTTTACTGCAGTAGTTGTCAAACACCAGAAGAGGTTGCCAAGAAACCTCATGGAGTCTCTGTCTGTGGATATATTAAAAAAAACCAAACAACTGGACACGGTCCTGGGCAACCTACTCGAGCTGACCATGCCCTGTGCAGGAGGTGAGACTAGACAATCTCAAGAGGTTCCTTACAACCTCAGCCATCCCATGGTTCTGTGACTACATGTGAAATAGAAACATCAAGGTCCTTCATCCCTCAAGACAGTATATTAAAAACCTTGGAATATTTGTCTCAAAAAAAGCCAGAAATAAAACCAAGCATTTAAATTAAAAACCAACGAAAGAAACATTACTATTACACTAACATTTGTTAAGTTGCTGCCTTTGAAACATCTTCTGTTATCACTTGTTATCACTAGAGCAACTATTTGTTGAAATGCATATCAACACAACAAATAATAAAATTCCAGGCTTAAGACATCAGAGGTGCAATTATAGGACCTTTAGCACTGTCCTCTGTATCCTCAACTCTAATGTCCTGTCTTTATCTGTAAAGTATTTTACAGTGTCAAAACATCATTTAATCAATATTATCATAAGTGGATCTTCTTATATGCTACATGAGATCGTATTTCTGTGCTGAAGGCCTTTACAACAAACTGGTCAAGAAGAAACTTCCAGTGCATAGTCCCTTCCTCTTTCAAACCCTGGCCATAAAGAAACTGTAAACGTTTCACAACTGTGTAGAGGTTTTTCTTGTTTCTGTCATTCCCCACTGACATCAAAATCTCATACTGTGATGAACAGAAATCTAAATTCCCACACTTTTTTTTTTAAGAATAAATCTGCAAATTTAAGTGTTTATATTGTGTTTTTCTTCAACAGACTCCACAAAATTCTCACCTTTGAATATTCCAATTAGAAAACTTGTAAGTTACAAATAATTTTAAGTTAAATGAGCAAAAATCTATATGACACTGCAGTATGAGACTTCCTCCATGAGAAAACCCCATTACTTTAATTGCTAGGATATGGTCTCTCCCAGACAGCAGACTTTCTGACCTGGCTTCCCATTCCACAGCCCACATACCCCTACATGCAGAACCTTATCTTCCCTTAGCTTTGCCCGGTCTCTCCACAACCCCCTTCTAAGGTCTTCCTCCTCATCTAGAAGTTTGTACAACATAGATTACAAGCATATTAGCGGTAGCTAAACTCTCATTTTCCAGGGCTAGGTAGTTCTCCCTGGACCCTGCTAAGTACCACTTTCATTTACCATCTCTGGCAAGTAGATTTTGAGCTGTAGCACACAGTTGCCACCTTTCATCCACAGCTGCATTTTACTAGTGAAGGAAGCAATTTCTGAGTAATCAGTAAATTAGGTTATAGAGCACTTTGGGATGCTTCTGGATGACAGGTGTTATGTAAAAAGAAATCATTCCCACCAAATCATTAGTGACAAAGCCATTATTAGCTGATGGCAGGCTGGAAGTCAAAGTAAAATGAATTGCTATTCACTTCAGTAACACCTTTAATTTGTCACAGCCTAAACCAAAGAGCCCGTTCTGCTACATTATGTGAAAAAGGTCACGTTAGCCATAGCTGTAACTTGGTGGCTCCTCATGACTCAGGGCAAACATGCAGATGCCCTGAAGTGCAACATCGGTCACAGGGCACCACTTCAAGTGCATCATGACCTTCCCGTGCAGGGAGGTCCTACACAGAGCCCTGCATGTTCCAAGGGGCAGCACTTTTCGGTAGTGGACTGGCTACCTAGAGCTACATCAGGTAGACCCTCCCCAGGCCTTCTGCCCCATATTTTATCTGCAAAAATAGTTCCAAACCCTAGCAAACCACATGCACAAATTCAGTTAAATTCAGGTAGAACGTCACAAGTTTTGTTTCTTGGCTTATTTTTAACTCACTGCATCTCATTCCCAGAGTATGAAGATTTCATCTGCATGGGTTAAAAGTCATCTTCTTCCATAACAGGGAAGTCAACTCATATGTGTGCATGCGTGCGCGTGCATGTGCATTTTTGGGGGTGGTGGTAAGTACATCTGCCTAACTACAAATACAGTAATCTGGCAATTATTCTTTAAAAAGCAATCAATTTAATATATATGTCTTCTAGCAGTATTTAGAGATCCAATCTCAGTTTTGCTTACCACCACATTATATTATATACATAGTAATGTATGTTAATAAACTAGGCAATAAATGGATCTTCCATCTAATAAATTGAAAAACAAACAAACAAAAAACCCCTAAATTCAAATGCCATGTTTTATAGCAATGCAAAGAGAAATTGAAAACTGCTCTGGCCAGAAAATAAAAAAATAATACAAAAAAAATGGTCAGTGCTGTGCTTTAACTGTGTCCCTGTATGGGAGTTCTCCAAGGAGTGTGTCAGTGAAAGAGGCACAATGGCTAATGCAAGAAGTTTATGAAGATGATGTATCACTGCATCTGCAAGAGCGGCAATCTGCAGTCAGTTCCTGCTCTTTGCCCAGGCACAATTACGCTAGAAATCTAGTGAATCTTAGCATAGAAATATGTGTTACATTAAATCAATTTTTGTAGTTAAGAGGCAAATTAAGTTTAAATTAAAGAAGAGCAGTGCTTAAAAGACCCATCAGCAAATGTAATAGCTGTCACTTTAGACACAGAGACATGATTTAGACATGATTGAAGTGTTAGTTACTTCCAGCAACCTTTACCATTAGAGAACACAATATATCTTTTGAGCAGCTGCATATACATATTTAATTGTTGTTACCCCATCTGAGTCTCTGGAGCAAACTAAGTAAGAAATTCACTGTGGCTGAAAATACAAAATACGGCCAATTAAAAGAGTGCATTATTTGCTGTCTCATATTTATTACATATTTTATATGTAGCAATGTTCCTATTTTCATTCCCATTGCTACAGAGAGGCTCACTTGTGAAAGCAGAGATTGCTGATGAAGTCACTGACAGTATTCAGTTGATTTTGGAAGAGAATAATTGTTCATATACAGAGAAAACATGACTAATTTAAACTAAAACGAACTTAGAGTTCAAGTTCTGAATGTTGGCATTTAGAGTAAGAGGTAAAGCTTGAGTTCATACATACAAGGACTCTTCCCCAATTCACTTTTTCAAAGCATTTAAATAAAATAATGCAAAAAAGGACAGATTAAAAATAAAGGACAGAAAAATGTTTAAAAATAAGGTCAGAAAAAAGGACAGAATGACAGAAAGGACAGGAGTAAGGTGTAAAAACCTGAAGCCTGAACTTCCCATGCTAAATATTCTGCATCAAAGTTGTGGTGGAATTGCAAATATATTTTGAATTCACCATCTAAGTCTTCCTGGAATAGAAAGCATTAGACCAGAAACAATCTCTGGAATACGCATTTCTCAGACTAAGAAAATCTTCTATAACTTCAGCTGGCATGCTTTCCATATCATAGATATATTTATGGCAGTCTATTATCCAAATAGGCTGTTTGAACTTCACTCTGTTACAATCTATGACATATTCAATTTTCTGCCTTTGCTGCTTTCCACATCAATGGATTTTATATTGTCTACAAGAGGTTGAGGCATTTTCCTACTGCTCACTTTAGAAGATACAGACAAAAGCATGTCCTGTCTTCAAACTAATTTTCAACACTTCTCTCATAATGCAGACTATTTCCATGACTTTTATTTGCATTTCCAGTCTCCCCTAACAATTGAATAATCTTTTCTAGGTTTAATGGACTACATAAAAGCATTAGTGAGCTCACCATTCAGAGACCAAAAGTGTTTTAAAACAGTCCCAAACTATGTTTACAAGTTTCAGTGGAAAAAACTCCAAAAAGAGCTTGAATTTTTACCTCAGATGAATTCCTGTACTGGAGATGCAAATTTCAGCTTTTTCCAAATCTGAAATCTGCATGAGAAATGCTTATATAAGCACAGGATTTGGAGTGCATTCTGGAAAGTATGGTACTACTTATTGTAACAGAAGGCATCCTCTCCTCTCACTTTCATGATTCTTCACCCGGCAAAAGTTCCAGCATTGCCATTTCGATTTAATTTTGTAGCTTCATCTAGTTTCATGCAGATAGTTTCTTTCTGCTTCACTAGCAGAGCATAAGATAGAGCATGCTTGTAGTTCACCAGAAATAAGGTGACAAAATATCTAATACATCTTCAACACAAAAAGCACCAATAGCTGTCATACACCCATCTCTGAAGGCAATGTTTTATATGAATAGTTCAAGAATTTGATAGTTTTTGGTAACCCCAGAGACTTTATAATTAAGAGTTCATTTAATATGAGATAAGTACTGTGAGAACATTCATGATAACTTGTGGATGCATTCCCAACCTTTTGGGATCAAAAGGAAAGGCTGCAGCCCATAGACTGGTCTTCAAAAAACTACAAGATGTTCTTCAAGAAAGATGTTATGGAATATCTTTGGGTATAACCTGCATTTTGGAAACTGTGAAAGCTACCAAAACATTTTAATTGGTGGTCTTTACCAGAACATTGGAAATACTTAAGATCCTTTAATACTATCTACAGAAACACAAGCTAGTGTTTCTTGTAAAATTTCTGAGTCCATGGTGCCACGCACTACATAAGTTTTCCATGGCTAGACTTCGTCATTGCACTTCAAGCCTTGTTCTGTTCTCAAAGCTAACAGGTTTCCAGAGTAACGTAAATGACCTCAGCAAGCACAAAGGTACTAGCAGAATATGGACTTAGATTACTATAAAGTCCCAGAAATTTTGAAGGCTTAGTCATTACATTATTTATTTCCCATCCTCTCTCAATTCTAAGAACCTTCTATTAGCCCTGATTGTACTTTAACAGAGAGACCTGTAGGCAAGGCTTAGTCCTAAAGGGCTTTACATTATCAATTCTCTGTAGAAGAGAAATCTCCATTAAAATTAGAGTGATCTATAACAGATACAACTAAGGAATAGTAACATAGAAAGGACAAAAGGAAACTAATTTAACTCTTTCCTTGTACAGTTCAAACGTCAAGCTTTTTCTTGACACCCCTTCGAGTTTCAAAAGCACTGGATAGCCAAATAACACCATTATAACCTCCTAGAAGCACATCTGTGCTGACGGTATTGGTATTGTTGCAGAAAGAAGAGTA
Organism: Alca torda; assembly: GCA_008658365.1. Classification (NCBI taxonomy): domain Eukaryota; kingdom Metazoa; phylum Chordata; class Aves; order Charadriiformes; family Alcidae; genus Alca; species Alca torda. Next base: position 143,281,174 of record CM018076.1, read on the forward strand.
GCAGTTGGTAGGTGTTTCAGTAGAAACTAAAGAAAGTTTTGGCTGTCTTACAGGCTTTTTTCTTCACTTACTCCTATCAACATCTCCCTTGCTCCCAGTAGAAAACCATATACAAAGGCAGAACAGAAATAGTATCATGTTACACACCATATTAATCATGATTCTCACAGATCTCCCAATTTAGTGAACATCTTGAAATGAGTCCAGAAAGCTTTCGTGAAAGTATTTTCAGAGGGATTTCTCATTTTGGGTCCTTCTTCTGAACAGCTTTACCTAAGAATGGAAAATTCTGCTCTGGAGGAGCAGAGAAGACTGAGTGAAGACAAAGCCCCTCCTTGTTTCCTTCTGTTTCTCTGTTTTCTTGTCAATTCACAGAAGTAAGAGGTTGGGGAGCCTCAGCCCGAAACTCTGGAATGGCAGGAACAGGAGTTTAATACTGATCAGACTCTGTCACTGATTCGGAGAACATGCTACACCAGTGCTTGACAGGATAAACCTTGTTGTGTTTTATCACTACATAAGATTTATGGCAATGAAACATATACAGGCAAGTGAGAAACGTAAAATGTGTGATCTTAGAACAGGACCTCGGGACACTACCCAGTTCCTCTTCCAGCACAGGCAGTTTGTACAGCAGCAAAGCACACTCACTTTGACGCAGTCAGAATCTAGTCTAGTCTTCAAAACCGCTGGTCATAAGTATCTCACTACCTGCCCAGAGAGTTTCTTTCAGAAATTCATTGCACTTAAAAGTAAGAAATTCTTTCTAACAACCAAGTCTATTTATCTGGAAATGAAATTGGAGTTTCTAGGCCAGTTTGAAAACCAGTCTTCTGACTGAGGTGAAAAGTGTGATGTGTTTCATGATGACATAATAACACAATGACCCCATGAAGCTTTTTAAACTGACAGGAACTAATTTGAGAGCGAATAAGACACATTTTATAACTTTCCACTCTAATCTTAATCATTCATCCTGGATGCTAAAAGGAGGGAAAAGATTGTTTTCCAAGCTGCTTATTTCCTAGTCCAATCCTTAGGCTAACCAGATCTTCTTATGGAATTCAGATTGGTCTTCTGTATTTCACCAAGCCTGCATCTATGTACACAAATAAGTGGTAACACCAAGAGTTGTGAGCCACCACTAAAGAGACTCTAACTTTCAGAATTACCAATTAACATAACAACTGCAAAACAACCTGTACTTACCATTTTACCTGTGTTACTGTAATCTTGTAGTTATTAAATTAGTTTAGCCTTTTTCCCTCTGAGAACAGCTTTATTTTCATTGGCTTTGTACTTAAAAAAGGTTTGCCAAATGCTCAGATTTCTGCATCTGGACTTCCTAAAATATTCAGTTCAAGCCTGCCTCTGCACCAACAGAAGATGTTGGGAACTTTAATCACGAGGATAATACTCACTGGCTGTCTGCAGGGTGTGATCATCTGTATCACATTAGTTTTGCTCCCTAATTACATAAATTAACTTCTATGACTAAGAGGAGGTGGGAAAAATCAAAAGCTTTTCAGAAGAGGTAGCACAGGTACTCCTACCATTAATCTCTCCATGAACACACTAAAGAATTAGAGAGTTTTGCTTTTCAGAAGCATTCTTGGAGGCAGATCATTCCCAAGAATGTTTGTATACAACTTATTTAAAGGGTATTTAACAGTATTGAAAGGCTTTCACAGCTTTTATCCAAAGAAATATTCACACTATGAATCTTCTTATTTCAAACAAAGAGTTCCGTCTGCAGCAGTAATTAAGGAAGCTTGGCTTTCTCTATACATCCACATGCACAGTGGTTGGAATCTCAGGTCAGATTATAATCACAGCATGGTAGGGGTTGGAAGGGACCTCTGGAGACCACCTAGTCCAACCCCCCTGCCAGAGCAGGTTCACCTAGAGAGGTAGGTAAACAAAAAGTTTTTGAATATTTTTGTTAAGAACTCCTTAGTGTCTAATAATATAGTTAGGTTATTTTTTTACCTGTACACTGGTATGGTTACCCTGTATTTCTGTATTTTTTATGGAGTTTGTAAATTGACTAAATCTTTGAGATTGTTACACCGTTGTAGTAATTCAGGATCAGCAAGTAGATTTGAAAGTTATTCTGTGATAGAGTGAATACTGGACAAGCAGGGACATTGTTTCTTCAAGATACTTGCATAAGAATTATAGCTTCCTCTCAGCACTGCAGCAGAATCATAGAATCATCTAGGTTGGAAAAGACCTTTGAGATCATCAAGTCCAACCGTAAGATCATGGAGTCCAGCTGTATACATTTTATAAAATATAAGTTTACTCTGAAGCATTTTGAATCTGAAATACAATGTTGTGCTTAAGGAAGCAACAAGAACAGTTGACTAATGTGTGATCTGCAGTTGTGTTTACTTCCTCCCCAGCCTTTGCATAACAAGGCATCCATGGCACCGGACAACCATTGCAAGTCTTAAACCCTAGCATCTGCTTGGGACCCAAGTGTCTCTGATGAAGTATTACATCAAACATACATTATTTGCTTAATGTAAGATTCTCCTTTCTTTGGGCCCAAATTCTTGGTTTTGGGGTTTTTTTTGCTGCATTTCAGCCAAAGACATTGCATTTGCATAATCAAAGAAAAAACTTTTTTCCATCTGAGGTCTATATCAAAATAGAGCACCTCAAAGCAGTCTTGAGTTGTTTTAAAGAAAAGCTACAAATGTTTTTTACTGAGGAGAAAAGAAAAGGGGAACAGAGGATACATATCCCTCTCCTCAGATTACTATCTGATCAAAACAAAAATAAACCCTTGCTGGCATGGCAAAGTTCCATGTTAACAGCAGTTGTCTAAATCCACAAAAAGGATGGTGGGACACCTGTGGACACCCAGGCAGCAACTAGGACCACACAGCCACTTTCTCATTCCCGCCGGTGGGATGGGGAAGAGAATCAGGAAAGTAAAAGTGAGAAAACTCGTGGATTGAGATAAAGACAGTTTAATAGGTAAAGCAAAAGCCACACACATAAGCACAGCAAAACAAGGAATTCATTCACTGCTTCCCATCGGCAGGCAGGTGTTCAGCCATCTCCAGGAAAGCAGGGCTCCATCACGTGTAACAGTCACTTGAGAAGACAAAATGCCCTAACTCCAAATAACTTCCTTCTTCCCCCACCTTTATATGCTGAGCATGACATCATATGGAATGACGGAATATCCCTTTGGTCAGTTGGGGTCAGCTGTCCCAGCTGTGTCTCCTACCAACTTTTTGTGCCCTTCCTGCCTGCTCGCTGGCAGGGTGGTGTGAGGAACAGAAAAGGCTTTGACTGCTTAACAACCAAAACCACCGGTGCACTACCAACACTCTTCTCATCCCAAATCCAAATATCAGCTGGTAGTAAGAAATTCAACTCTATCCCATCTGAAATCATGACAACTTGTTGCATGTAACAACTTGCAAATTGTAACAACTAGGTAAGTAAAAAAAAAATGGTTGCATGATTGGGCTCAGAGGGTAACCGTCAATGGGTCATATTCGACCTGGAAATCAGTATCCACTGGAGTACCACAGGAGTCTATCCTGGGACCTGTTTAATATCTTTATCAGGGATCTGGGGGAAGTGACAAAGGTCACCCTTGTCATACTTGCAGATGACACCAAACTGAGAGGAGCAGTTGTTATGTTCAAGGGAAGGGCTGCAATCCCAAGGGAGCTGTACAGGCTGGAAGAATAGGCCAACAGACATATCATGAAATTCAGCAAGGACAAATGCAAAGTCCTGTGCCTGGTAAAGAAGAGCCTCTGACAATGATGCAAGCTGGTGACTGGCTGGCTGAGGAACAACTCTGTGGGAAAGGACTTGGTAGACAGCAAGCTGAACATGAGACAACAGCATGCCCTGGCAGAAAAGAAGGCCAACAACATCCTGGGCTCTATTAACAGAACAATAGCCAGTAAATTGAGAAAAGTAATTGTCCTCCTTCTCTTGGAATTTGTTAGACTGCATCTAGAATACGACATTCAGTTTTGGGTCCTCAAATACTGGTCCTCAAAGACTGTGACCTACTTAAGCAAATTCAGCAGTGGGCTGCCAAGACTGTAAGGGGACCAAAGCACTTGCCCTGTGAGGAGAGGCTGAGACAACAGGGCTTGTTCTGCCTGGAGAACAGATAGCTTCCAAGGGACCTAACAGGAGCCTGTCTGGATCTATCAGTAAGTTATCAAGAAAACTTTTTAGCAATGTATAGTGGGAGAAGGACACAATAAACATAAGTTGAAATAACAGAGGTTCCAAATGGATATAAGGAAAAACTTTTTCACAGTGAGGACAGTCAAGCAGTGGAATAAACTTCTCAGGCAGGTTGTTTCACCTCTGTCCTTGGAGGTTTTCAAGAACTGAGTGGAAAGCCCTGAGCAACACCATCTGCTCCAATAGCTGACCCTGCTTTGAGGAAAAGGTTGGAATAGAGACCTCCTGATACCACTTCTAACCTATGTTATTCTATGGCTGTATAAAATTCACTCTTCCAAATGTAATGCTCTCTTCTCGAGAGATTTTCAGTTTTATTGTTAAAATTCAGTCATTATAGATATGGTTTTGCCTACTGTATATAAGTTGTTAAAATCCTATTTTGTACTTCAGCAGTTTTAAAGTGTGAGGTGTGGTTTTAGCACAGAATATTACATTGTTAAATGCTTAAATAGATTAACAGACATCTGTATGGTAATTAGTTATTAAAAGCATTTGCTGTGGATAGAAAGCTGAGTCAAAAAAGCCTGCCTTGAATCCCACACTTATTTTCTCCCCCCTAAGAAACACTATGGAGAAACTACAGCCCAGATATTGGCACAGTAACCTAACCTCCCTTCAAACTTCTTTGTGGATTAGAACTGACGTAACGATTTTCTGACCTCTTCAAGAAGTAAGGAGCTGTCAGCTGACACAAATTATCCATGGATGCGCCACTAATATTATTAGCTTGACTCAGAGCTAAGGCCAGAGAATAGTTAAGAAAACTGGACATACGTAAGTCCGTGGGCCCTGATGGGATGCACCCACAAGTGCTGAGGGAGCTGGCTGTTGTCATCGCGAGGTCACTCTTGATAATCTTTGAACAATCATGGCAACTAAGAGAAATGCCTGAGAACTGAAGGAAAGCAAATGTCACACACTAACTTCAAGAAGGGCAAGAAGGAGGAACCAGGGATCTACAAGCTGGTCAGCCTCACCCCAGTGTACCTGGGGAGGAACAACTCCATATGTCAATATATGCTGGGGGCAACACAGCTGGAAAGCAACTTTGCAGGATAGGACCTGGGGGTCCTGGTGGACACCAAGTTGAACATGAGTCACCAATGTGCCTTCGTCGCAAAGAAGGCTAACGATATCCTGGGCTGCATCAGGAGGATTCTTGCCAGCAGGTCAAGGTAGGTGATCCTTCCCCTCTACTCAGCACTGGTGAGGCCACACCTGGAGTACTATGTCCAGTTCCTGGTTCCCCAGTATGAGAGGCATGGACATATTGGAGAAAGTCCAACAAAGAGCCACAAAGATGATTAAGGGACTGGACCATCAATTATACAAGGAAAGACTGCTAGAACTGCAACCATTTAGCCTAGAGAAGACTGGGGTGGATCTTATAAAAGTATATAAATACCTGAAGGAAGGGTGCAAAGAAGATGGAGCCAGGCTTTGTTCAGTGGTGCCCAGTGGCAGGACTAGAGGCAATGGGCACAAACTGAAATACAGCAGGCTCCCTGTGAACATCAGGAAGCACTTTGTCACTGTTAGGGTGACTGGGAACAGGTTGCTGTCCTGGTTCCGGCGGGAATAGGGTTAATTCTCCCCAAGAGACAGTATTCCATGCCATGTGAGCCACGCCCTCACTGAGCTGCCGGGGGAGGGGTCAGGAAGTCACCGCTTATAAGCGGGCTGGGGCGCCCCGGGCCGGGCGGTCTGGGAGCGGTTGGGGAGCGGCGGTTCTGTAATTGGGTCTGTATATTCCTTTATTTGTGTTATTGTTGCTATTTTTTTTTCTTGTTCCCTCTGCTGTTCTGTTAAACTGCCCTTGTCTCAACCCAAAAGTATTGCCTTTTTCTTCTGTTTTGACCTGTATTGGGAAGATCTAAGTGAGTGACACGTGGTTCTTTGTTGCCGTCTGAGGCTAAACCACGACAGTTGCCCAGGGAGCTTGTGGAGTCTCCATCCTCAGAGATATTCAAAGGCCATCTGGACATGGTCCTGGGCAACAGGCTCTATGGGACCCTGCTTGGCCAGGGGGAATTGGACAAGATGACCTCCAGAGGTCCCTTCCAAGCTCAACCATTCTGTGATTCTGGACACTCAAAAGAAAAAAAAAAGAAAAAAAAAACAGGAACATAAAAAGATTACATTCTTTTACTTTTGTTCTTCCTGTTTCTAAATGCTTCCTTTAAACAAGCTGGTAATATTTTTCATAGTGAGAATGTTAAAATGCTCCCAGAAAACAAGGAAAGCAAAGTACAGCATCATGAAATAATACAAATCTCTTTCATTTTAAAAGAGCCTTAGAAAGTTATGAGTTAGATTTAAAATTTTTAACATGATTCATTTGCTCATTTGAGATTATATGTATTTCAATAGAGGTAAAAAATGAGAAAGTCATTGAAACTTGAATATAACAGATTGCCATGGCTTTGCAATTGAAAATACTAGCAATGTACTCAGACAATTCCATACACTTGCTTAAAACAAAGAATATAATACTGAGGGTCTTGTAGAAAAACACATTGGCACAAATATCCAGGGCTGAAATGAGACTATTACATACATAAAACTGATTGTTATTCTGGATGCTCAAGCTGCACTAATCCCACCACAAAGTCTGGGGACACGTTAGAGAAAGACATTAATTCCTTCTTAAATATATACAGGGAGAAGAGACCCTGCTACCAAAAGCTTGTATTACAAAGGTAAGGGAGAGAATGACAGGATACTATCATTTCCCGGGGGTGAGTGTGCCTGGCCGATTCTCATACAAGGAATTCAGCAGAACCTGGAGGAACAAATATGGTATTACAGTAACACCAGGCCCCTTCAGATACTAATAAGGCTACCTCTGTCCAAAAGCTTTTTCAATGTTCGCTGGAAAAAAGATCTCTAGAGACAACAAATATTAGTAGTACATGGTCATGTACTGAAGAAAGACTCCAAAAAATAGACTGAAAGTTAACTTTACTTCAGTGGAAAACTGGAAGAAGGATAGCATCAGCACCTTTGCAGAGTATGGAAGTGATTTTGTGGAATCAGAAATCAGTACTAAACAGGACTTTGAATGACAGAAGAAACAGTAAATCATATAATCAGAACTACTGCTATTGCACTGGATACATATGGGAACTTAGAGGTAATCCTTTCACAACTTCTTCTCCCCCAGTATGAACATACTTGGTTTATGGACTTCAATATCACCATTTGATTTTTACATCTTGGCCCCCCGTCTCTTACAAACAAGTGACATTGCCAGAACTATTTGACTGCTACTCAAAAGCTCCATGGTGCATTTGGCTCAGTGAAATTTACAGCCCGTATCAGAACAGAGTCCAGAAGCAGTGTCACACATTTCTAATCAGCACATATTCTCCAGCAATGAGCATGTTATGAAAATCTACTGCTAGATAAAGTCATTCTAAAAATGGGCTGCCTAAGATAAAGGTGTAGATACTCCTACTGAGCTGAGTGAATGCATTTGAAAAGACAGTCATTATTTCGCTGTGATACAGTTACTTGTATAGAACATTAGCTTTCAGTTTCAATTCAGTACGTGTTTAAGCACAGGCCTAATTTTGGTTCCATGTGGTTGTTCCTCTTGAAGTCATAGATTCACAGGAAATAGTTCTGGAAGGGACTGGATATTTCATCGTGCCACCCTCAGGTACAAACACAGGCTGACACAGCTCTGAGTGCCTTTGCACTGGCCGCTGTTCAATCGGAGCACCCTGAGCGTTCACATGGAAGGTCTAGTGTACACTGGGAAAAAAATGTCTGGGGTAAATAACCCTAACAAAAGCATTCTTAGCAGTCCTAAAAGACATTTAAATGACTGGTTTATCCACCTATCCGTAGGAAAAAAGTTGGCCACAGCTCCCTACAAGCTGTAATACTATTTCAGCAAAAGCTTGCTTTTCACAGCATTACTGCATCTCTGGGGAGTTAGGCATCGCATGTGAACACCACCAAGAACAATATTGCCTAGGTTTTAATGCTTTCATTTTTCCTGTATAAACCTGGTCTGTGAGGTGTTCTAACAGTGTGCATCAGAAAAAAACAACAAGCAAACAAAACGCAATCCCTCCCAAAAACAAGCTCTGCCAATAACCTCTGCTCTCTGTTCTGCTGCAGATCTTGACCTATGGACCAACTTGACAAAAAAAGTTCTCTCTGCTTTGGGTCATACTAATTTCCTGATTGTGAAATAAAAGATACACATACAATCAACTAATTGCACATCCTAGTACTAAGCAGTAAAAAAGCTACTTTACAAAAGATTACACATGAGTATTTCTACTGGGAGTGAAACAAAATAGAGTTTTTCAAAGAACATTGGAGTTATATTCGGCGTTTTTATGGTAAATTGCATCTAGTAATGATCCTTGAGGAGTAACTATGAATTCACTTTTACTTATCATCTGTGACAACAGTGCTGCTCTTGGTGAGGAACTGCCCCTGCAAGGGTGCCTCTGCTTCTCTTGACACTGGGAGGCAAATTGGAGAATCTTCTCTTGTTCTACTTAACAGCTACATTCTGGGTGACTAATTGGTTAGAAATCCCTACAGGGACTAAAAATGCTGGTAAAAGAAACAAAATAAATTTGCATTTAAGCCTGGGCCAAGATTAGGGGGAGACATGGAAAAAAAATAATTAAATAAAGACAGTGATAAGATGGAAAAATAAATATTATTTCATCAAGATTAGAGATATGAAGTTCCCACTAGCAGCATTTAGGTAGAAAGTACAAGAGAAGCAAATTCTGACAGTATGCTCTTCCCCCTTGCATACAAACAGATAATGTTCCTATGGGAACCTGCATTGGTTGAAACCGGGCATACCTCAACCAGAACTGTAAAACACTGGGGATGGAGTTTGCCAAATGCAGCCGTACAGGGCATGTGAAGACACTAGGTTTTGATTGTCTGCTGGATTCACTTTACAATAATCTTTTCACCACTTCCTAATTTCAGCCTGGAAAGCCTCTTGTGTCTGCAAAAGTAGGAGTGTGCAAATGGAAAGAACTCTTGTTGGGGCAACGGCAAACTTACAAACTGAGTTGGGAATTGTCTTCAGCACAGAGTTGCATAGGTTTACTTACACATAGCTCTCTGATAAGCAGCTGAATCAAGACATGTTGTCTCATAACCTCTCTTCTTCTATTCTAGGCACTGTGAATATCGTAAACTACAACTAATATAGAAATTCAGAGTCTGGTATTCCTCTTCAGTGTCATTATCATATTTATAGCTTTTTCTAAAGCCTTGAGAATTGCCATTATGTCAAGACAGGATGATTTTGAAACTGCATACACCGACTTAAGTGTGATCATAACAGGGGTCCTGATCTGATGTCTATCTATTGCTATTGCCTAGATCTTGAAAAAGGGATGCAGATTCACACTAATATTTTCAGAAGCTACGTAGTTCCTAACAATGAAACACTGGAGATTAGAAATCTACTTACATTTTAATTCACTTTGGTGCTTCTCTACTTTCTGAACTCACAGACCTTTAAAATTTGTCTCCAAATCACAGGTTATTTACCATGAAACAATGCGCATATGACCTAAAACCATTTGCACTTCACCACTGATTTGCATTCACAGTCTGGAAGCACAGACCATTGAATCTACAAGCCTTACTAAAATCTGTTACATCAGTTCAGGTTTTAATTTGCAGTAGCTTTTATTTCCTTAGATATGGTAAACCACTGTTCATCTCCCGCCTGACCATTCAGTTACAAAATTTGTCAGCTTTGTACTCATGTCATTACTTCCAACTTATTTGACCAGTTAATTCTAATTGCTTTCCCAGTAGAAGCCATTTATAATCCACTCCTCTGAAAAACTCCATCCAAAACTAAAACAAAAACAGGGCATTTGAACTTCCTACTGAGTCCCAGAGTCTGAAGCTGCATCAGCTGCCATTTCAACGCTTCTAATCTCTTAAGTGTAATTGCTTTTATTATATCAGTATGGACCCAACTGGCTGCCGCTCTTTTTAACCTATTTCTTTCAACATTCACATTTAACCTCCATCAGTAAGCAAGGATTATTAGTTGGAAGCAAGGGCAAAGGCAGCACATTATGATGAGAATGGTAATGGGGAGAGCAAGAATAATCAGTTGCAGGGAGGGTTTTGAAAGTATTTTTCATCCTTTCCTGGGAATGGAGTAGCCACTCACAGCCATGCCCCATTTCTGACGGTGACTCCTGGATTTTAAGAAAGGAGCTTTATATTTCCAATCTGATTCTAAGTCAAGCTACTGGGAACTAATACATAAATCATCATTACCCTCACCACCTGTGTGAGGCGGGCCTGTCCAAAGAGTGAGCACTCTTGCCTTACAGAGCAAGCAGAGGGAGACAACTGCTGTCACAGGTGGCTCGTGGACTGTCTACAGGCAAGAATGCAACAAGTGTGAACAAAGATCAACAAGAAACAGGAACCTGCTATACGCACACTTCACTGGTTCCGACTCACTGCGGAGGCTTTATTTCATAAATGTAGCGCAAGTTATTCTCCAAGCCACCCTCAGCTTTCCTGCAGATACAAAATTCTTAGCTATCTACAGATTCTGACCCCATTCGCTAAACATGACTGGTTTTACGAATCGCAAACCTCCTCCAGGCAGAATTCCCTTGTTACTAAAGTGGCACAGGAACAGCCTGCCTTGTCTTATGTTGTCTTCTCACTGTCACTAAGATGTGGAAAAATCTCCAGTGACGAAGTCTCCCCAGCAGTGTAGAACACAGCAACCCCACAGGCAGTTCAAGTGAGCCATCTGGAAATGATGGGTATGTGACAAAAAAGAACAGGCCTGCTTTGGTTTAAGAAACATTTACATTGATAAAATACAGGAGCAGGTTTAAGCTGACTTTCACTCTCTCATACCAGTTACTAACAGTCTTAAACCTAAATTCATTCATACAAGCAGTGATCCTGCTTTAACTAAAACAGGCAAATTTTATTTGCATGGGGCAATAGTTTCATGCAAAGTCTTAGTAATGTTCCAAGCCAAGCCAGCAGAAGACTACTGTTGTCGTCTACTAATCTGATTATCACAAACCAAAAGGAAAAATAGTAAACATTTGCGCCAATGTTGGGAAACAGTCTACAGGCTGAGAGGACATCGAAAACTGGCACCAGTGGTGCTGAAGGAGTCTGATAAACCCCTCAATATTTCTTTCTAACAGATGCAACATGAACAGAGATGCCATGATTATATTTCCATTTTTAAAAACAAAGTTTTATTCTGGTAGGGTGTTGGGTGCAGGAGGGTTGTGGGTTTTTTTAAGACCTCACTCGGTCCTGTAAATCTGGATGTAACCAAGATCAGAGTGCCCAGACCAATGGCTCATATATGTGATCAAATCTTCTTTGACTGAGGCTTTTGAAAAATAGGTTATGGTGAGATTGCAGTTCAGTCTGTTTCCTAGCAAACGGGGAGAGAGAAGAATAAGGCTGGGTAAAAAGCTGTCCACAGAAGCACTGGGGGAAAAGCATTTGTTACATCTGTGTTTGCCAGGTTTAGCTTAATTGGTTTATCACATGGTGTTATTTGAAGACTGGTTGTCTTTTGTAAACTGTTAATGGAGAGCATATCTCATGTGTTACTTCTCCCTATCAGTAGAGAACAGCTAGAATTGGAAACTTTGCATAAAAATAAGCAGTTATACCAACTGAAGCAGCATGTTGACAGATCAACAAAACAGACTGTATGGCTGCAGGAGACAGATGTATTACAAGCAAAAGAATTTGAGTGTTGGAAATGTCTAGGGGCTAGCTTGGAAACATGTATCCTGGTTGAGAATTTTCTACAAGACTGATTTTGGTTATTGGGCCTGAGAAGCACATATGAAATTCAGATTAAGTAAAAAATGAAACTTCTTTTATTAAATTTGAAGCTTCCATGTCCAATCACCCAGGCCAAACACTATGGTTTTGATAAATGAAAGTTCAACACTGCCCTGACACCTTATACAGACTTATACCAAGTTGAGTTAGGCAGTAAATATGTTAGACTGCATTAGGGGTCTTTGTTGAAGACACAAAGTGCTTTTGCTTAGCATACCATACATTTTTTTTCCCTTAAAAAAATCTCACATGCAAGTTTCTCTTTGTGAAGAAAAAAAAGAAAGCAAAAAAAGTGTCAGATGGTAGATCATATTACTGTCACTTTCCTGGAAACATCTCAGACTTTTTGGCAACAGGGACACTACAATGCTATGAATAGAACTTAACCATACACCGTCTAGAGAATTATGCAAGTGGCATGTTATACATTTAGCCATAGAGAGAGCTCTTACAGACATGTTTGTTAGCAACAGCTAATGGGCTGAGTAGGCATTGAAATCTCTTTGCCCAAACTAGACTGACTTTTCCACTTAAGTGGAAGTGTTAGCCAAATAAAAATCCTTTCGTATTGAAATGTTTTTGCTCAATAGCTTCCTTTCAGTAAGTCTCAAAACGAATACACATTTATCTTTTACAATTTTGTAAAAAATTATGATAGGAAAAAAATTCCAATAGATTTAGCATGTTGAAAAGACAAAAAATGGTTTCCCTTAGTTTATATTTCCAGTCTTTTAAAAGATTGTACAAGTGTGCTTTTCTGTTAAGCATCCTCTGTTAGCTACAGGAAGCTGGAGAAAAGAGAGATACGGAGGATTTAATTGAGAAGGAAATAGACTGGCTATCGGGGAACCTCATTTCCTCTTCCCTCAAACAATTACACTTCCTCTACTAAGGTGGATTATGATATATATGAACATGGTAACAAGAAAATGCAATGGAAAATTACTTCATTATATTTGCCTCTTAGTAGATTATGACCAAAAACCTGTAAGGCTTAATTAGGCAGGGTTCCATTGGGGTCTAATCTTGATCTAGAATTATCTAATAGTTTTATTAACCATACAAAAGGTAGATACACACATATCCCCCCAAAAAAATCCAAATAACCAGGTGACATCAAGCTGGGAGTGACTTTAAGCAGCTGAAGGACAGATCAGAATTCAGAATGAACTTGAAAACTGGAGAATGTGCTGGAGGAAAACTAGATGTAATTTGATAGCACATATGTAAATTTCCAGATGTAGGTCATTGTCAGCTACACAAACAAGAAGGGTACATGAAAAAATCCTTCTGCTCTGTGTGACAGTAAGAAGGTCTCACCTGGAAAATTATTTTGAGACCTACTTTCAAGCATGAAACCAAGATAGGCATGGACTGTCAGAAAGTTCAAAGGGAACACAGAATAGGATCACAGAAATGGAAGATCTAAAATTTACTAGGACAGACTGAATGAGCTGTGGAATGAGAGAAGAGATGTTAATTTGAAGAATAAGAGACTCAACAAAACCTTATATCTTCAAATATATAAAAGACTGGGGCAATCCGTTCTCCACATTTACAATGCCCAAGGCAGCAAGGGATATTTGAGTTTCTAAGACTATGGGGTATGAAGCACTGGAATGTGGAGAGGCTGGAGAATCTCCATTCTTGCATGTTTAATAACTGATGAACCAAGCATTGATATGGCGAGCAAGAAGATGGAACAGATCTCTGATTTCCAGCCTTTCTGGACCTCTCATTTGCTGCTGCATGGGCTAGCACTGAAGAGGAGGTTTACGAGCCTGTTGAGCTTAGGAGACAAGCATAAGGGCACAGGAAATCTTATAAAAATGGATCGTTCTCAGAAAGAGCCTCCTACTCCACATAGCTTCATTTATGGCCTTCAACAACACTGACATTTCCTGCATGCAGTTATGCACCCACAGACATTAAACGACACCTCACGAAAGCTTCTTGGCCAGCATCCATTACTTAGACTACACACAAATGCACCATGTTTTCTAAATGCATTTCATTTGTTGAGGTGAAAGGCAAGATCTACAGTCGAGGTGCCCTTGAAGCAAAATTCTCCCACGTGGAGGCAACTCTCCCCTGCTCCATTTTCTGAACCTTACAATTACTTTGTTGTCCACTCTGCAGTTCAAACACAGATTGCCAAATGGAGATGACAAGAGAGTAGGGTGAATACAATTTCTAGGAGAGGCATGGTAGCATTTAGTTTCTTAACTCATCCTTACTGTGATGCTTCCAGGTATCCATAATGGCTTCTTGCAGCCCTGTGAGATGGATGAGGAAGCACTATCAGACTTAACAATTTCAACAAACTGGAAAAACAGAGGAAAGTAGCTTGTCGTCTGATAGTGAGACAGTTTCAGAGATGGGATTAACATGAAGTAACCTCACTTCAAAATTACTGACCGTTATCTCCCATTAAAGCCAGTTTCTGTACTGAAATTTTCCATTTCTGGCTGCACTCAGGTCTGTTTTTGCTTGCATGCTAAAGGATTCAAAACATGCAGATTGTACTTAAATAATTTAACCTTCATTACTTGTCAAACCAGATTCACTATCCCTCTTGTTCTGAAGTAGTGCATTGCTCCAACACTGCATAAAGAGGCAGAAACACAAAGAAGAGAAATAATAACTATCTCATACTGGTTGCTGTTTATTTTCTCGTTTTGCTTTTTATTGTTATTACTTTATAGATGATATTCCCGAGCACATTTTTCAAAAAGAGTGACTGGGACTATTTTATTTTTAAAGGACTTCATAAAAAGCAGCCGATGTGTTGTTCAGGATTACAATCATCTACTGTTTGTTCCTCACCTAAAATAGTATTCTGCTTTTTTATGTTTTGGTGTCATAAGAAGTTACTCACCTTGCTAGTACAATTAACGGATGTCATCTTAAAAAGTAAAATAAAACAATGACAGCAACAGTCTCTAAGAACCAATGAGTACGAATGGCAACAGCATTTAAAAAAAGTGAAAAAGAGATACAACATATGTAAAAACAGAGCATTCAAGAACTGACTTGCAGCGTAGCAGTCATTTATATTCAGCAGGTCTTTAACGTGATTCCACCAGAATCACCAGAATCTTGGGCCCTCTTGCTGACTACTTTTTTCCTGACTTATTCACTCCACACTAGCAGAATCTTTATACTTCCAAGCTCAGCACGTGGGACTGCTTCAGGATCAGTGGAGGCTCTTTCCTGGGTTTTTCAGGTAATACATGATCTCTCTCTTGGGTGGCTGGACATTCTGTATACAATCTTATAAAAGCACGAACATCAAATCATTTTTCATTGTTTTAATTGTTAGCTAATACAGGGAGATTTCTCTTGACAACATATGCTTTATCTGCCAATCAAAAATGTTATGCGCACTCAGTACTGGAAAAGCCTTCAGACTTTTTTCCCCTCTGCTTTCCTATTCTGATCTAAAAACAAGCAGAAAACCCGCAAGTTGGCTGCCATTTGTAAATATTTAATAAATACTGTAGGAGAAGGTTCCAATAATTACTTCAGATTATATTTTGCTACATCATAGATATCTTCATTGGTTGCAGCACTGAATGACAAACCATTATGAAAGCAAGTCTAAAGCATTGAATATTTATGCTTGCATGTGATTTGCATTAAGAACAAAAATATCTTACAAGTAATGCAAACAAACTTCTTAGCAGTGAGATAAACTACAAACAGAACAATCTGAGGATCAGCTAGCAGCACAAATGACTTCAGGTTACAGCTTTTCAGATTTTTGCCAAACAGTGTACTAAAACCAATTACTGCTCTTGTAATGTCTTTCTAAATTGTAAGTTTTTCTACTGATTTCAATTGGAGTCAAGTCAGTATTAAAAAAGCATAGCAACAATTTTAAAAAATATGTCTCTCTTGGAAAAATCTATCAGGACTGAAAACTTTGAACGTAAAGCACCTTTCACTCAGGACTCCTACTGCATTCAGAAGTGCTGGGGCCCTTCTCTTTCTCTGGGACACTGGTGTGTTCACCCTGACCTCACTTTTGGGAGATAAATGCCATGGAATCTTTATGGAAAGTAATTTTTGTGGATTCATGGACAAAACAAAAAAAGGTGAGGAGACCTGAAGCCCCATTCAAGTCTCAAAGGTGAAGAGACTTGAGCTCCATTTGGATGGGCCTTTGAGCAACCTGATCTACTTGAGGATGTCCCTGCCCATGGCAGGGGGTTGGACTAGATGATCTTTGAAGGTCCCTTCCAACCCAAACCATTCTGTGATTCTATGAAAGGAAGAAAAACTCCAGGAAGAAAACAACATCTGAGCCAAGATGAAGAGTGGTAGTCTGGGATATGCTGGAATCAAGTACATGACTAAAGAAGAAAAACATTCAAAGCAAATTATTCTATAAAAAATAAGCAGATCACAGGGAACTTTTCCAGTATCTACTGTATTCTGGTAATAAAACTATAGATACCAACTCATCTGTATGTAGAAGTGACAACTGCAAATGTGAATCAATTTTATTTTCATGGAAGAGCTACAACCTGACTTTGGTTTGGGCCTACTGCGAATTACTGTTCTAAATCCTCATAGAGAGTTGCAGAGACCAGAGTTTTCCTGTATCTTTTCAGTTGGTTAATCTTCCCACATCCCTCCTGCAAAAGCCATCAGACCCTGGAAGGGTCTCGCCACAAACCTCTCCAGTTACTAGACAAAGGGAACAAGAAGGTGGCTTCCTGCTCTCCAACAGTACAGTAATTTTAGACTTTTGTTTCCTGTTAGTTCATTCCTGTTTTTAAGTTAATGCCTGAATTTTGGATTTTACTAAATGAAGCTTTTTTTGTTCAACAGAACATAAAACTCTGAGGTTTTGTTTTATTAAAAGAAAAATCATAGAATTTTGTTAATCGTCAGCAATCTTTCCACTTCTCCCTATTCAACTGGTTTGGAAGCTAAACTTAGTCAATTATTCACATTCCCAAAGGGCAAATGCAGCCTAGCTATCAATATTTCTTAAAAAGCTGACAAACTATCTCTACTAATTAATTAGCACACAGTTCCCATTAAAATGGGTGGACTTGTCATTAAGTCGTTAAATTCCTTGGCTACTCACAGTGATTAAAATCCACATCCCCAAAGCCTAGCAGGATATTGCCTGTGCACATCAAGGTGCTATTGCATGAATGATGAGCAATAAAAATAATTTACAGAAGTCTGAATGTAATTGACCATGCTGCCAGCTTCCCTTTCAAGTGATTGGAGGGACAAGTTACCAATTTAAATTAAAATCCCATGTATCATTACAAGAACAACAGAAATTAATTGCAATATCTCTTGATTATAATCCTGGGAGAATTAGAAGCTTTTGAAGTTTCATAATTAAAGAATGGTATGTCTACACATTTGTCAATCTACCACAATATCAGAACTCCACCTAGGAACCTATGAAGGATTTTTCTTAACAATATCATACACCTAGATCCAGAAAGAAAGCATTTTAATTAGGAAAAAAAAGAAATAAAAAATTAGTTTTAAAATAATTACAAATTAAAATAAAAAGAAAAAAAAGATTATTAATGCTTTTCCCCAACCAGTTTTTAACTAAGTAGTATTATAAGGTGCACCTTTATTTTCATAACACAATTAAAGCCCATTTTAATTTTTAATAACCTTCATACTTCTCCCACTTTTGAGCCATGTTTTATTATTTTCTTTGTATGCCTCTGTTATGGCTGAACTAATCACGCTCTCCTACGCAAAGGACTGTGATAAAAGTTAATGAATACAGCCCTACTGTGCAGAGCTGATTACTAGTAGCACTAGCTCACAGTAAGGGCACTTTGAGGGAAGAACAAGACTTTATTTGCTTCTCCATGCTGAAAGACGGTAGCACCACACTGCAAGTCATCATACTCAGCTGCAGGCAAGTTGGTGGAGCAGGAGAGTCTGAAAGAACCCAACTTCCCTCCAACATAAATTTCCCTGTGCGTTCCAGTGTGGCTTGAGCATCTTTTTGGTGATCATAGCAACTGATAGAGATATTAATTTGCTATGGGCATTTTGAGCCCATTTCATGGGAAGAAAGGGAGAAGCACCCCTATAATGCTTCTAGTGCACTAGAAATAGGATATCCCCACAGACACACAGGTCAAGCATCAAACAGGTTTCCCAAGCTCTTTCTTCGTGCAGTAAAGTGCCTACCGCTGGGTCATGTCAGCTGCCCAGACAGTTTTCATCAACAATAAAAAGCACCATTCCTGACCTGAAGAGCAAAACCATCCCTCAGTGACAGATTCCCTCTTTTCTACCAGCAGAGCAGGGATCTGTGATTTCAGATGTAATGATGCCTTAGAAGTTGTGTGTTTGTCTCAAGCACTGTTCAGTTGCTACATTCTCATATTTTTTCTACTGCTAAAATGACAAAATTCAGGAGGATTCTGATAAAAATCACACAGGTTTTTTTTGAACTCCATATTGTCCTAGGACTGGTAAACGTGAAATGATGATATATGGAGAAATAAGCCTATTTTTGCCATGGCATGACTGCATTGCAGCAAGTGTCCAAGTATGTATGTCTGACATATGTAGTTAAAGGAAAAACTATATGAGGACTATAGTGGAGGAGAGACATGTAGGTAAAGATTAAGGTGAATCTGCAACTTAGACATTTAAGAGAGGTAGAACCCTCCCACATATTGCGACTGTCAGGGGATCAGAGGATAAAAAAAAGCCCTAACCAAACCAAAAGATAAAAGGAGGGTAATACTGTTGCAATTGGTACATTCAGTATTGACTTTCAGTAATAAAAGAAAGCATCTAAAAATTTTATTCTGAATCGTAAGGGCACAGACATTGAATGTCTGTTTAATGGGCAAAGCTGTAGTTCTGGAACATTGTCTTCTTGCAAACCTCCATTTAGGGGGGGAGGAGAAACAAATAAACAAAGCACAGTCTCTGGAGCTCAAAAAATTTCAAGTCAAACTATTTCAACTACAGAAGTTCCTAAACCCATATTTAATTCTTAAACTGTTTTCCTTCAGTTTTAGCTATCATTGATGCTGCTGGATACATTGCCTACTGCAAATGTTCCAAACCTACATTTACACACAGTAAGAAGCTGAAGTTTGGAGGAAATCTTTTTAACTAGCAAGGCTGAAAAGTCAGCATTTATCAAAATACAATTAAATGTATCATGCCGGAACATTTCCAAACTAAAGCAGAACTTTCTTAGTTTTCTCAATAAACATGCTGAACAGTTTTCAAAGCTTCTGTAGTTTTCAATCCTAGATCTGCATTTTGAGCTTCAAACCCAACTCCATTTCAAATCTTATTTCTTCTTGCTTATTACAGGTTTCTGTCTGACAATGCAATTGTTCTTGCTCCTGACATTTGTCACAGATCCTCAGATTAGTCTCCTGATGAACCAAACAGGACTTAAAACTACAGCAATGAAGAATGGCAGCTGGCAAAAATTGCTGGAAAGTTGACCTCCATTAAACATGTTGGAGTGACACTAGTAGCTCTTCTCATGCTGGGAGTGAAAAAGAAGCACCAGCCCTCTCCGCCCCATTTGAAACACAGTGGTTTTTTTTTTTCATTTTATGTGAACGTGTGGCAAGAAAAAGAAGCCCAAAGAATTCCTCTTTTAGATAGACGCATCTACCAGAAAAAGGAGGAGGCACTGAAATGAAATGATAGGACAAATCTTTGCTAAGTGTATTACTTAAGTACTCAATCAGGAGTGGACTGGGATAGGAGGGTTTTGATTTGTTTTGTTTCTTTTACAAGACCAACAAAGTGGTCAATATTTTTTCTCTGGGGAAAAAAAATGGCTTCTTTATTTATGTCAGAGGTTAGATAAACCATTTGTAGAGCTTAATTGATGTTTTTATAAATCACTTCAAATTCTTTCTTAAGCTTTTTTTCAGCTATTTAAAATCTGAAAGTTAGAAAAATTTGAAGTTCATATCCCAAACATGGAAAGACTTCACTGCTAGAAATACTAGCAATTACCTCATATTTTGTATTACAGATTGTTGTCAGCTGGAAAGCCAAAAGTTATTATTATCTCTATTTTAATGAAAATGCTCTTTTAACCAAAAATGGTATTTTAGGAAGTATTTGGATTAGTTTAATTACTATATCCTACCATCTCAATTTCTGTTCTCTACAGAAAGAAGAGTGTATACTTTCACACAGGAGGAGACAGAGACTAAGATTTACACAGGGAAAAAAAACTATGAAAGTTTCTCAACATACTTCTATTGAACACCTCTAGAAAGGTCACTACTGCAAAAAGGTGCACAAGCATTTAAGTAAGTGCACGTCTTCAAACTCCATACGTTCAGGAGGTTTTCCTCAGTGACATGGAGTAGTTGGCAGTATTACTGTGCAAGGAAGGCTGTTAATTTCCGGCTTAATGTCACACAAAGTAAATTTGCCAGTCCCCTCAGACATGCCACTGAAAAAATCCAGTACACTGATTACATTTCCCACGATGAACACAGGATTGTACTGACAAATTCCTACATCTCAGTTTCTCACATTTTACTGTTGTGTTTGAATAATCGTCTGTTACATGCTATTTCCGCAGTCTTAAAGCACAGCAAATCTTACAGTATACCCTAGCAGAAACAGAACAGAAAATACCAGTTAAGTCTAAAGTTTAAAAGTAGCATCTCCTTCACACAATAAAATTTTGAGCTAGTACACTTAGCTATACCAAGTTTGCACTGAATAAGGCAAATACCTAGAAACTAGCCTTAAAAAAGCCCATTCCCTGCAAAAAACTCTACCATATTTCACGCAGAGACTTGTGCTGATGAGCATACTGGGGCACATTTGAAGATGCGATTTTTCACCAAAGCACTACAGTGTTCTGTGACTGTCTTGCTAAGATAGGCTTCCAATCCTGTCAAGAAGTTGAGGATAAAGACTGAAACAGGAGGAGGAAGGGGAGAAAGTGAGAGGCATTTTTATGGACTGCACTGAATTTTCTGTAAAATGAATGGGAAATCCTACAAAATGAATGTGAGAATTTTGAGGTGCCACCACATTTCCGTCTTTAAATTTGCAGGCAAACACAATGAAGCACAGCCTGTCACGTACTTGGTGCATGCACAGTCAAAATTTTTTCCCAGAAGTGTGAAAGTAATCACTCCATACTACAAGCAGCACAAGAATGGATTCAATTTAGGCAAAGGAACAGAACGTGTGCATCATTTCTTGTCTCAGTTTCTCTTATGTTCTTTTGGAACACACTGAGATACAGTTGACATATTTCCATTGGTCAAGGTCTCCTTCTTTGGTCTCTTTCCTGCTAATGGCTTCTTTCCTGGAACAAGGATTCTCTCTTGTCTCTTCCTTTTTCTCCACTTCAGCCAAACTGTCACTCAATTTCCTTTAACAGTGATTGTTACCATAGTCAAAACTTGCCAAAGTGGGCTGTGCCACTTCTTCGCCACTCTGTTCTTCTTTGGCTTGTCTCTTGGTAGAGTGAACCTGTTGGTTGCCCAATAATAAATTCAAGCAGGATGTAAATTTGGGAGCTTGGGAATGCCTCTAAGCTTCTGGGTCTGGGCATATATCCTACCTGCACCCACAGTAGGGCAGGACTCAAGCAAATAATAGTCTTTTGCCTAAATCCTGGTGTCTTTCAAAAGGAACCCATCCACACAGGATGAGTAGGTGTCATACCTTGCACTGACCAGGTCTTTACACCACAGTCACAGCTTGGCTTAGAAACCACTTCAGCTGAACAGATGGTGTCCCAGTTCAGACACTGTCATTGCCTTTAGAGAGCAAAGTCTCTAAGAATTAATTTTTCTGAAAAGTTCTCTGTCTTCTTTCCAACAGGGTAGACAATATGTGATGAATTCTGTGTTGGCTGGTGTCTGAATAACAGAACATTAAAAAAATTCAACAGTTTCACATCCTTAACTGCACTGAATAAGTTGGGCATAACCTCCTCCCCCAAGTCATCACAGGGTTGGATGATCTCTTTTAATCAGAATTCCCAGTTTCTACAAAGAAAATATGCTGTTACCTGACAAATTTTCTTCTCCCAAATCTGTACTCACATGCAGCTGTAAGCCATCAGAAATAGCTGCCAGACCATGAAAAGATGAGGATTAACCCTCTATAAAATGCTATTTACAGCAGGCAAACCCTTAGCTATGGGTGAATTACTGATTCTCCGGTGGTTTCTCTGTGACATTTCACATTCAAACTTCCCTAAATATCCCTGAATAAAGCTCGCTTTTTTTTTTAATAATCTATCGTACTCAGTTTATCTTTTCTCCATCTTAATATTCATTGATCTATTTTGACAGGATTATTTTGTCTGCTGATGAGAACTAGGCTGATCAGACAGATTCTCTTGTTCCTTAGACTTCACAGGTATGTATCATCACTGTCCTAGAAAGTCATGAGTCATGGATTGCTAGAAGCATTGTTTAAGTAAGACATGGGAAAAAAATCACTATACTACTCGTTACGCAAAAATATTAATAAATGTGGCCTATAAATCATGCTAAATAGGTGGTCAGATGTTTGGCTGGGAACTATTCCTGCTTATTATTCCTCATAACAGAATGTAAAAAACCAAACAAACAAACAAACAAAAGCTATTCTGAAATTTGTGGTTAAAGCAGGAACCTGTTCAGTAGATGCCTAATAGACAGTCACTAAGAATTTGTGTTTGAAGTGTTAATCGGAAACCGCAGTACCACTCTATCAAGGATGAAAATTGAGTTTCATTCAGTGAAGGGAACAATATAAAAAAAATCCAACAAAGTCTGATGTTTTCCCTTCTTTAAAATGCTCAAACAATCTTTTCCGGTTCCAATACTTTTTACAGCACATTCCTATCAGATTTTTTTTTTTTTCCATTAGAAAAAAGGTAAGAATAGAGGAAGTGTCTGATAAAATTGTAAATTCTTCATGGGAATTGTCCCTAACAGCATTGCTTCATCTAGCTGTAGCCCACTGGCTGAGATTTTAACCAGTCTCAGACAGTTTAAAGTCTGAAATTGATCGATAAGCAGTGTCCTTCATGCACCAGCAAGAAATATAATCCTACAATAGCTTTACTTGTGTGCATTATTATTCCTCATCCTTCCCTCCTTTGCCCCTGGGAAGATATTGACTCACTGCTAATATTCCATCAGTAAATTGCTATTAAGCCCTGTGGGGCTAAAGTCAGAAAACTGAGGGCCTTGAGTTCTTCCAGACTTCAAAGAGTATATGATCAGACTCCTTTTCTCACTGTCATATGCATCTTGTAGCATAAATCAAGAGTTATACCCACTAAATGCAATATGAAAGAATAATATCTGAAAGAAAAGTTGATATTCCTGTAGGAATTAAACATAAATATCAGTCCAATCCTAATCTAATAAATGGATTTCCAATAAATGTTATGGGATAAAGAAAAATAACAATGTCTGGGAAAATAATACTTTGAAAACAGCCTTAAGTATTATATTACACATTTACACTTCTGACATACTTTCATGTTCTAATATACAGAATTTCATTTTGGAGGTGCAATCCTTTTCAATTTCTTGATTTCAAATTCAAACAAGAAAACAGTTTTAGTAGTACATCAATATTTAATTAAAGTCTCGTGTGCTTTAACTTTTTTTTTTTAAGGGATAGAAACCAGAGTTATTTGTTTCAGTCTTTCAAAGCACCACTGGCTTTAATCAATGAAGTTTTCAGGCTCTTTGATGTCACAGCCATAAGCTACACATTTCAGGGCCAAATTATGGCTATTGGTCATTTTTGCAAGAGAACACCGGCCATTATATTCCAGTAATTACCAGTACTCAATCCTCAAAATCAAATATGAGTAATTAATCTGCTGGCAGACTACCAGCCTATGACATAGGCTTCCATTTTCATCAGACATCATTTACATGAATTTACTCTAACAGTAAGAGGAAAGAAAAAAATACATTTAAAAAAAAAAAACCCAAGGAATACATCCTTCTCCAGTCTTTTCAGGAATTGGATCTCTCAGAACCACTTGGATGTTCCTGGACACTGAGGATGCTTGCTAGCAATCCTACAAATAAAGTGAATATAAATCCTGCAAATAGCTAACAGGTGTTATTATTCAGCATAAGGAGCTCTCCAAAATGAGATATGTGTCAATCACTTTCATACTGCCAATTTCTCTAAGGTTTCGAGATTACCACAGGGGTCTTTGGGGGGAGTTACATGGGATGATAAGTGATTGACAACTGGCTGCATGTATGGGCGTTTTCCAAGGGATCTATACTTCATCATTTAACTCCAAATGAATGCTTAATAGATGGAAATAAGCATGAGAGAATGCCTTATTAGTCTATGACCTCCCTCCTAATGAGATGATTTAAAATTGAGGAAATTCAAACCAAAGAAAACACAATGGGAAGATTAAAGATGAAAGACAAAGTGAAAAACTAAGCTGACAAAACAGGAGGAAGATAATCCACTTTTACCCTTGCAATCAATACAAAAGTCTACAGGCTGTATTTTTGACAGTCTTTTTCACAGGTGGCACTTCAGCCAGAAAGTAGAGAAAGTACAGGGAGTCAAGGTATAATAGTCCCAGGTTTAACAAGATTTCTCTGAAAAGAAAAATAGGAAGCAATTTAGTAACAGTCAGTGTCTTGCAAGGCTGGAAGTCTTGGTAATCAAAGAACATAACAGAAAAACAGACTCTTGCTAACATGGAAATTAACAGCTCAAACTTAAACTGTGTTTAACTTGTATGTACTGTAATTGGTATTTACCATTATAGTGCTTAGAGAACAGCACATAACACTGCCTTTACACACTATGTAAATACGTGTTGTAGATATGCACATGGCATTAAATACAGTTGCATTCAAAGTCCACTGGTGCTAATGGAAAACAGCTTTGATTTAATCCTGTTAGACATTTTTGACAGTGTGAAAATTTTTGGAAAATGCAGAAACAAGGCAGTATTAAGTATGATCCTGGATTACGTTCTCCTGACTCTTCATAATTACTTAGTGCTAATTCTGCAGCAAAATGTCTAGAAGTTCCTTTTAACACTGTTTTTTCTTTATGTTAGCAGTAAATCTTTTATCTCATATAGCATCAAGGTAGAGCGACCTAGATTGCCTAGTAGACATGCAGAGGCACCTATCACCAAAAGAGGAATGTTCCTGGCAAGCACAGAACAATACTACTCCTGAAAGAAACAGGTGTCCGAGTGCCTCCTGATATCCCTTACCACCATAGTAGTAAGGGCCTCTGCAAGGCCCTCATTTGCCAAGATTTCCTCTCATCATCCTAATTCTCTGAAGCTACATGTTCCTAGAGAAAAAAAAATGGAGGAAGCGGAGGGAGTATTGCTAGTCTTATGAACAAAAAAGTGACAACATAAGAGATGGTGGGCATTGTGGCAAAGAACCTGTACCCCCACTCAAACTTTGATCTACCATATTTTCTTGGCAGGACCAAAAAAAAATACAGTCTGAAGTTTTCAGTCTGTTTCCCAAAACAGCTCTAAATTTGTATCAAACTTCAACAAGACAAGTCTGGCACGCTAGTTTTCATGGCACTAAGAGCAATTAGCATCCGTTAATGGGCATTTTCCAGGCATTTTATTGAGATTGCAATAGCGAGTATTACCGGAGCCCAAATTCTCCCTTCATGGTGATATCACATGCACAAGAGAGAAGGAGAGACAGAAGGCTACCTCTTTTGCGTGGTAGCCCCAGACAATGACTATCATAATAACAAGTGAAATGAAACACGCCACACCACTTGAGGCCAACGGTATGAGGTTCAACAAGGCCAAGTGCCGGGTCCTGCACTTGGGTCACAACAACCCCATGCTACAGGCTTGGGGAGGAGTGGCTGGAAAGCTGCCCAGCGGAAAAGACCTGGGGGTATTAGACAGCCGGCTGAATATGAGTCAGCAGTGTGCCCAGGTGACCAAGAAGGCCAACAGCATCCTGGCCTGTATCAGAAATAGTGTGGCCAGCAGGACTAGGGAAGTGATCGTCCCCCTGTACGTGGCACTGGTGAAGCCCCACCTCGAGTACTGTGTTCAGTTTTGGACCCCTCACTACAAGAAAGACACTGAGGTGCTGGAGAGGGGCACCGAAGCTGGTGAGGGGTCTAGAGCATGAGTCCTACGAGGAACAGCTGAGGGAACTGGGGTTGTTTAGTCTGGAGGAAAGGAGGCTGAGGGGAGACCTTATCACTCTCTGCAACTACCTGAAAGAAGGTTGTAGCCAGGTGGGGGTCGGTCTCTTCTTCCAAGTAACAGGCAACAGGACAAGATGAAATGGCCTCAAGTTGTACCAGGGGAGGTTTAGATTGGATATTAGGAAAAATTTCTTGACAGAAAGGGTTATCAAGCATTGGAACAGGCTGCCCAGGGAAGTGGTGGAATTGTCATCCCTGGACATATTTAAAAGACGTGTAGATGTAGTGCTGAGGGACATGGTTTAGTGGTAGATTTGGCAGTGCTAGGTTAATAGTTGGACTCAATGATCTGAAAAGGTTTCTTCCAAACAAAATGATTCTATGTTTCTATGATTGTATTCTGTGTGTCTCATCTCACTGTTGATTGTTAAGCTCACAAAAAAAAACCCTCAACTATTTATTCTATTCAACCAAGCCCCCAGTGGTGAAATAGTGATGTTATTTTAATATGTAACCTGCAAGATAGCAGTCATGCCATAACATCCTCAAGGCTGTCCTCAACAATCCATGCCTTCAATGGACAGCAGTAAACTCACCATGCAAAAGGTTTGGCTGGACACACAAAAAGTTACCAAGGTGAAAGAACACACAGCTGGAACACTGGTTTGCAATATCCCTGAAAAAAGCGAGCATTTCTCTTTGTTGTAAAAGAAAAACATTACAGCTGCACAAATATCTTCATTACAGACAGCAATGGGAAAGAATGTAGAAGCAGTGTATGTCACTCAAAGCTCAGGAGTTCAAAATTATGTAGTAAAATGCTTCTGTAGTTGGCAGCACTGTAACAGAAACAGCGCTGTCAGAGCTGAACCTAATATTTTCAAGGCCTTTTAGGAGAGGTCAATGAAAAAGCTAAAGAGTGAAAAGCACATTTCTGTTTGTGGAGGAAACCATCCATCATTTGCACTGCAAAATTCTTAGGTAATCTTTTTTTAGAAAGACCCAAACACAGCTGTGTTTATGGTTTCAGATACATACTTATATTCATCTGAATATAACAGTAGTAGGTAATTTTACAAATTAATTAATTAAATGTGTTCTGTAGGAGTGTGCTGTCTCATGATACATTTTTACACCCTCAGTAGAAAGAAAACAATGCAGACATTAGTATAAAACCTTGCTTATTATTCATAGTCCTCTCTTCTCTGGATTCCTAGGTAAGAAGTGCAAAAATATATCAGAAGCATCCTAGTGAAAAGAATTCCTAATGCATCCTAAGTCTAAACATTACCATCATTTTGAGAGATACTTCCAAATGTCAGAGAGCAAATTGCATTTGATGTCAAACCAAAGCATTTCAGTGTGGAAGCATCACTTTAGGCTTCTATTAATAGAACAATCTATTTTAAGAAGGAAACACTACTGATATTTTACATGGTGTCCCTTGGAGTTTCAGGAATTCAGCTTGAATTTCTCATAGTGTTTTCAATATAGCTCTTTTAGATTTCTATTTTTCCAATGACATATATGGCCATAGAATGTGCTCTTGATTTCAATTAGATAACTTCATTATTTACTGATGTTTCCATTCATGGTCTTTTATAGTACTAAATGTTTAAGGTTAAGCAAATTCCAATCTGTTATCTTATAATTAAACACTAATTCAAACACAAAGGTATTATTGTTCATCATCACCATAGCGTCATTGTTTCTGGCTTACACGAATAAGTCTGCATGAGTTAAAATGCTTACTAGCCAAGAATTAGAGATGGCAACATATTTAGTATCATGCTCATCTGAAGTATCTTTTAACCTTAAAAAGCATTCAATCTTTTCATATTTTATGCTTTAAAACATTTAGGTCATTTTTTCCAGAATGAAAGAAGCTCTTTCCAAAGAGATTACTGATAATATTAAGTGATTGCTTGCAGCTGAAAGTTCTACTTACAAAAGTAATCCTCCCTTACTTCCACAGCATTCTACAGCAACAGTAATAGCCAAGGGTGAATTTCTTCCAGCTGCCTGAGAATTTTAGCACCTATATGCCTCTTAGTTCATGAAAAAAGAGATAGGTTAGCATAAACTGTTCCTTGCAAATACTAAAGACAGGTGTCTAAAATGGATACCTTGAGAGAAATTCATCTTCTCTCTCAATTGGCTCTACAAAGAATCTAGATGATTAGCTCAGATCAAATATCTACAGGGTTTATAAATGGCTTGGATCTGATGAAAGACATGCCACCCAAGTGGCTTTGTCTTCTATGATAACAGTAAAGCCTGCATGTTTCCAAGGTAATTAAACCGTGGAGAGAGGTTAACGTACATTAACACCACTAGCAGTTATCCAGATCCACTCAATGACAAAAGCTAGAATTAAAATGTTACAAAGAGAGTCTTCGAGTATAACAAGCAACATCTGGGACCTACAAGCATAATTATGGGCAATTGACCAAAGCCCTTTGGATGTAGGACACTGTGATCTTATCTGGACTGTAAAGTTTGAATCTCTGATAACTAATTAAACAGGATTTGCAAACTTATGTATTCACCTCAGATTTGTAGTGCTGGAATACCCATTTTCCTAACAGCCTCTTCACTCTTTTTGCTTCCCTAGGTTAAGCGGACAGTTACTAGAGCAATGTCAGATCTGTGTACTTTCATCATGCTTCTGATTCCAGGACATGGTGGCTATAAGGCAGAAGTCACAGCACCAGCACAGCCCTATACTGGGCTCATTTTTCCTGTGTTCTTCATGTCACAATAGTGCAGGTTGAGCTATTCTTGTAGCTCCTGGTTTTGCTCTTTACCCCACTTGCTTAAAGAAATTATTTAGGTAGCTTGTTAATAAGCTTTTCAAAAAGCTATTTAATAACCTGTTCTGTTAGACTTTTTTGCTTTAAGCACACGTATCCATTCTAGGAACTCTAGGTCATTTACTTGACCCATTTTGCCTTTAAATATTTATGCACACACCTGCACTGAAAGCTACTCAAATTTGCATTGATGAATTTATTTTTCCAGGACTCTCAACTTATGGAGGACCCTCAAAAAGTTGATCTAAAGGATCTTCACGTTGATAGTCTTTCTAATTGCACTGAACTCAAACTCTTCGATGACCTTTGGAAATCCCCGTTTGTTGTATTTATTTTGAGCATCACATTAAATGATCAACCTCAACTATTGTGAACATGTAGAAAGTAGATTAGCTTTTTTCAAAGATTTTTCTTCCAAAAAGCTAGAATTACATACATATACCTACTTTTCCCAGCTTCTTTGTCTCCAACTAGTAAGTTCTATTTCTTTGGCAGAATTAGCGCAGCCAGCAATTTCCTCAGTGGGAAGGAATAGGGGGAGGAAAGAAATCCTCCCCCTAGATCTTAACTTCACTAGTCTGAACAGCACCTCACAATGTATAAAAGAACATTAAGCTATTAGACAGAAATAAAGTTGGGGGTTTTTTTTCATCTGTTGTTCACACCTTGGAGTATTAAACACAGCAGTGTACAAAATATCTTTTTCGCTTGCTAAAGTTACCATGTCTTCTCCTGTGACACAATAAGCATTAGTTAACTATAGCAAATGGGCAATGAATGCTTAGTGTTCTGCCACCCTCCCCTCTGGAAATTATCTGACCATGTATGTGTTATAAACCTTATGAAGTTTCTCTGCTAGACCAAATAGCAGGCATCATAACATTCTCTGTGGCCCCAGTCATTTGTCATGCAGACCTCACACCTTACCAGAGCACACTATCACTCCATTATGATCTTTCCAGTGAAATGAAAGAGAAGGGAAAGGTGGCTTGTGGGAGCACCATGCATTGTAGTTTTACCTCACTATAGTATTGAGATCTTGCTAGGGCCGTACCCAGACTTGGCAAGCTCACAAGCATTTCTGTGTCTACTAGTGTAACACACTCATCATTGTCACCTGATAAAGCCATTGGTCTAAATGACTCAAGCAGTGACAGTTCACTACATGGGCAAGACACCCAAAAAGAGAGCCAGCAGAAGGAGCAGTGCCTGCCACAAAGTTTCTTTAAATTCATGCAACCATATATAAAGACAGTCTAGTCATAGTTTTAAGGTTTATCAGAGTTTGATTTGATCCATTATGTATTCTACTTTAAAACAGACTTCCTACCATGGAAAGAAAATCCAGAACCATCAGTACATGGATGATCTTCTACAGCTAACAACAGCATCCAGCACAACGTGAAGTTTTCTCACTGTTTTTGATTGCCTGTTGTAACACCCTCTAGAGAAAAAATGCTATGAAGCTGCCAGCCAGAAGAAGAATCCCATCAGCACCTGTGAGGGGATTCTGCCAACAGTGAGGGCAACAGATCTATAGGTGGAGGTCTGGCATGATCTACAGATCCTCTGGCTACCCACTACACACAGACAGGTAAACACCGCTTCAGGAACCTTCATGGAAAATGCACCAACTGCTGGAGTGCTGTCAACCTGTTAGTTCAGGGAGTGGCAAGGTGGGCTTCAGATTACTCAAGAGGTGACAATAACAGGCTGAAAGGTACATTTGGCAAAGAAAAGAGTCAAGAGAACAAAGCAGGAGAGTGAAGAAAAAGGAGAAAAAATATTAGGAATATTGTGTCTGGGGGGAAAGACAAGGCGTTGAAGTTTTTGGGGAAGGATACAATTGTGTCTTTACCCTGCTTATTTTTACCAGAGAAAAAGTTGCACAGCATCATCTCTATTAAAAAAAAAGGCAAAAAAGCAGTTATCATCATGAATCCAGAAGCAACCACTGCTAACTTGGAACTAGTTCAGACTTAACACCCTCTCTCTGCCATCTCAGGCTCCCATTTGTTTGTGGGCTGTTAACTGTAGCTGCCATATTACTGGATTTTACTGCTTGCTGACCACAAAGCTACTATGAAGAACCCAAGAGGTCAATACATTGTCACAGCTTGCACTCCCCAAAATGTCCTCTGATCTCTTTGACACCGTCAAAATCCTCAAAAAAAAAAAAAAGTGTTCTTCAAAGAAAAAGCACTTCTGTTACTGCTTAATTGGTAGGAACCAAATTATTTGACCAGTATCTTAAAAAAGACTAATACACTGAGGGTAAGCCCAATACGCCACCCTCACTGGGCAATATTACCTCCTGATCTCAATGACATTCACAAGTCAGTCAACTTTGAGGGTTTAAAAATAAAAGATACTTTGAATATCTTCATCCTCTGAAAGATACAGCTGCCCTGGATACTTTTGTTTGTATGCTACTTGAACAGTGAAAAATCTCTTTCACTTATTTTTAGAAGTTTATTACAGCTAATTTTGAGCCTCTGGTGCACTTATACAGACTGCTTATGACCTGGCAACACCTGCAGAGCACTAGTATAATGATAAGTGTTTAAGTAAAAAAAAAAAAAAAATCTAAGGTTGTTTCTCTTCAACATCCTTTTGTTGCATTTATGTTCCTGTCTTCAGCTAAAGACTCCGACCTTTCCCTATTCAGCTAGATCCTGCATCATCGATTCAGTTTTTGCTTTGATGAGACTCTCACCTGGCTCAGTAGGACTTGTTAAGTAATAGCCCCAACCTCAGTGCAATCTCTATGGAATATCAAGCTTGTTTGTGCAGGGTTGTGCAGAACCTACTGTAATCACTTTGAGAAACCATTTATACCACACTGTGTTCACAAAGCCTGCAATGTTTCAAAGGGGTATTAGAAGGCTGAGAATTGTAAGAGAAAAAACATTTGAACTGACACCTTTTTATCCGACTTAAGTTACAGTAAGTATATAGTTTTGCTAAAATCTTACAGTGGGTTTGATATTTGGGCCTGAGAAATAAAACCAAAAAGAACATTTGGATTTTACCTTAACCTCTATTAAGTCATATAAGAGCATTTAATGTGAGTTATGGCATTCCTGACCCACCTAGTTAGCCATTCAAGTCACTATGACTTAGTCGGCACTGGTAGGCCAAGCACCGCTGAATTCCCACATCCAGGTGCACGTACAGGTGCTTTTCTTCTGACTACGTATTGAGGCAATACAATTGCCTCAAGTGCAAACCAATCCTCAGCCCCTTGGTTTTGACTTCTGCAGGAAGGGGCCAAGACAACTGAACAGGAGAGGAGCCACAAAATGATCTGAAGAAACCCTTGATTTGAGATATTTCTGCCACTCCTTCTAGGTAGAGCCAATATTCAGCTGTGGAGGGCACTAGGTCTTCAGAGAAGGATATAAAATAAGCTGTTCCGAACAGTCATATGCCTGGCAGATTTCTCCTCTACTAGAGACACATGCACTCACATACACATACACACACACACGCACCCTTCAAATGTGAACCTGAGAACAGAAATGCATCTAGTCTTACATTTCCTTTGGCTAGACCCAGTTAAGTTGAAGCACAGCCTCTTTGATAGGCTTCTCTAATATATTTTCAGGGCACAAACACCTTCTGTTGTCCCTCAATGGAAATAAGCCTGTGCAACCATGAGGTCTTTAGGCCACCAGGACAACAGCTAGTTTCCCACCTTCCTCAGTACTCTCTCTCCCTCCTTATCAGTCCATCCTTACTCCAGGTTTACAAGTCACTCTTCCAGGAGGCACAATTGCTAAAAGGAGATAGACTCACAGAACTAAAAGACTGTCACCCATGAAAACCAGCAGAGAAAAATACACGCTTTTGGGGTGCAACTGGTCTTATCCTAAATTAGATGTCTATGTTTGATCAAGTGATGCCTAATCCCAGAAATACTTATTTCTCTACTGTTTAATACTGCTACTAATTCAGATGTACCTGTCAGAAGTTAAATAAGACAAAATCTAACTAAAGTTTTCCATACAAATTGCTTCCCAGTTCTATTGCCATAGCTAAAAGGGAACTCTAGGCAAAGTGAAAACAACACACACAATTTCCCAAATAATTATTGAGCACAGGGTCTTCACCGCTCTCCAAGATGTCTGTTGTTCATATTCTTTTCCTCTGCACAGAGGTATCTAGCTGTTATTTCTACAAATCAGGTGATTTCTTGTTCAGTCAATTTCCTTCCTCCTTACCTAGTCAGCCTGATAAGTTGGATTTTTCTTTTACATGACATGCTCCTCTCTCCTGTCCTAAGCCCATGATCAGCAGTTCCTTCATCATTTCATGACTTTTGCATCTAGAACACTGTCTTCTCTCCTCTATTTCTGGGAAATTACATTATTCTCAGCTTCAGCCTTATGCAGAGAAGAAAAGCTCCAATACTTCTTTCCTCTTCTCCCTTCCCATGTCTCTACTTTGTTCTCATGTGAACAGGAGCTCCCTTTGTTAAAAGACTCCCATTAGGAACAGAGTTGCAATTTAAAGCAAGTGGTGAATACGCCTCTACCTTCAGTTGTTCGATAACGTAAACAGATGAGTTCCAACTAATGGTATTAAATACCTCACACAGATTAACTCCCATGTAATCCACGAAACACTGTAGAATATATCACACATTTTTTCTCCCCAAGTGTTAACAGATAGTTTACATGAAGATTGCCATCAAAGGATTCAAGTCTATGACGACCTGTCTGAACCCCTTATTCTTTAGAATTATACTCAGGCATGATCGTGATAGTAAAAGAAAGTGGTTTTCAGACATACACATTCCTGCAGATGGAACATTTTGAGTCAAAGAGCTGAAGTTGGTTTCTTCCCTGGAAAGGGATAATTTTATCAATACCATTTCAGAGGCACAGACAGCGCTGATCAACTTGTGATCAATTGGAATTATCTTTACATGACCCAGACAAGATTTCTAAACAAAAGAATAGTTCCTGACTACAATGCTTCCACCTACAGAGCAGTGTGCTCTGCTGCACAGGATCAAAGCAAGAGCTGAAACAATGAAACACCCTCTCCACAGTTCTGTCTCACTCTCTCCAACTCAGAAGAGTCCCTATGAAGAATGAATGTGGGACAAACTACTAGTCTGATTTTGATTACAAGTTTTATTCAACACTGAATGCTACAGCAAATATGTAATAAATCACCTGAAAGAAGTGAAGTTCCCATATTAGATGTGATTCTGACAAATGTTTGACAGTGCATATCAACTTATTCTAACATCACATTCTCCAACCTGTTATATTTAGGTCTAGTTTCTTGGAAGCAAATTGTAGGTGGCAATACAAGTTTCTTTTCATATAATCCTGAAACAACACGGTATATATCTGCAATAATAATAATAAAAATCCCCAACTAAATACTGGGGATTTCTGCAGCTGAACACCTACTGCAAAATCAAAAATAAATTCTACCTTTAGGTTAGCTCCACTGTTGGAGGTAAATCCTAACACCATGATGGTTCTCTAAATGGTTAGACTCCTTCAGCTTTCACTCCCATGTTCAGGCACAGTAATAAGGAAATGCATCTGTTTATTACCTCTTTTAATCCACACCATTGGTGTCCTCAGGATGAAGGCTTTACATCCTGCTGCTCAGTATGCAGCTCCTCCTATGTCATACTATAACATAAAATGTTTCAGCCTTCACAAACGGCCAGAAAACACAATACAGATTACTGCACCACAACAAAGTATATAGATTATTGAAATAAAATCTATCACTAAGAAAATGATACATTGAAAAATGAATCCAAATCAAAGCAAGCTCTAAAGAATACATCCAGTCAACAAACGTGTGTTACCAGACCAGTCCTTCAGCTAAATACCCAGTCCTTGTGTATTGTTCTACTATAGACATTGATCAATGAATTATGGCCAAATGCTAGTTTTTGAATTTAATTTGGTTCTCTTTATCACTGTTGAGCTAATGTATGGAAGGAAAAAAAAGCAAGAAAGAAGCATTAGGCTAACACTGGAGTACTTATAGATATAAACCACTCAAATAGTTTGTCATATGTACCTCATTACCTGCAAATACTGTTGCCCTTGGTCCTCCACTATTGACAGATTACAGTCTCCACCATAATCTGACTTGGTTTGAACAGCCTCACCATAATTGCACCCATCCTACATCCACTGTGTCAAACGCCTTCTTACTTACTAGAAAACACATGGTACCTACTAAACAACAACGTAAGGAACTGAACTGGATAACTGTCTTAGCCTAAACATATAATGTACAAGATGCTGTAACCTATTTTATGATTAAAATCTTGGCACAGGCAAAACACCATAAAAACTTTTCCAGATAATAACAGGTCATCATTCATCCAAATAAGAATGATAAACAGGTATTACTGAAAAATAGCGATGGCAGGTTCAAACTTCTTTCCAGGATAGATAGTATACTGAGTTTTATAGAATGAGAATAAAGAAAGATTTAAGAAGACAGCAAAGTATCTTACTAAGCTAACTGCAGACCCTATTAGAGACCTCCATTCTCCCATACCCCAGTCTGTTGTTTGCCGAGACAGTGTGGCAAAGGAGCAAGACATGGCTCAGCTCCAACAGCAAGATGAATCAAACTCGGTTCAGAATCTAGGAGCATGACCCTAGCACATAAATTAGAATTGCTTTAAATACATTTTCCTTCGGGTGGGAAAGGCAAGGCAGGATGGAAATCTATTCCTATCTCAAACATTATATTGCTAATTTATTAGCTGGATATAGTTTTCAACAGCCAGACTAAATTTTACATTAGCATTTGTTTTAGGTTGTCAATTCAGGAACACATTTTAAAAGAAGCATTAACTGTTCACGCTATTTCTATTTATAAGTGAAAGAATGCTTTCAAATAGCTTTTGTCATGAAGAAAAAAACTGAAGTGATATTTTGTAAGCCCACAAGCTGTAGGCAGCTAGTTCTTAATATATGCTGTTCCTCTGGGAACTCAGGGGCTGGGGAGGAGAGCTAGAGAATCTGAAATGGTTTAGGTCTTTTGCCTGAAGAGAGCTGCTGAACAGGGAGGTCACTAACTACTTTTCACTGAATGTTTGTGTAGACACATTAGTATTCTATTCTATTGGTGGTATTATTATACACGATGGGATTTCCCATCTCAGCACACAGTGTTATTACTATTTATGTGGTCATACTGTAACACTTAACTGAATAATACATATTCATATTCTGACAGAATACACTTAGAATTACAACAGTTTATGCGTAGCCTGCAATTCCTGGCAATATGGAAAAGAACACATTCTGGCAAGAGAGTGCTCTCTTACAGTTTCATTTTTATTAGCAAAGATCATAAAACATCCTGCTCATTAAAATCTGAATAACTTCCACTGGGAGGGCACTTTTTCTGAAAGTGTCTTCCTACAGCTGGTGGCAAGATAGATCTGCTGGCTAACCAAAGCTCTAATAGGACATTATGAAATCCACAATGCAGTATGAAGACAGTTGCATAATCAGAGCAATTATTAGCAACTCTGCTAAAAAATGGTAAGGGCTTAAGCACAACTAAGTAGCATGTAACAAAAAAAAGAAGCTGGCATTGTCAGTCTGAGGTCCCAAATGAAACTTTTATACGTTATATTATTGCTTTCATTGCAAGGAGGCTAAGAATAGATCCATGACAAAGGCAGCACCACATAAATGAGACCATAAATCACAGGTACTAGAAATGCCATCATTAACTGTAGCACAAGACTCCAATATGGATTACCATGTCTTAGTTCTCAGTGTTCCTCCAGTGCTCTTCAAGCCCAGGCAGACCTACGGTAGATGTCTAGTCTAAGGGCTCTGCGGTACCTCTATGTCAGAGCCATGAGTGCACTCATAGACCTTACTTGCCCTGATCAGCCTCCCCTGGGACCCCCCACGGGCCTCTTCCCACGGTCCCACGGGCTTGATTTCAGACCACACCAGGGCTGTCAGTCCCTGCCTCGGCAACCCTGTAGGAGTGTCGGTCTCCAGCTGTATTGCAGCGATGCCTCTGCCTGGCCATGGATCACATCCATCCTGACCCTGACCTGCAAGCTGACATCCCAACTTGGCCTCGGAGCAGCCCTGTCACCATTGAAGTTTCAAGAAATCACCTGGTTTCAAGTTTGTCCTTTACCGTAGGCCAGCCCAGCCATCTCAGTCATGTAGATGGCCCGGGGAGTAAATGGCTGGTGCTTACAGGGATGATTTGATGGATTGGTACAGGACCTCTCTGGGTGGGACTTTCATGAGGTTCTAGAGATTTCCTTCAGGCAGCTCTTGCTGTGCCTCGTCTGAGCAACCTGGATGCTTAAATATGTTGATTAACATTCTCAGTGGAGAATCTGGCTTTTTCCTCCAAAGTAGTTCCTCTAAGTAGTTCGAGCTGCAAGATGAATTACATTGTACATAGGCAAGACATTTGCAAATAGTCCTGTGAAAGTGTGTTTTGTATGTAGTTAAGATAATGAATAGCAATGAATTATGCATGTGCTGCATGGTCACTGAGGGCCACAGCCAGAGCTGAGCAGAACAGTGGCTCAGGGATCCTCACCTGATCCAGATGAGGATGCTGCTGCAAGGACCTGCAATGGAGCCTCCCATCACCATCTGGACAGTGACTAACTGTCCTGTTCAATAGGTTTGACTCCCCATGACAGCACTACTTTATATTAAGATCCCAATAAATTAGTTTGTCTCTCTAAAAAAAACTGTCCACAACTCTCTTTGCAACAACTGCATGAAGACCCAGGTACATATTTTCATCTAGAATTGCACGTTGGAGCAACATTGATTTATATAGATGTAGCAGCACTTCCATGTATTCACTAGTTTGTTATACTGGCCTCTTCAGTACTTTGGCTATTTCAGTTAATTCAGACAAAATGTGTGAAAATACATATAAATTAAAATTTCTGCCCTGTTATCAAGGTATAGGACACAAGAAACATGCAGTGTGACACCCCCACTCCTGTTTGCAGCAAAATTTCAGGCAGCTCTGGCTCATTGGTATCTAGCTCCGCACAACACAGAAAAAAAATATTCAAAAACTTTGTAAGACATAACATTTAGGTGTAAACTCTCCACAATTTCAAGCTAAAACAGCAATGGAAAATTCAAAGTTCTGCTTATAGAGAATCTGTCAGTTAAACCCCATTGCTCACACTTAATGGTAAGATGTAATGCACTTTTTTTTTAAGTCAAAGGACCACCACTGGCCTTGGATGTGGAGGAAACAAACTGGCATTTTTATACTACATTGAACTTTTTTACATTAAAAATCCTTAAAAATCAACATTAAATTGAAAACTTAATTCATTATCTATTATTGTGATTTAGATATATCTATATTGCAAAGTCCCAAAAGAAGGACTAAAGAAAATCGCATTATCTAAAACCTTACTGAAGGCGTACGAACATTCTTAAGAATCTGTCAAGTCTCTAATAAAATGTAGGTTTTCCTGGAAGCAGATTAAAGATTCTGTTCAAAGTACTTCCATGAGCAGATGACTGTAGACCTACTTTAATAAACCAGATAGGCTGAGCGACTAAAATTGAATGCCATATTTCTCAACTGGAAACTACCTGAAGTTAAAAGACCCTTTTTACATCATACTGAACATTATTAAACTGTATATCTAGAAATAAATAATGGAGCTGTACAAGCAAGCACTGGGGAACAGAAAATTGACTGAATGCATTATTGTAAGTAATTTGGTGATTCTGTCATTGGTTTTGTCACCTGAAATGATGGAATTGGGTAATCAAATTTAGTCCCATGTTGTGGCTTGTGACAATGTATAATTCCTTAACAAGCTCACTCTTGAAACACACTTACCTCTCCTTAGAGAAGACCATTTAGGTTTCAGTGTTCTGACAGTTAGAAATATTATTTTCAGCCCGCAATGAATCACTGCATATCTATAATGGCATATTTGTATTAACCTTGTCCTTTGAACTTGTTCACCCCTGAAGAGGGGGATGAAGAAGTTTAGCCTTGTAAGAGTATAACAGGCAAGCATCACTTTACTAAACAAGTCAAAGTTGCTTACATTGTTCAGCTGTACTGTTCTAGTGGAGTTGCACTAGGTTAAACCTTCAGAATATATATCTCCAGATCATCTTCATGCCTCTTCAAACAAGGTGTCATAACCATATATCAGCTCATTTCCTCTCCCAGTTGTGTCAATATTATATTAAAGCTTGCTTCTGCTGGAGGGCTGTTGACAGATAACACCTAAGCACCATACATACAGATCAACTGCAGCCAAAATGGCTTGTCTAATAATAGCTTTTGTGGGTTTTTTTTCCTAGAAAGTAAAACCTCCGCCCTCCTCATGATTTTAGTAGCTCTTCTCTGCATCTCTTCCATCTTCAAGTAATCTTTCTTAAAGAGTTTCAGCTGAAGTCTCATCCCGCCTTGTACAGTATCACTAGCCCTAACTGCTGGTGGTAAATTTGCAATTTTATGCACCAGGTAGAGAGTGACTAGTCCCTTGACCCAACTGCACATTCGTACTTCACAGTTGTTATCTTTATTCCTTCATTGCTCTCAGCTATTCCTCCTTTGCACAATCTTCTCATTCAATAGAGCAGATATTCATTTAGTATCGGGATCATACCACATTGTCAGTGAACAACAGCCCCAGTTGTCCATATTCTGTTTGTACTTGGCAGCTAAAGTACTAGGAATATTAATGTTCTTTGGAAAGTGTTTTACTTTTTGAATTACTTTATCTTTAGACTCTTTTGACAAATGGGCTGGCTTTTCAGTGATTAATCCACTTTCCATTCTTAACAAGCTCTTTGCTGACCCTAATTCCATTTTACCTAGTTCTGTAGCCCTCTCCTTCATTATCCCTTTCACCTCCATTCCACTCCTCCTCTTGCTTGGGGTGAAAGTCAGTTTTAGAATTTTGAAGTAAGTACAAGCCTCTTTAACATGAAATTTCTTGAGCTGTGCAATCAACCTGACTTTATTAAATAATTCCCTTAAATT
Source organism: Alca torda (assembly GCA_008658365.1). Taxonomy (NCBI): domain Eukaryota; kingdom Metazoa; phylum Chordata; class Aves; order Charadriiformes; family Alcidae; genus Alca; species Alca torda. The sequence goes on from CM018076.1 coordinate 143,321,253, forward strand.
TCTCAAAATTTGATTTTTAAAATAGATCAACTGGAAGGAAAATCAAAACAGGTCTGAAGTAAAAGTTAAGTTGAATTGATGTGCCCCTTAATCTAACAGGGTATTTTTTTAATTTTTTTAAAATATTTTAAAATATTTTTTTCAGTACTTAGAAAACCAAACACTACAGTTTTTTGGCCCAGTAATTATTTAGTAAAGAACTCAGACTGCTATCGAATCCCAGAATAACTGAACTTTACACTGACCTTCACACATTAGCTGAGAAAATTAGAAGCCCAAAAGTGACCAGACTTTTTCAGTACAAAAGTAAAATTCTTTTAAGCTAACAACTTAATTATGCAGTACAGACAGCAAGGGTAAAGAGCCATATCAGATATGATGTGCTACACTGAGAAGAAAGTGGTACAAAAGATGGTTAACTGAAGACAGAATGAAAATAAGAGTATAAAAAAGAAAGTAAATATTTAAAAACAAAATTAATGATTATTTCAAAGAACATTAATAATAAAATTACTTCTATAGGCAGAAATCTTACCTAATTTATCTAAATTGGCAACTGAGTTTCAAGAATGCAACCATATATGATTGTACCATCTTCTATTTACATAAAGTAAAAATAGTATTAAAAAATAATTTGGCACTCTTCAAGCAATTGGCTTATTATTTTATACCAAATACTATATTTATACCCGCTAAAAAGTTCTCAATAAGTTTTCCATTAAGAGTTATGGGAAACCTTAGCTTCATATATTGATACCATTCCTAAAAAAAAAAAAATCTTCACGGCATTATTCTGAAAATCTCTGTTCATAATAAAACACAGTCCTAGGAATAAATAGGATATCCTATACAACCTATATAGGGAGTTCCTTTAAAAACAAAACAAGAGAAAAAAATAAAAACCTCAAAACCAACTCTATGCAAATGAGATTGCAAACCAAGTCTGTTCCACCCCTAACACAAAGTCATTATGGAGCCACCCCATAGCCAACAAACAAAGCTATTACAACATGATCTATCTTCCCTTAACAGAACATAACAACCAGCACTTGTGTTCTAGACCATTATGATCTCTGACTTCCGTAAAACGGCTGTTTTCACAAGCTCCAGAGCTGTTGGGTGCTTTTCGGAAAAGACTGATGCCAGTCAGCGTGCCTCCCACTGAAAGGTGGGGAGGTTTTGTCATAAAAGTCCTGGAATAACTAGTGGATCAAGCATTTTTGAATCATGCAGCCCATTGCCACCTTTAGGACTGGAAGGATCCACATATCACTTGAGTCTCCTGTAGTGGTTTAACCCCAGCTGGCAACTAAGCACCACCCAGCCGCTCGCTCACTTCCCCCAGTTTGGATGGGTGAGAGAATCAGAAGAGTAGAAGTGAGGAAAAACTTGTGGGTTGAGATAAAGACAGTTAAATAGGTACAGAAAAGTGCTGCGTGCAAGCAAAGCAAAACAAGGAATGCATTCACTGCTTCCCATCGGCACACTGGTGTTCAGCCATTCCCAGGAAAGCAGGGCTCCATCACATGTAACAGTTACTTGGGAAGACAAATGCCATCACCACAAATGTGCTCCCCTTCCTTCTTCTTCCCCCAGCTTTATACACTGAGCATGACATCATATGGCATGGAATATCCCTTTGGTCAGTTGGGGTCAGCTGTCCCAGCTGTGTCCCCTCCAAACTTTTTGTGCCTTCCCAGCCTACTCGCTGGTGGGGCAGTGTGAGGAGCAGAAAAGGCCTTGAATCTGCGTAAGCACTGCTCAGCAATAACTAAAACATCCCTGTGTTACCAACACTGTTTCCAGCACAAATCCAAACATAGCCTCATACTAGCTGCTATGAAGAGAATTAACTCAATTTTAACAGTTTTCTCAGTAAACTGACTCAGATCTATGACAGTTCTACCTGTTGTTGCAGAAGAAAAAAATCCCCCATATATTTTCTTTTGCCTTTATTACTTGCCTCAGCTTCTGTTTTGACAGCTTCTCCTTCTCTGTTTCCAATATATCCTTCTCTTCATCCATTCTCAGTTTCTTCTTCAACTTTGTCATCATGGTCATTTCCACATGTTACACTCCCAGTTCAAAAATCTGTCTCTTACATTCTCTTCTTTTGTAGACAGCTGCAAATATTGTGGTACCCAAAACTTTCACTCCGTTTTCATCCTACCCTATAAACCGCAGCAACATTGCAGTTGCATTTTAGGCCTTCATCCTCCCCTTTCTTGGGAACGGGGCAGGGGGAGAAGGGGGGAAAACTTTGTGAAAACAGAAAGCTTTCATCAGGTAAAAGTACAAGGATGTCCCACAGTTTTGGCATCCAAAAATTTAAGACAACAAAGCATCCAAAATAGATTCCTTCATCTACAGACTTCTTTCATTTTGTTTTCTCAGTTTAAGCCAATTTTTTCCCTACTGACAAAAGTAATTGAGCACCATAATTTTCCAAAGAATCTTATACAGATACCTGCTAGCATGCTGAAGATCAAAGTGTTTATTTCAGATTAGGATATACAGGATCCCATTAGGACACTGTTTATTAGGATTAGATCTTGAAAATGCCTACTGCTGATCAGATCAATTTAGGGAGAATAAAGGTTTGGCAGTCAATGGATCAATCTGTTTAACTGCCGAAGTACATAATATCCGAATCTGTTGGCATGCAGTGTATTAAATTACCTATAAATATTCTACTTTTCTAGAGAAAAGCATTTCTGCAATACTTCCTCTGGATTTTCCAGACAGCAATATGGGAAAAAGCAATAAGCACGTAGCCTATAAAGTCCTTAGGACAGCCCTGTTGCCTGCACAGTACCACGCACTAGCACTTTAGGATTCCATGACTTTCTAAGGATACACTAGATTGGATTTGGGTAAATATACAGGAAACAAGTTTGTCACAAACTCCCTCTGTTGTCTCTACTCACCTATCTGGAAAAGTAAGAAAAAGTAAAGACAAGAGCAATTAATTGATCAAAATTATGTAATGAGCCTAGAATACAATCAAAATGGTTCAAGTCCCTTCCCAATGCTCTCTTCCCAACTCTACATCACAATTTGGTGTGATAGATTTTGAACTAAACTGAACATCCTCACACTTCCTCTGCACTCAGCTCAAGATTACAGTGAAAAGCTTTCAGAAGTTAATACTTGGATTTGCAAATCATCAGTCAAAGTGAAAATACTACAGCTTTAGCCAATTTATGTTAGCTATTTCATGACAGCTTCATGTTTTATAAAGCACCTCTCAGTTTTTGGAACTCTGATGAACACAAGCCAATATCACTACATTAAAGGATGCCTAATTAAGTTGCTAAAACATTACGGCTATACTTGCAAGCTAACTCGCAAACTTTACAGTCTGTTTAGATGAGTCAAGTCTCAGAAATCCATTTAAAAAAGAAAAAGGATTTCAGCTTTTAGCATCTTGTAGCCTGTTGCCTACCCAACCTACTATATCCTGATAATTTAATGAAATTGCTCTGATATAGTTCATAGCAATTGCAGATTTTTCTAAAGCCACACAAGGAGCAAGACCATTTTTTCCACACAAATACAGAAAAGGCAACTGTAAAAGAAGTTCCTTTAAGAAAAGCGAAGTAATATTAAGCAAGGACAGACTCAAGCAATGGAAACTACAAAAATTAAATACAGCGGAGAAAAATCTGCATAAATTAGCTGAACAAACCTTTAAAATAATACTAACAGATTTTCAGTGAGTTTTAAAAGCCCCTCTCTCAGCTAGCTGGAAGAATTTTAGATATGGTTCGGAAGGCTTTTTCAGCCTTTCATGCTGCTCTTGTACACTGAAAACTTCTGTTGTTATGTCTTACCCTCAAATTAATCTACTGTCTTTTTAAAAATTCCTTCCATCATTGCATGGTAATGAGAGTCAGATACCCGTGAACTACCAAGGGTTACTTAGGATAGCCACGAGCAGGACAAGGAAATAGGAGGCAACCTTGCCAAATTCAACTATTTTTATTTGAATAATACTCTATTTAACATTCCTTATTAACAAAACCTGGTAATCTGGTACAGCATTGTCTTGAATATCACAGCTGACATTATAAAAATACGTTAGTTTTTCTAGCCTGATCCTAAGATCTTTATAAAGATATTAATATTTGGCAGTTAAACCCCACGGACTTTCTCAAATAGGTCCTCTTGCCACAACCTTTCTGAAACTGTGGTACCATTAAAAAAATGGCTATATTCAGCTGAAAACTCAGCTTACGGTGGTGCAGAAAGAACATGGATCACGAACAGCTTCTAGCAAGTAACATGCCATTTTGAGCTCATGTTATTATTTCTGACTACTTTCAACAAAATTATGACCTTCACAGTTTAACAGAATGCAGTGGTAAAACTTCAGACGGAAGCCAACTAACTTTGGCAAATGCATATAGAAAAATAAAAATGCTAGGAGTTGGTAGGAAAGAGTATAAGACATCAATTTATTAAACATTCTTTTTATTATTTATTTATAAAACTAAACCCATAGTATTTGTGGACAAACTGCTCCAAGAAACTAAAGTATAAGGATAATAATACCACACACTGCTGTTTTTCTTATGAATTCAACACAAGAGAAATGTGATTAACAGAACTGATTTCCTACTTTCTTGATTATACTATCATTAATGGTGAAAAAAGTAAATGCTAGATGGATGCAAGAGTCACTTCCAAATCAGAATGCTTTCTTTTTACACAGGTGCAAATAAAAAATTATCCAAAAGAGAAAGTAAAATATGAATTAAAGCCAATAAATTGCTGGGTGAATAACAAGAATTCAGAACAGGTTGAGTAACCATCTCTCTTGCCCTTTTACTTCCTCTAATCATTTACTGAATTTATTTCCCATTCTTTCCACTAGGACAACTCAGTTTCCTCCAAAGAGGTCTCAAACATTTCCAGAACAGGTTTGACTACATAGAAATAGGTAGACCTCCATCACCTCTTCAGAAGCCACTATCAATGTTTGAAAAGCAGTTTAGCAATGCAAAAAGGAAACAGAGGGTTTGTTTATTTTTTATTTTTGTCCTACCATATAATTACTTTGCACTGTTCTGTTGAATTCAAGAGAAAAATCACATGATGATTTCTGGAAAGAAATCCTTCATGAGATCTCTCACCTTCTATGTCATGATATATTAATTACAACATATAGTCATAGCTTTAACCTAAAGCAAGCCTTTACAAATAAGAACATTTGTAACAATGAGTAATGAGCTGTTTGTTATAGGTAAAGTACAGTTTGATGAGTACTTTTTTCAGCTCCTTAGCACAATATAAGCATATTGCTAAGTTGAAGACCCATTGATCTGGAAACACCCTTCCATCCCTACAATGGAGCAAAGCTGCAGTATTCCTCAGATCCCTTCCTATCCATGCAGCCCACTTTTTTCCCTTGAAGACCAAAGCACTCTGAGGATGATGCAGGCTGAGGTCCCCTCCCAGCCTGAATTCACAACATGATCAAGGTGTGCAACTGGAACATGAAAGCACCCAGGGGATTTAGTTTAGAATTATCTTAATATACTTAGCATTTCTGAGCAGGTGGTAAGAGGAAGAAAATGAGAAATGGGAGATTGTCACATAACTACTACCTGCAAGGTACGTAATGATAAGTGACAAAGAATGCTGGGGTCTTTTCCCTCGATCTCCCCAGTTCGGTTTGGGAAGAACCTTGAGGGAACCTGCTGTCATGAAACTTTTTCTGAGGCCTAGCATACACACCTCTAAAATATGAGGAATAACATTAATAAGCTCATGGAGGGTTGCTGTGAACCTTAATTAACATATGTACATAGCTGCACTTTTTTTTTCTTTTTTATGAAAAGTGGAAAAAACATTGAGAAGTACAGAGCCACACTGAATCATTTCTGGGTTGCCAAAGCAGGTACTGCACAATGCTGTTAATGAGTTTATCAAGGAGTTTGTGGGCTGTATCTTGCCCTAGTTTGCTGGTATCAAACATGCCTTTAGGACACTTTGTTGACACTCTTTTGATGATCACAAAGCCACGGTTAACATCAAGAATGAAGCACTGAATTGCCTAATTAGACCAAACACATGCATCACTTATGCACTTTGCTCAACTACAATAACATTTTGTGAAAGCTGGAATAGCTCTGTCATTAATATGACCAATTTATTAATAAAAGTTAAACTCCAAGAAATAAAAAACAACTTATTTTTTAAGGAACTGAAAAAAAGATTGCAAAAGGAAAGAGCAGCTCGCTGTGTTTAAACATCAGGAGTGTTATAAAACCCCCAACAGCTGTTGCCAGCTTAAATCCCATGGAGACAAATTGATGATATCTGCATTGCTATATGTTTCTGGTGATAAACTGGCAGACCCTGAAAAATAACCTGCTGTAGCTGGACTCATACATATGTGGAATAAGTTCTGCAGATATCAGGATTTCCTTGGCTTCAAACGGTTGCCTTGGACACAAAGAGACACAGACTTAAAAATAGAGCAGTCTCTACATGTGGATTAGATAGTCAGCATTCTTTGAGCCAGCCAAATGAAGATAAATCAAAGCTCAGAAAGGCTGGGAAGAAGCTTCCTTGCTCTTCTGTCTGATTGCTAAATTAAACCAATTGGGGTTGAGAGAATACTGCAATTACGGTTAGCTACACAAGTATTTCCCCAATGGGAAAGTATTCTTTCACCTATAGACTAATTCAACCAATAAAGGTATTGCACAGTTAACATTTCACTTTTGCTACAGTCACCTTATGAGGCAAGATCAGTTACTGCATTAGGAGGCTTGAAAAGAAAATTCTGAATAATTTCCAGTGAAATTTTGACAGCCTGTTGTGCAGCCCTTTCCCACTCCCCTTCCCAGACCTCAAACTAACTTTTAAAGGATATCAATTAAAATAAGTATCCTTCCATGACAGCAATCAGCCACTGTCGTAAATATCAAAAAAAGGAAGAGGTATCCATCCGTTATTTGCCCCTCTAAATAGAGTCCAAAAAAAGACAAGCCAGTCATGAGGTACCATATCTTCATGTCTTGGTCAGTCTTACCCTGTAATAACTAACCACACATTGCTAGGTTAAAACTGTGCCACAGAATTCATCACCTATTTGTCTGACCCAAGCATAGTCAATTTTCATATTAAGAATGTATCTTTGATCTATGTGCACTTCCTAAAGGATGTAGTCTTTCTTAGATTAAAGGAATAGTAAAACCCTGCTTAATACCAATGTGAATAACCTAAAAGGAAAAAAAAGAACTGTAAGAGGTACCATGAGATACAAATGCTATGTGAATGGGTTTCTCATTATATGCTTATAGCCAAGTTGGTGAGATAGAGACTCAATAAACAGACTATGAATGGGATGGAAAATTGTCTGGACCACTAAGCTCACGTGGGTGTCATCAGTGGTACAAAGTTCAACTGGGAGCCAATTACTAGTGTCATCCCTCAGGGATCAATAGCTCAATCCAATATTCTTTCACATCTTCACTAATGTTTTCAGTGATAGGACATGTGGCATTCTCAGAAAGTCTGCTTCACACCGAGGAGGTGATCAACATGCTGAAGGACGAGGTTACTATTCAGAAATACCTTGACAAGCTGAAGTGAATTGACAGAAAACTTATGAAACTCAACACAGACAAATGTAAATTTCTGTATCTGGGATGAAATAACTCCATGCAACAGGACAGGCTGGGTGCTGATGGGCTAGAAAACAGCTTTGCAGGAAGGACTTGAGGACTCTGGTGGGCAAGTTGACCATGAATCAGCAGTATGCTGCTGTGTAGATGAGGGCCAACCACATGCTGAGCTCCATTACCCAGAGTATAGCTAGTGGGTTGAAGGACATGCTTGTTTCACTCTGTTTAGCACTTGCAAGACTGCATCTTGAGTATTAGGCCAGTTTGGGGCTCCTCAGTACAAGACATTGACATACTGGAGCAAGTCCAGCAAGGGAGCATCAAGACCGTCAGGAGACTGGAAAACATGACATATGAAGAAAGATTAAGAGAACTGGATTTGTTCGGCCTAAAGTAAAGCCTAAGGGAAGCTTCTCAGCTACCTAATGGGAGGGTATATAGAGAAGATGGAGCCATATGGCCATATGGTGTGGGTTAGATAAATGGACAGTGGGGTGGATTGAAAACTGGTTGAAAGACAAAGCTCAGAGGGTCGTGATTAGGGGCACAGAGTCTAGATGGAGGCCAGTGACAAGTGGTGTTCCCCACGGGTCAGTACTGAGTCCGGTCCTGTTCAATATATTCATCAGTGACCTGGATGAGGGGATAGAGTGCACCCTCAGCAAGTTTGCTGATGACACAAACCTGGTGGAGGGTGTGGGTGGCTGACACAGCAGAAGGCTGTGCTGCCATATAGAGAGACCTAGACAAGCTGGAGAGTTGGGCAGAGAGAAACCTTATGAAATTCAGTAAGGGCAAGTGTAGGGTGCTGCACCTGGGGAGGAATAACCCCATGCACCAGTACAGGTTGGGGGCTGATCTGCTGGAGAGCAGCTCTGTGGAAAGAGACCTGGGAGTCCTGGTGGACAACAGGATGACCATGAGACAACAATGTGCCCTTGTGGCCAAGGCAGCCAATGGCATCCTGGGGTGTATCAATAAGAGTGTGGCCAGCAGGTCAAGAGAGGTCATCCTCCCCCTCTACTCTCCCCCGGTGAAGCCGCACCTGGAGTACTGTGTCCAGTTCTGGGCTCCCCGGTTCAAGAAGGACAGGGAACTGCTGAGGAGGGTGCAGCAAAGGGCTACCAAGATGATGAGGGGACTGGAACACCTCTCTTATGACAAAGGCTGAGGAACGTGGGTCTTTTTAGTCTGGAAAAAAGACAACTGAGGAGGGACCCTATCAACGCTTATAAATACCTAAAGGGTGGGTGTCAGGAGGTTGGGGCCAGGCTCTTTTCAGTGGTGCCCAGCGACACGACAAGAGGTAACGGGCACAAACTTGAGCATAGGAAGTTCCACCTAAACATGAGAAGGAACTTCTTTACTATGAAGGCGGCAGAGCACTGGAACAGGCTGCCCAGAGAGGTGGTGGAGTCTCCGTCTCTGGAGACATTCAAAACCTGCCTGGACGCGTTCCTGTGCAACCTGCTCTAGGTGAACCTGCTCTGGCAGGGGGGTTGGACTAGCTGATCTCAAGGTCCCTTCCAACCTACCATTCTGTGATTCTGTGATATTCTTCTCAGAGGCACGTAGAGACAGGACAAGAGGCAATGGACGCAAGACAGAGCACAGGAACTTCCAGTTAGATGTATGTTATATTTTCTTAAACCACGTCAGTGGTCAAACATACTGGAACAGGCTGACCAGAGAGGCTCTGGAATCTACCTTCCTGCAGATGCTCAAAACTTCACTGGCTGAGGCCCTCAACCACCTGATCTCACTGAACTTGCTTTGAGTGGAGGGTTCGATTAGATGACTGGATTTGCAAATGATCAGATGACTAGATTTCCAGAAGTCCCTTCCAACATAAATTATTCCATGATTCTAAGCATGAATGCAGAATGACTTTTTCCTACTTTTTTTCCTATCAGTAGCTACATAATCATAATTTTTTGCTGGTGAATTAAACCGCAAAACAATACCAACAATTTATTTAGTAATGAATATTTGAACTTAACTACCACTTTTTCTCATCTAAGGTAAGCCCGTGTTTAGCTGATTTACACATTCCTACTCAATTAAAAAGCACAAGTTGCACTCATGATAAGGACACGCATAAAGACGCATTAATGCATTGGTTGAATCAGATGTCCAATAAAATGGACAGAGTGGCATATGATAAAAAACATGACATTGATTCTGACCTTACAACTGAAACAACCTGTATGCTATACTGGAATACCACCCAGGTGTCCATCTCTGCTAACTCAAGTCAGACTTCTCCTGACTACAGAGAAACTGAGTGTCAAAATTCTCTCTGTTCAAATACAAGGAATCATTAGATATACACTCTGCTTTAACCATGATTTTTTAATGTTTCCTATATTTGGTCTATCACTTGAAAAGCCCAGGATTAAAAACTGAAAAACACTGCCGGTAAAAAGGACTGCTCCCTGCTCTTGCAATCACAATTTAAAGATTTTCATTTAAGAAGAAAGAAATTGAGCAGATAAATATGGGAAACCTGAATTTCATCACAGTCTTTTTCAACTAATTCACTGATTAGTCAAAATCATCCCCCCTTGATTCCTTTCACATGCCATTTTTGTAATTGCATGTATAATGAATGAGAGGCTTGTGCTGCTAATATTTTTTCCATGACCGCATAAGGATGTCTAAACTGATGAGAATCTTCAATCATACACCTTAAGCAATGCTTTACCATGCAAATTCCTTGGAGTACAAATTTTCATTCTGACTGCTTCAGCATTTTCTTAGTTAATCCTGACCCACCTTGATTTCCATTGCATTTGCAAATTGAAAAAATTCAGTAGTTTTTAAAAGCATCTAAACTTTGGATTGATTAACTTGTGTGAACTTTGGAAAGTTTTAAGATTCATCCATCAGTGATTATAATGTACTTCACATGCAGGCAAACACCATTACATAGCATACGCTGACATTTGCAATCTTAAAATGTTACAACTGTAAGAGCTGACATTTATACAAGTGTCCCTCAAATTTTTAATTTCAGTACAGACTGTATATTAGGCTAATAGCAGGAATTTAATATTAATCATATTTATTAGAGAGCAATTATACAAAGGGTAAAATCCACTTCAGTTCTGCTGTACACGGTGTTATAAATATCCCCTGTCCTAAAGAATTGGTAGGCATGACAGAACGAGGGCAGAAAGGCACAAAATCTTGCACAGAATGAGTTATGGAAGAGTAGCCAACTGTGCAACAGTTCTGCTGAAAAGCAGAAATCAATGTTAAGAAGATGTGGAGTAGCGTAAATTAGGACAGGATAAGCTACAGGGAAAGGAAAGAAAAGCAGAAAGTGGACTTTCCAAGGGAAATGAGAGTAAGAAATAAAGAAAGAACTGGAGTAAAGATGAATTACAGTGATGGGGAAAGAAACCAGAGGAACACAGAACAGAACCCTTCCTTTTTAATATGCCATCAGTAATGGATTTCAGTAGCTCTTTTCATTCGCTCTTTCCACGTGGTATTCTGATTCTATTATATATCTCTTTAGTTAAATATAACCATATTTAGCCATGTAATGCCAGCAGTTTGCAGCAGTAAGCCTTAAGAGAGACAAGACAGATAGCCAGCGTGTCTGGGCTTTATTTCCACCCTCTACCAATGACAGACTGTATGAATTAAAACTCAGAAAGTGACTAATTCTCCCTTCAGCTTCCCCTCCACCTTTTTTTATGCGTACAGATCATCTCTTCCTCTGTTCATTTACTGCATCCAGGACATTGCATCTGGAAGCCTAGATTTCATGCTCTCATGTAGTACAAGAACTGTAAATAAAAGCCGTTCTACATTCTCCATTGTGTATGATGTGCTTCCTCACTAGCCCAGCAAAAGAAGAAGATGCTAATCTTTCCATTCATCTGAACAATCTAAATTGAAAAATCTGGTCAGCCAGTCCACAGAAGTAGAAAACAATTGTTTAGGTGTGAGAAGACTAAAGAAGGATACATGGAAAGGACTAGCTTGCATGGCTTCCTACAACACCATGGAATCAGTTCAGTGACATAGGGGATAACTTTGGCTTTTATTGCCCTGCATAAAGAAATAGCGTCTTCAAGTATGGCTTTAAGGTTTTATGCAAACGTGTCCATTTCTCTAGTCTACAATACAGCTCTCCCACAAAATGTTTACAGTTACTAATTATTGAGACATTTCTCTTCCCCTTTACCTAATTTAGCTTTTGTTGCTGCCATTAATACTTAATGCTCCCTCTCAGGCATCAAGTTATTCTTTGCTCATAACAGACTTGTTTTATTCTCTTTAGATGAAGAAATCTCAGGCAGGGATTGTATTCCCAGTGTAACAAGCACTGCAAAAAGCACAGGCATTTTCAACCCAGTGTTCACTAACAACAAAGACCTACCCAATCAATATACAGCTGTTAGAAACAAACATAGAATTCCATAGTCTGTAAAGCAAGTGTAAGGACAGCTACTGTGAATTATACGTTAAAGTAACTGCAACTTTATAATCTTTATAAGAGCACGATATAGAAAGGCTCTTCTGGTCACAAAGCCAACTGAGACTATCAGAGCATTCAAAGTGCACAAATATCCCTTAGCTTGAAGACACCTAGCAATCCCACAATAATGGCAACACTCTCTTTTCTTTATAGCACATCTTTTATTCCCTCCATCATGAAGCATTACCTGTATGACGTCTAGGACAACAGCCAATACTTTTTCCATGCATTATTTCTCTCAGTCAGCAGTGACACCTCCCTATCTGAATCATTTAAAAAGATTGTATGGTGTCTTGTGTACCTGACATAAGAATAGGCTCAATGTTCCCACTAGTTTTTCCTTGCTGAAGAAAAGGTCTGACAAAATTTTATGGCCACAGCCTATACAGGGAATAATTGGCAGCACTAAATTGCTTATTATAGCACAAGAGATGGAAGACTGCAGGTACAAAGTGATTCTGTCATTTCCTTCCAGCATCCACAGGCAAATCAACAAATCCTCTCCGCAGGGCTCTTGGAGTCTGTTAGCTTAACAGAATTATAGCATAATAGGGGTAGAAAGGACCATGTTGCCATGTGCCCGATCCATTAAAAATTGGAGTCAAGCCACTGGCCTGCACAGTTGAATCACATCAGAAAAAGTGAAACACACTCAAGATTCAAAACCGTCTGAGAACTCCAGAAAATATTTCAACTGTCTACATAAAGAGCAAAAGTGGAGGTATTCATGAGCAATCAGATCCCTCTTCCTGCTTTTAGCAGTTAACCTGTTTGGCAGGCTTAGCATGACATGCAAAGATATGGGAACCTGATCGAATGGCATTGTTTCCTTAAGAAGCACGACAGTAATAGTCTCATCTTGGAAATTAATTTTCTTTTTTCTTCACAGAGAAGGAAATACATGTAAAATTACATGTAACACCTTGAAATGTAATGACTAACACTAGCCACGGAGAAACTAGACATGAAGAAAAAAGAAAAGAAAGAAAAGAGAGCGGCAAGGAAAGGCAAGGCGAAGTGAGGTGAGGCAAGGGAACGACAAGCCAAGGAGACAGCAACTTTACCACACAAGTGTCCTCTAGAGAAAACAAAAACCCCAAAACAACCTCATCATATTTACTTCAGAGGCTTTCTAAAAATATACACTATTTTTGAAAGGAAAAAACAGGTTCAGGAAAATTCAGATGAAGAGAAAAATAACACTGATCTGCTGAGAATCTGTTGAGAGAATGAGCAGAAAATAAGTGGTATTTCATACTGTATTTCAGGTCCTGCTTTTAAGCTATGGATTAGGTAGGTCTGTCAGTTCTGGTTATCCAAAGGAAAACACAGAGCCAAACAATTGTATCTTGGATATAAAAGTTTGTTTGTTACACTCAAGCTTTTGTTTCTAAATGAGAAAGCATTTTCGGCAAGTATTACAATCGATAATTAATTGATTAAAATAAATTTCTGCAAGATGCCTACTATAGAAAATAGAAGATTGCATCTGTACACTGACAGATTTTGACCATTCATGGGAATGACATTAAAAATTACAGGCTGATTTCATAATGCACTAGTTTTAAATCAACAAGTGAACAAGGAGTTAATTTACTTGCCAAAAATCTGTAAAGCCTTAGTTCCAATAACTGCATTCTCCTAACATGATGCAGAATTTACCATATGTCATATGCCTTTAAGCGCATTACATTGAACCTCCACCTAAGCCTTTATCTTCTTTATTCAAGAAGTGCTCCTTGCTTAACTATATCAGAATATTTAGTGTGAAAGAAAGATTTTTGTTAATCTCCCCACACACACACCCTCCAGTAACAACATTTCCTAAATTATTTGGAAATAGATTATGGGATATTATTTGGAGAGTATCTCAGTGTCTCCCTTCAAAATATGAGCTGGGTTACTTTCCTCATCTATTTTTCTGTTCACTGTGAATTACTTATATATGCCTTTTTAGTAAATACAGGTTATGTTCCTCTGTCTCTGAGTATCTGCAACAATCACTTAAGAGGGGAGCAAAGTATTCATAGAAATGACTGCAGAGTAGGAAGAAAACCAATACCAACCTAATTAGCAACCACTAATTACCCAGGTTTTGGTAGCATTCAGCAGTAAACTCCTAAGTTCAAGTCCTGTCTCTTTTCCAGGCAGGACAAAAAACCTGATCTGCATTCTCCTACATTCCGGCTGAAAGGCCTCTAATTATTTCTTCGCCCAATGTATTTCTACTTTGAATTCAAGAAATCCTCCTGACTCCTGTGTAGAAAACTGCCCTTTTAAAGGTCATTAGAAACTCACAGGTTTTAAATGAGAAATGCCAGTTTATAATTTATTTTAAAAACAACAACAGCAGCAATCTGCCTATTCTCATCAACCAGCTCCCATCTGCCCTTCTGCCCAAGGGCAGGCTGCCACACTTCTTGTAGGCTCATCTCCTGTTGACCATAGAAGTGTCTGGGTGATTTCACCAAAGATGGAACTACACCTGCACGTGATACAGTACCAGTGAAAGATGCCTTTTAAGTCTCAAAGCTACTTTCACTGGCCATCCCAGAAATCCATGACTGAGCTATTAAAGAAATCAAACCACTTTCTTTGAACAGCGACAGGATATTAAGCCTTGCCTAAATCACACCTCTTTGCAGAAGAACTTACACCTCTTAGCTGCAGACAGAATATGGTAAAATGAGGACAAGACAGAGCATTCCTTGGTTGAGTATGGAAGCAACACCAACTGGAAGCCCCTATTTTCTCGTTCTCTTAGGAGAGCCCATGAAGTTTGTAGCTGATGCCAATTTACAGTAAGAAATATAAGAAAAGTCCAGAATTCCATTAAGGTCCTTTCCATCCACTTAGTTTTAATATCTGCCAAGAAATATATCAAGTGGGACAAGATTCACTCATCACCCTAGATGTTTTTTTCAGAAAAGGAGTTTCAGAAAATTCTCATCATACTCTCAGTCTCAGAGGCAGAGATTAAATCAAAAGTTCACAGAACCTTTACGTGCTTGAAACAAGGTTTTCTTGGTTTTTTTCAGAGTAATTTCCATCAGGTAATATATAATGCCATAGGATTTATATTCAACACTCATCAGCTCAGTATCTGTTGCACTGCTGTATATCAGACCACAGCATGTCAAATCAGGTTCTTAAAGTGAGGAACATCCAACTAATAGCCATTTTGAGAAGTTTGCTATAAACCTCTTGTCCCTCGTCCTACCAAATTTTCTTTGGCAGAAGCAGTATGTAGTTCTACAGGAGCAACATTCTGCTACTTCAACCTTAAGATCTTCCTGTTGTCTCCCTGCAAATACCCATTGCTACTGCAATAGCAATAAAGAGAAATCTGCTTTAATGAATAAAAAGTCCCAGACCAGAGAAGCTTTGTGCATGCTGGAGGAGAAACTGTTTTTGCATAAACATGGTGGATCATCAAGAAATGCAGGACTGCATTATCATGCTTAAGTGCAAGTGAGCCAAAAAGTCAACCGTAACTTTCTCTTTTCAATCCCAAAAAGTCTTTAAATATAACTTTTCTGAATATTTTCCTGGCTTTTTACATACAAAACAATCTATCAGATGGCACTGTATTGTCATTTCTCATTTCTGTAAGTAGACAGACAGATTTCAAAATATTACCTCCAACACAGTGAGCTCTGTTTGAGCTAAAAGACCACCTTAGTTCCCAGTAACTATTAACTACTGCTTGCCATTCCCTTTGAGGACCAAGAGAATTTACTAGTGCATTTCACAAAGGTTTAATGTCAGAATAAGAATTGTAAGGAATCTGGGGCTGTACGTGTACAGTTCTTTTGCATTAAGCATATCCAGGCCTAAGCCTAGATCGTGTGGTCGTCTTTCCAGTTATACAGTGGCCCTGCACTCTCAGTCCACCTTCAGAATGACTCAGTTGGCTGCCCAGATAAGGCAAAATAGATGGACACTAGTTCATAACTGACATCCGTCCCCATAGGCGATATAACAATCAAGATGCTTATATCCAAACTTGCACACAGCTATGAAAAGGCATATGAGCATGGTCTTGAATTCCCTCTTAGATTTTAGAGGAGCATGAAGGTTCTACTAATAGATTTTCCCACCCCTTCTCCCTGTCATGCCCCTTTTCTTTTTGCCCTGCTCTTTCTTTTTACCTCCAGTCCCGATTTCTCCATACCCCAACTCTTCAGTCCACTCCTATTCATTACACTCAGACAGTCCTCAGTCTTTTACCCTCTTTACCAAAACACCTGTCTCAGTCAGCTCTTCTCACATATATTTCATGTATTCCAGCACCTGACGCTACCTCTAGCCCCTTGTCCATTGCAATCAGGCAACTCCACGCTGCTGCGGTGCAGCAACACCACTAGGAGCACACAATACTTTTCTTTTACATCTGCTGCACCAGCTAAAACGTAAAATCTCATGGAAATCTGGCCCACACTCACCCTGGAACATATGCAACACAGGTGGAAGTAGAGATTTAAGCTGATAAAATCGTTTTTCTCTGCAGAGCATGTGCAAACAGACTTGCAGGCAGATTTTCACAGCAACAACAGAAGGCATCTCTGACATAGAGGAAATGCACCATTATCTCTCTCCCTCCTCCCCGAAGCCTTAAAATTTAATGTCCTTTCTAACTAACATGAGGTAGTAAAGTATGGGGAGAAGCAGAGGGTCACTCACTTTTGAATGTGAAATGAATGCTTCTTCCTACTTTTGTTTCAGAAATAGCCAAACCACTGTCTGAATTGCTTTTGGAAAATAAAAGTTTTGTCATGGATACTTGCTGTTAAAAAGTTTACCCCAAATCTTTACAATACTCAGCTGAAACAGGATATTTATAAAGAAAAATACTATGTAGCTGATCAATTAGATTATAATATCAACCCCAAGTACTTATACCCTTATTTACTGTAATTTTAGAAATCCAGGATAGTTCTATAGAAACAAGTTACTAGGTAAGGCTAAAATTATCTACAGTTTCCAAAGTAAAACTGATCCTGTCCTGCATCTCATCATGGAAAATACTCAATTAAAACAACTGGAGATTCAGCCCATGGAAAGGCTTCAGATTTCCGAAAAAGAAATGGAAGCTGAGCCTTGTAAAGTTCAATTAGACACAAAAATAATGAAAGAGCACTTTCAAATCCAATTCCTGACTTTGGCTTCCATGTGACGCTCAGCATAAATCAGGTAATGTATTTAGGAGCAGACAGATTTTTGGCACGTCCCTTATTTTTATTTATTAAATTTTTGATTGCTGGTTTGTTTGCAATTTTATTCAAAGAGTTTTACAAAGACCCTTGTAAATCTAGACCTATAGATAGTTTATAATTTGAGAGATGCTAATGTGCTACCACAGCCTGTATATATGTACAGGCTAAGATGTATCAGCAACAGCAAAAAAAAAAAAAAAAAAAAAAAGGCATTTCCAGCTGCATGAGACCTAGGAAAGTATGGAGGTTTTTTTCCTGTGTGAGAAGTAAACTGATGTTTATATTTTTCCTACTAAATAAGCTTACCCTCCCAATCTGTTGATAGTTTTACTTGTGCAATGCCAGCAAATGTAACTGCCAGCACAGGTACTTCTGTACCCAAGAGCTGTACCCAAGAGTTGTACCCAGTTGCTGATTCTCCAAGCACAGTGGGCATTACGAGCAAAATGCTTTTACCCCATACTGTAGCTGATGGCTTTTCTGGTGAGGTATTTTGAAAAAAGTCACAGCCGTAAACACTGCTATGTCAGCAAAAGTTTCATGCATACAACTTGGATAAGCCAAAGAACAAGCACAAGTTGACCCCATTCAACGTATCAGTTATCACTGTTCCCATTAGCTAGAACATTCACACGATACCAGTTTAGCCAGACTTTTTGGAAAACCAAAAGGAACTCCTAAATAATTCTTTTAATCTGCCTCTTTGTAATTGGCTAATCTAGCTGTGCTGCAACCTGTCAAATGCTTTCTGTGCTAGTCCACTTAGGCAGCTCCCAAAATAGAGGTCCAATTTTATTTTTTTAAGGCATTCTCCTAGGCTTCCTACATTTGTTTTCACTTCCCTTTTCTTTATACCACTCTTACAGTACCATCCAGATGGCAAAAAAAAAATGCTGAGACATATTTACATAAATACAGCTTCAGACACCGGAGAGTTAGAGAACACATTGCAGGGAAAATAAGGAAGATAAACTTAGCAGCTTTCAGGTGAGTGCAATCACACAATCTTGCAGCCTTTTTTTTCTTTTTTTTAATGCAATCTACAAAAGAATAATATAATAGAGTATAGTATTACGCAAAAAAAAAAAAAAAAAAAAAAAACAACGAACAAACAAGCCCTCCTGACCTAATACCTAACCTTTTAATTTGGAAACAATGAAAAGTACTTAGGAAAAAAGAAATATGAAAGCAGCAGCCTATGGACTAGCACAGATCGGCACATTTCCATTTATGTTGACGTAGTCAGCCATTTATGTCAGGTGAGAACCTGGGCCCCCTGTGGAATTTAGAGCACAACATCCAGCAGAAGGCAGATCCTTTGCTGCCATACACATCACCTGTTTGTTCGGCGCCATTGAGCACAGAAGAAATTCCCCAATTTACTCGTGTTTCACTTTGCACTCTCTACAGTAGCGCATATTGAAAGAAAAGACAGAATGCAGTGAGGATCCGATATGTTCTACTACTAAAATGAACTTTATGTTACTTTGGATCTTATTATTAGCCTCTCAGTGTGGAATATTTTAGGAGAATGTGGCTCATATTTATGCTTGGCATAGTTCCATTCACTTACTGAGAGATTAATTTAACTCTTTTATTGTTTATGCTGTTTCACACATAGGTATCAGCACAAGTCAGGAACAGAGACAAAATCATTGACTGCATTTACCTAGATCCCTATGTATGCTCTAATTGAATCACAAGCAAACATGATTGCATGAACTGAATTTATCCAAAATTGTTAGTCTGATTTCAAACCAGCATTGAGAGGAGAGGCAAGCCTAGATTATTCTGACCAAACAATATAGCTTGATAGCTCATCTCAGTGTCTAATGAAGTAAAGTTTGCATAATGCATGAAGTCCAATTTAGGAAAATTGAAACTCCTTTGCCTTAAAGATGGCCAGATGTTTAGTGAGCACGTGATCAAGTGACAATTTCACCCAGAGAAATGGAAGATCAAGACTGAGGCAGATAAGAGATACAGAAGAAAATTCTTCATTTCCATTTGCAGCCAGAAGACCAGCAAACAGCTTGGTGATCTCAATTCTTCAATTACTAAAAGCAGTAAAATTAAGTAACTGACATTATTAGACAAAAAGATGTTTTATTACAATATAATAATCTCTATAAATTGAAAGAATAAGGTCATACCTTTCTACAGTTCACAGTTTTGATTACCTTGTAATTCAACCTCAGTCTACAGGCCTTCTAGGTAATGAAAAAAACCATACAGCGCACACTGCAGTAAATATACCTCGGGGAAATATCCACCGGAAAAGCCATTTGAAAGCACAGAACTATCAGAGTCTGATATATGGAGTGTGTGTAAGCAGATGGCCGTTATTTCTTTGTCTGTTAACCGGTACACTTTACCAAACATCAACTAACAGCCAAAGTTCACTATCCCTTGAGTCCACTAGCTACTGTTTCTAAGAATGATTTTGAAAGGCAACATCTGAAAAGAGAGGAAATTTATTCTTATTGGGTAAACAGTACAGCTGGAAAAAAAAAAAAATCACAAAATCTTGGGCACACATGCCCTTTTTCTGATCTGAGAGAAACATCGCAAACTTCAAGCCTGTTGAGATGAATATGTTCTGGGTAAAAATAAGTTACATTAATCAACAGACAGTCAACATAAAGGTTAGTGAGTACAATTGAATAATGAAAAGGTGCAACAGACAGGAAAGGTGACAAGTAGTTACCACTTGCAGAGGTTACCAGAACCATAAGTTTTACAGAGACATAAAACCAATGCCACTATTGAACTTGTGCTTTTCCATATTCAACACAATTATGAAATTTAGATTCCAGGTTTCCTCTTTTGAAGATTTTAGTAATCTCTGTCAAGGATAAGGACCAGAAGGTCCGAAATAGCATGGCTGTCTTATGAAGTGTTCTCAATATACTAGACAATCATTTTTGTCTTTCCTCCTCTGTTACAGTTCACTGTGATGCATCATACTTGTTCTGTTTCTCCCATACAGTCTTCACAGGCACAGGAACTTGTGGATTTATAGAACAATATTAGTACAGAAGGAGATTACATGACAATGTAATCATCACTGTGTCTACGTCAAACATGATAAAGTATCCGCATGACCAAGGGTTTCTCCATTTTTCCAAATATACCTTCTTTATAACAGCTGGTCTAATTTCCTTACTTCAAACTTTGTTTTTTTAAGTCTCAACAGATACAGCAACCCTATTATTACAACACAATAGACCAGAATTCCTATGAAAGAATACTTACAGATGGTGCCAAGAATTATACAGATTTCTTCCAAATTTCTAATCCCACATAAATCAAGTATTCACTATCTATGCAAGGAAAATATAAGTGGAACTCAGACTGAAATAAGTATTTAACAACCACTGAAATTTATGGTAAACTAGGCACTGTAAGAAAGAGCTTGACACCTTCATACCTTTGTGAACACGGCCCTCAATTTGTCAAGTCATATGTATGAGAATTACAACAGGTTACTGTAGCTAAGTTCCTTAAGCACTTTTGAAAATTCTGTTCTCCTTGCAAAACATGCCAAATGCAAGTCAGAGAAAGCAAGAAATCGGCTATCCCTGCTCCCAAATCTCCCAAGGAATGCCATTTCCTAAATAAGCTCCAAGCATATGGAGCTAGCCTTGGGTAAGCACAGAAAACAGTCAGAAAGGAAGGCAGCAGTTTCTTTGGTTTAAGAATCTCACAACAGTCTTGAGGATTTCATGTCTTAGACCCCTGAACAGTTTCCTTGTCTTTACTATTTAAAACTTTAAAAAATACTTACTAAAATTATTATATTTACATTAAAATGTTTGTTGCTATTTTTAATAGAGTGGCTCTACTTCACTGTAATACCTAAGATGGTTAACCAAAACACAGACAAAATTCTATGGTCAAAATTGTCTGCTCCTGTGTAGTATGCAAAAAGCTAATAAAAGTTACAAAAACATCTTCCTCTCACCAAATTTCTTCAGCATTCAAGGGTTTCAAAAGCCATTTGTGGAAGTAGGAAGACACACACACATTTCTGGAGGAGACAGCAGTTTTAAGGGCAAAAATCAGCTTGTCCAACACAGTACGTGGCAGAACCACCTGTGTCTTACAATTCTAACAAAAAGCAGAGGTACAAGAAGACAGAAAGAGCTTTGAGGAAGAAATGTACAAAAAAATATAAAGAACCTAGAATATCACTATTTTCAACCACATAAAAGTCCCTCTTCCAGATGAAGAAAGTAATAAATGAAGACTACAGTGATTTAAAAGAAGTAGAGTGTATGATGTTAAAAAAAGCATGGAGGTGTTGGCATACAGATACATCCGTGCAGTCTGCAGACTATTTTAATTGCAGAAACCAAGCATTTGTTTTATTCTTCAGTTTATTCTGTGTAGTCACTCAGCAGAAATACCTTGTCTGTACCTGAAAAAGCATGTTTGAGAGTGCTTAAGAGTCAAGGGATATCACGTTCACTAAAAAAGCTTGAAGGGAAACGAAATACAATTCTCTGAACCTTATTTTTCAGCAATGAGACAATAAAGGAAATTATGTCCAATTAGACTGATGACAAGCTCTCATGCGGAAAAAAATTAAGATACGTGGGTTCTTCTCGGTTTTATTCATTGTAAGAATGGTGTGAAAAATGAAGGGCATTGTTCTGATATTTAAATGACACTGATGAATAGTATTAATTTTTTACCAACCAAAAAACCTTAGAGAAACATGAAGACTCTTCTGTGACCCAATTAGGGATTATATGGGGTCACACTGAATTCAGATGTTCCTTCCTAACTACAAGCACATTTATAATGCTACTGAAATGATTCTATGGATGCTGTGATGGCTGCGTCTGCATTCCCAAAACTTTATACCATGAAATTTTACAAAAATTGTCATTAGGACAATAAGACTGCTCTATTATTTACAGAACAAATCAGCAACATCCATTTGCTTCTTGGGTAAATCCATCAGTGAAAGAACTAAGGAAGACTAAACTCTAAACCCCACAGTTTAAATTATGTCGATATCATGCAGGAATCCAATAAACAGGTCAACACAAAAGTAATTACTCTTTCATGGAGAAATCATGGAAAGCTCAATCTCTCAAACAAAGTTGATAAATTCTTGACCACTCAGAAACTAAATCGATTTAGGCAGAGAGACCCACAATTTACCCTAATGTAATTCAATATCATTTGCAGCAATTTAGCCATAGCTTTTCTAAATTAACTTTCCCAATGTCGGCAATAAAAAAAGTGAAGCTATGTAGACAAGGAAAGCAACTGTTATTTTCTAAATGAACTGTAACTGCACACGCTTACTCTAAAGCCTAGGGTCTGCAGGCCCAAGAAATAGGTTATCAAAGTGAGAGAAATCAAGGAAAAGAACTGGCATCAGGCTGCAAACTAGCTTTTTTCCATACTTTGTACAAAGGCCAATTCATTCACTCAAAGATAAGGCACCTGTTAGATACTGTAGCGCTGTTCTGCTATGGAAAAAAACATTCAGTCCAGCTGTTCTTCAGACCTTTTTGTAATGCCCGTTACCAAGCAGACATTTGCCAAGTTATGTTTATGTAATTGCAGATGCTCCAATAATAGTTTTAACTATCAAATAAATATACATAGATACTAAAAATACGCAAGAAATTCAATTATAAGCTCTGAATAACATTTTAGACAAGTCTCCACATCAAGACTATTCTTTTAAACACCTATCATGTCTAGTGGAGAAACAAAATGAGCATGTGGGGACTTTGAAACTGAAGTTCAAAGAAGTCTATCAATAAATTAAGGGGCAAAAAAGAGTAAAGATTGCTTTTAGTCTACAACACTCAACTGAACAAAGCGGAAACAGAGCATCCATAAAGATATATGAAATAGCCTGGAGAGTGGACACAAAAGAATGAAGTGATGAAACACACAAAAGAAACACTCTATGAATTACATTTTCAGATTACCCAAGAATAAAGAGAAGAGCATATATCCAGCAGATAACCAATTAATTGTTTTACAAACAGGTAAGCACAGGTTATAAGCTTGTTTCTCACACTCTCTCTTCAACATACTTTCTGTACACCTGCATTAAAATGAGATTCCAGTTGCTAAAACCATACAGGTGTCAAATTCTTCCTTCATCAGTAACTTGTGCTGCAGCCTCAGATTCCTGTAACTACTCAGTTAAGACTATATGTGTGTACACACAAACACACAGACTTTGATGATATTGAAATGTAATAGTCTATGTAATCCCAGTGTGTTTACATTTCTGTCTCACAAAACTACTTCTAGGGGCTATTTTTTTCTCCATCAGTTACATCTGATTCCCTCTTCACATATTGACACGGTCTCTCTTTTTTCTGTTCGTTTGTACGCAAGCCAGTACTGCTTATCTGTAGAAAACCAGGCTACAGTAAGACACATTAAGATCTAAATTTTATAAAGCAACTTATAAACTTTCGCTGTTGTTGACAAGAATTGGGTTGCTGACAAAAATTGGAGCATGGATTGTAATGAAAAAGCATATGCTTCCTGGACACCATTTTGAATGGTAATTGTTAAAAAAAAAAAAAAGACACTAAGATTTATAAATTGAGTGATCTGGAATCCATACATCTGTATTAAAATATAAATGGGGTGGGGGAAGAATAAAAACAAGATTGCAGATGAATTTTCAAGTTTAAAAAATTCGCTTAGAAGATCCCTAACAGCAGCTAGGGATGTTCACGTTCATTATGATTACAGATATAACAAAGTTTTAAATACAGAAAAGGTTGAAATAAAATCTTGCGATAGATATGAATATTGCATCCTACAAGTCAGGATGAAATGAAATGACATTGTAACATGAAATGGCAAGTTGCAGATTTCTATAACTTTATGAAGAGATTAAAACCAAGACAAAGGGATATAACACACACAGGAAGATTTAATTTGGCTTGAAACATCCATGTGCCACTTACTTTTAAATCAGCTTCTGTTTCTTTTAAATCAGTCCAAACTCACATCCTATTACTTCTTTGATAAAGGACAGGCATCGAGATATTTATACAATGGAAGGCTTTGATCTGTTAAAAAGCCACCCTAAAATTTTTGGATGGGCATTCAAACATCTCAGAGTTTTAAATTTCAAAATACTCTTATCTAGTATCAATCATTTCTGTCATTTCATAACATCATTCCATAGGTGAATGCTGAAATTACTTTCTTCTTCAAAGCCCCTGCTACTTGAGACTACCTCCTAGTATTACTCAGTTCATTATTCAGCCTGCTTTTAGTTCTTCATTCTTACACAATTCCTATTTCTTGCTACTTACATTAGCTTTTTTTAGACCATGCCCCAAAGAAACCTTCTGTGTCACAGACAAAGAAAGAGTCGTTGCTGTCTATCCAGAAAACAAGTTTCTATTGTCATCATGAAGATGTTATAATGATGAGTCTCTTAGCAGAAGAGCATCTACATTACCTTCTCACAATCACTCCTCTTTTTTCCTGTAAATCTTGAGATTCTAAATAGATATTTTTGAAAGCAACTAGGAAAAGAAACACTGGAAAGGCCTTTAGGGGAAGTGGCATAAACCCTCTGCAAACAGTCTGGAATGCAGGGTCACCTGTGTATTCCTGTGGATTACACCATCTTTGTCGCAGAGACTTGTCCCTTGACTGCAAGCCTTTTTGAAGGGATCCCTAACATTTCTTCCCCTTGTAGCACTTCCAGTCTCAATCTAAGAGGATTTATTTTTCCTCAGGGCAACAAGTATTCACATACAATTCATCTCAGGTCATCTTTGCTGTAGGTAGGTGTCTGGTAGCAAATGTCTTTTTCCTGACTGTTAAAGAAACAGTTAGATATTAATATCCAAACTCAAGTATAATCATAATTACAAGAAAGTTACTGACATCTGAAAAGCTTTGCTTTACAAAATTGGCTTGAACATTCAACCGAACACCCATTCAATAGATGACTTAAAGAAAATTATTTTACTTCCTAGGTTTCACCCACAGGATGAAAAGCGCTGATGAAAACTCATAAGAAAATATACCTGCAGAGTTTGATCTCTAGAGAAGGTCCACATGATTTTCCCTCGTAAGTATTGCAGATTAAGAAAAAAGTGATAGAGCTAAGGGCTAAGTTTGGAAGTACACAGCAGGGAAGTCCTCCTTGTACATGTTGATGATCTCACTCTTGAAATAGAAGAGATGGAAATCAATGTAATCATCTTTCTTTTTGCTCAATCAACTACCATCTTGCCAAGTTGCCTTGACAGAATAGCTCAACTTTTAATAATAATTTAGGAGAGAAAAAGTAAAAGCTCCTGTCCCACTGAGAAATACAGCATATGTAGATTCTTGCAGGAATACTCTTTTTTTCCTCCCAGGAAACTATTCTAAATTCTGTACACAATTTTCACATACATTGCTCTCAGAGTTCAGTTATATGACAAGAATGAGATTGAAGATTATCCCTTCCTCCCTCTTCCTCTACCACAGGTAATTTCCAGCTACTGTTTTTGTTCATCTGTTTGTGTACCCATACTCCATCAGTTCACAGGCTACATGAAAAGTGCTTACTTATTAAAAATTAATGATATTTTATTATTATTTTTTTTAATTCCAAAAAGTGATTAATTTTTTTTTTTCCCAGTAGAGCATCACAGAGCTACTGCATACTGTAGCCAAACAGTCGAAATAACACAAATAGGGGTAAAAGCAGCTCCTCAATCAGTTCTGCCACTGGAGAGACGAATTATCATACAGCACCATAGCTTGTAGGTTTGTGAGGAGGAATTCCCATCTTCATCACAAATTTGAGACTGCAAGCTCACTTCTGCTCTCTCATGTAAGTTTGGACAAACTCCAAAGTAATAGAGCAGAAATAGAGCTTTTGGACAAAAGTTTGCTACATTTGAGTGCCGAATGTTAATTTCCTATATTGATAATTAGGTTTGACAACAGAAGTAAAACTCAAAAGTGCTTAGCTAGTTCAGATTCAGTTTCAGTGAGATATAGTGTCCACAAGCGTATCTGAAACAAGGCCCACTTCTATTCCAAAGTTTAAATATAGCTTTAAGCAGACTTGAGTCCTTAAAACTTCAGGTACCTACATTTTATATTTCATCATTGTTTTCATTATCATTCTGCCCTTACAGATTATATGTAGCTTTTTTCACCTGTAACCAAGAAATATCTCTACACCACACACTAATTAACTATGCCAATAAAACCATCCACTATCAAAGAGATACAGCCTGCATTTTATTAAATTGCTATCTTGGTGCATCTTTCCATCTTGGTGCCATAACATATCCTGAACTCAAGGGATAAGTAAACTAGTTATGTTTTGACTGTGGCATAATAATCTTCCATGAACCAGTAGTTCCTTCAATTATTTTTTTCCTTCTTCCTACCTGAAACAGTTCCGATCAAGTGCTTTCTTAACAATTATTCCACATACATTTCCAGCACCCCAAAATGCTACTTACAAGCTAATTCAGAGGGCCAAAGAGCAAAAAAACTTTGAAAATTAAGCATCCCCCCATTGTTCGCATTGCTTTTGATTACCCATTCCTAGGCTATACGTAAATGCAAGCCAGAGGACAGTAAGCAGAATAGATATTCCAATAAATCATTCCCTGGACAAGTCATTTTGGTAAGCAGTCAGGGAAAAGCAAGATAATTAGCTATTTATTAGTTCAAGAATGGAGCAGGTACTCCCATTGCTTGACATTCAGTGCTTCACATGAAATATTAGCAATACATTTTGCTGTCTTTGAATATGTGGCCAAATTGTTCCCAGTGGAACAGAATTTGTTCTGTCTTTACTTGCCAGATTTCCCATTGCCAGGGGGCACAGGAGTCTCTGACCACCCAGTATTTGATACGCTGCAATAATTTACATTCTCCCATATACGTAGGCAAAACCAAACAATCAGGCTGAATGACCAACTTTCAAATTCAAGAACTTCTGTTCCAAAAATACAAAACATGCAGGCACTGTATTTATTAGATTCTTGTATGACCACTGCACAACAGCAGCCTTTGAATGTCATTGTGAACAAGAGACAGTCATTGCTTTGAAGACGTTAGTGTAAGAGCTTTAAGTAAATTAAGATATTATCAAGTCATCAGTTTACAAGTTGTATTAAGAAAAAATTCAGCCCAGTTTACAAAGAGGAATACTGTGCTGAATTCAAACTTGAAGTTGCACAAGCAGCCATGGTAACCCATACCTCCATAGCTACATAAATACCCAGCTTGCTCTCCAAATCTGAATGTGCTGCTGCAGAACGGAGGAATATCCTGGAGTTAAGAAGACCACAACAACTGATGAACTGTTATGTTTTGCTAGGTTCACTATCGTCACACTATCACTCAGACTCTTTCAATTTCTCCTGCCTTTACATACGCAGTACAGCCATATATAATTTTTTCAAAATTATACTTTAAAGCTAAAGATTGTTGATAACTCAGTGAAGGATAAATAACCACTGAACAGATGACGAATTTCAAATAAATATACTGATAGTATGGGATGACTCTCATTAACTCCACATTATGAAGCTCTGTATATTTGATTGACCCTTGAAACATTAATTCAAGAATTTTCTTGATAATAGGTTTGCTTCATACTTATTTTTTCCTATGATGGCTATCTCACCATTCAAGATCTACCAGCATTTTGTGGTACACAACACAGAGGGTAATATTACTTGTAGGTTTGTTCTTCTCTTGCAGAGACATAAAAGGGTCATCTGAAAAACACTGCTATAGCTGAAAACAGAACTAAATCAGCAACCTAAACAACTTATCCCAGTGGTATTTATTATCTTTTTCAAAAGCCAGTATTGATGCCAAGACAAGCAGTGCAGATAAAAATCTTTGTTAGCAAGTCACTTACCATATTTATTGATGATACAGGACCAATGCTGTTGACATAAATGTCAACATCAATAACTGTTGGTTTTACTGTGGAGAAAAAAAAATAATATTATTTTGCAGAAAACATAAGTAATCACTTTAAATATTTTCTTCCCCAGTAACTGTAAGGTATACTCTTCAGGTAGAACTACTGAGAAATATGCATTCTGTATTTTCGAGGAAGACACGGTTCTTTTCCTCCTACCCAACAAAAACTGTAAATTACAGTCTGTACCACTTTATCATGGTGATCACCATTTATGTCAGCAGCAATTTGTTAAAGAAACTTTCAGTGCTAAGCACAGCGGCTCAAAGTTAAAACCTAAGATGATTGACATGAAACTAGAAATAATGCAGCATATCACTTTTCCCCATTGCCTCAACACACATGTACTCTAGCATGCATGTTCCACATCAAAAAATCTTTCCAGATTTCACATCTCATCAGCCCTGAAATCATACTAACTTAGAGTAAAATCAGTATGAAATCCATTTAGCTAAACCTAAGCAACTCTTCTCCTTTCAATCTAGACTCATTCTCTTCAGCCCACCTTGCCTTTTCACTCATTCATCCAAAGGTTTTTGAATTTGATTTGGTTTAGTCACTGCAAGTTTCTCAGAAGATTTTCCCTGTTTTCAGACTTCCAGGATATAATAGGTCAGGACAAGCTCTGCACTCCTGTCTTTAGCTAAGGCCACTAGGATTTATCTTCTTTTTAGCATCCTTGGTATCAGCATACCCGATTAACATTATTCAGATAGCTCTTATTGGTGACATAGCCCAAAGCCAAAATAATGCTATTCTTACACTGAATGGCATGTTGGTTTTTTTACTTATACTGCCCTCCTTCTGACCCCACAGGGTATACATTAACCTCTAAATTGAGATCTAAATTGGTGTTTTTCTTTCTCTAGGGTTAGCTGACCTAAAACTAGGTATAAATACTGTTCTCACCTGCATGGTCAGAACCGATGCAAACTTGGACCTAGCAGGCCAACAGCTTCTGTTAGACATCTCCCTTTCCCATAGAGGCACCTTCCCCTCTCCATGGTCTTCAAAAAACTCGAGAAAGCAATTCAAACCACTAAAGTTTGGGAACTATGTTGAACTTGGGACTTTTTTGCACCAGTCCCCAAGGCCCCTAGAACAAGGAAATGCAGGTACATCACCCACTCAAAAGTCGGAGACCTTTCCTCAGGGAAACTACTGAGTAGAGAAGTGAGGAACACTGAAAGACCACAGTTCTGCGGGAAGCTTATCTCAGGTGGATAACAGTGAATTTGTCTGAAGCTTAAGAAGCCATCCAGCACAAAGCTGAAGATAGACTGCAATCTTCATATGTAAAGATGAATCATTTTTGCCCTCATGCCTCAAATTTCAGACTAACAATGGATGCTGAGGAGTTTTGAAGTACCTGAAAAGTTAGATGGTTCTAGAAAAATAGGCAGGTTGGCTTGTCATGTAAGACTTTGGTATGTACATATCATTAGGACAACTAGATCTAATGTTTCAAAAACAGACATTTAAGTGGGTACAAACAGTGGTTAAAGATGATAACCGTTCTCTCTAATTCATGAAGTACCACATACTTTTTTGACTGCATATGGTCAGAACATCCAGGATTATTTAAGGTAATGGTTTCAAAATGTCTGAAGTACTGGCTTATAAACTCGGATCTTCCCTTCAGCAAAAGAAAATCTGAACTCAGCTGAACAAGCACAACTCATTAATGCAACTCTAATTGTACCCAGCTAATAACTAAATAGGAGTCTAGCAGTTTCTGGTAATGAGACTTGCCTCAAACTGCAGTAATAAATGTCATTACATAGGAATTGGTAATAGCGGGGAACTACAGCTAGCTGTTTTACCAAGATAGTATACACAGAATAAAGGGCTCTGCTCTTTTTAGGGTTTATGTACGTATCCAGCTGGAAGTTCAACAGTAAGGAGTTCTGGTGAACATTAATGGGACTAGACTTAGTGATGCAAATTGGCATGCAATTGAATCTTGGCAAGATCAGGGACAAAGTTCAGGACCAGAACACAGTGCTTGAAATCCATTTTTGTTTAATCATTGCAGTTAAGTATATAAATACATTACGAGATGATAATTTCTCCTGAATGTGCTGGGCCAAATTCTCTTCCAGTGCAAAAAAAAATGAAGCACTGCTTGTTAATGCTAAAGAGAATTTGGTCTTACTCACAGTAAAGGTCTAATCTTGAAACAGAAAAAAACTAAGCAGCAGCCACTTCTTATGTCATAATAAATTAGCATCTAACCTCAGACATTCCCAGTGAAATTCCAATTAAAAATAATAATAAAAAAAAAATACAGGTAAGCTATTATATCACTACTACAACAAAAAAGACTGAAAGCTCCTTTGAACGATACATGGTTTTCCTAGGCAGAAAATACAATTGTAATATGATTGTATGGTAAATACGTGTTCAGGTTTTGAAAGGAAACGCAGAAGAGCACAGTTCTTGTTGCACATGGTCTCTCATGGATATAAACAGATATAAACTGGGAGAACCATCAAGTATAGATTTTAGATTTGTTATCATAGGATTTTAATTCAAAATACCAACCGTAATGAGGCAAAGTTTTTAAGATTACTTCATCCAAAAATGCATTACGAAAAAGAAAATAACTGAGTCTTAAAGTTATCATGTCTTATTAGAAAGAACTCACCATCTACCAGTCTTCAAAATAAACTGAGTTTCATGGAAGACATAAATAATTACATTACCAATTATTTCAAGGCCTGCTCAGTTTTTTCTGTATACTACATGCATTTGTGAACACTTGGTTCATGGACGAATTTAAGCCATGCATGGAGTTATTGAGCTGCAGATGAAGACTTTTTTTCTTGCACTACAAAAGTCCTTAGAGTCTTGCTGACTGGACAACAAAATTGTTAATACCTCACTAAAAGCTGACGATAAGATTACAAATGGATACTCAGCTCCAGTACCGTTTTGATATCGGCATCAGCCCGAAAGAGTTCTAAAAATCTTTTCGAAACTTAGAAAAATTACTGGCAGAACCATGTGCATATTGCATGCAAGAGAGCAATTAAAGGTTGTCAACAAATGCACCAACCTTCTCAAATTCTTTGAAATATTATTTAATATATGGTAGTTAACTTTCCCTAGGAGACAATGTAAGCACATCCAAGGAACTGCAGTGTTATGCTGCTACACAGTGATAGCTAAGGTTAGCTAACTGCTTAGCACAATCACTTCATCTTCAAACGTTGGTTTTCATTGAGCAGGGGATTTATCAAGCCAATCAAAATATCTGCAAACAAAACCAATGTCACGCCAATATTTAGCTAATAGTCCCCATCTGATCCAAATGCCATGGCTTTGAGACAGACGGAGTGTTTATATTCCAGTCAGCCTTGTGACTATCACACTGCAAAGACACATCCGAGTGAAACTTGTCCACAAACTTCACACAGTTCAAAAGACACCTAGTCATGGGAGTTGTGAGTTCAATGCTGCCCGCCAAGCTCACTTAAGAAGCCAGGTGAACACTTAGACAGTGTAAAGCTAGGTCAGACATCTCTGGACAACCACAAAACACAGAAATAACTAGAATAATGCCCTGATCACAAATATCCATGAAGGCCGACAACAGGATTTGTGTAGATTTACACTGGTGAAACAAACAGTACCTGAGCTTGAATCCCATTAAAATCCATGGAGATTTTATGGATCATGGACATATGCAAGGTGATCATGTGTGTAAAAAACTCAACAGATAATCCAGGAGAATTTAAAAAGATTTTTGAGGAAATGAACCAAAGGACTGTTATACAATTTCAGCAGTCACGTAGAGAAAAAATCTGCAATAAGTTCCTGACATTTAATTACGCTTTTTTAGGACTTTAAATTATCCTGTTCTTTTAAAATATCTCTTAATTTTTGATAGATCTCTGCAATTCAGAACTGATGCTTATTTCATGAATGAAAGCACTTTGTTTGCTTCCTACAGAAAGCTTCCTCCACATTTGAAGTCTGTCCAAATAGCATTTATGTTCCTGCAGAAATCATAAATATTTAGAAATATTTTTTAAAGTTTAATGTTCAGAAATATTTTTATTGGAAGCTCATTTAAACAAGAGTAGAACTAGCTGAGCTCTCGTAAATTTTAAAGTAAAATTAAAATTAATTTTTGTTGAGAGTTAACCTTTCTTACATTTTTCAAGCAACTCCCAGGTCTAAATTATTCTAGTTTTACCCAAAACAGCGCTGGTAAAAATGTTATGGATCAATACACACACGTTTATAAAAGCAAAGCAATTAGTACTAGATTTTTTAGAAGGCACGCAACCACGTAACAAACACAATATGAGCTCAGTTTTAGAAATACACAGCCACTTAAACTCTGCCTAAGTTCCACAAGACTTCCGAACACAAAAGAATAACAAGATTGGCTCTACAGTAATGAGATATTTTTTGAAATTACTCTGTAACGATATTTTACATTATCTCATTAGCACATAAACTGCTATTTTTAAATTGGGATAAAGCTGTAATAAATCATTACACAGTTACCGGTAGCCGTAGTGATTACAGTGTTAATGTTTACTTTGTGTTAGAGATGATGACTATTAATATTTTCCTACATGACCTTATAGGCGACATGTAATTACCTGTTTGTTCCTGTAAAACAAACTGCTATGCTAACAAGTCACTTCTCAGGGACAACTGTGATCAGGTAAAACTTCTATATTTTAAGAAAAATTACCACATTTGAAGAAAGACATAGTAACAGGAAGTGTTGAGTTATGATCCCTGGAGGCATTTAAAAGATGTGTAGACGTGGCACCTAGGGACATGGCTTAGTGGTGGACTGGGTAGTGTTAGGTTTATGGTTGGACTCAAGGATCTTAAAGGTCTTTTCGAACTAAATGATTTTATGATTCGACTCTATGATTCTATGAAGGTATCAGTGAGGAAAATAAAAAACACTTATTCTTCCCGCATAGAAGAGAACGGGTTCGAACAACAGATAAAGGTCAAAGCCCTTCACTTGCTACAGCCAGAGAAACTCTGACAGAACTGTCATCCTTATGGTTTAAGATCAAACTACCAAATGGGACTGCAAATCCCATGAAAAATCAAAAGGATAATCAAAAATTGGGTGCAGGCTTGAAAGAAAGTTTGGATGACAGCAATACCAGGATGAGAACACAGTCTTCCGAAGACAGTATTTTTTTCACATGCTAGATTTTGTTGCTGTTCTCTCCTGGAACATGAATGACAGTGTGCACATAAACGGACTCCCTCAATTAACTATGAATCATTTTTATTCTTCATATCCCATCTTCACCATCAATCAACCTTCACAACTTTTGTCTTTCATTTACCTTTCCCTAATGCACAAGCTGTAACTTTTCCAGTATTATGTTGTTTGGGAATGAAAACTGTAGACCTTAATGGTTAGGCTGGCTTTACAATCAAACCCTAAACTTCCCATTTTTGTTTTACTTATATTCATAGGAGAGGGGAGTTCCTATATGATATCATAAGACTGAACAATAATAGAATTAGTTCCTGCAAAGTCTAGCAAGCTAGCCACTAAGGTCTGGATGAACAATAGCAGTCATAAGAAAACCATACAATTGCAAAAAAAAAGCAATAATATTTTAAAATAATATGTGCAGAAAGGTTTTTTTGTTGTTTAAAGATGACAAAATAATTGATTAATTTGTGTCACAACTTCAAAATGGCAACTGTAGCACTGTACATCTGCCCAATTTACAAATACTTGCTCAGAACCCTCTTCAATAAAAACAAAGACTTCTAAATGCACTTCTACTTGTGGTAGAGCCAACATAGTCCAGGTTATCACAGAAGGAAGGAGAGAGAAGTAAAGGATTTTCTTATGTAATTAATATCTCAGACTTTTCCTGACTCTTATCTAACTTTCAGTCCACGGTGTCCTGAAAGTCTGTATGCTACACTCCCAACTTCCTCTCAGATTTCTTAGGAGAAGTTATGGAAA
Source organism: Alca torda (assembly GCA_008658365.1). NCBI lineage: Eukaryota > Metazoa > Chordata > Aves > Charadriiformes > Alcidae > Alca > Alca torda. The sequence continues at coordinate 143,355,529 of CM018076.1, forward strand.
AGAAGACAAAATAAGAACTAGCAGCTACTACATATAGTTTTGGCTCTGACAATTTAGATGAAGAGTTTGGCAAACACGGTCAACCAAACTTTCCCACTTACAGTGTCACTCAAGAAAAACACTCAGTCTGAGTTTGTATCAAGACATTTCAGTAAGTAATAACTGTCAGGAAATAAAACTCTAAATAAGAATTACCTGTGTAAATGAATTATTTACATTCATAATAAGAAGGCTGTATTATAAGAGACCTTGCTGTTAAGTGCTCGGGTAAAAGGCCTCTCTCTCCAACTCAAAACCAGTACATCTTTGTCAACTAAACAGACTACATGCAAGACATAAGTATTGCAAAGGTACAAGTGGCTCATTAGAAACGAGACAAAAGAGCAGTTTCATCTGCAATGAACTGTATTACTTGGGTTAAATTATGAGACTAGTTTCAGAAAAACGAAGTGTTTGAATACTGAAATATTTCTAAATATTGAAGTACTGTAAGCTTCAAAGTGTTGTTTTACAGCATTTGATTTAAATTAGGTGTTCTAAAAAAATGAAACAAATAAGAAAAAAAACCTGTTAACTAATCAAAAAACTAAAATAAAATATCTTTTTTTTTTTTTTAAAAAACAGAAACATTAAATCGGAGGGCTTCAGAGTCACTGCGTTGGAATAAAATTTCTCTACATATTCATCTAGTATGACACATTAAGAGTTTTACCTGAGAGAAGGATGAGTAAAAGGTAGGGTGTTTCCCCTGACAGTTGAGAAGCTGTGAACCAAACCAGGTCAGAAACCAAAGTCAGAAATTCCCCTTTACTCAGCTCCATGGTTAAGTGACTAGAAAAGCAGAACATAGGCATGGAAAAACTCACTGTCAACAGGCCATCGTCATCAGAAACGTTCCCATGCTAGGTTTTGAAAGAGACTATGTTTGATGCACTATACTGGCAACAGACAAGGATTAGGATTAGGTGCAACCAACCTATTTATTTATGTCGCAATTTAAAACTCAAACGTGGATCACAGTTTTCAAATCTAAAACTGGGACTTTGGAGTCACCATAGAGTAGCTTACCCCCCACCTATTAGCCTTGCTATTCATATTCCAGAAATGTTCATGGAGAAGTCTGCAGAAGAAAGCATCAATTACTGAAGATGCTAGAGGACTAAAACTCCTGCAGACAATCAGAAAATCCCTTCTATCTTCCTACTAGAACAGAGGTTGCTCTCATTTGCATTGAATAGCAACCCTTTCCTCAGCAATATTCCTCTCCTCACATGCATTATACATACATACATACACACATAATATGAAGACAATAGTCTTCATATTTACTGTCTTACTCATGGAAATGGACAGTTAATGGATTTCCAGTTTGGCGGCTGAATCAGAAAAAAAGTTTTCTGAAATAAAGACAATCTACTTCCCTTTCCCAAAAATAAGAGAAATGGAAATATCAATGAGAACAATTAAAATATTTCTGATTTTTTTCTTATGATCTTTTTCAGCTCCTGAGCTCTCACTATATTCAGCCCTGTTTCCTAGCTGAGTCTTAGCCACAGCATTCTGCATCCTCACCAATGGGTTATTCAAGTTTCTTCTTCCATAAAAAGCTAAATGAGACTAATCTCCACAATCTTCTGCAGTGCCCAATACTACAGAAGTTGGATCCAGGACTATGGCTTTCCCCTCCCGAGTGCTGCCATAATACAAACAGAAGTTACTCCCTCTCTCCTTCCCATTGTGTAGTACCTTTACACACCGGTTAGCTCTCCAGGTACAACTGGCTATAATCAATCCCTAAGTGACAACTGTCTCTTTCACTACTTCCTCTTATGTCTGTCATTGTCTCTCATGGGCTAGCATGAAAAAAAAGACTTACAGCAGAAAGTAGTAATTTGACCTTGCATGACAGTTTACAGCTTTCTCTGCACTATGATCTGGGAAATATTTTGATCTGTGAGGCAATAAGCAACCCTCTGTCACCACATATGGGGAAACCTTGCTGGAGCTAATTTAAAGAGTATCAGGTGTGGCAATCATCAGCTGGCAAAAATAACTTGACAGCCACAGTGGTAATAGCCTGTGGTGCACTTCAGGGTTTATTTCTGTGTGGCCTACTAGGAAGGCAGGTCAGAAAGAAGAAAGGTTGTGATACAGCTTCAGAACTCAAGGTTTTCATTAGGATTGTGCTCGAAAACACACATCTCCTTTAAAAAGCAACAGAATAAAAGTTGTGCCTATTCACCCAACAGATCTGCTCCTTGCATACACTGAGAAACCGCTTAAATTAGTTACAGAGAGAACTTTTAACTGCTTAAAAAGAGAACTGCTGTTAAACCCTGCCAAGCCTGTACAGTAAAGCGTCAGACAGAACTTTGTCTTCTGTGTTTGCCGACACAAACGAACCCACCTATTTCTACCAGCGACACCTGTATAAACCTACTGAAGGTACTGAGAGTTGCACAGCTGTTTGTGAGATGGCCTTCATCTTCAGAAATTTGCCTAACAGTTATAAAGACACTTGAGAAGCAAAGAAAAACAGCTGGACTCTTAAGGTGTCTAGAACTGTCCGAGTCAGAAGGTATACAGACGTTAAATTAGGGGGTGTATGTATGAGTGCATATACTTATATATATACACATATATACATATATGGATATACACTTTCATACTTAAGAGTGAACTTATTTGTTCTTATAAATGCACAACAAATACAGGGGACCGCTAGAGGCTGTACAAATATCTAGAGGATCCAAGAGGAATCTTGTTTCTGCAGTACAATCAAAAAAAAGGGAAAAGCAGGCATTAGTGGAGAAAGCACCTCAGAACACAAGCTGATGAAGCTTTCTTCAACACGTGCAGTTCAGAGCCTTCCCTAATATAGTGATACGTTTGAGAAACAGAGGATGCAAATATGCAATACAAATTATCCTACTACTTTTTTCTACCCTCTCAGTGAATAATATCGCTAAAATCATTTTTATTTGTGCTTGTTTGGTCTCTCCCATAATGCTCTTGCCTTGAGTCTGATTTGATGTCAGCTTGACTTTTTTTTTAAAATAAGAAGGCAGTCAGCTTAGAAATCAAGTGCTAGAAAGTATAGGCAAAATAAATGAATATAATAAACTACCACATTTATACAAGACTTATACTGCGTTAAAAATGGAATTCAGTCTTTTCAGTTCTGGCTGACCATTACAAGAAGTATCAGTTGAAAAACTAGCTGTCAGCTAAGTAACTCTGAGGCAAAGGAAGTACTGTCTTGTAATTTTCTACTCCTTGAATTCGGTTTTTAACTGATTTTAGCTTATTTTTTAATACTTATGATCACACACTACTTCTCTGGGTAGTCTGAATACACTACAGTGTAGTCCCTTCTAGTAGGTTTTCTCCCACCAGCCTCTGAAATAGAAATTAACTGAAAATATTGAACCTTCCCTGGCAGAGTATAAATAACTGCAAAGATCACTGGATAATCAAAGATTATAATCATTCTGCTGTGTGGCCTGTTGGTTTGCCTATTATTTCTGTTCTCATTTTATTAATAAAGGGAAAGTAAAATTTCAGGGCCAGAACTTAGTCCTACTAATTGTCAGTACTTAGGCCAGTGTGACACGGGGGAAAGAAAATAACTCTTGCAGGGCAGTGAACCTTACTGCAATCAGAAAATGTTGCATATCCATTGAATGGGTCTTCACTTCAAAGGACTTTGAAACAAACTACAGATTACCTGTTACTGGAAAAGATTTTAAGACCTTCATAGTTCAGAATGGGTTTACTTGTTATCTGGGACTGGTGCCTTTTATACCATGCAACAGCCCCATGATTCTCAGCCCTATAATTGTAACTGGTAAGAAGTAGGTGGAAAAGATGCTTTGTCTTCATAAAACACTTTTCTTTTTTGATCCACACAGTACACCAGTATAAGCTGTTAAGTGTGAAGTGCTTTCTTATCTTTTTTTTTTTTTCAAATTCCAAAAGGCATTTATGTTCTGGGGTATAATGGAAAACCGCCAGATGCCACCATTAAAATGAAAACCCTCACAAGCTGTGATATTTATGGAGACAACAACTCTGCCAAGTGTGTGGCCACAGGGGATGCAGTCAGACCTTCCCCTGCTGGTAGAACACTGCTTTGTTTCCAAAGACCAAGGGCCCCTTTCAGTTTGACAGGTCCTGTTAAGGTGTCAGGTTGCTGATAGCCTTCCCAGGGCAACTATTTAGCCTAATACTTAGGTTGTTAATCCACTGTTTCAAAATCCTGGCTCGGAACCTTGCAGGTGATGCCTGTACTGCTGAGTGTAGATTGAGCATGTGTTCTGACCGACGGTCATTTACATGAAAGCCCTAGGCCAAGTATAAGCCAGGATAAGAAAAAAAGAAAGGAAAGAGCAAGTCCTGGCCTCAGTGCATCTTAGCATTGACCTGCACGCTCTTTACAGTGGTTTAGACAGGCTGGGTGGAGGAGGAGGAAGGAGGGTGGCTGAGTATCTGTTCACAGGACTTCACTCACTGATGGCCATACCCTGACCTGGAGGGGATGCGATTACTCAAGAACTCGATGCCCATAGTATGGCAAGTGGGCACTCTGAATATGCCTGTACAGGGCCAGGTAGTACCTGGACATTCCTGAGCTAGCCTCAACATCAGCTGCTCTGGGAAGGGTGAAAGACCACAGAAAAGTCACTGCCTGGGCCAGCATGCCTTCAATATGCCACAATCATCATCTTCACCCCATGGGCTTCGGCTTGCAAAAGCGTGCTCCCAAGTGACCTAAAAATTGCAATCCTAACCTTTGAAAGTGCAAAGAAGTCAGTATTTACTAGGCTTTTCTGTCTGCATTCAGAAAGAAGATAATTTCTTCAGGAGCATTGCTAAAGTTAGCCACTGTTAGAAGTAGTGGCTTTGCAATAAAAGATTGGAAAAAAGAGTGAAGAGCAATGTGGCATGAAATGGTGAGTGTCCCCGATCCTGCGGGACAGACAATTTGCTAACAGTCAGCATTGCACAAGTGTAAAGGCCCTAATGAGTACCTAACTGCATGTTAGTCCTGAATTTAACCCTCAGCATCTTTTATTTGCCACACTTCTGCTTGATTCTGAGAATTACTTCTCTCTTCCTCCACTGGGTCATTCCATGCTTTCTATAAATTTCAAAGCATGCATTTTCATACTGTATGCTCTATGTTACCTGGTCCACTACTTTTTTTCCTAGTGCTTTAACTGATATGTATGAATTGTGCTTTAACTGATTTGTATTAATACTGGGACTTTCAGGGCAAGAACACAGTTCAGTTGCCAGGACAAGACAACCATCTAGTTTGGAGGACAACTTTCTCCCAGATGAAAAGGAAGAAGTGCTTGTGTACGAGGAATCAGCCCGCAATTCAGAGAAGTTAAATATAATGCCTGATTCTCTAACATTCCCCTCACATTCTCCTTGACAAATGCAGCAGCTTCAAAAGGGCAATGTTATTTATCTGCATCAAAGGTAGGAGAGGAGGGAAGAGGGACCAGGGAAGGAAGCAGAGGAGCACACTTCCCTACCACCTGAACAACACTCAGCTCAAGTTCTGAAATAGCCAGATTCCTATCAAAGGGAAAAAATGGCCTAGGACTGAGATGCTTGATAGAAACAGATAGATGTAGTTGAGAACTGTAAAATCTCTGTTTGGTAGGATATATGAGGAGCTGAGTAATTTAACTCCTTTCTCTAAAACAGGATTTATGAAAGTTTGTGGAGAGACAACAGGTATTATTTTGGTAACAATGATTTTCCAGTGCTGTAGGATACGTCTGACCTCTGCTGATTTTACGGCAACTGACATGGGGACTTTGAATGATTACTTTGCCCCACATAGGCATAACATAATTTACTCTGCCTGAAGTCAGTGATCTGAGGACACGGTGTACAAAGTAAAATAAAAAATTTGTCTGAGAATGTCTTCCGGATGTTGATATGGATGGAGAACTGCATTAAAGCACTTCTCCATCAGATATTAAAGATCAGCTAAATCCAGAATGACAAACTAGGTGGAGAGAGAGAGAGAGATGAATGTCACTCTGTGTTAAAAACAGATATATCTATCAAATATGATCTTTGTAAATACTACAGAAAATCAAAGTAATAGCTATGGAAAAACAAAACAAAACCAAACAAAACCATTTTCTTTCATACCACAGCATAGGTTTTTTTTCTGGAACTTCTGTATTGATGTGTAGCTATAAGGCACTAATAATTGTAATGGTGAATACATACAGATGGCTCTTACTTCCCTCTAAACTCACCCAAAGGGATCACCTAGAAAGTATGTCAATACATGTGCCATCAGCAAACAGTAGTTTCATTATAATCAGTGGTAGGAATTCTCCCTCTAATATCTGCAAAAATTTAGGAAAAGTAAATTATACTGAGTAGTTGTTTTGAGCTTTCTTGTCATGCTTTGGGCTGCACTGGCCACTAAAACGAATGACAGATTCTCTGTTTTACCTCCCTCTCCTTCAGAGAAGGGAGAGCATCCGCAACAACCTCAGTTCGAATCCGAGTTACAGCACCACCCCTTTGCTCCCTTTGCTTTTACACCAATCATGATGAAAATGGGATGGAATACCCTGTTGGTCAGTTTTGGGTCACCTGTCCTGTCTGCTCCTCCCCCCAGGTGCTACCCCTCTATGCTTTTCCACTTTCGACCCTCCAACATGGCACACAACAAAGTGAGCTGATCTTGGCTGTTACAGCAATAAATATAAGCAGGAGCTTCTCTGTATACCACTCCTTGGTATTCACTATAAACATCAGACTTATCTGCTATAAGAGGACTCAAAAATATGCCGTTTCAGAGAGTTAGTTAATTAGAAGAGGCTTAGCTGAACAGTAAAATTACTGAGAAGAAAGTTAGTTCTGTTCTACCTCAAACTAGAACAGCTTTCCCCATTCCCAGTTTGTTCTGAAATATATGCAAGGTGCATTAAATATAAATGAAAAATTGTGTCTGATTTCTGTCATAGAAACTTGCCGTGAAAAAACTGAACAGCAGTTGTGCTATAGCCATTCTGATCTAAGGATGCAAACACTGCAAACGGGGCATAACCACAAAAGGTAAAAAAATACTGGTTTGAAACACACAACCTCATTATACAAAGTAAAAAAAAAAAAAAAGACAGAAAAGAAAATTGCTCAAAAGGGTTGATTATATGCAGTTATCTACTGCTCTTATCTAAACTTTATACCTATATGTAGTAGTACTGCCCACAAGACACTTACATTCTATCAGATTTCTTTTGGAGATGTCTACTGGTTTGGGGAAGAAAATCCCTAGAGTTGCCCTATACACAAGCAAATCCTTCTCAGCATTAAGGAATGTAACTTTCATGGTCACATTTTGAAGGGAGCAGATGCACATTCTTCTCTTGCTGTCTCCTACTTTTTGTTTTTAATATGCTGGATCTTTGATTGCTCCTCAGAGCATGAGTTTTTCATATGCATGGATTGGATGACAAAAGAGAAAGTACGTTCCTAACTCTGCCAAAGACCTGCTGAATACTTTAGAGCTAGCCCTTCCGTATCTCTACACAAACTCTATACAAGCAAACCCGAGTTTAGCACCTTAAACTACCACCACCTCTTCCCGTGACTTGGAAATGAACTTCAGCCAAAAAACCTTAATCTCCACTTTCCCAGCCATTTGTGCATACTAACCAAAATAAAACATGTCTTTTCTGCACCCATAGATGCTTTTCCTCACTTGTGCAGAAAGTGGTACTTACTTCCAATATCTGGCCGTAGCTTTTTGTCATACTCTCTCAACAGCTTGTTTAGTATGAGAGTCACATCTGTGTCTTGTGTTTTTGGAGCTAAAACCCATTTTTGGTTAGTTGTTCCATCTTCATATTCATCCTCTTCAACCTTTCTAGAACTGCAATAACAAATCAAACAAATAGATGTTATTTTACATAACTAAAATCTGAATTAACATTCTGGGTAAATCTCCACGCTCACCTGAGTAAGTTTTAGGTATCTCCCTTGGCTCTGCCTATCTACCCAGCCTTAGGCTGTTTTTGCAACAGGATGTTCCCACTAACAGTTGTTGAGTATCTGTGGATGGGTCATCACTGAGAATTGTTTAGAAATTCTCTTCTGCCAGTGTCTCAAAAAATTTTACTCTGGGAGTTAATGCAGTTATCAAAGTAGTATTTTATACCCTGTACTTTAACCAACCTAACCCGACCAGTTAGTTTACAATATACTCTTACCAAGAGCGAACATCTGCAATATTATTTCATTAATACACCAAGACAACTGATTCATCTCCTGCACAAAGGCTAATAAGAATATTAAAAATTCAGATCTTTTAATACTTCCTGATCATTTTATCCTATTAATAAATTATTATATTCTCAGTGCCTGAATTTCAGAGTTCAATGTATTACAAGGCTTAGAATTAAGAGCTTGGTCCTTGAATTTAAGATGGATTATCACAAGCACACAAATACATTCCATAAATTAATCTGAATTTCCCTGCAGTTTTAATGACATTTTTTAAAAAACAGTACTACACCAAGAGCTGCAACTTCTTTCCTTCATAGGTGTAGCATTTTTAAAAGCATGCTGATACAGATGTGGTGAAACTACAGTTTGCCCAGAAATCACAGCTAGAGCTATTTTCACACAAGACTAACTTCATTTGTGCGGCTTTTTGTGCACCAACAGTAAAATGTTGATTTGAAGATATATCTTTTGGTATCTTAGAAACCAAATCTGTTTGATGTCTCTCACTGGAGAATATCTGACAGGTAGACCGAGATGAAGTTATCAGGCGAAAAGATAACCTACAGCAGTAATCATGTGTTACTTCGACCTGCAATTGCCCTGGTGATACAATATCATTTTGCAACCTTTTTACACAAACGTCAATAATTATGCAAGGTGCAAAGCAATGGACAACCAGAGGCACCAGCCTTGCTTGTTCATGGGATGTGCTACACACGTCAGAGCAACCTCCTTTCTCTCTCTTCCTCACCTAACGAAACTAGTGTCTTTTAAAATATCTCAGATGCCCAGAAGAGTTGACAGACACTATAGTAACAGAAAAAAAAATTGAATACAATTATAAAAATTTAATCACAGAGCATCATAAACCCTTAACATTGCTTGTAGACCACCATCACAGCATTTAATGAAACTTTTAATTGAAACTGCTCTACAGACAATACGCCCCTAAGGATTA